>BSWB01000007.1:28028584-29228941 GCA_033239125.1 Fagopyrum homotropicum | reverse complement strand
ATTGCAACATGAATATGCATTTTCTTTCATTTAATCGCTTATTACTATTTGATGTAATAATATTATTAAAAAAATCCCCTAAAACACGATAAAATACCTCTTTTGGTTGAATGTACACACAGGAGTGGGGTGGACAAAAGGGGCAGGGGATACGGTGGACACAAAAAGAAACAGATTGTTTAAAACCGAAAAGATGGCTTAATTCATAGAGCAAACTAATCTATTGGTTATTCCAGTATATTATTAATATAATTTAGAATAATTAGACTAATGGAGCTTCGTGGTTATACATATATTCGTTCATTCGGATGTTAGAAGGGGAATCGACGCAATTACTTTAAGGTTGTGTTTGGTATGGTTGAGGATCGGTTTAAAACAGCAACCGAATCGAACCGCAAATACCGCAAACTTAGAAAATGTGAACCGCAAACCGAACCACATGGTTGCGGTCTGAACCGCATTTTGCGGTTTTTTGCGTTTTTTTTTTGTGGTTTAGTTGCGGTTTTTGATATTTTTTTGCGGCTTTTTGCGGTTCGGTTGCGGTTTTTGCAGTTCGGTTGTGGTTTGCAGTTTAGACCTCATTTTGCGGTTCGATTCATCAACCGAACTGCACCGCAAAATATGTTGAACCGCAAACCGAACCGATTAGTTGAGGTTCGTTTGCAGTTCGAACCGCAATCTGCTCAGCCCTAGTGTTTGGCATTCTTCAACTTAAACTAGGGTAAAGTGTTTATGAGTGTTTTCGTCAAACACTAAACAATGTTTGGCCGTTTTTAAAATCAAACACTAGTGTTGCGGGTTTCTCAATAATACATCATACGATTTATATACTTGTCACCCTTGCAAATATCGTTCAAATGTACAAAGATACCAGCAAGGGGTTTGAGATGAACTCATATGTCTACATCGAGTACCTCTTCATCAATTCCCCTTACAAACATTTGATCAACTACAAAATCTTTGACTTGGACTAGGAGCGGCGAACCTCTTTCTCTCTTTGCTCTAGGGTTTGTTAGCTCTCAAGTGTTGTAATGGGACTGGCTCCCTCAAATCTCTTCCTTTAAATTTATACTAGAACATCATAATCAAAACACATTGTTTTGCTTAATGAAACTTGGGTTATACAAATCGGCTAAGCTTTTGGTTCATTAACAACGAAATGCTATAAATCCAGTTCAAATGTTAGTATGTATAACTCAACCCATACTGATATGATTTAAGGGTCGTTGGACTTATATCAAGCCCAACTGCCCACCTTGCCAACTATTTGCCATCCTCTTACATTATGCAAGTTAATGTCAATAACCTGAGTTCACCACATGTTCGGATCAGAACCGTCATCATACCTCAAGACATAAAAGACGTACAAGCCCAACATAAGATACAATAATCATTACATCATACATGCCACAAACTTTTTGCAAATACATTTTTCCAAGCAACGCGAAATTTGAAATTTATAGAAGAAAGAGTGTCAACTCTCAACCATCCAACAAAAGACTCTTCAAAGAAGCCGTTCCATATCACATGTGCTCCTAGTATGATCCAAATGGTCTTAGTTTGGTTTAAAGTTAGTTTGGGAAACAACATTAGTAGAAATAAAATGAATGTCAATACCATCTACTCGATGTAAGTAGAGTCTCCAACTTCACCTGAGTAGTGTACCCCTCCTATCTTTTTGGGTGTGTCTTCTTCAACTTCCTTCCTTTTTAATCTTATTTGACAAGATTTATTCGACAAGTTATTATTTTTTAAAAATAAATAAATTGAGAATTGTTTTAAAGTGATTATTAAAAAAATACTATTACCAATTAAATCTAATTAGTTTTGAATCCTCAACAAAATAAATGAAATCTCCAAATAAAAATATTTTTTGTTTCTTATGTATTCTCATTTTCCTAATTTTAGGTGTATTACCGATTCATATTTTTGTAATTGTTATTGTAGAAATTGGTTAGTGTTGATGTAATGTGACATTATCATGGTTGTGTCTTCTTCAACTTCCTCCCTTTTTAATCTTATTCGACAAGATTTAATCGATATTTACCAGTCAAAATCTTGAAATTAAAATTTTCTTAGAACTCTTTCAGCACATGATTTGAAGGCGACAGTGTTTAGCAACTATTGAGTTTTTTATTTAAAATATATCGTTCGGTAGGTTAAGAATTAAGGAAAGCATAAGAAAAAGGTTTATTTCTAATGTCAAAGATATGATGAATGAATTCTTTTTGGACACCTTGACTCGGCCCGAACATGTATACTCAATTGACATGCTTTGTTTAGAATGTCATTTTCAAAAAGACAAGTATGTCATTTGTGACATATGAAACCTTGGATATGTTGTTGAGAAAAGCATGTTGTTGACTTAACCCTAATAAAGATAAGAGGGGTACACTACTGAGGTGAATTTGGAGGCTCTACTTATATCCAGTAGATGACACTCACATTCGTTTGCATTTCTACTTCAATCCAACAAATGTGTGGGTGATTTAGTGGGCCGTTTACCGTTGTGTTCATTCGTTTGCATTTATAATTCTATCTAGTATGAGGAAGTTGGAGAGCCATTAAAAAAGCCCGTTGATCATCAAAATATCTAATTATTCTTATTGATTTATTGTACCTTTAAGGGGTCGTTTGGTATCGATATCCTGATTAAAGGTATGAGTATCAACCTTACTCATACCCGATGTTTGGTATTTTAGGGTATCAGTATTAAATTGATAGCGTAATATCTGAATTTTCCCTTTTGGATATACCAATTTTATTCTTCCTTAGACAAGAACAACTCTTCATTCCTTCCCTTCTCCCACCTCCTGCCGCCGCCAACACGGATAGCTACCGCCAAACGCTTGCTGCTACTGCCGCCACCCTGTGCAAGGAGCCGCCACCATTGTTGTCCCCTTCATGCAAGACCGCCAGCGCCTTGTTCTGTTGTTACCCTACTTAACCACCTCCGTACGTCCCTCTTCTTGGCCTCTTACTTGTTGTAGTTGTTTGAACCGCTGGTAGTTCATCCATTGAAATTTTTAGGGTTTTGAAAATCCCTCTTTCTTACTCTTCTTAATACCCATATCTTAATACAAAATAAGAATATTGAATATAATCTGATACCCATCTCTAATATCTTTGTAACGCCTCGTTTATTGGGAGCGTTTTCGATATTATTTTCCGACGGTTATCGATATTTTTTAAAATCTGAAGGAAGTTTTACTAGTAATTTAAGTCGTAAATTCAATTTTACGAGTATATATTTTACTTAGTATTTATATTATTATTATAATCTCGTAATTTGTTTATGAGATTTATTCCTACGTCGTAGAGTATGCTTTTGCGGGTTTATCAATATATTCGATACATATATATTTTTTCCCGTAACTCTTTCAGAAAAGTTCGGAAAAATCCTCCGATCCGGAATTCCCGTTTCGATTAGTTTCGATCGAGTTATTTTTTTTACTTATTTTTATTTCCTTTCTTTCCCTCCTCTTTCTCCTCTTTCTCCTTTGCATGTTGAGGAGGTGTTGCCCAACTACATCACCCTGTCATTGCTGAGTCACGCCTATCTGCATCAGTGAGCAGGCTGACCCCTCGACCCTTGTTTTTCCCTCTGTGTAACCCTCTCACTACAATCGACTCTCACTCTCAGCAACACACCCTCTCACACTCAAACTCCCCGCCATTGATCCCGATAGTCAGAAGCGCGAGATCACCGGCCTCTCGGGCCAAGCTCTGCTCAAGCCCTAGCCCAACCATGGCCGACGACCCCTACAACATTGGATCCTCTCTCGTGCACTCGGATCAGCTCTCCTCTCCTCTGTCACACCGCCGAAGGAGGGAGCCTATCGGAGTCGTGTGTCTGCCCTGCACTTGACGCCAGTCCTTGCCTTCTACAACAGCCGGAACCGCCCCTGGAGCCGGAGATCATGCCGCCGCCTTCACCGTCGTCGTCGGACGAACCCTATGCCGACCTTTGCGTCTGCCCATCTCTTCCTCCCCTACATCCCCTCTTCTCGAGCCTCTGTCGAGCCACAAGAGAAGAGCCGGAGAAGCCCATCCTTGCAGTCGCCGCCCAAGTTCCGTCGGGAAAGCCCCTGCAAGCCTCCGAAACCGCTGCTAGGGTGAGATGGTGCCGGCACCACCAAAGCCGCCACCGGAAGACCCCATCCGCTGTAGAACATTGGCCTCCACCTCCAACTTCGTTGTCCAAACGTGCTTTCTTCAGCAGTTAAAGAAGAAGCCTTTTTAGGGCATTTTCAATCGGCCCCCATCTTTTAAGTGTAATTACAAAACACACAATATTTTGCTTTTACAATGTATGGCCTATAATTTAGTTTTCTACAATTGTGCCTCTGTTTGATATTACAGAATATACCCCAAGATTTTAATTACGGATTTTGACCGATATTTTTGGAACGGTATAATTTGTCCCGGAAAATGTGTTAGTGGTTTTAACCTTGGATTTTAATTACAGGAATATTCTTATATTTATATATACTATATATATTATGCCCTTGTTGGATTACGTTCGGTTTATGGCTCAAAGATTTAATTGCGGGTTTTAACGTTAGCTTTGCAAAATGGGTTTTACCTTGGATTTTTATATATTATATTTTACGATGCTTTCCTTTGGTTTTTAGGTTCGGAAGTGCCCCGATAAAGGCCATCGAATCCAAACTCGACATCCGTAAATCGTCTTCCGCCTTTGACCTCGTGTGAGTACCTTCTTCCTCGATCTTGTTATGTTTAGTAGTATCATGCTAGGTTGAATATAGCGTAACTTAGAGTGAATGCCAAGTAGTGGCTTTGGACCTTAGGTGAGTGTTTGAGGATTGTGTAATGTTCTAAGGCTTGAGGTGTTGATGTTATCTTGTGAGGTTGTTTAAGGTTTTAAGTTATATGGCTGATCTTGTGAGCATTCTCAGGCTCGAGGTTGGGGTTGTATGATCTTGTGGGATTTTGAAGCTTAGGATTGACTTATCCTAGCATGGTGTTGTACTATTGAGTTTGTTTGGACTAGGCATGTTTATCCTAGCATGTGTTATGGGTTATGATCTTGCGAGATCATAGGGTCTAGAAGTCTAAGGACTTCTAGCTTATGTTAAGTATGATGTGAGCATGAGGGATTCTAGGATGCGGCCCTAGAATGAGAGTCAAATGATCTTGCTTAGATCATTTGAGTAAAAGTCTAAGACTTCTTGAGTTGAGCGAGTTGTTGATATAGATATCTTGTTGTGAACAAGTTGTAGGCTTCTTCTCAAGGGAAGCGAGAGTGTTGCGTGAGTTAGCGTTTGGGACGAGGTAAGTCTCCGGACTTACTTAGCTCGTATTCTATGTATTAGATTCGATGTGTGTTTGGTGGTGTGTGTGTTTTATTGCTTTCATTATCACAATAAAAACCGGAATTAGGATCACCGACTTTATATTATTTTGGCTCAAGTGTATGATAACGGGCGGTGAGAACTTGCCTAGCTCTTGCGTAGAGCTAGGGGGTTCTTAGGGACTAGCCCGTACTGGTAGACGGTCAAATGCATCAGTACCGTTCCATGCCGGTAAGTGGGGACCGAGGCGAGTTTCGGGAGATTCTCATGTCACAATAGAAGTTGAATTAGAACGGGATATGACCTAATAATAAAAACATAATAACCGGACTTGTGTGTTTTGAGCATGTTATGTGTTATGTTGATGTATGTGTGCATGTGCCTTCACCTTGCTTTTAATGCTGCGAATATGAGCTAACGGTTTTATACCGATTGTTGTAGATTGCCTTGCAGGTTAGGAATGCGGCCAAGAGATCCGGAAGAGTGGGCAGTCGGTGTTCCGTATATTTTAGGAGTGGGTTTTGCTTAGAGTCAAGTTTGTATATTATTCATGTATATTGTATGTCGCTTGGTAACATTTGGCCCTTGGTGTTGTATATCGGTTGAAGTCTTTTTGTTGTATGCTTTTGGGTTTCATTACATTGCATAAAAATGTATTTTTGTTTTTGCCTTTATTTGTGTCTTGTTGCAAGATCCGGTGAAATTGTTGTCAGGCTAAGGGTCGGGGCCCATTGTGAGATCTCGCCCGTAGCATCCCGATTCCCGCGGATTCGGGGTGTTACAATCTTTAATAAAGATATCAATATCAAACGACCCCTAAGATCTCATTAACAAAATTTTTAAAAAGTCTCGTTAACTATTGAATAATTTTTAAAATCTCATTAACAATTAGATAATATTATCGACATTTTTTTCACGGTAGTTGAATACAAGCATTTCTCCAATTTTTTTATTTTCAAACCCGAAAATTATTGATTAGGATAGTGTAGGATATTAGATACGAGTTGTTATTAATTAGATATAAATAAGACTTAAAAATCATATCTCAAAACAAATGTATATGCGTGTCATGTGTTATCAACGAGAATGATCTTAATATTAATAAGATGTTGATTTTACAACAACTAAAAATCAGTTTCAATATTTACCCATTATGAAGTTTTAACAATGTATGCAAGTGGACTCAATTGTTAATCTAAATTAGGTGCCCTGTCTATAACAAAGATCCAGAACGCTTCTCGTTGTTGGGAGCCTATCTCCAGTTTGATGCTCTTGTCCGGTGACTAAGACCATTTGGATTAAACTGAGAGCACATGTGAGATGGGACGGAGAGTCTTTTGCTGGCTGGTTTAAGAGGTAACACTCTTTCCTCTATTAATTTCAATTCTCATGTTGCTTGGAAAAATATTTTTGCAGAGAAAGTTTGTGGTATGTATGAAATTGGAGATATAATATTGATGGTGATGCTAGAAAGATAAAAACACATTGTGTGGACAACTCCTTCATCTAGTTGGGTGACGGGGCGGTCAATAGGGAATTGTACGGCTTTAGAGTCGGGTGTTGTTAGGAACGAGTATGAGGTTTGTCCATAAGATCGGTACATGTACAGTTCGTATAGCCAACAATGGGGTATATAAAGGAGACTTTGCTCGTTTCTTTGGGAGTAGTTCCAAACTCAAGATAAGTCGTAAAGACTCACTTAATTTTCATTCCCCTATTAAAGGTGTCTTACTTTTTTACGCAGCGGTTACATCTTGTTGATATATGTGATAGCATGTATTATAGTCTATATTTTGGGACTTGTTTGGACGTTTTATCTTCATTAATCTGTATGTATGGATGTATATTATGTGATTATAATGTTGTTTCATCTACCTTTACGGGAATCGAGGTGTACACCAAGTTTTGTTGTAATTGTAGGTAAAATGGCACGTTTTGGATCAAAATGGAGCTAAGGAGCTAAGGAGTCATAGGAGCTACATTCTGGAGCTCAAAGAAGAACTCAAAAAGCATGGAATTAATGAAGAAGATTTACTTTGGACCAGATTTGAAAGATTTCACATTCAGTTCAGATTCACCTCGGTCAGCTACAGTGTCACCTCGATCGAGGTGATCTTGAGGAGCGTCCCGACCGAGGCAAACACCCTGGCGCCGGCGAGTCATATCTTTTCGCTGAGATCTTTTATTTTTGGAAAGAAGATATCTTATATTTTTGGGCTGGATTTCTGGAAGTAAGATCTTATATTTGGGAGATCTATTTTAGAGATATAATATATTTTATAGAAAATTATCTTTTTAAGATATTATTATCTTTGGAAGATAATTCTCCTATATAAAGGGTTGGATTTTCCACAATTCAGCCATCTTTTGATCATCGGATTTTCTGGATCAAGACAGTAGTTAGGATATTTTTTGGAAGTTGAAGGAAGCTTTGAAGATTGAAGGAAGGAAGGTTCATAGTTTTGAGATAGCTTTAGAGGGAGTTTGTAAGATTTTCTTAGATTCCCTTTGGTTTATTGTATGTTTGATTTGTGATTTAAGGAACGCTGATTTGTGAATTATTTGATTCAGTTATTGAAGCCTTGTTCTTAAGGTTTTTGTGTTCAAATATTCATTCCTTTCTCTTATATTCGATTATTGTTATCATGATGATGAGTGGCTAAATTTCTTGTGCGATTCTAGGGTGATTGGCTGAAAGTTGTGGGAAAGACAATGATAGAATGATCCTAATCCCAGTAGGACCCTAAAAGCTCGAGTCTTTAACCTTAACCCTAGAGTACCTCGCTCAGTCGATGAACATCTCGGCTGGGGTGAAACCTGACTGACCGAGGTGACCTTTTCTGATCCGAAACAGAGAGTTAAGTGTTATAGTTTGCCAAATCCTATTCTTATTACACCTTTTCTGGTTCAATGCAAGCCTAGGAAGAGACTTACCCGGTGATTCCTTAGTTTGTTTACCCATGATCATAAGTGTAGGTAATAAAGGTTTATCTTTTATTGGGGTTTGAGTGTGCCTTCATCCCATCTTTGTGAGTTAGCCGGAAAGTTACCCAGTAAATGTTGATTCTATTCCCTTAGGTGGTGTGTTGGTTTGAGATTATAGTTCATTTCCTTAGTACCTTGAGACTTACCCGGTAATAGGAGCTTTGGTTTGCGATAGGGAGTAGTGAGACTTACCCGGTAATCTATTCCACTTTAGAAACACCTTCCCTTAGCAAAATCTCAGCTTTGTCCGCGTTATCTTTAGATCTTGAGTTGGAACCACAACTAGATGCTTTAATCCCTAGAATCCGCATTTTCCCTTATTTGACCTTATTATCATCTTTGATTGCTTTAATCGTTTTTGTGGTTATTAGTTGCATCAACAACCTATTCTTGCTTAGTTTCACCTAAGTCCCTGAGATCGACACCCCGGAATTCTTGCTTTTTACTATATTTGATCCGTACACTGCGGGTTCGCATCCTTATTTTAAGCATATTTTTCGGGATATAATTTTAAAGCTTGCACACACCGTTTGGAGCGAACAAGTTTTTGGCGCCGTTGCCGGGGACTTGGTCTAGACCAAGCCGGTTGTGGTTGTCTTTCAGGGCAATTGCCCTTGTTGCTACTAACCACTCTACTTGAGTGCTTTCGCAAGATCTTTTTCTTAGGTTTTTGCGAAGAACCCGTGCTGGGAAGGAAATCATTCCTTACGATACCGAACCAGAAAAGACATACAAAAGACGCTTAAAAGAAGCTAAGATGGCCAATCAAGACAATCGCGATCTTGAAGCCGAATTGAAGGAGGCGCTGGAGCAGTTGCGCCTCAATAAGGAAGAACTGCAACGCGAAAGAGAGCAAACTTGCACCAGATCTGCAGAGATTGAAGCAGAATATGAAGTTAAGAGGGTAAATTTCCCACCAAGGAGCCGAATATGAAGTTAAGAGGGTAAATTTCCAGGAAGCTCCATCAAATGATAATCAACTCATCTCCCTTAAGAACGATGTGAAGCAATTAAAGGACCTTTTGGTTGCTCACACAAAGAAGGAAGAAGGAGGATATCAAGGGAGAAACAACAACCAAGGGTCCAGGAACAACAATTACAACAATTGGAGAGCCAGAAGCCTGGATCAAGTTCGTCCCAGCCAGAGAAGAAAGATGCAGTGCTGGAGGCAATCTTGATCAAGCTCAACGCTATGGAGACGTCTATGACTTCATTTTCGAAGGCACAAAAAGCCTTAGAGAAACAATTCTTTAATAAGGCGAATGAAGCGCCAAGAGATCCAAGGAAGCTTCCAGCAAGGACAAAGAGCAACCCCAAAGGACAGATCATGGCAATAACGACGAGAAGTGGACTAAAAACTGCAGATCCAGTACCTCGGTCGGTGCCATTGTAGACGAAGAACACCTCGGTCCAGGTACAGACGAGGAACACTTCGGTCGAGGTGCCACCCGAGGTGGAGTCCCAGAAAGCGAAGGACAATTCTGAAGTTTATGTCCCACCTCCCGCATATAAACCATCACTTCCATTCCCTCAGTCAAGGGCCAAAGCACATCTAGACAAGCATTTTGGTAAGTTCCTTGACTTGATGAATAAACTACATACTAACATCCCTTTCCTTGATGCTATTCTAGGGATGCCCGCCTATGGGAAGTTCTTAAAAAAGATTCTATCAAGGAAGAGGAAACTGTAAGACTTTGGCGAAGTAAGGATGACATCTAAATCCTCGGAACTCATTCAAATCATGAAGGAGAAGATGCCACCCAAGTTGAGAGATTCCGGCTCATTTTGTATTCCCATTCAAGTTGGGGATGCAACTTGTGAGGCGTTGTGTAATCTAGGAGGCAGCGTGAGCATCATCCTGCTGGAGCTATGTGTGAAGATCGGACTTGGAGAGCCCAAGCCGGTGAAGATAAGGTTATACATGGCAGACCGCTCCATTATCCATCCCGTAGGAATTTTGGAAGACGTTCCGGTTAAGTTAGGTAACTTCTATTTACCTATAGACTTTGTTGTACTTGATATACCCGCAGATTATCCCGTTCCTATCATTCTCGGGAGACCATTTCTAGCAACTTCGGGTTGTAATGTGGATTGTAAGAACGCCAAGTTGAAATTCAACATTGGCGGTGATCAAGTGGAGTTTGCATTGCTTGTTGCAATCAAAGGAGAGCCGCTGGAGGATGTGTTCGCTCCAAACGGTGTGTGCAAGCTTTAAATTTATAACCCTAGACTTAAGCTTAAAACAAGGATGCGAACCCGCAGTGTACGGGTCAATCGTAGTAAAAGCAAGAAAATTCCAGGGGTCGATCACAGGGACTCGGTGAAACAAAGTCAATACGGTGTGCTATATCAATTCTAACCACAAGAGTAATTAACACAATCAAAGATGAATAAGAAGTCAATAAAGCAAACATGCAATTCTAGGGATTAAAGCATCTACTTGTGGTTCCAACTCAAGATCTATAGATAAGCGGACAAAGCTGAGATTTTTGCGTGGGGAAGGTGTTACTAAAGTGGAGTAGATCACCGGGTAAGTCTCACTACACACTAATCCTAAACCGTAACTCCTATTACCGGGTAAGTCTCAAGGAATCAAGATAAAGAACTATTACCTCAAACTAACACACCATCTAAGGGAATAGAATCAACCTTTACCGGGTAAGTCTCAGGTTAACTCACGAAGATGGGATGGAAGCACACTCAAACCCCAATAAAGGATAAACCTTTATTACCTACACTTATGATCGTTGGTACACAAACTAAGGAATTACCGGGTAAGTCTCATCCTAAGCTTGCTTTGAACCAGGAAAGGTGTAATAAGAATAGGATTTGGCAAACTCTAACACTTAACTCTCAGTTATGGGTCGGATAAGTCACCTCGGTCAGAAGAATTCCACTCCGGCCGAGATGTTCATCGACTGAACGAGATGCTTAGGGTTAAGGTTAAAAACTCGAACTTTCAGGATCCTACTGGAATCTAAGATTATTCTATCATTGTTTTTCCCACAACCTTCAGCTAATCACCCTAGAATCGCACAAGGAAATTAGCCACTCATCATCATAATGAAAGTATTAAAATATATGGAAGAAGGTGAATATTTGAACAAAGAAGAATTTAATGAAAAGACTTCAATAACTGAATCAAATATCACAACAAAGCGTTCCTTGGATAGCAATCCAAAAAGACAAGACAACAATTGAGGGAATTGAAGACAATCTTACAAAACCCTTCAATAAAGCTATAAAAGCTATGGACTTCAATCTTCCTTCAACCTTCAAAAAGGTTCTTCGAATCTCTCCCAACTGGAGTAGGCTGCTGCTGCTGCGTGCTTTTCGGTGTAAGCGGCGATCCGAAGATGTAAGCGGATGCCGGATTTGTGGGAAATCCGACCCTTTTTATAGGAAAATAACCCTCCAAAGATAATAAATCTTAGAAAGATATTCTCCCATAAATATAGGCAAAATATATGATTCTGCATATCTCCTTCCTTCCAGGAGCCAAGCCCAAAAATATAAGATCACTTTCCAAAGATAAAAGATCTCAGCCAAGAATAAAATATACTCGCCGCGTCCTAGGTGTTCGCCTCGGTCGAGTCGGCGTCTCTGGATCACCTCGGTCGAGGTGAATCTGTGGTCAACCGAGGTGATTCACAACTGAATGTGAAATCTCTCAAAACTGGTCCAAAGTAAATCTTTAATCCACGGCTATGCTCCCTGGATGTAGCTCCAAATGACTAATGACTCCTTTTGCTCCTTTTTGATGCAAAACGTACCAAATTACCTGCAATTACAACGAAACTAGGTGTAGACCTCGATTTTCGCAAAGGTAGATGAAATGGTAGTAAAATCACATAATGTACATACAAACATGCAGATTATGAAAGATAAAACGTCCAAACAAACCCCAAAATATAGACTATAATTCATGCTATCAAAATACCCCATACTTAGCCCTTGCTTGTCCCCAAGCAAGTTCCGCATATAGAAGACAAGATAGAATGGATTATAAGTCAAGAAAATCAATGAAAAAGTCTTTCAAAAACATTTTATGGTGTGCAATTATCATAGATCACTCTAAGAGAGTACTTCCTGGAATTTAAAAACCTAATATGCTCAAAACATTTTATAAATATAGGAAAGTTGTTCATCTTTGCATAAAATCATAGAATGCATAATAAATCATAATTATCAAAATTAATCATGTATAATCCAGTTTAAACCGCTAAGTCAATCAACAAGCTCAAGGTCTCAAGGGCTTCCCAAAAGAAAAGGTCAAGAAACGTGTAGGGTAGGGATGTACGTAAGGTAATGTGGTGATAGAATCCGGGAAAAGGATGAACTTCACTTCCACTTTGACTTGCAACATCTTCCACCAATAAGCTTTGCTTATTCCACTTTTTTTTTCTTTTTACTTTACTTTTTGGGATGCATGGACAGAGGTGCACAATAACCGAAGCCTAGGAAATCTGCAATCATCAATTTCTCGAGATGCATCAAACCCTTGATGCACATACCATGACCCGTTAGGAATATCGCTCAATCCGACTTTGGCAAGACACAAACACCCGGCTATGTGAATGGTGCCGAGTTACTCATCTTCATGATTGACTTCCCCAAACCTATTATTACTTTCTAGCACTTTCACTTCCAGCCAACTTCTCAACTTTAACTTCACTTGCTTTCACCACTTCGCTTGCTTCCAAATTCCCGGATAGGTAAAGGGAGGCAAAATGTATATGAGGGGCTAAGCATGATCAAGAAGAAGAAGAGAGAAGAATGAATTGCCTTGGTCTTTCCAGGAAGAAAGTGAGAGAACTTATCTTGTGGTGTCAACCTTCAAATTCAACATAATTTGGATAAAAACAAAGTATTAAACATGCCAATAATTTCAAACAAAGCATTTAGCAACTTAAACATATTATAAAACCTTTCAAACACATAAAGAATTTAAAAACAGTCAGTAAACAAGATCTTCACTGAGGTCATATCCAGATAAGTAACAAAAATTCGTTTTCGAAAACTCTCAGTTAACCCACCTCGGTCGAGGTGTTCTTGGTTCAACCGAGGTGAAACGCCTCGTTTGGCCAAGACTCTCCCCGGTCGAGGTCAAAAAAAAAAATTTTTAAAACCATTTTTTTTTCAGTTTCGACGTTTTTCTCAATCAAATAACCTGTAGGTATGCATGTAATATCAGATAATCATATAAAGGCAATGAAGCATAAATACGAAAATATCCGATAAATAAAATACATCAAAGGTGTCAAATACATCACGTAGTCACGTAGTCAAATAACAAAAACCCCATACTTGAGACACACTATCCCAGTGGGTATAATAAAAGTCTAAACAAGAGAGAACTCACCGGATAAAAGCCGAACTGCATAAAAATATAATAATAAAATCCTGCAGCTCCTCAGTAGTCTCGATCCGGTGGTGGTGGTGGTATGTAGGGATACAGAGTCGGATCGTAAGGATGGCCCATGATGCGCTCGAACTACAGCTGAGCCATGATGTGCTGATGATGCTGCCGCTCCTGCATCTCGCGGATATCCAGCGAAAGTGCAGCATATGTGTCGATAACCTGATCCGTCAGGTCATCAATCCGTCGGTGAGCAGCTCTATCCCTCACTCCATGCCTCCTGCGTCTAGCAGGTCTGACTGGAGAAGTCTCAGCTGGTGCCGGCTCTGTATCCTCCTCGTCGTCCAGATCTATAATAGGTGGCGCGCTCGTCCCAGCTGTATCTGTCCCTGTGTCCATCGGGACGCCACCTCCTCTCTCATCTACTGTGTCCTCATCGTCGTCGTCGTCCTCAGCCTCCTCCTCCTCCTCTGCAGCAGGGGCAGCTGCTCCCTCCCTGTAATCCTCCATCAGTGGAGCCCATGCTGTCTGCCAAAAATGTGGATCAAAGACAGAGAACTGTGCAGACCATCTGATGCCCTGAGGTGCAGTCAACTCCCATGGCATAGCGACGTAAGGTGTAGTCAAACCACGGGGAACTAGAATCCTCCGTGTGATCATCTCCTGAAGTCCGAGCGGCTTGGCAGCCGCCACCATAGTACACCTACTCAGATCCATATCCTGATAAGTAGCGATATGGGTCACTATCCCTCCACAACATATATCTCCCTTCCCTTTGGCCTTGATCTTGTGCAGATCCTCTGCCACCATCAATCCAAAGTCAGGGTATCCACCTGTGACCATGCAGTACAAAGCAAAGAGCTCCCCCTGTCGGACCTTCTGGGGCGTCTCAGTACGCGCCAGAAGCGTCTCGCTGAAGATCCTGTGAGCTAATCGAAAAGCAAGGTGGAAGATAAGCTTCTCCCTGGAATCACCAGGGCGCCACCTATCTGCATGCTCCACAACATGAGCAATCTGACCCCAGAACTCTCTAGCTACGGCTCGGGTCGGGAAGTCTACAGTAGTGGGGGCAGGGAAGCCAAAAATATCTCTCCAGTGGTCTAGAGGTACTAAATAGTTCCGGTTCATCAACCGGTACTTCACAGCTCTCTCTGTGGGGAGGTAAGTGAAGGAGGTGACAAACTCAAGGGTCGGCTCTAAGTAGGCTGGGGCTCGGATCTCAGTAAACTGATCCAGCCCTACGGTGGTGATCATCCTCCTAAGCTCTCCATCTACGTGGAGACAGTCAAAAGCAGAAATGTCCAGAAATCTAGGTGCGATCACTGGACGGCTAGCAATGCGCTCATAATCTACCCGGTGTCTCTCATGGATCACCGGGATAGAAGGTCGGGATGAGGAAGAAGAAGGGGAAGGAGAGGATCTATCTCTAAGGGCTAACAATCTGTCAGAACTCATCTTCAATCAATACTGTCAGACTACCTCGGTCGACTGACAAGCTCCAAGAATCACCTCGACCGAGGTGCAGGTCGACTGGACCGAGGCGAAGACAGTCGCGATTCCACTCTCAGAAATTCAGTTCTTTTCCCCCCAAAATCACTACAATTGCTTCCTAAGGGGTACTTAAATCCTTTCTCAACAGATTCAAGGGCAACCAAAGCCCAAATCAAAGCGAACGAACGAGTTAGGGTTTCGACTTGTTTTACCTCGTTTCGGTCGATTCGCTCGATTTCTGTGCAGATCTGTTGTTGCAATCGATTCCTCTACCCTTCAATCACGGTTTAGAAGCAGAAATCTTCGAAAACGAGCAAGGAACGAGAGAGAGCGAAGTGGACTGTCGCCGCGGTCGAGGTGAAGAAGATAAAAAGGTAAAAATAAATTTTTTTCCAATTTATACCGTTCCTGGATCTGCTGTCACCTCGGTCGAGATGGTCTCGACCGGACCGAGGTGGTATGGACCGAGGCGGTTCTGCAGAAACCCTAGTCGCCTCGGTTGCTCAAGAATCAACTCGGTCGATGTGCTCTGACAGTAACCGAGGTGTTTCTGTCTTCTCAGAATCTCGAACTTCTGTCCTTCCAGTTGTGCTCCTTCCTTAGATGTTCCCTATTGTCTGTCCAGAACGCCAAAAACAAAGCAAAGCAAAGCAAAAACAAGAACTATCTAATCTAGACTAGAAAACGGGAAAAGAAAGCAATACCTTGGGTTGCCTCCCAAGAAGCGCTTGATTTAAGGTCGCTAGCTGGACCATGATGCGTCTCAAACGAGGTATATCGGTGCAACCTCCTCAACCGGCGTTTCCGGTTGGTACTTCTTAAGTCTATGACCGTTGACCTTGAAGCTTCCGCTAGTTTCGCCCCATATCTCAACTGCACCATGAGGGAAAACATGTTTCACAACATAAGGTCCGGTCCATCTAGATTTCAACTTACCTGGAAAAAGGCGGAGGCGGGAGTTGAAGAGTAGAACTAAGTCTCCTTCGTTAAGCTCCTTTGGAATGATACGCTTGTCATGCCATCTCTTCGTCCTTTCCTTGTAGATTTTAGCATTCTCATAGGCGTTCAACCGCAGCTCCTCCAGCTCGTTAAGTTCCAATAGTCGCTTCTCACTAGCCTCCTTGATGTCGAAATTCAATCATTTGATCGCCCAATACGCCTTGTGTTCCAATTCGACGGGCAAATGGCAAGACTTCCCATATACCAAATTATAAGGAGTGGTACCTATGGGAGTCTTGAATGCGGTCCTGTACGCCCAAAGAGCATTGTCCAACTTCATGGACCAATCCTTCCTCGTTCTAGAGACGGTCTTCTCCAAAATTGCCTTGATTTCTCTATTCGAGATCTCGACTTGTCCACTAGTTTGAGGGTGATAGGCAGTTGATACCTTGTGGGTTACCCCATACTTCGATAGAAGTGCTTTAAACTTCCGGTTGATGAAATGCGTTCCTCCATCGCTAATGATGATGCGTGGAGTTCCAAACCGTGGAAAGATAGTTCTATTCAAGAACTTCACAACCACCTTGGCGTCGTTAGTGGGAGAAGCGATGGCTTCAACCCATCTAGAGACGTAATCAACTGCAAGGAGAATGTAGAGGTTTCCTCCGGATGATGGGAAAGGTCCCATGAAGTCAATCCCCCATACATCAAAGATTTCCACTTCTTGGATGTTATTAAGCGGCATCTCGTTCCTCCTTGATAAGTTCCCTGTTCTTTGGCATGCATCACAAGAGACAACAAAAGATTGCACATCCTTAAATAATGTAGGCCAAAAGAAACCGGAACGCAATACCTTAGCGCATGTTTTATCGGTGCTAGCATGCCCCCCACAAGGAAGTGAATGACAATGCCTTATGACGCTATTAACTTCATCCTCCGGAATGCACCTTCGAAGCATCCCATCCGGTCCGCGCTTGAATAGCAGCGGCTCGTCCCAGTAGTAATGTCGTACTTCCTTGAAGAATCTTTTCTTTTGAGAGTACGTCAATCCGGGCGGTATCTCCTGTCAAACAAGATAATTCACAATATCAGCGTACCAAGGACCTTTATTATCAGAAAGTTGGTGGATGGAATGTTCCACCAACAGTGGGTGAATGTCAAAGAAGGGAGTAAGAAAATTGTTGTTCTCAGCAATCTCAGTTGACATCGTCTCGCCGTCGACCTCGGTCGAGGCGCATAGGCGTCGACCGAGATGTTCTTCGGTCGCCTCGCTCAGTCCAGAAAGTGCCTCGGTCGAGGTACTGCTACTGGATCCGAGACTGGAGATCTTCGTCTCCTGGATTAGCTTTTCAGTTTTAGCTCCTGGATCCTCTTCCAGTGCCTTCAAGCTCCGTATATCTGCATCACAAGAAGCATCTATACCTTCCTCCATTAAACTGAAGCTAATAACTCTTTCGAGTGATTCGTTAATAAGGATAGAGCTCACCAATTCTCTTGATTCTTCTTCATCGTAGATGTTGAAGATATCATCAGTTGGTTGCTCCCCTTTCATGGCTGCAAGTAGAGCGAACTCCACCTCATCGCCACCAACGTTGAATTTCAACTTGGCGTTCTTGCAATCCACGTTGCAACCCGAAGTTGCTAGAAATGGCCTCCCGAGAATAATAGGTACTGGATAATCTGCGGGAATGTCAAGTACGACAAAATCTATGGGTAGATAGAAGTTACCTAACTTGACCGGAACGTCCTCCAAGATGCCCACGGGATGGGTAATGGAGCGATCCGCCATGTAGAGTCGAATCTTGACCGGTTTGGGCTCTCCAAGACCGATCTTAGTGCACAACTCCAGCGGGATGATGCTCACGCTGGCTCCTAGATCACAAAGGGCTTCACAAGTTACATCCCCAACTTGAATGGGAATGCAAAATGAGCCGGGATCTCTCAATTTAGGCGGCATCTTTTCCTTCATGATCTTGATAAGCTCCGAAGATTTAGATGTCATCCTAACTTCACCAACATCCTCCAGCTTCCTCTTCCTTGATAAGATTTCTTTTAAGAACTTCCCATAGGCGGGCATACCTAAAATAGCATCAAGGAAAGGGATATTAATATGTAGCTTATTCATCAAGTCAAGAAACTTACCAAAGTGCTTGTCAAGATGTGCTCTGGCTCTGGACTGAGGGAATGGAAGTGGTGGCTTATATGCAGGGGGTGGAACATAAGTTTCTGTCGTTCCTCCTGCTTTCTGTTGCTCCGCCTCGGTTGGCATCTCGGTCGAGGTGTTCTTCGACTGGATCTGGACCGAGGTGGTCTGCGTCGAGCGAGGTACTGGATCTGCAGTTTTGAGTCCACTCCTCGTCGTTATGGCCATGCACTGGCCCTTAGGGTTAGCTTCCGTCTTTGCTGGAAGTTTCCCTGGATCTCTTGGCGCTTCATTCGCCCTATTAGCAAGTTGTTGTTCGAAGGACTTTTGGGCCCTCGAAAATAAAGTCATAGAATTCTCCATAGCGTTAAGCTTGATCAAGATTGCCTCCAGAACTGCGTCTTTCTTTTCTGGCTGAGACGAACTTGATCCTTGCCCTTGGCTTTTCAATGGAGTAGAAGAAGAAGAAGAAGGGGGAGAGAGGAAAGGGTTAGAGGAATCATTAGAATTGGAGTTTGAATGATTGTTACCGTGATTTTGGTTATTCGCCCTCCAGTTGTTGCTATTGGATCCTCTATTGTTGTTGTTGTAGTTGTTGTTTCGGGAACCGTTGTTGTTGTTGTTACGGTACCCGTTATTGTTGTTGTTCCTTTGCCCTTGCTCTTCCTTCTTAGTTTGAGCCATCAAGAGCTCCTTTAATTGCTTCACGTCGTTCTTCAATGACGTGAGTTGATTGTTGTTGGATTGAGTCTCTTGAAAGTTGACTCTTTTAACTCCACCTTCAGCTCCTTGGTGGGTATATTTCTCCATGTGCAAGGCTTGCTTCTCAATGAAGTCCCAAGCCTCATCAATCGCCATGTCCATGAAGGTACCGGCGGAGAGTAGTTGGAGATTGAACTGGGTGCTTCCGTCCAGCCCTTTGAAGTAGATCTCCAACAACTCGATCTTTGGAAACCCATGATGTGGGCAATCCAAAAGGATATCCTTGAACCGCTCCCAAGACTTGGACAAGCTCTCCTTGTCCTTCATGATGAAAGCATTGATCTTCCCTCTCATTTCGGCGGTCTTTGAGGGGGGAAAGAATTTGGTTAAGAATTCCGTGGTCATCTCCTCCCATGTGCTGATTTTTCCTGGAGGAAGAGATTGATACCAAGTAAGAGCTCTATCTTTTAAAGAAAAGTAAAAAGGTCTTAGCTTGTAGTTGTTATTCTCAATTCTGGGAGGTCGCAAGGTTTCCATCAAGATCTCGTAGTTTTGAAGATGTTGATGCGGCGACTCTTTCTCTAGCCCTCCGAATTGGCATTGGCGGATCATGGCTAAAACTTGCGGTCGAAGTTCGTAGTCATGATCTGCTGGATCTCCTAGGTTCACTTCTGGACGCCTCAGTTGTTGATTAGGGTCCATCCTTTGACCTAGGGTTTGTGGGAGTCCTGCAAGAAGAACATCTCGGACTGGCAACCGAGGTGGAAGTACCTCGGCCGGGGCGTCTGGTACTGGAATCTGCCTCGGTCGAGGGTCAACAGGAGGATCTTCCCTCGGTCGAAGTAGAATCTGGTCCCGAATGACAGCAATCTCAGCTTCGATTGCTGCATTCCCGGTGCGATTCTCCTCTTTCTCTTGCATGAGTTCTTCCCTGCTGAGGCGCAGCAGCTCTTGCGTCTCTCTCAATTGGGCCGCAAGATCGCGATCGTCTTGTTGGGCCATCTTCGCTTCTCTTAAGCGTCGCTTGTATGTCTTTTCTGGTTCGGGATCGTAAGGAACGATTTCCTTCCCAGTGCGGGTTCTTCGCATGTACCTAAGAAAGAACCTGCAAAAGTCACTCAAGTAGAGTGGTTAGACAAAACGGGGCAAGCGCCCCAAGAGCAAACCGTACCGGCTCGGTCTAGACCAAGTCCCCGGCAACGGCGCCAAAAACTTGTTCGCTCCAAACGGTGTGTGCAAGCTTTAAATTTATAACCCTAGACTTAAGCTTAAAACAAGGATGCGGACCCGCAGTGTACGGGTCAATCGTAGTAAAAGCAAGAAAATTCCAGGGGTCGATCACAGGGACTCGGTGAAACAAAGTCAATACGGTGTGCTATATCAATTCTAACCACAAGAGTAATTAACACAATCAAAGATGAATAAGAAGTCAATAAAGCAAACATGCAATTCTAGGGATTAAAGCATCTAGTTGTGGTTCCAACTCAAGATCTATAGATAAGCGGACAAAGCTGAGATTTTTGTGTGGGGAAGGTGTTACTAAAGTGGAGTAGATCACCGGGTAAGTCTCACTACACACTAATCCTAAACCGTAACTCCTATTACCGGGTAAGTCTCAAGGAATCAAGATAAAGAACTATTACCTCAAACTAACACACCATCTAAGGGAATAGAATCAACCTTTACCGGGTAAGTCTCAGGTTAACTCACGAAGATGGGATGGAAGCACACTCAAACCCCAATAAAGGATAAACCTTTATTACCTACACTTATGATCGTTGGTACACAAACTAAGGAATTACCGGGTAAGTCTCATCCTAAGCTTGCTTTGAACCAGGAAAGGTGTAATAAGAATAGGATTTGGCAAACTCTAACACTTAACTCTCAGTTATGGGTCGGATAAGTCACCTCGGTCAGAAGAATTCCACCCCGGCCGAGATGTTCATCGACTGAACGAGATGCTTAGGGTTAAGGTTAAAAACTCGAACTTTCAGGATCCTACTGGAATCTAAGATTATTCTATCATTGTTTTTCCCACAACCTTCAGCTAATCACCCTAGAATCGCACAAGGAAATTAGCCACTCATCATCATAATGAAAGTATTAAAATATATGGAAGAAGGTGAATATTTGAACAAAGAAGAATTTAATGAAAAGACTTCAATAACTGAATCAAATATCACAACAAAGCGTTCCTTGGATAGCAATCCAAAAAGACAAGACAACAATTGAGGGAATTGAAGACAATCTTACAAAACCCTTCAATAAAGCTATAAAAGCTATGGACTTCAATCTTCCTTCAACCTTCAAAAAGGTTCTTCGAATCTCTCCCAACTGGAGTAGGCTGCTGCTGCTGCGTGCTTTTCGGTGTAAGCGGCGATCCGAAGATGTAAGCGGATGCCGGATTTGTGGGAAATCCGACCCTTTTTATAGGAAAATAACCCTCCAAAGATAATAAATCTTAGAAAGATATTCTCCCATAAATATAGGCAAAATATATGATTCTGCATATCTCCTTCCTTCCAGGAGCCAAGCCCAAAAATATAAGATCACTTTCCAAAGATAAAAGATCTCAGCCAAGAATAAAATATACTCGCCGCGTCCTAGGTGTTCGCCTCGGTCGAGTCGGCGTCTCTGGATCACCTCGGTCGAGGTGAATCTGTGGTCAACCGAGGTGATTCACAACTGAATGTGAAATCTCTCAAAACTGGTCCAAAGTAAATCTTTAATCCACGGCTATGCTCCCTGGATGTAGCTCCAAATGACTAATGACTCCTTTTGCTCCTTTTTGAAGCAAAACGTACCAAATTACCTGCAATTACAACGAAACTAGGTGTAGACCTCGATTCTCGCAAAGGTAGATGAAATGGTAGTAAAATCACATAATGTACATACAAACATGCAAATTATGAAAGATAAAACGTCCAAACAAACCCCAAAATATAGACTATAATTCATGCTATCAGGATGACATCTTCAAGATCTATGATGAAGAAGAATCAAGAGAATTGGTGAGGTATATCCTTATTAATGACCCTCTTGAAAGAGTTATTAGTTTTAGCTTAATGGAGGAAGGTATAGATGCTTCTTGTGATGGAGATATACGGAGCTTAAAGGCACTGGAAGAAGATCCAGGAGCTAAAATTGAGAAACTGATCCAGGAGAGGAGAAATTCCAATTCCGGTCCCAATTCCAGTACCTCGACCGAGGCACTTTCTAGACCAAGTGAGGTGTTCTTATTTGAAGAGCATCACGGTCACCCACCTTGGACCTCGACCGAGACAGCAAGCGAGATATTGTCAAATGAGGACAACAAACTTCCTACACCCTTTTCTGAGACTCATTTACAGTTGGTGGAGCATTGGCTCCACCAAGCTTCTGATAATAAAGAACCTTGGTATGTTGACATTGTTAATTATCTTGTTTATCAAAAAGTACCGCCTGGATTGACGTACGCTCAAAGGAAGAAATTCTTCAAGGATGTACGCCACTACTACTGGGATGAACCTCTACTGTTTAAGAGAGGTCCGGATGGGATGCTTCGACGGTGCATTCCCGAAGATGAAGTTACTAGTGTTATACGGCATTGCCACTCGCTTCCTTTTGAAGGACATGCTAGCGCTCACAAAACATGCGCTAAGGTATTACGTTCTGGTTTCTTTTGGCCTACATTATTTAAGGATGTGCAAACGTTTATTGTTTCTTGTGATGCATGCCAAAGAATAGGGAACTTGTCTAGAAGGAACGAGATGCCACTCAACAATATCCAGGATGTTGAGATTTTTGATGTATGGGGAGTTGATTTCATGGGACCTTTCCCATCATCCGCAAGGAACCTCTACATTCTCCTAGCTGTCAATTACGTCTCTATATGGGTGGAAGTCATCACTTCTCCCACTAATGACGCCATGGTGGTTGTGAAGTTCTTCAATCGGACTATCTTTCCACGTTTTGGGACACCACGCATCATCATCAACGATGGGGGGACGCATTTCATCAACTAGAAGTTTAAGGCACTTCTACCGAGGTATGGGGTAACCCACAAGGTAGCAACCCCTTATCACCCTCAAACTAGTGGACATGTCGATATCTCGAATAGGGAAATCAAGGCACATTTGGAGAAGACCGTCTCTAGGACGAGGAAGGATTGGTCCATGAAGTTGGATGACGCTCTTTGGGCTTATAGGACCGCATTCAAGACTCCCATTGGTACCACCCCTTACAATTTGGTATATGGGAAGTCTTGTCATCCACCCGTTGAGTTAGAACACAAGGCATATTGGGCAATCAAGTGGTTAAATTTCGATATCAAGGAAGCCGGAGAGAAGAGGCTATTGGACATCAATGAGCTGGAAGAGTTGCGCTTGAATGCTTATGAGAATGCCAAGATCTAGAAGAAAAGGACAAAGAAATGACATGACAAGCATATCATTCCTAAGGAGTTCAAAGAAGGAGATTTAGTTCTACTCTTCAACTCCCGCCTTCGCCTCTTTCCAAGTAAGTTGAAATCTAGATGGACGTGACCTTACGTTGTGAAACATGTTTTCCCTTATGGTGCAGCTGAGATTTGGGGAGAAACAAGCGGAAGCTTCAAGGTCAATGGTCATAAGCTTAAGAAGTACCAACCGGAAGTCCAGGCTGAGGAGATTGCACCACTATACCTTGTTTAGGGATGCCGTACGGTCCAGCTAGCGACCTTAAATCAAGTGCTTCTTGGGAGACAACCCAAGGTATTGCTTTCTTTTCCCTTTTTCTAGTTTAGTTTTAGATAGTTTGCTTTTGCTTTGCTTTGTTTTGTTTTTGGCGTCCTAGACAAAAACCAGGTACTTTATAAGGAAGGGTTACAGCTCAAAAGCAACACTAAAAGGACAAAAGTTCGAGAAATTGAGAAGACGGAGTTTGACTAAGACACATCTCGGTTGTTGTCGCAGCACCTCGACCGAGATGATTCTTGAGCAACCGAGGCGACTAGGTCTCACAATCCAGTCAGCCACCTCGGTCCAGTCGGGACCACCTCGACCGAGATGACAGCAGAATCGGCGAGGGGTATAAAAGGAGAAACGATTTATCTCTCTTCCCTCCCATCTTCTTTCTCGACCGCGGCGCATTCTCAACCTCGCTTCTTTGTTTCTCGATCGTTTTCCACGATTTTTGCTCCGATATCGCAAGGATGAGCAAGAGGATCAGATTACAAGCAACAATCTGCAAGATAAACGCCTCGAATCTGCCTAATTTTGGGTAAATTTTCGGAAACCCTAACTCCTCCTCTCTTTACTGATTTTAGAGATTTGTGGCTTTGGTTGCCACGTTTTATTGCTAAAAATCATATAAGTACCCCATAGGAAGCAATTGGTAGTGATTTTGGGGGAAAAGAACTGAAAATCAGAGAGGAGAAATCGAATAGCACTTCGCCTTGGTCCAGTCGAGCTGTGTCTCGACCGAGGTGTTCTTCAGGCTGTCAGACCGACCGAGGTGATCTTGTCAGCAGAAATTATGAGTTCTCGTTCTGATCGTCAGCTGGTTCTGAGAGATGCTCCCAGTGGTTCCTCTCCTTCCCCTTCTTCTAGACCTTCTATCCCGGTGATCCATGAGCGTCACCAGGCAGATTTTGACTGTATTTGCAGGCGCCCTGTCATTGCCCCGCTCTTCTTAGATGTTCCAGCCTTCGAGTGCCTCCACGTGGTGGAGGACTTGAAGAAGATGATTTCTATGGTTGGGCTGAAGGAGTTTATGGAGATCCGAGCTCCGGCCTACCTCAAGCCGGCGATGGAGTTTGTGAGTTCTGTCACTCACATTCCAGAGAGGAACAACATAAAGTACCGGTTGCTGAACCGGAACTACATTGTACCCATGGATCAGTTCCGAGAGATATTTGGCTTCCCGACCCCTACAGTGACCGACTTCCCTTCTCGAGGAGTGGCTCGACATTTCTGGGGGCAAATTGCCCATATGGTGGAGCATGCTGACAGATGGAGACCTGGAGACTCCAGGGAGCGCATTATATTTCATTTAGCATTCCGTCTAGCCCACGACATTTTTAGTGAGACTCTTCTGGCGTGTACTGAGACGCCCTAGAAGATCAGGCCGGGAGAGCTTTTGAGTTTGTTCTGCATGGTGACTAGAGGAGTGCTTAACTTTGGAAGCATGCTAGATGAGGATCTACACCGGATCAAGGGCAAGGCGAAGGAAGATATTTGCTGTGGAGGACTGGTGACTCATATCGCTACATTTATGAGTCTAGACTTGAGTGCTTGTACACTGGTGGCGGCTGCCAAGCCACTTGGACTTCAGGAGATGATTATGAGGAGGATACTAGTTCCTCGTGGCCTCACTACACCTTACGTAGCGATGCCTTGGGAGCAGACTGCCCCTCAGGGGATCCCGTGGTCAGATCAGTTTTCAATTTTTGATCCACGGTACTGGTCTTCCGCTTGGCAGCCCTATATAGAGGATGCTAGAGATGTTGCACCAGCTCAGGTGGAGGAGGAGTAAGATCCTTTTCCCGGATTCTAGCACCACATTCTCTAGATACATCCCACCCTCACACGTTTCTTGACCTTCTTTTGGAAAGCCCTAGAGACCTCGAGCTTGTTGATTGACTTCGTGGTTTAAACTGGATTATACATGATTAATTTCGATAATTATGATTTATTATGCATTCTATGATTTTATGCAAAGATGAACAACTTTCTTATATTTATAAAATGTTTTGATCATGTTTTGATTTTAATTGCCATGAAGCATTCTCTTAGAGTGATCTATGAATGAAGCACACCACTAAAACTGTTTTGAATTACTTTTCATTGATCTTCATGACTTATAATCCATTCTATCTTGTACTTAAGATTTGAAACTTGCTTGGGGACAAGCAAGGGACAAGTATGGGGTATTTTGATAGCATGTATTATAGTCTATATTTTGGGACTTGTTTGGACGTTTTATCTTTATTAATCTGCATGTATGGATGCATATTATGTGATTATATTGTTGTTTCATCTACCTTTACAGGAATCGAGGTTTACACCAAGTTTTGTTGTAATCGTATGTAAAATGGCACGTTTTGGATCAAAATGGAGCTAAGGAGTCATAGGAGCTACATTCTGGAGCTCAAAGAAGAACTCAGAAAGCATGGAATTAATGAAGAAGAATTACTTTGGACCAGATTTGAGAGATTTCACATTCAGTTCAGATTCACCTCGGTCAGCTACAGTGTCACCTCGACCGAGGTGATCTTGAGGAGCGTCCCAACCGAGGCGAACACCCTAGCACCGGCGAGATCATATCTTTTGGCTGAGATCTTTTATTTTTGGAAAGAAGATATCTTATATTTTTGGGCTGGATTTCTGGAAGTAAGATCTTATATTTGGGAGATCTATTTTACAGATAAAATATATTTTATAGGAAATTATCTTTTTAAGATATTATTATCTTTGGAAGATAATTCTCCTATATAAAGGGTTGGATTTTCCACAATTCAGCCATCTTTTGATCATCGGATTTTCTGGATCAACACAACAGTTAGGATATTTTCTGGAAGTTGAAGGAAGCTTTGAAGATTGAAGGAAGGAAGGTTCATAGATTTGAGATAGCTTTAGAAGGAGTTTGTTAGATTTTCTTAGATTCTCTTTGGTTTATTGTCTTTTTGATTTGTGATTTAAGAAACGCTGATTTGTGAATTATTTGATTCAGTTATTGAAGCCTTGTTCTTAAGGTTTTTATGTTCAAATATTCATTCCTTTCTCTTATATTCCATTATTGTTATCATGATGATGAGTGGCTAAATTTCTTATGCGATTCTAGGGTGATTGGCTGAAAGTTGTGGGAAAGACAATGATAGAATGATCCTAATCCTAGTAGGACCCTGAAAGCTCGAGTCTTTAACCTTAACCCTAGAGTACCTCGCTCAGTCGATGAACATCTCGACCGGGGTAGAACCTGACTGACCGAGGTGACCTTTTCTTATCCGAAACTGAGAGTTAAGTGTTATAGTTTGCCAAATCCTATTCTTATTACACATTTCCTGGTTCAATGCAAGCCTAGGATGGGACTTACCCGGTGATTCCTTAGTTTGTTTACCCATGATCATAAGTGTAGGTAATAAAGGTTTATTCTTTATTGGGGTTTGAGTGTGCCTTCATCCCATCTTTGTGAGTTAGCCTGAGACTTACCCGGTAAAGGTTGATTCTATTCCCTTAGGTGGTGTGTTGGTTTGAGATTATAGTTCCTTTTCTTAGTACCTTGAGACTTACCCGGTAATAGGAGCTTTGGTTTGGGATAGTGAGTAGTGAGACTTACCCGGTAATCTATTCCACTTTAGAAACACCTTCCTTTAGCAAAATCTTAGCTTTGTCCGCGTTATCTTTAGATCTTGAGTTGGAACCACAACTAGATATTTTAATCCCTAGAATCCGCATTTTTCCTTATTTGACCTTATTATCATCTTTGATTGCTTTAATCGCTTTTGTGGTTATTAGTTGCATCGACAACCTATTATTGCTTAGTTTCACCTAAGTACTTGAGATTGACACCCTGAAATTCTTGCTTTTTACTATAATTGATCCGTACAATGTGGGTTCGCATCCTTGTTTTAAGCATATTTCTTGGGATATAAATTTAAAGCTTGCACACACCGTTTGGAGCGAACAATATGTATAAAAGCTTGATTGAATTTAGAAATGTATGTAACCATATGACAACAAATGAAAGTTAAAGAGTTGTGTGTGAGCTATATGCGTACCGCCTTCACAACCTATGTAATGAGACTTGTAAATTTAACACATCAAGGTGTGTACATATCTTTTAACTCAGGTCGCCTTAGGCCGGACGTTCTCGCACATTCACCACTATTCCCGCCATTGTAGTTTTACTCTTTGTACATGTCTCCTCTCATTTCTTAGTTGGAACTTTATCTCACTATGTATGTGTACATTCCGGAATGTGTTTCCTCGGAGTTTTATTTTGTTTATTCTCCTACTTATCATCCTTATAATTTATTGTATTATATATAGGAAGGTTCTTCACTTGTCTTCATGTTGTTGGCGGGGGACTTATTATCCAACTTTCATAGAGGCCAATTTTTCATTCCGATAGGTTGTCTTATACTTGCTTTAACATTTATGCTTAATCGATCTTCCCTTTATATTTCTTCATCTAATTCTCCGTCTCATAAATTTTGCTTTGTTTAACCACATTCTTAAATCTTTGTCTTGTACTTGGTCTAGCATCATTTATCTTGTTTTTTTTGACTCCTACTTGATATGGTCCGAGTTTGAAATACCCCTTAATAAATGTCATTTTGTCAACAATTTTTTTAAAATTTATCTTTGTAATAAAAAGTTGGTCTAATCCAACTTATTTTATTTTTCACACATATTGTGGAAGAAATAATCAAATTCAGTTTACCTATAAATCTCGACATCTAAGGCTTTTTATAGGAGAGATTCCTGTAAAAAATAAATACTAAGATAATCCTAAAAGATATGATCAAAACCAACAAATACCTTTAGAATGTTTGAGAGCTTAAAGATATTAAAATAATAAAAGATAACTAGAGGATAATAATCCTCATGTCTAGATTCTACTCGATAACACACAGTAGAGAAAATCTCGATCTCAATATGCAAAATCTCAGCCGAGATTTTCAGGATGTCAAAGATTTGTTTCTGTCATACAATTCTCCATTCTACACGATCCTCCCATGTTTGAATCTTGCTAGCAACCTCTCCTTGAGTGACTCTTGCTCTTGTCCTAGTGATGGTTCCATGTTTACGGGATCCTACCATGCAATTCTCCTTTAAGGATGTTAGAGATTACATGCTCCATATTTGAGGGGTGTTTAATGTAGTCATGTATTTATTTCATAAGCATGTCTACTTTTTATGCATCGTCATAATTTTATTTACCTTTTTTCTCTCTACATAAGCTATTATTGTTTGGTATGTTCCTAGGGCTTGACCCTAGTTTTGGGAACGCTAGCTAACAGGTTCCCTTCCGATTTTGTTGTTAGGTTCTTCTACTGACGTCAGGTACGCTATCAAGGTTATTGTAAAACCCCAAGTTCTAGGAACTCGAAGCGCTACGGGCTAGGACCGCACAATGGGTCCCGACCCTCAAAGTAGCAACAGCAAACGGATCTTACAACAAGGCACAGACGAATGAAAACAAAACTCAATATAAAAATCAAAGGTTCAAACCAAAAGAAAACACAAAACTCCACAGCCAGGTTCAAAACAAAAGGGAAACAACAAACGAAACAAAAACCCGATCCCATCCTATAATGTACGGGAACCCCGGCTGACCACACCGTCCGGATCACTCAGCAGCATCCTGAACCTGCGGAACATCTACAACGACGGTATAAACCGTTAGCTAACATTCTAGGTATAAGCAAGAGTGTAAAGGCACAAACACACATAAGGTAAGATAAACATATAGCATGCTTGCACTCAACCGGTTATTATCTTTCATTAAGGTTATCCATTACTAATTCAACTTCTTTTGTCACACGAGAATCTCCCGAAACTCGCCTCCGCTTCCGTCTGCCAATAGGAATAGATCAGTAATATCCGTTACCTACGGGCCTGGGTTGCAAGAGCACATTCTAGTCTCCTGAAGAACTAGACAAGTGGTCACCGCCCGGTTATAATGCACTTGGGCCAGTAAGGTTATAAAGGGTGAAACCTAGTTCGGTTATCCGTTATAACATGAATAAACAACACAAACAAGCCAATAAAATCCAACTTATATGCGGAATGAAGCTAAGTAAGTCCAAGGGACTTACCTCACACGAAGGTAACTCAAAGCTAAGGAATAAAAACTCAGGAATACTCAAGAAAGCTCAGTTTCCCTCAGGAAAGGAGCAAGGAAATCCTGTACGAACAAGCAACACGGATCAGGAACGAAACGGTTACTAGAAGTCTATGACTTCTAGTCTCAAAGATCTATAAGAGTCTACGCATGTTAAGGGCTCAACCCTAGTCTTACAGCACTCACAAGAGATCAACAACATCCAAAAGATGTAAGGAAAGGAACGAGGAAAGCAAGGAAGGAAGTAACTCACAAGAACGGGAGTTACTGCAGAGGAAACCGCAGGGGCGGTTGGACTGAGGCGCAGGGCAGCTGAACAGAGGCGCATGGGCGGCTCTGTGCAGGCGCAGGGGCGGCTCTGTGCAGGCGCAGGGGCGGCGGCGTGACAGAAAGCGATGTCGGCTTTCTTCTTCGACAAAACTTGCAGCAAGGGCAACCAAAACTTGAACCTTTGGCTCCAACACGTCAAGACTCAACTCCAAAGAGCCTGAGAACAACGATACATCAACAACGGGAAGCCAACAAGAATCAAGGTTCAAACTTGATTCTTGGAGAAGAAGAAAAGGAGAGAAGAAGAAGAAAACAAAAGGAAGGAAGCATGCTGCAGTACAAGAACGTAAGGAGGAACAAAGGATGAAGAACTTACACGTTCAACAGGGTCGCAGGAGGCAAGGGACGGCTGCAACTCTCTAGGGTTTGAAGACGATAGCAAGAAACGGGAAAAAGGAGGAAAGGAGGGAATATATAGAGAACGGTTGGAAGGGTAGAAGGAAGGGACGTCTAGGGTTAGGAGAATAGAAGGAAGACGGGCCAAAACCCCAAGGATGGAATAAAATAGGAGAAGACGAAGATAAAACAGCCCGTAGACGGGCTGGGCCCAGCCGCACCTGCGGCTGGGCCGTGCCGTGACCGCGGCAGCGAGGTTGAGCCGCGCATGCGGCTCCCCTTCACCGCGGGGCGGTGAAGGCAAAAACCTAGGATCTTACATCAGATCCCCCTAAAAAGAAGTTTCGTCCCGAAACTTGTAAAAGCCAAACGGTCACAACAACACATAGAAACATAACTGAACTCATATATTCCCACTCGGGGCACGTAACACAAAACGTCACACCAAAGCGTTCACAACGCAACAAAGGAAAAACCAAACAACAGACTAAGCTAACGGCGCAACAAGCTCAGCGTACAACTCCAGATAGTTCCTCTGGACACTATCCTCTGTCTCCCAAGTCGCCTCATCAGCTCCTCGCATCGACCACTGAATCTTCAACATCGGGATGTCCTTCGAACGCAAGCGTCTCGTACTACGCTCTAAGACAGCCACCGGGTGCTCAACAAATGTGTGGTCTGGCTCGATCACTAGATCCTCGTGACTGGCGGTGTGTCTCGGGTCCGGTATGTACTCCCATAACTAAGACACATGGAAGACGGGGTGAACACCTTCGAGTCTCGGTGGCAAATCAAGTTTGTATGCTGCCTCTCGCACTCGCTCAAGGATCTCGAACGATCCAACATATCTGGGGCTCAGCTTCCCTTTGACACCGAAACGTCTGACGCCTCGTGTCGGGGATACTCTCAACCAAACCTGAGCTCCAGCTCTGAACTCCAGAGGTTTGCGCCTCTTATCTGCATAAGACTTCTGTCGACTCTGCACTGCTAACATCCACTCGCGAATTACTGCTACACGAGCCATGTCATCCTGTATTTGTTCAGGTACTACTCCGTTAGCACTACTAGGCTCATCCCATCATAATGGTGTACGACATCTCTGTCCGTATAAAGCCTCATAAGGAGCCATCCTGATTGATGCGTGACAACTGTTGTTGTACAAAAACTCCACTAAGGGTAGGTGATCTGGCCACGCCTGTCCCCAGTCTAGTACGCAGGCTCTGAACATGTCCTCCAGAGTCTGGATGGTCCGCTCGGACTGAACATCGGTCTGAGGATGATAAGTAGTCGTGAACTGTAGACTCGTACCTAGGGCAGCATGAACTTGCTGCTAGAACCTCGAAGTGAACCGTCCGTCTCTGTCAGAGACAATGGTCCTAGGTACTCCATGAAGTCTCACTATCTGTCTCGTGAACTTCTCTGCTAATCAACTCACTGGCCACGTTTCCTTGATCGGAATGAAACGAGCGGTCTTTGTCAGTCGATCTACGATGACCTAGATAGCATCAAAACCACGACTCGGTCTCAAACCCGTCACAAAATCCATAGAGATGTCTTCCCACTTCCACTGAGGAATATGGAGTGGGTGTAGCTCACCTCCGGGTCTATGATGCACGATCTTGACCTGCTGACAGGTCGCACACTGAGCTACATATCTCGTCACATCTGGCTTCAGGCCTCCCCACCAGAAAGAGCGCTTGACATCTTGATACATCTTACTCGCACTAGGGTGTACTAAGTAAGGTGAAGAGTGAGCCTCCTGAAGGATCCTCCGTCTCAAATCTCGATTTGATGGCACGCAAACACGCTCCTGGCATCTCAAGACTCCATCATCACCAACTGTAAACTGTGGTGCCTCTCCTCGAGACATCCGGTCTCGGATCTGTGTCAAAGCTGGGAAACTCTCCTGCTTTTGTCGGATTTCGGCCAATGGATCAGGTACTAACTCCAAGGTGCACAACTGGTTGTCGGAATCTGGGAAGTAGATATCCATCTCTAGCCATGCCAAATCTCGTTGTAACTGTGGTTGAGCTGTCAGTCTAGCGATAGCCATCTCCTGGGAAGTCTTCCTGCTGAGAGCATCTGCTACCACGTTAGCCTTTCCCGGGTGGTATAAGATCTCAAGATCAAAGTCCTTGATCAACTCTAACCATATGCACTGACGGTTATTCAACTCCCGTTGAGTGAAAATGTACTTCAGACTCTTATGGTCTGTGAAAATCTGGCACGTGGCTCTGTACAAATAATGTCTCCAAATCTTCAAAGCATGAACAACAGTAGCTAACTCAAGATCATGGGTAGGGTAATTCTCCTCGTACGTCTTCAGCTGTCGAGACGCAAAAGCAATCACATTTCCCCTCTGCATCAAAACACATCCCAAGCCCAGCTTGGATACGTCGTTGTAAACCACAAAATCCTCAATGCCCTCTGGTTGAGCTAGGATAGGAGCAGAGGTCAACCTCTTCTTCAGCTCCTCGAAACTCTACAGGCACGACTCGGACCATACGAACCTCGTAGACTTCCGCAAAAAGGAAGTGAGCGGTCGGGCGATAACTGAAAAGCCCTCAACAAAACGCATGCAGTAGCCTGTCAATCCTAAGAAGCTGCGAACCTCCTTAACAATCTTAGGTGGCGGCCAGGAAGCTACTGACTCAATCTTCGCCGGATCTACCTTGATCCCTTCCGCTGAAACAATGTGACCAAGGAATGCTACCTCGGACATCCAAAACTCGCACTTAGAGAGCTTGGCGTAGAGCTCTCTATCCTGTAAGACCTGAATAACGATCCTCAAGTGTCCTGCATGCTCCTCTCTACTGCGGGAGTAAACCAGAATGTCGTCGATGAAGACAACTACAAACTGGTCTAGAAAATCGATGAAGATGCTGCTCATCAACTCCATGAAGACTACGGGTGCATTCGTGAGCCCGAATGGCATCACTACAAACTCGTAGTGTCCATATCTGGTCCGAAATGTTGTCTTGGCTACGACCTGCTCTCTCACTCTCAGCTGGTGATATCCTGATCTCATATCGATCCTCGAAAACAGTGAAGCTCCATACAGCTGATCCAAAAAATTGTCGATACGGGGCAATGTGTACTTGTTCTTGATCGTCACCTTGTTCAGCTCCCGGTAATCGATACATAACCTCATTGACCCGTCTTTTTTTTTGACAAAGAGAATTGGTGCGCCCCAAGGAGATACACTAGGGCGGATGAGGCCCTTCTCTGCTAACGCCTCGAGGTGCTTCTTCAACTCAAGCATCTCGATAGGCAGCATACAATAGGGAGCTTTAGAGATCGGTCTCGTACCGGGCTCTAGCTCGATGCCAAAGTCTACACTCCTTCGTGGAGGTAAACCTGATGGCTCTCCAAAGACATCAGCAAACTCGCAAGCTACTGGAATCTCTTCCAAAGCCGGACTCGTACTATCCTTCATGGCATAGTACCGAAAAGCCTCGCAACCTTGACTGATAAGTCTTGCAACTCGAACTGCACTGATGACCGTACCAGTCTTCCCAAGATCCCATCCTCGGAAGATCTCAGCATGGCCTGCATCTGTATTTACCGTCACTTTCCTCTTGCTGATGTCCAGAACTGCTCGATGTCGATCCATCCAATCCATGCCCAGAATAACTTCTTCATGTACTAAGTACATAACAAAGAAGTTAGTTGACCAATCGTGACCTCCCAATCTTATAGGGCAATCGCGAACCTCTCGAGTACCTCGAATCTTACCCCCATCGAGTAATCCTATAAAGAAGGATCTACCTTCTACAGTAACTAAGGTCAATCTATCTACGCAAGCATCAGATATAAAAGAATGCGTAGCACCAATATCAAAAAGAACTCTGACAGGAAAACCATTAATTTGAATGGTAACTGTAGTTGCTGGCGTTGTCGGCTCTACAACACTCCTCAACTCATATACTCTAGCTGGCCCATCTCTGGTGTCTGCGGATCCACCAATACGTCCTCTACCTCTCCCCTGTCCTAGAGTGGAACCATGAGGAGCGGTAGAACCAGAAACTCGTTGTTGCTGCTGTTGTTGGTACTGCGATCTCTGTCCTCCTCCAACAACACTAGCAGGTGAAGAACCCTGCTGAGATAGTGCCTTGCCCTGACGGCAAAACGCAGCTCTATGTCCGGGCTTGCCGCAAGAAAATCAAGTCACTGTTGGCTTCTTGCAATCAGCTCGGATGTGTGTTCGCCCCTAGGTGTGCAAATAAGTTTTAAATTTATAAAACTAGAATCAAGCAGCGAACCCGCAGTGTACGGATCGACGTAGTTAAGCAAGAATTCCAGAGTATCGAACACAGGGATTTGGGGGAAACGAACTCGATTGCAGGTTATCAAGCAAGTAAATATGAGAGTTTTGCAAATATTGGGAAAACAACAATCCTAAAGATCCAGGTATCCAGCTGTGGCAATCGATTCAAGATATACTAATGATGTAAAGACAGAGTAGAGATATGCAAAGGTATACTAATGTAAGATAATCGTACGGTTGAGGTTCCAAAAACCTTATGTAACTCACCTAAAAGACACTCCCTATACAGGTTGTTGAGGCTCAATATAGAAAGATTCTAAAGACGAGGATTAGTATCAAATACCCAAACTTATAATCCAAAGATCAAGACTGACTTAACCGATTGAGGTTGTTGAGGCTCACAATCGAGGTAGAGGTTGTTGAGGCTCACTACCACCTAGAAAAGACAAGTCTAAACTAAACTAAAGCCAATCTTTAACTTTAAATCAAAGTAAAAGCAGGTTCGTAGACTTAAGGAAAATCACGGTTAGTTCTTGAGGTTCCACGGCCGTGGACTCAAGAACAGACCGAAATTTAGGGTTGTCGGCGATTCTCTCTAACTCTCAGGGTCTAATCTGTTTGCGATCGATCTATCATCATCTAAGCCACAACTATCAATCCTTCACCTTAGAATCGTTAAGGGTTTTTAGCTAATAACAGTCATATTGATATTAATTCAAGAATTAAAGGATAAAAGATGTAAACTTTCAAGAACTATCAATAATCTTCAATTCAATCTCAAAGTCACAAAGAGAATAAGCAATGTCAAAAGATTCACAATAGAACAAATAATCGTAACCCTAGGAAAGAAAAGAAAACGGGATGTCAATCCGTTTTCCAAATCGAACCTAATCAAGAAGAGAGATCTTCTTGCAAAATCTTCCAAGAACTACGATCTTCCACAATTCCGGAGATCTCAACAGCAATCTCCACCAAAAGTGCGAGATTAGAGGAATTCCAAAAACGAACTTCGATCTCTTCAAAGAGATGTCAATTGCTTCCAAGCAAGCTAAGCAAAACGTCTTCGTGTCTAAGCGGCGAAGAATGAGGGCAAACGGGTAGCGAAGGTCGTAAGTGAGGTGACGGAATTTCCCTTCCGTCCGTCTTTTTATAGTGTAGGGCAAAATGTCGGCCCGGCCCAATCTTTAAAAGATCGTGGCTTCAAAGTGTGGCGAAAAGATTCGCCAAGATCACGGTCGTGGAAGTGTTCCACGACCGTAATTTAGGGCGTGGAAACAATTACGGTTTGCAACATATGTTCCACGGCCGTGTAATCCCCTGGAAAGAACATGGATTTCTGACTCCAAATCCACGGCCGTAATTCTGAACGTGGTTTGTGATACGGCCGTATTTTAAGGCGTAATTTAGGGCAAGAACGTGATTCTTCCCTAAACTCGTGCATTCCTCAAACTAAGACTCCAAATTGCTTCCAAAAAGTGTCCTCAATCTATGGACATATCAACTCAACTCTCCTTTGCTCGTTTCCGTTCGGAAATAGCTCCAAATCACCTATAATCAACATAGAACTAGTGTAGACATCCATATCGACAATATAGGTAATACTAGCTCTCATATGCATAAAGTTCAATCAAAGACTATCAATATGAATCAAATACGTTTAGAAAACGTGCCTAAAATATCACAATATTTCATGCTAACAAATAACCCCATACTTAACACTTGCTTGTCCCTAAGCAAGGTCTTTCAAAAAGCTTTAAACAAGAGTTAGGATGAAATATGTGTACCTTCTTTTGGATGAATGTGACTTCTAAAGAATAGATCATTCTCAAACCTTGCTTCAATCGTTTTTCAAACTTTCACACACTTAATCAAAGAGTAAAAAGCAAAGAAAATTCATGAACCAACTTAACTTCTAAACAGGCATTATAACCTTCAAACATTAACAAAATCAATCTCAAGAAACTTCAATTTAGATCACCAAGTCATATAACATTCTTTTGATCTTAAGGACTTCCAAAGAAAAGGTCTAGAATATGGAAGGAAAGGGAAAACTTTAAGGGGAAGTGGTGCATAAATCCGGGAAAGTGGACAACTACCTTCTTCTTCTTATGCGGTTCCCGCAACACTTCAACTTAGAGCTTCGCTCTCTTCTTTTTCGACTTTACTTTTGGAGTTATGGATAGAGGTGCACAAAAACCGAAGCCTAGGAGATCGGCGTTTCTCAATTTTTTTTTTTTTTTTTTTTCAAGAGATGCCTCAAACCCTTAGCGCACATACCATAATCCGCTAGGAATATCGCTCAATCCAACTTTGGCAAGACACAAACACCCGGCTATGTGAATGGTGCCGAGTTACTCATCGTCATGATTGACTTCCCCAAACCTATAATTTCTTTCTATTCAATTGATTGCACATAATTGCTCTCATGGCCCTCCCACATCAAACATGCCTTTTTCTCATTCACTTCTCCAAATTCCCGGATAGGTAAGGGAGGCTAATATTTCAATGAGGAGCTAGATGATCAAAGAAAGAAGAAAGAAAGTATCGAATTGCCTTAATCATTTCAACAAGAAGTATAGGAACTTATGATGTGATTTCAACTTCAATTTTCTAGCATGATTTAGGTAACATCTTCACATTATAAAACTTGCAAAAGAGGTAAAATTCATTCATTCAAGTTCTTTTCAATTCACAATCCTTTTAAGCATGCAATTGTCTTCAAACTCAATTCACAAGTAGTGATTATCATGGAAATCATCTCAATTCATTAGAAGCACAAAATTTTCAAAATTTTTCAATTTTTATGGGTTTTTAAAGTTCTTTTTCATGCAATGCGAGAATGAAACGTGTAACACATAATGAACATGCAACGATAGTCTCAAATGAAAGCAACATAGAGAGTAGAGTTATTACAAATTTTTAGTACATCCCACCCCATACTTAGGACGAACATTGTCCCTAATGTTCAAAAGAAAGAACAAAAGAAAGAAAAGAAACTCACAAGTGGTGGCGGGAATGTCTAAAACGAACGGTCATGCATCGATCACTGCGGTGCCGGTGGAGGTGGGAATGGAGAGAAACTCGGATCATAGAACCGCCCAAACTGCTGGCGGTAGACGTCCCTCATCATGTGGTCAAGGTCGTCTAGGCGTCCGTCTCTAGCATCCGCTCGGATCTCTAGTGCTCCAACTCTCTCCGAAAGTCCGGTAGCCCAATCCGGCATCCTCTCATACCATCCCGGGGCGTGATTATACCATGCGGGGGCATCGGCTGGTGCTGGTGCTGGTGGTGGCGGTGGTGCTGCTGGCTGCGTCGTGGACCAAGGAGGTGGTGTGTCGTACCAAGTAGGAGGTGTAGTCATCCACGTGGGCCTCTCACTCACGCTGGCGCGGCGAGATGACGAGCCTGAAGCTCTAGTTGGACGTGGAGAGCGCCTAGGTACATCCGGGGCCGCCTCCGGCTGATCCGGGAACGTGCCGAACTCCTACTCCGCTCTTCCACCACTCTCGTACTGATCTCCCATGTCCTCCTCATCCACAACCGGTGGTGGAACGTAAGGGGGAGCCACTAGCCTGTTCGCATGCATCGCAGCGAACGTCTCCTTCCAATTGTGGCGTCCCGCCACAATGGAATACTCCGGCAGCCACTCAATCCCTCTACCCGTCCTAGTCTCCCAAGGCATGCCCGCATAAGGCGGACCTCTATGTGTGGGGAAGATGAGTCCCCTAACCATAAAAGCATGTAGCCCTAAGGGAACCGCCGGTATACGGGTGCAAGCAGAAAAGTCAACACCGAACGTCCTAGCAATGTGGGTCACTATCCCACCATATCCAATGTTCCCCTTCTTCTTGTTCTTCAGTTTACTCATCGTAGCCGCCAAAAGAGTGGCACAATCTGCACGGCGACCGTAAAGCATACAATAGAGCAAGAATAGCTCATCCGTCTTGATCTTTTGGGGCGTCTCCGTCCTAGGAAAGAGACACTCCGAAAGAACACGGTGAGCTATCTTCAAGGCTAGATGGTACATCAATCTAGCCTTGGTATCGGCGGGTTGCCAACGGTCCTCGTCGGCGTAAATCATGGCTACTTCCTCCCAAAAATCCTTGGGGTAAACTCCGCTCGGAAATCGACCGTTATAGGTCTCATGGAACCCAAAAATGGTCCCAAACTCAACTATACTCAACTGATAGTCTCGATTCATGAGACGGAAGGAGACGGTCCTATCAACATGGCTTTGCTCGAAAGACGTCACAACCTCTCGGGTGATCTCCTCATAGGCGTCTTCACGAATGTTCATGAAGACAAGCAATCCGGCTCTATCCAAGAGCCATGTAAGGTCATTAACTATGTTGAGAGGATGTAGATCTGTTCGCTCCAAACGGTGTGTGCAAGCTTTAAATTTATAACCCTAGACTTAAGCTTAAAACAAGGATGCGAACCCGCAGTGTACGGGTCAATCGTAGTAAAAGCAAGAAAATTCCAGGGGTCGATCACAGGGACTCGGTGAAACAAAGTCAATACGGTGTGCTATATCAATTCTAACCACAAGAGTAATTAACACAATCAAAGATGAATAAGAAGTCAATAAAGCAAACATGCAATTCTAGGGATTAAAGCATCTAGTTGTGGTTCCAACTCAAGATCTATAGATAAGCGGACAAAGCTGAGATTTTTGCGTGGGGAAGGTGTTACTAAAGTGGAGTAGATCACCGGGTAAGTCTCACTACACACTAATCCTAAACCGTAACTCCTATTACCGGGTAAGTCTCAAGGAATCAAGATAAAGAACTATTACCTCAAACTAACACACCATCTAAGGGAATAGAATCAACCTTTACCGGGTAAGTCTCAGGTTAACTCACAAAGATGGGATGGAAGCACACTCAAACCCCAATAAAGGATAAACCTTTATTACCTACACTTATGATCGTTGGTACACAAACTAAGGAATTACCGGGTAAGTCTCATCCTAAGCTTGCTTTGAACCAGAAAAGGTGTAATAAGAATAGGATTTGGCAAACTCTAACACTTAACTCTCAGTTATGGGTCGGATAAGTCACCTCGGTCAGAAGAATTCCACCCCGGCCGAGATGTTCATCGACTGAACGAGATGCTTAGGGTTAAGGTTAAAAACTCGAACTTTCAGGATCCTACTGGAATCTAAGATTATTCTATCATTGTTTTTCCCACAACCTTCAGCTAATCACCCTAGAATCGCACAAGGAAATTAGCCACTCATCATCATAATGAAAGTATTAAAATATATGGAAGAAGGTGAATATTTGAACAAAGAAGAATTTAATGAAAAGACTTCAATAACTGAATCAAATATCACAACAAAGCGTTCCTTGGATAGCAATCCAAAAAGACAAGACAACAATTGAGGGAATTGAAGACAATCTTACAAAACCCTTCAATAAAGCTATAAAAGCTTTGGACTTCAATCTTCCTTCAACCTTCAAAAAGGTTCTTCGAATCTCTCCCAACTGGAGTAGGCTGCTGCTGCTGCGTGCTTTTCGGTGTAAGCGGCGATCCGAAGATGTAAGCGGATGCCGGATTTGTGGGAAATCCGACCCTTTTTATAGGAAAATAACCCTCCAAAGATAATAAATCTTAGAAAGATATTCTCCCATAAATATAGGCAAAATATATGATTCTGCATATCTCCTTCCTTCCAGGAGCCAAGCCCAAAAATATAAGATCACTTTCCAAAGATCAAAGATCTCAGCCAAGAATAAAATATACTCGTCGCGTCCTAGGTGTTCGCCTCGGTCGAGTCGGCGTCTCTGGATCACCTCGGTCGAGGTGAATCTGTGGTCAACCGAGGTGATTCACAACTGAATGTGAAATCTCTCAAAACTGGTCCAAAGTAAATCTTCAATCCACGGCTATGCTCCCTGGATGTAGCTCCAAATGACTAATGACTCCTTTTGCTCCTTTTTGATGCAAAACGTACCAAATTACCTGCAATTACAACGAAACTAGGTGTAGACCTCGATTCTCGCAAAGGTAGATGAAATGGTAGTAAAATCACATAATGTACATACAAACATGCAGATTATGAAAGATAAAACGTCCAAACAAACCCCAAAATATAGACTATAATTCATGCTATCAAAATACCCCATACTTAGCCCTTGCTTGTCCCCAAGCAAGTTCCGCATATAGAAGACAAGATAGAATGGATTATAAGTCAAGAAAATCAATGAAAAAGTCTTTCAAAAACATTTTATGGTGTGCAATTATCATAGATCACTCTAAGAGAGTACTTCCTGGAATTTAAAAACTCAATATGCTCAAAACATTTTATAAATATAGGAAAGTTGTTCATCTTTGCATAAAATCATAGAATGCATAATAAATCATAATTATCAAAATTAATCATGTATAATCCAGTTTAAACCGCTAAGTCAATCAACAAGCTCAAGGTCTCAAGGGCTTCCCAAAAGAAAAGGTCAAGAAACGTGTAGGGTAGGGATGTACGTAAGGTAATGTGGTGATAGAATCCGGGAAAAGGATGAACTTCACTTCCACTTTGACTTGCAACATCTTCCACCAATAAGCTTTGCTTATTCCACTTTTTTTTTCTTTTTACTTTACTTTTTGGGATGCATGGACAGAGGTGCACAATAACCGAAGCCTAGGAAATCTGCAATCATCAATTTCTCGAGATGCATCAAACCCTTGATGCACATACCATGACCCGTTAGGAATATCGCTCAATCCGACTTTGGCAAGACACAAACACCCGGCTATGTGAATGGTGCCGAGTTACTCATCTTCATGATTGACTTCCCCAAACCTATTATTACTTTCTAGCACTTTCACTTCCAGCCAACTTCTCAACTTTAACTTCACTTGCTTTCACCACTTCGCTTGCTTCCAAATTCCCGGATAGGTAAAGGGAGGCAAAATGTATATGAGGGGCTAAGCATGATCAAGAAGAAGAAGAGAGAAGAATGAATTGCCTTGGTCTTTCCAGGAAGAAAGTGAGAGAACTTATCTTGTGGTGTCAACCTTCAAATTCAACATAATTTGGATAAAAACAAAGTATTAAACATGCCAATAATTTCAAACAAAGCATTTAGCAACTTAAACATATTATAAAACCTTTCAAACACATAAAGAATTTAAAACCAGTCAGTAAACAAGATCTTCACTGAGGTCATATCCAGATAAGTAACAAAAATTCGTTTTCGAAAACTCTCAGTTAACCCACCTCGGTCGAGGTGTTCTTGGTTCAACCGAGGTGAAACGCCTCGTTTGGCCAAGACTCTCCCCGGTCGAGGTCAAAAAAAAATTTTTTAAAACCATTTTTTTTTTCAGTTTCGACGTTTTTCTCAATCAAATAACCTGTAGGTATGCATGTAATATCAGATAATCATATAAAGGCAATGAAGCATAAATACGAAAATATCCGATAAATAAAATACATCAAAGGTGTCAAATACATCACGTAGTCACGTAGTCAAATAACAAAAACCCCATACTTGAGACACACTGTCCCAGTGGGTATAATAAAAGTCTAAACAAGAGAGAACTCACCGGATAAAAGCCGAACTGCATAAAAATATAATAATAAAATCCTGCAGCTCCTCAGTAGTCTCGATCCGGTGGTGGTGGTGGTATGTAGGGATACAGAGTCGGATCGTAAGGATGGCCCATGATGCGCTCGAACTGCAGCTGAGCCATGATGTGCTGATGATGCTGCCGCTCCTGCATCTCGCGGATATCCAGCGAAAGTGCAGCATATGTGTCGATAACCTGATCCGTCAGGTCATCAATCCGTCGGTGAGCAGCTCTATCCCTCACTCCATGCCTCCTGCGTCTAGCAGGTCTGACTGGAGAAGTCTCAGCTGGTGCCGGCTCTGTATCCTCCTCGTCGTCCAGATCTATAATAGGTGGCGCGCTCGTCCCAGCTGTATCTGTCCTTGTGTCCATCGGGACGCCACCTCCTCTCTCATCTACTCTGTCCTCATCGTCGTCGTCGTCCTCAGGCTCCTCCTCCTCCTCTGCAGCAGGGGCAGCTGCTCCCTCGCTGTAATCCTCCATCAGTGGAGCCCATGCTGTCTGCCAAAAATGTGGATCAAAGACAGAGAACTGTGCAGACCATCTGATGCCCTGAGGTGCAGTCAGCTCCCATGGCATAGCGACGTAAGGTGTAGTCAAACCACGGGGAACTAGAATCCACCGTGTGATCATCTCCTGAAGTCCGAGCGGCTTGGCAGCCGCCACCATAGTACACCTACTCAGATCCATATCCTGATAAGTAGCGATATGGGTCACTATCCCTCCACAGCATATATCTCCCTTCCCTTTGGTCTTGATCCTGTGCAGATCCTCTGCCGCCATCAATCCAAAGTCAGGGTATCCACCTGTGACCATGCAGTACAAAGCAAAGAGCTCCCCCTGTCGGACCTTCTGGGGCGTCTCAGTACGCGCCCGAAGCGTCTCGCTGAAGATCCTGTGAGCTAATCGAAAAGCAAGGTGGAAGATAAGCTTCTCCCTGGAATCACCAGGGCGCCACATATCTGCATGCTCCACAACATGAGCAATCTGACCCCAGAACTCTCTAGCTACGGCTCGGGTCGGGAAGTCTACAGCAGTGGGGGCAGGGAAGCCAAAAATATCTCTCCAGTGGTCTAGAGGTACTAAATAGTTCCGGTTCATCAACCGATACTTCACAGCTCTCTCTGTGGGGAGGTAAGTGAAGGAGCTGACAAACTCAAGGGTCGGCTCTAAGTAGGCTGGGGCTCGGATCTCAGTAAACTGATCCAGCCCTACGGTGGTGATCATCCTCCTCAGCTCTCCATCTACGTGGAGACAGTCAAAAGCAGAAATGTCCAGAAATCTAGGTGCGATCACTGGACGGCTAGCAATGCGCTCATAATCTACCCGGTGTCTCTCATGGATCACCGGGATAGAAGGTCGGGATGAGGAAGAAGAAGGGGAAGGAGAGGATCTATCTCTAAGGGCTAACAATCTGTCAGAACTCATCTTCAATCAATACTGTCAGACTACCTCGGTCGACTGACAAGCTCCAAGAATCACCTCGACCGAGGTGTAGGTCGACTGGACCGAGGCGAAAACTTGTTCGCTCCAAACGGTGTGTGCAAGCTTTAAATTTATAACCCTAGACTTAAGCTTAAAACAAGGATGCGAACCCGCAGTGTACGGGTCAATCGTAGTAAAAGCAAGAAAATTCCAGGGGTCGATCACAGGGACTCGGTGAAACAAAGTCAATACGGTGTGCTATATCAATTCTAACCACAAGAGTAATTAACACAATCAAAGATGAATAAGAAGTCAATAAAGCAAACATGCAATTCTAGGGATTAAAGCATCTAGTTGTGGTTCCAACTCAAGATCTATAGATAAGCGGACAAAGCTGAGATTTTTGCGTGGGGAAGGTGTTACTAAAGTGGAGTAGATCACCGGGTAAGTCTCACTACACACTAATCCTAAACCGTAACTCCTATTACCGGGTAAGTCTCAAGGAATCAAGATAAAGAACTATTACCTCAAACTAACACACCATCTAAGGGAATAGAATCAACCTTTACCGGGTAAGTCTCAGGTTAACTCACGAAGATGGGATGGAAGCACACTCAAACCCCAATAAAGGATAAACCTTTATTACCTACACTTATGATCGTTGGTACACAAACTAAGGAATTACCGGGTAAGTCTCATCCTAAGCTTGCTTTGAACCAGGAAAGGTGTAATAAGAATAGGATTTGGCAAACTCTAACACTTAACTCTCAGTTATGGGTCGGATAAGTCACCTCGGTCAGAAGAATTCCACCCCGGCCGAGATGTTCATCGACTGAACGAGATGCTTAGGGTTAAGGTTAAAAACTCGAACTTTCAGGATCCTACTGGAATCTAAGATTATTCTATCATTGTTTTTCCCACAACCTTCAGCTAATCACCCTAGAATCGCACAAGGAAATTAGCCACTCATCATCATAATGAAAGTATTAAAATATATGGAAGAAGGTGAATATTTGAACAAAGAAGAATTTAATGAAAAGACTTCAATAACTGAATCAAATATCACAACAAAGCGTTCCTTGGATAGCAATCCAAAAAGACAAGACAACAATTGAGGGAATTGAAGACAATCTTACAAAACCCTTCAATAAAGCTATAAAAGCTATGGACTTCAATCTTCCTTCAACCTTCAAAAAGGTTCTTCGAATCTCTCCCAACTGGAGTAGGCTGCTGCTGCTGCGTGCTTTTCGGTGTAAGCGGCGATCCGAAGATGTAAGCGGATGCCGGATTTGTGGGAAATCCGACCCTTTTTATAGGAAAATAACCCTCCAAAGATAATAAATCTTAGAAAGATATTCTCCCATAAATATAGGCGAAATATATGATTCTGCATATCTCCTTCCTTCCACGAGCCAAGCCCAAAAATATAAGATCACTTTCCAAAGATAAAAGATCTCAGCCAAGAATAAAATATACTCGCCGCGTCCTAGGTGTTCGCCTCGGTCGAGTCGGCGTCTTTGGATCACCTCGGTCGAGGTGAATCTGTGGTCAACCGAGGTGATTCACAACTGAATGTGAAATCTCTCAAAACTGGTCCAAAGTAAATCTTTAATCCACGGCTATGCTCCCTGGATGTAGCTCCAAATGACTAATGACTCCTTTTGCTCCTTTTTGATGCAAAACGTACCAAATTACCTGCAATTACAACGAAACTAGGTGTAGACCTCGATTCTCGCAAAGGTAGATGAAATGGTAGTAAAATCACATAATGTACATACAAACATGCAGATTATGAAAGATAAAACGTCCAAACAAACCCCAAAATATAGACTATAATTCATGCTATCAAGATCCTCCAACAACAAATACCTAGGGCCAATCACTGCCCTCTTCTCTATCTTCTCAAATGCAGCTAGGTAGTTTTCGTGTATGGTTGGGATGCTAGGGTGAGGAGGTGAAGATGGAGGTGAAGGTGAGGATGGTAGTGAGGGAGATGAGGGTGGTGGTGCCCTAGAGGTGGAGGGGTTGCCCTTTCTTTTCTTATTTTGGTCCCCTTTCTTCTCCTTTATCCTTCCTGAAACTCTCCTTACGAAATCCATTTTCAGCAAAAATCACGGTCTGTTCTTGGGGAATTACGGCCGTGGTTTACCCAGAGACCGTGATTCGTCTCAGAAATTCGTGAATCTCAGCAAATTCACCAACAATCACCACAGCAAGCAGTCCTAATCTAATTCCTTCCGGTCTTTATCAGTTCTTCCTAAAAAACTATAGCAAAAACGAACCAAATCCGCGAAAATCAAGAAGAAAGAAATAACCTCTTTTTCGGATTGAAAAATCCAAAATGCGTGTTTGTTGATCGAATTCCACTCGATTTGTTGCTTGGATTCTGTTCGTGGTTGGATTTGCTGCAGTTTAGGACGAAGAATCGTTGAAAACGATTAGAAAACGAGGAATTGAGAGAGGTGGAGGGTTTTCGGTTTCGAGGTCGTGGAATTGGGGAAATTTTGGTTAAGTGTGTGAAGAATGTGGGTTTTATAGTGGCCGGCAAAATTTCCAAAAATTACGGTCTGTCGGGGTGTTCCACGGCCGTGGAAGTGTACGGACCCGTGGTTTTGATGATTTTTCAAAGGCTTTTGAAAATTACGGCCACTGTAGCTATGACGACCGTAATTTAGACCGTGGAACCTTCTGTAAAGCTTCAAAGTCAAAATTTCGTCACTCCTCTTCGACATTATCTTCCCTTTTTCCTTTTCTATCGATCCTACAACCAAAAACACGAACATACCGGAAGAAATCGAGGCAAAATAAAGCAAAAGCATCTACTCTAAACTAGTCTATGAATTGAAGACAAAAATAAAAATGCAATACCTTGGGTTGCCTCCCAAGAAGCGCTTTGTTTAAGGTCCGTAGCTAGACCAATCTCGCACTTATTCGAGTGCGGTAGGCGCAAACTCCTCAGCTTGGAGTTCCGGCGTGTACTTCTTGAGTCGTTGGCCGTTCACCTTAAAATTTCCGCTAGCTTCACCCCATACTTCAACTACACCATGGGGGAAAATGCGCTTAATTAGAAAAGGTCCGGTCCAACGGGATTTAAGCTTACCTGGAAAGAGGCGAAGTCTTGAATTGAAGAGGAGAACTTGATCTCCTTCTTTGAAGTCCTTTGGAATGATATGCTTATCATGCCAACGCTTTGCCCTTTCCTTGTAGATCTTAGCGTTCTCATAGGCGTTCAAGCGAAGTTCATCCAGCTTGTTGATGTCTAGGAGACGCTTCTCTCCCACTTCTTTCATGCCGAAATTCAGCCACTTGATAGCCCAAAACGCTTTGTGCTCCAGCTCTACCGGCAAATGACAAGACTTCCCATACACAAGGTTGTATGGTGTGGTTCCTATGGGAGTCTTGTATGCAGTCCGGTACGCCCATAATGCATCATCTAGCTTCAAGGACCAATCCTTCCTAGTCCTTGAAACCGTCTTCTCTAGAATTCCCTTGATCTCCCTATTTGAGATCTCAACTTGTCCACTCGTTTGTGGATGGTAAGGGGTGGCGATCTTGTGAGTAACCCCATACTTAGCTAGAAGAGCTTCAAAGCGACGGGCTATGAAGTGAGAACCTCCATCACTAATGATTGTCCTTGGCGTTCCAAATCGCGGAAAGATGGTCTTGTTGAAGAACTTAACCACCACCATGGCATCATTTGTGGGAGAGGCAATTGCTTCCACCCATCTAGAAACGTAGTCCACCGCCAATAGTATGTATTGGTTTCCACAAGAAGATGGGAATGGTCCCATGAAATCGACTCCCCAAACGTCGAAAATCTCCACCTCTTGGATGTTGTTGAGGGGCATCTCGTTCCTTCTAGAAATATTGCCTGTTCTTTGACAAGCATCGCAGCAAGAAACAAAGGATTGCACATCTCTAAATAAAGTAGGCCAATAGAATCCAGATTGCAATACCTTTGCGCTAGTCTTGTTCGAACTAGCGTGTCCTCCACAAGGTAGTGAATGACAATGGCGGATGACACTTTGCATCTCATCTTCCGGCACACATCGCCGAATGATGCCATCCGGACCTCTCTTGAAGAGGAGAGGCTCGTTCCAATAGTATTCCTGGACGTCCTTAAAGAACTTCTTCCTTTGTGCGTAGGATAGTCCGGGCGGTATCTCCTGGCAAACCAAATAGTTAACAAAGTCAGCAAACCATGGTTCGTTACCTTTGGAGATCTCGTTGATGCACTCCTCTATGATGTGTAGATGTTCGTCTGGAAAGGAGTCATCAATGGGTAGATGGTCGTCCTCTAGATGTGTGAGGCGACTCAAATGATCCGCAACAGAATTTTCTGAACCTTTCTTGTCGCGGATCTCAAGATCGAATTCTTGTAGGAGAAGAATCCATCTAATTAGCCTTGGCTTCGCGTCTTTCTTTGCAAGGAGGTACCGGATCGCAGCATGATCCGTGTAGACAATCACCTTTGCACCTACAAGATAAGAGCGAAACTTGTCAATAGCGTAGACAATGGCTAAAAATTCCTTCTCTGTGGTGGCGTAGTTGAGCTGAGCTTCGTCTAGCGTCTTGCTAGCGTAGTATATGGCGTGGGTTCGTCCTTCCTTTCGTTGCCCAAGAACAGCTCCAATAGCTACGTCACTAGCATCGCACATAATCTCGAAGGGGAGAGTCCAATCTGGGGGTTGGATAATAGGTGCTGAAATTAGAGCTTGCCGAATGGTGTTAAACGCATCTAAACATTCCTGTGAAAACTCAAAAACCGCATCCTTCATCAATAGATTAGTGAGAGGTTTTGATATCTTAGAAAAGTCCTTAATGAAACGTCTATAGAATCCAGCATGTCCTAGGAAACTTCTTATCCCTTTCACCGAAATTGGGGGAGGAAGTTTCTCTATGGTCTCTATCTTAGCTTTGTCTACCTCTATCCCTCTACTAGAGACTAAGTGACCTAATACGATTCCTTCCTTAACCATGAATTGACACTTCTCCCAATTAAGAACTAGGTTAGTGTCTTCACAACGTTGTAAAACAAGAGAAAGGTTAGAAAGACAATCGTTAAAAGAGGAACCGTATACGGAGAAGTCGTCCATGAAGACTTCCATAATTTCCTCTACGTACTCGGAGAATATGGCCATCATGCACCGTTGAAAGGTGGTTGGGGCGTTGCAAAGCCCGAACGGCATTCTCCTATAAGCGAACGTACCCCAAGGGCACGTGAACGTGGTCTTCTCCTGATCGTCTGGGTGTATCGGAATCTGAAAGAAACCACTATAACCGTCAAGGTAGCAAAAATGTGAATGTTGTGCTAACCTTTCAAGCATTTGATCGATGAATGGCAATGGAAAGTGATCCTTCCGCGTCGCGTTGTTGAGCTTGCGGTAGTCTATACACATTCGCCATCCAGTCACGGTTCGGGTAGGAATGAGTTCGTTGTTCTTGTTGGTGATGACCGTCATTCCTCCCTTCTTCGGAACTACTTGAACTGGACTCACCCATTTGCTATCGGAGATAGGATAGATGATACCTGCATCAAGAAGTTTAAGGATTTCCTTCTTGACAACCTCCTTTATGGTCGGATTCAACCGCCTTTGAGGTTGTCTTGAAGTTCTAAAATCCTCCTCCATTAGTATCTTATGCATACATAGGGAGGGTTTAATTCCTACTAAGTCCTCGATAGTGTAACCTATGGCTTTTCTATGTTTCCTAAGGACTGTCATGAGTTGTTCATGTTCATCTATGCTTAGTTCGGAACTAACAATAACCGGAAAGGTAGAATTAGATCCAAGAAAAGCGTACCTTAGATGAGTAGGAAGTGGTTTGAGATCCATCGCTTTCGGAGCTTCCAATGGTCCTTGAGGAGCATCCGACGTTTCCTTAGAAGTTTCTAAGGTTGTGGAGTGGTTTGGAGAAGAATCAGAAGAAGTTGAAGATGTAAGCCGATCACCCTCTTCCACGGTCAAAATTACGGTCTCCTCTTGTGTTCCACGGCCGTAATATCCTCTGGAATGGAAGTCGATTTTGGTCGTGGAATCCACGGTCGTGGAATACAGGGTATGACCGTGGATTCTGATATTCTCAGCCTCATCGTGGAGTTTTTCAAACTCCACTCCATGCATCTCTTCTTGTGCTTCTAAGGCTTCAATTTCCTCTTTGCACTCTTCTTCTTCTCCTACATTGGTTAGACTCATAGTGATAACCTTTTGTAAAGGGTCGTTAAAGAGAATTGCACTTACCTCCTCCCTAGACAAACCTTCTTCATCTTGGATATCGTAAATATCCTCATCGAAGATTGGCTCCTTTACTAGAGTGGAAAGAACGAACTCTACTTTCTCTTCTCCAATATCAAAAGCGAGTCTCCCATTCTTGCAATCAACCATGCAGCCGGAAGTTGCAAGAAACGGTCTTCCGAGTATGATCGGGACCGGACTATCTGCAGGAATGTCAAGCACGACAAAATCAATAGGGACAAAAAATTTACCTAGCTTGACCGGGACGTCTTCTACAATACCGACGGGGCGAGTGATGGATCGATCCGCCATGTATAACGTCATCTTGACCGGTTTAGGATCGCCTAAACCGATCTTCCTACACAATGCAAGCGGTATGATGCTCACACTTGCTCCCAAGTCACATAAAGCGTCATATGTGACTTCTCCCACTCCAATAGGAATGCAAAATGACCCCGGATCTTTCAACTTTGGGGGCATTTTCTCCTTCATAGTCTTGATGAGATTCGAAGAATCCGAACTCATCTTGACCTCTCCAAAATCTTCTAGCTTCCTCTTGTTAGAGAGGAGCTCCTTCAAGAACTTGCCATAAGCCGGCATACCTACAATAGCATCAATGAAGGGTATATTAATATGCAGCTTGCTCATGAGTTCTATGAACTTACCGAATTGTTTATCTAGGCGCGCTCGCGCTCTAGATTGAGGAAATGGTAGGGGAGGTTTGTAAGCTGGAGGAGGAACATAGACATCTTCCTTCTCCTTCCCCTTTCCTTTGTCCTTCTCTACGGGGACTTCAACGAACGTAGGCTGCGGATCGGTGGTGGTCACTCCGCTCCTAGTTGTAATCGCCATTACCCTTCCCTTAGGGTTGTCCTCCGTCTTTCCTGGAAGTTTCCAAAACTTTTTGAGCTTTGTCAACCTTAGAGACTTGATCATCAACCTTGATGAGGCGGTTCTCCAACCCTTGAAGCTTTCCCAAGATTGTCTCCAACATGGGATCGGACTTCTCCTTTCCCGCATTGTTTCCTCCATTTGATGATTGCCCCTGGCTTTTCAAAGGAGTAGAGGAAGAGGAGGGTGGAGTTAGTGAATTAGAATTGGAAGGATAGGAGTTACCGGAATTTTGTTGATTGGAGCGCCAATTGTTGTTGTTTGAACTTCGATTGTTGTTCCAATTGTTGTTGTTCCGGTTGTTGTTGTTTCCATTCCAGTTGTTATTCCGGTTATTGTTGTTGCGGTTGGTGTTATCACCGCCATTGTTGTTGCCCAAATAGCCAACATCCTTCTCTTGTTGCTTTGGGAAGTTGGTCTTGATAGTCTCCTTCAACTCTTTGATCTCATTGTTGAGGGAGAAAATCTGATTTTGAGCTTCATGTGTAAGCTTTGCTCCTTGCTCCACACGATTTCCCTCCGCTTTCCGGTGGGAGTACTTTTCTATGACTCTTGCTTGCTTCTCAATGAAGTCCCAAGCGTCATCTTCTCTCATGTCCATGAACGTTCCGCATGAGAGGGATTGGAGGTTGAATTGCGTTCCCGCATCCAGCCCTTTGTAGTAGATTTCCAACAAGGCAAGTTTGGATATGCCATGATGAGGGCAATCCAAGAGTAAATCCTGAAACCTTTCCCAAGATTGAAACAAACTTTCGTTAGGTCTCATGGAAAAAGCATTAATCTTACCTCTAAGTTCCGCTGTTTTGGATGGCGGAAAGAATTTGGTGAGAAACTCCACGGAAAGATCTTCCCACGTGTCTAGTTTCCCATTGGGAAGAGCTTGATACCATGACAACGCTTTCCCTTTCAAAGAGAAAAAGAAAGGTTTGAGCTTATAGCTATTGGTAGTAGCGTTCTTCGGTCTCATTGTCTCCATCATACACTCAAAGTTTTGCAAGTGTTGGTGTGGAGATTCGGTACTTGTACCGCCAAATTGGCTTTGGCGAACAAGAGTGATAACTTGAGGGTTAAAGCTGAACCCTTGCACATCTTCAGCATCAAATTTCACACCCAAGCGGCGTGGTTGTTGTGTTGGATCCATCCGCTGGCCAAGAGTTCTTGGCTCATTATCCACACGTTCGACTCTCACATTCCTAGGTGGAATGCGGTGATTAGTAGCTCCTTGTGGATGGAAAGGATTCATATTGATCGTGGGATCAATCTCTTCTAACGGTGGCATGGAAGAATCACTATCATCAGCGGATGAGTGGCTTTTTCTTCTAGACCTTGATCTCCTTCTCGAGGACTTCTTGCCTACTTTATTCTCAAGGTCGCTCATCTTTATCCTCATTTGGACGATCATGTCTTGTAGACCGTTAACTTGAGATTGATGACGATCCATCTCATCTTGGCGGAGAGTTTCATTCCATCGGAGTTGAGATTCCTTCTCCGCCAACTCCGTTTGAAGGTCACGTTCGTGTTCTTCGGCCATCTTCTTTTCCTTGCGCTTTTGCCTCAAGGTTTTCTCTAGCTCTTGGTCAAGAGGTAAGAGATCTTCGGTGTTCCTAGACCTGCGCATGCACTCAAAGAGATATCAAATAACGAGAGCAAGCTCCTAAGCTTGACAACCGGCTACCGGATTCGGTCTAAACCAAATCCCCGGCAACGGCGCCAAAAACTTGTTCGCCCCTAGAGGTGTGTGCAAATAAGTTTTAAATTTATAAAACTAGAATCAAGCAGCGAACCCGCAGTGTACGGATCGACGTAGTTAAGCAAGAATTCCAGAGTATCGAACACAGGGATTTGGGGGAAACGAACTCGATTGCAGGTTATCAAGCAAGTAAATATGAGAGTTTTGCAAATATTGGGAAAACAACAATCCTAAAGATCCAGGTATCCAGCTGTGGCAATCGATTCAAGATATACTAATGATGTAAAGACAGAGTAGAGATATGCAAAGGTATACTAATGTAAGATAATCGTACGGTTGAGGTTCCAAAAACCTTATGTAACTCACCTAAAAGACACTCTCTATACAGGTTGTTGAGGCTCAATATAGAAAGATTCTAAAGACGAGGATTAGTATCAAATACCCAAACTTATAATCCAAAGATCAAGACTGACTTAACCGATTGAGGTTGTTGAGGCGCACAATCGAGGTAGAGGTTGTTGAGGCTCACTACCACCTAGAAAAGACAAGTCTAAACTAAACTAAAGCCAATCTTTAACTTTAAATCAAAGTAAAAGCAGGTTCGTAGACTTAAGGAAAATCACGGTTAGTTCTTGAGGTTCCACGGCCGTGGACTCAAGAACAGACCGTAATTTAGGGTTGTCGGCGATTCTCTCTGACTCTCAGGGTCTAATCTGTTTGCGATCGATCTATCATCATCTAAGCCACAACTATCAACCCTTCACCTTAGAATCGTTAAGGGTTTTTAGCTAATAACAGTCATATTGATATTAATTCAAGAATTAAAGGATAAAAGATGTAAACTTTCAAGAACTATCAATAATCTTCAATTCAATCTCAAAGTCACAAAGAGAATAAGCAATGTCAAAAGATTCACAATAGAACAAATAATCGTAACCCTAGGAAAGAAAAGAAAACGGGATGTCAATCCGTTTTCCAAATCGAACCTAATCAAGAAGAGAGATCTTCTTGCAAAATCTTCCAAGAACTACGATCTTCCACAATTCCGGAGATCTCAACAGCAATCTCCACCAAAAGTGCGAGATTAGAGGAATTCCAAAAACGAACTTCGATCTCTTCAAAGAGATGTCAATTGCTTCCAAGCAAGCTAAGCAAAACGTCTTCGTGTCTAAGCGGCGAAGAATGAGGGCAAACGGGTAGCGAAGGTCATAAGCGAGGTGATGGAATTTCCCTTCCGTCCGTCTTTTTATAGTGTAGGGCAAAATGTCGGCCCGGCCCAATCTTTAAAAGATCGTGGCTTCAAAGTGTGGCGAAAAGATTCGCCAAGATCACGGTCGTGGAAGTGTTCCACGACCGTAATTTAGGGCGTGGAAACAATTACGGTTTGCAACATATGTTCCACGGCCGTGTAATCCCCTGGAATGAACATGGATTTCTGACTCCAAATCCACGGCCGTAATTCTGAACGTGGTTTGTGATACGGCCGTATTTTAAGGCGTAATTTAGGGCAAGAACGTGATTCTTCCCTAAACTCGTGCATTCCTCAAACTAAGACTCATAATTGCTTCCAAAAAGTGTCCTCAATCTATGGACATATCAACTCAACTCTCCTTTGCTCGTTTCCGTTCGGAAATAGCTCCAAATCACCTATAATCAACATAGAACTAGTGTAGACATCCATATCGACAATATAGGTAATACTAGCTCTCATATGCATAAAGTTCAATCAAAGACTATCAATATGAATCAAATACGTTTAGAAAACGTGCCTAAAATATCACAATATTTCATGCTAACAATGTGTCCAACTACTCCGCAGTTATGACACTACCGTGCTTTGTCAAAACTTTGCTGAGAACCAGAACGTCCAGGCGTCTGACTACGCCCAAACCCAGCTGCTCCAGCTCCAGCACTGGCTGATCCAGTCTTTTGTCTCTTCGTAAGGCTTTCTGCCTGAAGATCTCTTTTGAAATCCGGTCGCTTCATGTGCATACTTCTTATTGACTCCAACGCTGAATCCATGTGGTCTAACCAAAGCTCAACTTCCGAACTTGCTCACTCTTGAGCTCTGACGTTCTCAACTACTCTCACAGGTATTGGCGGTGTTGGTGCAGGTCCTCTAGTTTTGATAGCTTCTTCAACTCTCTACATGTAATCGCGATATGCAAATACTTCGATGGTCATTTGACCGGACTCGATCATTCGTGCTCTCGGTGCTCCGGACTTCTCGATAGTCTTGTTCCTTGCATCGGAAACACCTCTCTCAACAACTTCTTCAACGAACGCCTCAGCGATAGGCGGATCAGTAATTGGGGCTTGGCCCCGACCTCTAGCTAGTGGAGGTCCTTCTGCACGTTCTCGTCTACGAACCACAGGTGGAAGAGGTGGTCGACCCCTTCCTCGCCCTATAGCAAATGTAGCTCTAGTACGCATCATCTGCTATAAGGACAAATATATAAGACTATATATATAGATATAAGGCCACGCTACAGCTAAAGCACAAATCCAAGAAAAGCACATATAAAGGCCACATATAAGAAACTACACTGTTGAGATCCGCTGAGGTAGTGGTGGTCGCCCGTACATCTATCCCAGGCCAACGGTTTAAAACGAAAATCCCCTTTTGAAAACGTTAGACCCCTTGCGGGTTCTATTTATTTATCCATCCGACCTGTAGAATATTTCGAGTGCCATTGTTGTCAACCTAGAGCTCTGATACCATATTGTAACTCCCCAAGTTTTGGGAACTCGAAGCGCTACGGGCTAGGACCGCACAATGGGTCCCGACCCTCAAAGTAGCAACAACAAACGGATCTTACAACAAGACACAGACGAATGAAAACAAAACTCAATATAAAAACCAAAGGTTCAAACCAATAGAAAACCCAAAACTCCACAGCCGAGTTCAAAACAAAAGGTAAACAACAAACGAAACAAAAACCCGATCCCGTCCTATAATGTACGGGAACCCCGGCTGACCACACTGTCCGGATCACTCAGCAGCATCCTGAACCTGCGGAACATCTACAACGACGGTATAAACCGTTAGTTAACATTCTAGGTATAAGCAAGAGTGTAAAGGCACAAACACACATAAGGTAAGATAAACATATAGCATGTTTGCACTCAACCAGTTATTATCTTTTATTAAGGTTATCCATTACTAATTAAACTTCTTTTGTCACACGACAATCTCCCGAAACTCGCCTCCGCTTCCGTCTGCCAATAGGAATAGATCAGTACTATCCGTTACCTACGGGCCTGGGTTGCAAGAGTACATTCTAGTCTCCTGAAGAACTAGACAAGTGGTCACCGCCCGGTTATAATGCACTTGGGTCAGTTAAGGTTATAAAGGGTGAAACCTAGTCCGGTTATCCGTTATAACATGAATAAATAATACAAACAAGCCAATACAATCCAACTAATATGTGGAATGAAGCTAAGTAAGTCCAAGGGACTTACCTCACATGAAGGTAACTCAAAGCTCAGGAATAAAAACTCAAGAATACTCAAGAAAGCTCAGTTTCCCTCAGGAAAGGAGCAAGGAAAGCCTGTACGAACAAGCAACACGGATCAGGAACAAAACAGTTGCTAGAAGTCTATGACTTCTAGTCTCAAAGATCTCTAAGAGATCTACGCATGCTAAGGGCTCAACCCTAGTCTTACAGCACTCACAGGAGATCAACAACATCCAAAAGATGTAAGGAAAGAAATGAGGAAAGCAAGGAAGGAAGTAACTCACAAGAACGGAAGTTACTGCAGAGGAAACCGCAGGGGCGGCTGGACTGAGGCGCAGAGCGGCTGAACAGAGGCGCAGGGGCGGCTCTGTGCAGGCGCAGGGGCGGCGGCGTGACAGAAAGCGCTGTCGGCTTTCTTCTTCAACAAAACTCGCAGCAAGGGCAACCAAAGCTCGAACCTTTGGCTCCAACACGTCAAGATTCAACTCCAAAGAGCCTGAGAACAACGATACATCAACAACGGGAAGCCAACAAGAATCAAGGTTCAAACTTGATTCTTGGAGAAGAAGAAAAGGAGAGAAGAAGAAGAAGAAAACGAAAGGAAGGAAGCATGCTGTAGTACAAGAACGTAAGGTGGAACAAAGGATGAAGAACTTACACGTTCAACAGGGTCGCAGGAGGCAAGGGACGGCTGCAACTCTCTAGGGTTTGAAGACGATAGCAAGAAACGGGAAAAAGGAGGAAAGGAGGGAATATATAGAGAAGGGTTGGAAGGGTAGAAGGAAGGGACGTCTAGGGTTAGGAGAATAGAAGGAAGACGGGCCAAAAGCCCAAGGATGGAATAAAATAGGAGAATACGAAGATAAAACAGCCCGTAGACGGGCTGGGCCTAGCCGCACCTGCGGCTGGGCCTTGCCGCAACCGCGGCAGCGAGGTTGAGCCGCGCATGCGGCTCCCCTTCACCGCGGGGGCGGTGAAGGCAAAAACCTAGGATCTTACAATTACCTTGCAGCTCGATGGTGTTTAGCCGGACTTACGGGTGCCTTAGGACCTGGGGTGTTTTCGCTTGATAGACTTTTTGCGTAGACTTTTGTTTTATTTTGTTTAGACTACGTCTTTCTTTTGTTGAACCTTCTTGATGTTTTTGTGTTTCTTTTGGTTTAGCTAGGTTGTCAACATACACTAACATTTTTCCACACTTTCACATGATAATCAGTTGGATGTTTTCTTATATTTTTCGTGTCCTTAATGGAAGGTCCAATTGATGATGTTGTTGTCAAATTATTGATGATTTCATTGTGTGAATCTAACCTAGTGACGTATCACTTTATTAAAAATTGTGGCGTTACAATTAAAATCATTAAAAAATTATTTTTGTTATCTATATTATTTCCAAAATTGACAAGTGCTTTTGACACATTTTGGAAATAAAAGTTATGTTATAATACACATTCGACTATATAATATTATAAATTATATTTTAATAAGATCTACATAAGTTATATTCCACTAACATTTTACGTTGTGAAAGTTATTATAATTATTTATATTAAACCAAAATAAGGGAATAGCCATCTTGTACTCATTCCATGGAGTATTCACCTTGATATTTTAATTCAAGGGGTGTCAAACACAATCAGGTGCAAGGAACGTGATCCAAATAGAAACATTATATTAATCTCATTAATATATAAATATTATTATGTTTAACTCATATAACTAACTAAAATGTTTTAAAAATGTCTGCAGTAGTAAAGTACATTATTTTTACACCTAAGTCACATCAAGGGTGAGGAATTCTCTGTGAACTCATCTTTCTACCTCAGGTCTATATCTATTTCCAATCTAGATCCATATGGCTCAAACCATAGGTTGAGGTTGGTCGCTCGAAACCTGCAAGGTAGTTTATCCAACATATTAGTTTAAGTCAATGATATCAAATAATCAAATCAATCATTTTTAAACACATTTCATTAATTGCCTATTCTTTTACAAATTATCTATTTCATATGAATTAGTGGATGACATTCATAGTGTTTTATGGTCATTAAATAAGTTACCACGAAGCCTATTATTTTTAATCTATTGTTAGTCTATTCCTTAAATTAATATCAAAGCCTTTGATAATCCTATGTATTCACATCTACGAATACTAGCGATGTGACACTTCCTATTTTAAAGGGGTGTTAGAACATGCACATCGGTTGATCTTAAGAGTGTTCTTATTGCCACCTAGGAGAGGAGTGAAAATTAATTGGTGGGAGGTTTAAGAATTTTTCATCATATGCAAGATTACCACAAGATCATTTTGTTTCAATAAGTATGTGCCACAAGATCAATTAATTAACTAAATAATGTATAAAATAATTTTATCTATCCATAGACATCCATTTTATACATGTTTGTATTACTTTGAATTTTGTTTGCTACACATATACTTAATACTTATAGCATCACACATACATTATAACATTTAGAATTTAAAACTTCATCATAAAGTATCATTTTTAATTTGTATTGATCTTAGAGTGTAATATTTATTGAATAAAATTCGTTTATATTTTTATTGATAAAACAAATAAAAGTAGATGATATATAATATACATGTTAAGAACAAATAATGTGTTCTATTGATATGGATATAAATTTGAATGGTGTTATTAAGTTGACTTGACGGATAAAAAATCTGAAAAGTGGAAAGGAAAAAAAAAGAAATAATGAGAGAAAGTGGACCCCAAAATTTTTCATTTTGTGAAATGGGCCTCTAACAAATTTACTACATAAAATAGGTCTAAAAAGTATAAACTAGGCTACTGGAAAAGAGAGGGGGTGCAGGCTTTTTTTTGAAATGATTTGATGTTAATTTTTTGGGGAAAAAAAAAACAACGCTTACCCACAAATAGATTACCCAGGAATACATTACCCAGAAATTTTGAGATTACCCAGAAATAGATTACCCAAGAAGTTTGACATTACCCAGAAAGTTTGACTGTTTTAGATTACCCCGAAATACATTACCCAGGAAGATGAGAAGTTTCAGCTTACCCCGAAATACATTACCCAGGAAGATGAGAAGTTGGAGATTATCCATGAATACAAACAAACATTGCTTACCCACAAATAGAAAATGTAAACAAACATTGCTTACCCACAAATAGAACAGGAAGTTTCAGTGTTTTAGATTCACAAAAAGAAGAGATGAGAAGTTTCAAATTACCCACAAATACATTACCCAAGAAGTTTGAGATTACCCATAAATAGGAACAAACACTGCTTACCCAAAAATAGGAACAAACACTGCTTACCCACAAATACATTCCGGTGAAGAAGAAGCTCAACAAACAGTCTAGATTTCTGCGTTTCAATGGGAAGAAGAAAAGAGCTGCATATGGATACCCAGAAATAAATTTAGGTTTGAAAGGAGGGAAGAAGAAGGGACAAAGGAGGGAAAAAGATGGGTTGACTGAATTGATTGGACTATTTTCTGATTTTTTCTACATGTCACCCATCAAATCAAATGAAACCTATGTCCCTTACTTTTCTGATTTTTTTTACAATAGGAGCCCATTTTCTAAATGAAATGATGAGAGACCCTAAATCTAAACTCTACATCGTAAAAGGCCCACATTGCAAATTCAACCAAAAAAAAATTAAGATTAATCTTAAGTGTTCGCTAATGTGGGTGCTCTTACAGAGAGTGTGGGTTTGCTCAAGTGTAGTGATATGCATAGTGAACCTGAAGTTTTGACTATGTAGAATTAAAGTAAAGAAAGGGGTGAACGACCTTGACCGCCACTCGATCCATCATCCAAAATTATCCACCCCACTCGACCCACCATACGCTAAGGATTTGACCCGCATCCAATGAATAAAGGGGGTAAATCTGATGAGATTTCAGGTGTTCTACACTTTATTTATAAATTTCTAAAAGACAAATATTTTTTAAATGGAAATCAAGAGCATAGTTAAATCCAACTAATATGAAATGACATAAGTTTGTATATAACATCAAGTACAACACTACAACAAATCAAGCCAAATATATTTGGTATCAAAAAAAGTAGGTAGAAAATATAGGATTTTCTTTAATATAAATTATACATTAAGGAAATAAAGGTAAAAAAATTGATAGTATAAAAACTACATATAATAAAAATATATATGTAAATTTAAACGGGTGAATACGGGTCAGATGAATAAGTAGATGAAACGATCACCCGAATCCCACCCGATCCACCACCTCACTTCACCCACCTCCCGCTTTAACACGTCTTTTAATGGGTTTTCATTCTTTTTAGTTGGATCGGGTTGCCAAGTATCCAGATACGGCATGCAAATGAAATTTTCATCCCTAATTCAAATACATATGGTATCCGTATCCAGTCAGAAATACGGATATTCACATATACTCGGATGATTAAAATTTCGATCCGTATCCAACCAGTATAATCCATCGGATTGGATTCGGTCCAAAGCAAAACATATATTTTAAATATCTGATTTTTCGGACACGGTTACCGGATTGGATTGGTTTTGTTCACCTCTATACAATAGAATATTGGATGAATTGACATTATGGGCCTTTTACACTATAGAGTTGAAAATTAGGGTCCTCAATCTCTAATTGAGAAATCGAGCCCCTATATAATAGGATAAATAAAAAATAATACAAAAGTAAGCAGCTCATCCGATTTGACTAGTGACAGTTTTGATGGAAACTTTGGAGGGAATTTCTGCCCCAAAAAGCGCAGCCATTTGAACCTACCTCCCTCTTCCCTATCTCAATGTCGTTACCCACTCCTCCTCCGTTATAAACAAATTTTCCTGTTCCAATACAAATAACTACACGGATACATTGTTGGGTAATTTGAAACAATCTTCTCATCTCTGGTTTTTGTAAATCTGAAACCCTCAAACTTCCTAGGTGATCTCAAGCTATTGAAGTTACTACTTCTATTTCTGGGTAAGCAGCACTGTTTGCCATCATTCTCTTGTCTTAGGTTAGAATTTTCCTATTTCTTACAATGTCGTTACCCACTCCTCATCCGTTAATGTTATTTCTCCTATTTCTCGGTAACATTGTCTGACTTTGTAACTTTGCTTCCGTAAGGGTTGCTAGGTATGCTGGGTAACCGGTTGGTGGGTAAAGTATTGTTGTAACACACCAAGTTCTGGGAAGTCAAAGCGTTACGGGTTAGGACCTCACAATGTGTCCCGACCCTCAGAGTAGCAACGACACAACGGATCTTACAACAAGACACAGACGAATGAAAATCAAAACTCAATATAAAACCAAAGGTTTAAACAAAAGAAGCGTAAAAGACTCACAGTCGAGTTCAAAACAAAGGGAAAACAACATAAACATAAACCCGATCTCGTCCTGAAAAGTACGGGAACCCCGGTTGTCCAAACCATCCGGATTACTCAGCAGCATCCTGAACCTGTGGAACATCTACAACATCGGTATAAACCGTTAGCTAACATTTTAGATATCAAAAAGAATGTAAAGGCACAAACACACATAAGATAAAGATAAACACATCAACATGCTCACAAACAGCCGGTTATTATCTTTCATTAGGTTGTCCAATTACTAATTCAACTTATGGTTGTTACACGAGTATCGCTACAATCTGGTCTCCGTCCCCTTTCACCAACAAGAATAGAACGTATGCATCCTTATGTCACCTAATGAATTGGTCGCGAGAGCACCTCCCAGTTTCCCCATTCTGAACTGGACAAGCGGTAACCGCCCGATTATAATACACTTGACCCAATTAAGGTATAACAAAGGTCAATCATATTCTAGTTATTAGTTATAACATGATAAACAACCCAAACAAGCCAATACAATCAAACCAATACGCGGAATGAAGCTAAGTAAGTCCAAGAGACTTACCTCACTCAAAGGTAATCTCAACACTTAGCAAACACTCAGGAAAGCCTCGGGAATGGGACACAACGAAGCCTGTTCAACAAGCATCACGAATCAAGAACCGAAATCAATGCTAGAAGTCTATAACTTCTAGTCTCCATGATCTCAAAGAGATCTACACAAGATAAGGTCTCAACCTTAGTCTTACAGAACACTCAGGGATCAAGGAACATCGAGAAGGAACAAGGAAAGGAACGAGGAAAGCAAGGAAGGAAGCAACTCACAAGAACGGGAGTTACTGCAGAAGAAACTGCGGGGGCGGCTGGACAGGCGCAGGGGCGGAAACCCGCAGGAGCGGCACAACAGAGGCGCGGGGGCGGTTTCTGCAATATAAACGCCGACTTCTCCTTCGACAACAAGGAACTTCACCAAAGGCCGAAGTTTGTTTTTCTCAAAACACAACCACGTCACAACTCAACCAAGGGAGCCTGTGAACATCAAAGGATCATCAAAGGAACGCTCCATAAGAATCAAGGATCAAACTTGATTCTTGGAGAAGAAGAAAAGAGGAAACGAAGAGAGAAACGAAGCAAGAGAGAAACAAGGTGTAGCAGCACAAGAACGTGATGAAGACAAGGGGAAAAACTTACACGTTTAGCAAGAACACAAGGAGCAAGGCTGCAGCACTCGAGGGTTGAAGAAGACGTAAGCAAGAAACGGGAAAAAGAAGGAAATACGGGAATATATAGAAGAGGCGAGAAAGATAGATGGAATGGACGTCTAGGGTTAGGAAGAAGATAAGGAAGTTGACCCATAGATAGAAGATTGGATATTTTATCTATGCAAGGAAGATAAAACGAACAAAAATAGATCGGGCGCGATGTGAAGCATATCCGTAGGGGCGGATCGCCTCAGCCACAGGGGCGGCCCCTTGTCACTGCGGGGCGGTGACAGACACCAAGGCCGCTGGGGCGGCCTCCTTCACCGTAGGGGCGGTGAAGGTGAAAACTGGGATCTTATATCAAATCCCCCTAAAAAGAAGTTTCGTCCCGAAACTTGCAACAACACGAACAATCACATAACAAAAACACAAAAACAGAACCGTACTCATATATTCCCACTCGGGGCACGTAACTCATAACATCACAAAAGCGTACGCAACGCAACAAAGGAAAAACTAATTTCTAACGACTACGCTAAAGGTGCGTCTAGCTCGGCGTAAAACTCCGGATACTATCCTTTGTCTCCCAATTTGCCTCATTACCTCCTCACATCAACCACTGAATCTTCATCATCGGTATGTCCTTCGAACGCAAGCGTTTCCGTACTACGCTCTAAGACAGCCACAGGGTGCTCAACAAACGTGTGGTCAGGCTCGATCACTAGATCCTCATGACTAACGATGTGTCTCGGGTCTGGTATGTACTCCCGTAACTGAGACACATGGAAGACGGGGTGAACACCCTCAAGTCTCGGTGGCAAAGCAAGTTTGTATGCTGCCTCTCCAACTCGCTCAAGAATCTCGAACGGTCCGACATATTTGGGACTCAACTTCCCTTTGACGCCAAAACGTCGTACGCCTCGTGTCGGAGATACCCTCAACCAAACTTGAGCTCCAACTTTGAACTCCAGAGGTTTGCGTCTCTTATCTGCATATGACTTATGTCGACTCTGAGTTGCTAACATCTGCTCGCGGATCACTACTACTCGAGCCATATCATCTTGTATCTACTCAGGTGCTACATCGCTAGCACTACTCGGCTCGTCTCAACACAACAGTGTACGACATATCTGTCTGTATAAAGCCTCATAAGGAACCATCCTGATTGATGCGTGCCAAATGTTGTTGTTGTACGAAAACTCCACTAAGGGAAGGTGATCTAGACACACTTGTCTCCAGTCTAACACGCAGGCTCGCAACATGTTCTCCAAAGTCTGGATGGTCCACTTAGACTGACCATCGGTCTAAGGATGATAAGTAATCGTGAATTGCAGACTCGTACCTAGGGTGGCATGTACTTGCTGCCAGAACCCAGAAGTGAACCGTCCATCTTTGTCAAAGACTATAGTCCTAGGTACTCCATGAAGTCTCACTATTTTCCTAGTGAACTCCTCCGTTAATCGACTTACCGGCCACTTCTTCTTGATCGGAATGAAGCGTGCGGTCTTTGTTAGTCGATCTACTATCACCCAGATAGCATCGAAACCCCGACTCGGTCTCAAACCGGTAACAAAATCCATAGAGATGTCCTCCCACTTCCAATGAGGAACGGGGAGAGGGTGTAGCTCTCCTCTTGGTTGATGATGATCGATCTTGACCTGCTGACAAGTTGCACACTGAGCTACATAACTTGTGACATCTGGCTTCATACCTCCCATCAGAAAGAGCGTGTGATATCCTGGTACATCTTACTCGCACCGGGGTGCACTGAGTAAGGTGAAGAGTGGGCCTCTTGTAGGATCCGTTGTCTCAACTCTCGATCCGAGGGCACACAAACACGCTCTTGGCGTCTCAAGATCCCGTCAACTGAAACGATGTCACCAAGGAATGCTACCTCGGGCATCCAAAACTTGCACTTAGAGAGCTTGGCGTAAAGCTCTCTATCCTGTAAGACATGAAGAACGATCCTCAAGTGTCATGCGTGCTCCTCTCTACTGCGAGAGTATACCAGAATGTCGTCTATGAAGACAACTACAAACTGGTCTAGGAAGTCGATGAAGATGTTGTTTATCAACTCCATGAAGACTGCGGGCGCATTCGTAAGCCCGAATGGCATCACTACAAATTTGTAGTGGTCATACTTGGTCCGAAATGCCGTCTTGGCTATGTCCTGCTTTCTCACCCTCAACTGGTGATATCCGGATCTCAGATCGATCCGCGAAGACACTGATGCTCCATGCAACTGATCCAAAAGATTGTCGATAAGGGGAAATGGGTACTTATTCTTGATCGTCACCTTGTTCAGCTCTCGGTAGTCGATACATAACCTCATGGACCCGTCCTCCTTCCTAACGAAGAGTACTAGTGTACCCCAAGAAGATACACTAGGGCGGATGAAGCCCTTATCTACTAACTCTTCGAGCTGCTTTTTAAGCTCAAGCATCTCGATAGACGCCATACGGTAAGGAACCTTATATCGTACCGGGCTCTAGATCAATGCCGAAGTCTACACTCCTATGTAGAGGTAAACCTGACGGCTCTTCGAAAACGTTGGAAAGCTCGCAAGCTACTGGAATCTCCTCCAAAGCTGGACTCGTATTATCCTTCATGATATAGCACCAAAAAGTCTCGCATCCCTGATTGATAAGTCTTGCAGCTCACACTACACTAATGATTGTACCAGTCTTTCCGAGATCCCATCCTCTAAAGATCTCGACATGACTAGCATATGTAGTCACCATCACCCTCCTCTTACCGATGTCCATAACTGCTCGATGTCGATCCATCCAATCCATGCCAAAATAACTTCTTCATGCACTAAGTACATGACAAAGAAGTCAGCTGGCTAGTCGCGACCTCCCAATCTAACATGGAAATCGCAAACCTCTCGTGTACCTCTAATCTTACCCCATCGGGTAATCCTATAAATAAGGGTCTACCTTCTACAGTAACTAAGGTCAATCTATCTACACATGCATCAGATATAAAAGAATACGTAGCACCGGTATCGAAAAAAACTTTGACAGGAAAACCATTAATATGAATGGTACTTGTGGTCGTTGGAGCGGTCGGCTCCACTGCACTCCTCAGCTCATAAACTCTATCTGAAGCACCTCTGGTGTCAGAAGTACCATCTCCTCGTCCTCTGCCCTAACCCGGGGTGGACCCTTGAGGAGCGGTAGATCCTAGAACTTTGTGTTGCTGATACTGAGTCCTCTTTCCTCCTCATGCAGCACTAGCACGACAAGAACCCTGTTGTGATAGTGTCTTGCCCTGACGGCAAAATGCAGCTTTGTGTCTTGGCTTGCCACAAAAAAAGCAAGTCAAAGCAGCCTTCTTGCAATTAGCTCTCATGTGTCCGACAACTCCGCGGTTAAAGCACTGCCGTATTCTATCGGAACCCTATACAAACTGCTAGAAACCAGAACGTCCTGGCGTCTGACTACACCCAAAACCCGCTGCTCTAACTCTAGCACTGGTTGGTCTAGTCTTCTACCTCTTCTTAGGATCTCCGGTTTGAGAAGCTCTCCTCTGACCCGGTCGGTCTCTCTCATAAGAAGAAGCTCTATCTTGATAGTCCGTCAAAGAATCACAACGGAAACCAGCAAGACAAGATCATGTTGACTCTCTCAACCTCCGAGAGAAAAGGTAAACATGTTGATCCTCAAGTGGTGCAGACGGACCCAACAAAGATAGCTCATCTTGAAACTTGTTGATGGTCTTAGCAATTGACAAATCCTCGAATCCAACCTCGAGGAAATCATGAAGACGGTTCCTCCTCATAGCTGCAAGGTAGTAGCGATCCCTAATCACCGTCTTCATCTGCTCATAATAGGTGACCTTAATGCGAGTTGTCCTCCACCAAGAGTGAGCTTGATCCTTCAGCAGCATTTGTGCTATGTTGAGTCGACGTCCCTTTGAGCAACCGATCGCCTCCATAGCAGAATCCAGCTATCCTAGCCACAGCTCCACCTCCAATCCGGTCTTTCCCATGAAAGTGAGAACCTTCAACTGGTCGAAAGCCTTTAACCAACTGTTGGGCTTTGGCTCTCTCGCCTCATCCGGCACTCTAACAACCTCAACAGCTCTAGTAGGCGGGGCAACGATCTGTGTCACTCTCTGCGAAATCTCAGTTGACCTCGCGGGAACTGGCGGTGCTGGTGCAGGTCCTCCAATCTTGATTGCCTCCTCAACTCACTGTACATAGTCGCGATATCCAGAAACTCCGTTGGACACTCGTGCGGACTCTATCGATGGCGCTCTTTGTGCTCCAGGCCTAGCAACAGTCCCGTTCCCAGCATCAGGAACAACACTCTCAACAACCTCCTCAACAAATGCCTCAGCGATAGGCGGATCAACAATCGGGGTCTGGCCCCGACCTCTAGCTAGTGGAGGTCTTTCTACACATCCTCGTCCATGGACGGTAGGTGGAAGTGGTGGTTGACCTCATCCTCTCCCCATAACAGATGTAGCTCTAGTACGCGTCATTTGCTATAAGGATAAATATCTAAGGATATATATATATATGTATATAAGGTCACGCTACAGCTAAAGCATAAATCCAAGAAAAGCATATAAAGGCCAACATATAAGAAACTACACTACAGATATCCACAAAGGTAGTGGTGGTCGCCCGTACATCTATCCCAAACCGACAAGTTTAAAAACAAACCCCCTTTTGAAAACGTTAGACCCCTTACGGGTTCTATTTATCTATCCATCCGACTTTTAGAAGATTTCGAGTGCCATTGTTGTCAACCTAGAGCTTTGATACGATATTGTAACACCCCAAGTTTTGAGAACTCGAAGTGTTACGAGTTAGGACCTCACAATGGGTCCCGACCCTCAGAGTAGCAATGACACAACGGATCTTACAACAAGGCACGGACAAATGAAAACCAAAACTCAATATAAAACCAAAGGTTTAAACAAAGGAAGCGTAAAAGACTTACAACCGAGTTCAGAACAAAGGGAAAACAACATAAACATAAACCTGATCCCGTCCTATAATGTACAGGAACCCCGACTGTCACACCATCCGGATCACTCCGCAGCATCCGGAACCTGTGGAACATCTACAACATCGGTATAAACAGTTAGCTAATATTCTAGATATCAGAAAGAATGTAAAGGCAAAAACACACACAAGATAAAGATAAACACATCAACATGCTCACAAACAGCCGGTTATTATCTTTCATTAGATTATCCAATTACTAATTCAACTTATGGTTGTTACACGAGTATCGCTACGATCTCGTCTCCGTCCCCTTTCACCAACAGGAATAGAACGTATGCATCATTTTGTCACCTGTTGGACTGGTCACGAGAGCACCTCCCAGTTTCCCCATTCTGAACTGGACAAGCTGTAACTGCCCGGTTATAATACACTTGGGCCAATTAAGGTATAACAAAGGTCAATCTTATTCCGGTTATCAATTATAACATGATAAACAAACCAAACAAGCCAATACAATCAAACTAATATGCGGAATAAAACTAAGTAAGTTCAAGGGACTTACCTCACTCGACGGTAACTCAACACTCAGCAAACACTCAAGAAAGCCTCAAGAACGGGACACAAGGAAGTCTGTTCAACAAGCATCACGAATCAAGAACCGAAACGAATGATAGAAGTTTATAACTTCTAGTCTCTATGATCTCTAAGAGATCTACACAAGCTAAGGTCTCAACCTTAGTCTTACAGAACACTAAGGGGTCAAGGAACATCCAGAAAGAACAAGGAAAGGAACGAGGAAAGCAAGGAAGGAAGGAACTCACAAGAACAGGAGTTATTGTAGAAGAAACCGCGGGGGCGGTTGGACAGGCGTAGGGGCGAAAACCCGTGGGGGCGGCACAACAGAGGCGCGGGGGCGGTTTTTGCAACAAAAACGCCGACGTCTCCTTCGACAGCAAAGAACTTCACCAAAGGCCGAAGCTTGCTTTTCTCAAAACACAACCACATCACAACTCAATCATGGGAGCTTGTGAACATCAAAGGATCATCAACGGAATGCTCCAAAAGAATCAAGAATCAAAGTTGATTCTTGGAGAAGAAGAAAAGAGGAAACGAAGAGAGAAACGAAGTAGAAGAGAAACAAGGTGCAGCAGTACAAAAACGTGATGAAGAATAAGGGGGAAGAACTTACACGTTCAGCAAGAACAGAAAGAGCAAGACTGCAGCACTAAAGGGTTGAAGAAGATGTAAACAAGAAACGAAAAAAAGAAGGAAAGACGGGAATATATAGAAGAGACATGAAAGATAGATGGAAAAGACGTCTAGGCTTAGGAAGAAGATAAGGAAGTTGGCTCATAGATAGAAGATCGGATATTCTATCTTTGAAAGGAAGATAAAACGAACGAAAACAGACCGTGCGCGATCTGCAGCGTATCCGCAGGGGCGGATCGCCTTAGCCGCATGGGCGGTCCCTTGTCATCGCCGGGGCGGTGACAGACATCAAGGCCGTTGGTGCGGCCTCCTTCACCGCGGGGGCGGTGAAGGTAAAAACTGAGATCTTACAATTGTGGGTAAAAGAATTGTGGGGTTGTTGTGGGTAAAAGAATTGTGGGTGTGTTTGCTTAAGTGTTTTTGTAAGTTAAAGTTAGGTGTGTTTACAAACTAAGTATGGTTGGGTAAAGGGTTTGTTACAGTTGGGTTGGGTAAAGTAGTGTTATGTTAACGTTGGGTATGGTTGGGTACGTTTGGGTACATTTGGGTATGTCGTAGGGTTGGGTATGCTTGGGTAAGGGCTAAAATATTGGGTAAGAGTTTTGTACATCAATACACCCGCCACCATCATTTCCATTTGCCCCCACTCCCCCATGGTGTCCCTATTTTTCTAATTTGCAAGTGTACTTTCTCCTATTTTATCTAGGAGTCTATTTTGCAAAACATAACTTTCAAGATTCTCATTTCCCCAATTCTTTCAAGAAAACTTAGGGCATTGTCAACACCATTGTAAACACCAACACAATGGTGCTTGTGAGTTGTGATGTAAACAACGTTGTAAAACATCATCTATCTATTATCAACAATAGGATGTGTTATAGATGTTATCATCAATAACACCAATGTTATAAAGCAATAATGTCGATGTTGTGATAATATTTGAATCACCGTAAAACAAAATGTTTAAGGTGTTACCAACAAAGCTATAAACACTAATACAATTATGCTAGTGCTATCAACAACACTGTAAATACCGGTGTCGAGTTTGTCAACAACACTATTTCGTAACTACAATGTCATTAGAATACTAATGAAACTACGTTGTACTTTGCAAACTAGAATTCAAGCTACAATGTCAATACAAATTTAAATTACTAACAATGTACAAAAGAAAGAGTTAGCTCGAGATTAATACTTTTAGATAAGGTTTGGATCCGATTATATAGGTCAACCGATGTTAAAAGTTTGACATATATTTTTCATCTATGGGTTACATACATTTGACAACAAAAAAAATCAACAGATCGTTCTAATATCTTGTCGAAATAATTACTTTTAATTTATCGGTTCTTAAAATTATCATAAAAGGATATGCATTATATCAATGTTAACAATAAAACATGTACATACATTTTTTTTATAGAACATAATATTTGACGAATGTAAAAATATCTTACATTACTTAATTGGTATATCTTACGAAATATTTCACATCGTAAACAGCTTATATATAGTTTTTGAATAATATTACTTAATTAAGAAGAGTATATGGATTATACATGGATACTAAGTTAATATTATCATAATCTTTCCTAATAGTAATACAATAATTAAAAATACAAATTCTACTTTATTTATTTAAACTATTGACGTATTAATTTTTAAAATTTTATTTTAAAATAGTTATAAATTTAAATTGTTATCTTTTCATCTATTTTTGCAGTTAGAATTTGATTGTAAAACGATTCATTTGGCAAAAAATAAAAAATGACTAAAAAATGTAAATAAAAAAAATTGAATCCGTTTGTGGGTACGGACGAGTATTGGGATGCGAGATATGCATGAAATTAGTAGTTGATGATGATGATGTGTCATGCTAAAATAGAAAATCTGAAAAGTGGGTTTGCCCAAGTAGATAATATATAATATGCATGTTAAGAACAAATAATGTGTTTTATTGATGTGGGTATAAACTTGGATTGTCTTATTAAGTTAACTTGACAAATAAAAGATCTGAAAAGTGGAAAAGAAAAAAAAAGGATTAAGAATTTAAGATTAATCTTAAATGTTTGCGAGAAGATTAAGAGGTAGGGTAACTTTTTTTTCTAAAAAACAAACTAGGCCCCTGTTATTTTACATTTAAAAAAAAAGATAAACTAGTAATTAAGTATATATTTTAACACGCAGTTACTAAATTAATGGAAGTTATTTATTTGGTTAAATAAATTAATTAAGCAATAAAATAGGAGATCAACGAAAGAAGGTAACCGTGAGATTTTCTAGTATTATATATCCACCATTATCGGAAGACTGATTTTCTTCAATTCGTCTTTGTCGTCGTATGGCATCCTCGCGGTGACGTATCCGCCATTATCGATTTTCCAGTATTCTTCAATTCGTCTTCAATTCGATATTTCAACGACTCAACCCTTCTTCTTCGTCGACATCGACTCCGCGCCGAGGTCGTGCTGTGCGGGAGGCTGTAGATCGTGCTTTGGCGATTGCGGCGAGAGGGAGAACGAGATGGAGTCGCGCTATCCTAAACAACCGCCTCAAGTTCAAGTTCATGAAGAACAAGAGATCAAGAGCAACAACGATGTCCGCGGCTAGCGGTGGAGGGCGTTCGACGGTGAGCAAGCCGAGATTAGCTTCTGTCGCCATAGTCAGGTATGATATATTCGGATATGGGTTGATTATGTACATATGTTGCTGATTATGTACATATGATGCTGCGAAAATATTACTCAATAACTATATAAGTACCAAAATGCAGTTCGTGTACATTTGGATAGGGGTTTGATGATACAAAGACATATTTTGTGTGTACATATAACATGATATCGATTAGAATATGTATAGTTTTTGTGTTTGCATGTACATATGTTTGCAGTCTCTAGTGATTATGTACATTTTTTCCTGTGAAAATGTTACTGATTAACTATATATGTACATATGTTTGCAGTCTCAGACGATTATGTACACATGTTGCTGCGAAAATCTCAATATCGTCGCCATGGATAAACACAAGTTGGAAATGACGAAGATTCCGGAAAATATTTTGATTTCATTAATAAATGGAAATATTTTGATTCCCTTAATAAATGAAGAGATAAAGATATTTACTTTCCCATTTTGTAATAATTAGTTGTTTAATAAATGGAGAGAAAGATATTCTGATTTTCTTAATATACTCCTTTTATTTTAATAAATCTTTTTTATATAAACTAGATGGGCCTATTTTGTACTCATTATTAACTTGTGGCACTTTATATGCTCATGGTTACAAAATATACCCACTCTCACATTTTACCCAATGTTTGCTAGTGTGGGTGCTCTTAGTCTCTTACCGTGGGTTTGCCCAAGTCTAGTAATATAATATGCATAGTGAAGTTGAAGTTTTGACTTTGTAGAATTAAAGTAAATAAAGTAAAATGCTAAATGAACCGGAAGTAATTTATATACATTTTAAAAAAATAATTTTTACGCTCATTTTATACGCGCCACATATGTGAATTTTTAAAAGCTATTTATATATTTATATATATATATATATATATATATATATATATATATATATTAAATAACAGGATATCCGGATACATACGAATATCCAAATAAGGGATGAAAAGGGGTGAATGACCTTGACCGTTACTCGATCCATCATCCAAAACTGTCCACCCCACCCGACCCACCACCCGCTAAGGGTCTCACCCGCATCAAATGGATGAAGTAGGTGAGTCGGATGAGATTTCAGGTGTTCTACCCTTCATTTATAAATTTCTAAAAGAAAATTTTTTTTAAAATGGAAATCAAGAGCATAGTTAAATCCAACTAATAAAAAAAAATTACATAAGTTTGTATATAATATCAAGTAAAACACTACAACAAATCAAGCCAAATATATTATGTATCAAAAGAAAATAAACTAGGAAAAAAATATAGAATTTCTTTAATATACACTATTTAGTAAGGAAATAAAGGTAAAAAAATTTTATAATATAACATCTACAAATAATAAAAATATATATAATTGTAAACGGGTGAATACGGGTCGGATGAATTTGTGGATGAAACGTTCACCCGGATCCCACCCGATCCACCACCTCGCTTCACCCACCTCCCGCTTTCACACTCCTTTAATGGGTTTTTATCCTTTTTTGTTGGATCGGGTGGCCAAGTATCCGTCAGATACAGTTTACGGGTGAAATTTTCATCCCTAATTCAAATACATACGGTATCCGCATCCAGTCAGAAATACGAATATTCGCATATACTCGGATGCTTAAAGTTCCGATCCGTATCCAACCGGTATAATCTATCGAATTGGATTCGGACCAAAGCAAAACATATATTTTAAAACTCTGATTTTTTTGGACCGGTCACCGAATTGGATTGGTTTTGTTCACCTCTATATAATAGAATATTTAGGACATTATCGACAATAATGTAAACACCAACACAATGGTGTTGGTGATGTAAACAACGTCATAAAACATCATCTATCTATTATCAATAATAGATGGCGCGTGTGAGACGGTAAAACGATAAGATTTTGGAAAGACCAATGGATTACAGAAAAACCACTTCAAGACCTAACTACAAATAAAGACTTAATAAATTCAATAGATCTTGTTTGTGATTATATTATAAATAAAAGATGGAATAATCAACTCATTGACCAACTAGACAAATTTCTACCAAACGACATCATCATAAAAAATTAAAAACTACAACCTTCCCAAAACTGATATAAGAGATAGAATATATTGGGCAGTTAATGAAGATGGATGGTATTCGACTAAATCGGCTATGGTAATGATCCAACAACGAAAAGTGGAGTTACAAATGATAAAACTTGGATTTGAGAGATAAACATAATGCCAAAAATCAAAAAAATTCTATGAAAATTAGCCATTGACGGACTTATAACAAAAGAAAATCTTGATAAACAAAAAGTTTCGGTTATGATGCACTGCAAATTCTATAATCATCATACGAAAAGTGCTAAACATGTTTTCTTTTTGTGTCCATACACGTTGTAGACTATCGACAATGAAAAAATTAGAACAATTCTACATAACTATGACATTACCAAACTAAATATTAATTATTTTTTTTGGTAGGATCCAAACTAAATATTATTGATTCTCTCTCCAACCTTAAAGAAAAACATTTCCTCATCTAAGCTAAGGCAATTAGTGGTGATATGGTGGAATATATGGTTGACTATAAATCAAATAATATTCAATAAGAATAAGACACCATTGAATCTGAAGCAAACTGCATTGGATCAAATAAATGCTTGGAAAAAAGCTACTATAAATTTGACTATGAACAACATCAAACAACCGAAACAAAGAAGAAAAATCAAAAATATCAAACAGAAAAGACCAAGGGAGGGATTTGTTGAACTAAATTTTGATGTCTTTGGAAACTCGTCGAATCAATATGCCTTTTGATTTATCATTCGGAACAATCTTGCATCTCATATTGTTGTAGGGTATGGGAGATGTACTGCCGACTCTGTTTTAGAGGCAGAAGTTGTTGCTCTTCGGGAGGGTCTACAAAAGGCTCAAGTATAGGTGCTACATCCATTTAGATTGAAGGAGATAAATTGAGGCTCATCAATTCGATCAAGTTTGGAAATTACCTTGGGAGACGGACCTGATCATCTCAAATATTTCCTCCATGATCTCGGGCTTCAAGTAGTCTAGTGATCTCCATATTTTGAGGGAAATCAACCTAGTCGTTGATAGACTCGCACTTCATGGTCACAACTACTGATGAAGATGTTCTACCAAATGATGTTGAAGACCTCATCCGAAAAGATGCTTTAGGACTGTCAATTTCTAGATAGCCTATCCTAATTTACTTAACTATGTATAGAAAAAGGGTCGTGTTATAGATGTTATCATCAATAACACAAACATTATAAAGTAATAATGTCGATGTTGTAACAACACTTGGGACACCGTAAAACAAAATGTTTAAGGTCTTATCAACAAATCTATAACACTAATGCAGTTGTGCTAGTAGTATCAACAACACTATAAATATCGGTGTCGAGTTTGTCAACAACACTGTTTTCGTAACTACAATGTCATTAGAATACTAATGAAACTACATTGTATTTTGCAAATTAGAATTCAAGCTACATTGTCAATATAAAGATCTAAATTACTAACTATATAAAGAAGAAAGAGTTAGCTCGAGATTAATACTCTTAGATAAGGTTTGGATCCAACTATATAGGTCAATCGAGGTTAAAAGTTTAACATATTCCTCATATATGGGTAACATACATTTGACAAAAATAAAAAAAATAAAAATCTATAGATCGTTATAATATCTAGTCGAAATAATTACTTTCAATTTATTGGTTCATAAAACCATCCTAAAAGAACATGCATTATATCAATGCTAACTATAAAATGTGTACATACATTTTTTTTATGGAACATAATATTTTACGAATGGAAATATATCTTATATTACTTAATTGGTATATCTTACCAAATATTTCACATGAACTACTTATTTGAAATAGTTTTAAAATTGTATTACTTAATTAACAAGATTGTATGAATTATACATGGATAGTAAGTTAATATCATCGTGATCTTTCCTAATAACAATACATTAATTAAAAATATAAATTATACTTTATTTATTTTAAACTAGTGCTGTATTAATTTTAAATTTTTTTAAAAAAATAATTATCAATTTAAATTGTTATCTTCATCTATTTTTACGGTTAAGATTTGATTGTTAAACGATTCATTTGGCGAAAAAAAAAAAAGAAATAACTAAAAACTATAAATAAAAATATAAATAAAAAAAAACAGTAAATCCGTTTGTGGGTACGGACGAGTGTTGGGAATGCGAGATATGCATGAAATGGGTAGTTGGTGATGATGTGTCATGCTAAAATACATACATGCCAGCTCATTCCCACTTCGCACCACACCAAACTCTATGTGAATATTGAAAAAGGAAAAATGGAAGCAGTAAATTTAGGGTTTTAATGTATTTCCACAATTGCGAATGAAATCACAGCCAACCATCCTTTTTAATGCCCCAATTTGACCGCTTGTGGGAGGGAAGGTGAGAACTTGGCAAAGCAAAAGCCGACAGGGACGGGCACGTTGAGGTGTTTGCGACTGCGAAAGAGTCAGAAAACCCAGGTATATTCATTTTAATTATCTCCATTTTCATTTCTTTACACTAATTTCGCTTTCCCCTTTTTGTGTTTTTCAATCGAGATTTTGCTTATAAAATTCCATTTTCATGGAGATTTGCGTCGCCCTCGCTTCTTTCTGTGTACCCAGTTTACTGTTTCTTCTTTGAAATCTTACTTTTTTCACTGTGTGAACTGAAGAATCGATAAACCCTAGAATCGGTTTTTTATTTTATTAGTTTTGAGCCAGTGAGTGTGTAGAGAGAGAAAATTCACAGCCATAGATTTCTAATCGGCTAATCTTGTTACACGCTCTTGCTCTCTCTCGCCTTTATATCTGCGACTCCTGCAGATCTTTTGTTTTCCTCTTTTCCGCTTCTCTCTCTTATTCTCTCTTCTGCTTTAGTTAGAGTCGTGAATAACAAAGCAAAGAGAAGAACAAGAAGAAGAAGAGCGAAGTGTTCCTTTTTTGAGTCTTATCTTCAATTCCACTTCCCTGTTTGAAATAGGGAGTGAGTTTTGTTTGCAGGGAGTATTACCGGATTTTATGTCGGCAAACTCTACTTTGTTGATTGTGGCTACTTCGTTGAATCTCTGGCTAGTTCTTCTCTACTGTATACAAAGACTGTTCTGCGTTTACCAGCAGAAAGACCTTCTTCTTTCTTCTTCTCCGGTTTCGATGCGTTTGAGACCTAGGAGGTATGGTTTTTTTCTGCATTGATTTTTTTTTGGTATTTGCATTTAGTTCGATTTGGACTTTTTAAAAGTCACGAGTTTTGATTGTTGATTTTAATTTGATTTTAATTTGTCTGTGCAGGACTTGTTCAGGAGTAGAGTGTTTTGGAGGATTTCACATAGATCGGTTTAATCCCTCTTCCTTCACTTGAGATAGTTACCTTAACCCCTTAAAACCCACCAAAAACATTCGATTCTCACAATTTTGTTCTCTCATCTCTTCCAAATCAAAAACTTTCTTGGGTTTTGAGGGGGTTTCTAGCCTTTCTTCACTTTTGTTAAGATGACAGGGCCAAACATGCAACTGATAAGCCGTGATTCCTACTATGACAAACCAAAAGCCAACAAGCGAAACCTGTTGGAGTTAAACTCCGTTAGAAAGATTCGGGTGATATGCAATGATCCATATGCAACTGATTCATCTTCTGAAGATGAAAAGCAGCCAAAGAAGCTGTCTGGCCTAAATAGGCGTTTTGTTCAGGAAATTAGGCTCCCTGTTTCTTCCCCTTTAGCTACTAGTAGCCGAGCTGAAACTGAAGTCTCTTGCCAACAGAGCAACAATGGTGTCAAAGCCAAAACCCTAAACTCTGCTGATAAAAAGAGGGTTTCTGATAAACCTGCAAGGAAATCTCCTAATTCCAAGTACAAGGGTGTTAGGCAGAGGAAGTGGGGGAAATGGGCAGCTGAGATTAGACATCCTATTGAAGGGACAAGGATCTGGTTGGGTACTTATATCACTGAAGAAGACGCTGCTCGCGCTTATCATCTTAAGAAGATCGAGTTTGATGCTCTTGTTGCTGCTGTCAAGAGCCAGAACGCTTCTTGTTCCAACAACTCGAACCCGGTTGCTAACGGGTCCGATGATTCCGAGAGTTTGCTGTCACATACCTCTTCTTCATCTGTACTGGAGATAGACTCCTCTGCTTCTAAGATCAATGATGCTACTATTGAGAAAAAGGATGAAGATGATGTTATCAATGATGCTACTATTGAGAAAAAGGATGAAGATGATGTTGTGAAGGACGCTGCAAGTACCCAACTAGTTGAGGAGTTTGATTTGCTTGATTCGATACCAATGGATGTTGTTGGGGAAGGACTTGATATGCAGCTTGAGCTTGATTCACTATTCATCAATATCAATGACTATGGACAAGTATTTGATGAATTCAGCTTGTTTGATGATCTTCCCATCTGTGGGTTTGACGGGGAGGTTGAGGAGCCCAGTGAACTCCCAAACTTCGATTTTGATCTGGATGATTTCGAGTTCAGCAACGACGAGGAGCTTGCTTGGATTGAAGAACCTAACATTGCATGCCCCGAAGTTTTGTAGCTAGAAATTAGTAATTTATGTTATTTATCAATTTTGTAGGCTTTATCTGTGTTTGAGGGACTCAAATCCTTGAGGTAATGAGTTTAATCTATGCTGTTCATTGAGAGATTCTGAGATAGAAGAGGCCAATGGGTTTTCCTGTGCTGTTATAGCAGTCCATTGATCATCTTCCTTGCTGTTCCTTTTTGAGACTTAAACTGAGTTGTCAATTGTGTTCTTCAATTCTATATGAACTGAGACTAGTTTGCTGAATTACTCTGTTTTTTTACCTGCGTTAAAGATTTCATTGATTATTAACACTTGACTGGTAGCACCCATTAACGCCATGTTGATCTTGTTGTGAAGAGGGGCCATTGCTATTCTGCAATCCCCACCATCACCGCCTGTAGGATCTCTAGGATGCAAAGGGAAAGGTGCTTGCTTTTATTGCTATTCAATGGCTTCACATTTTTGTGTGCCCTTCCTCGTGTTTCGTTTTCCCTTGTCCTTCTAACTCTTTGCTATGAATAGGGAAAGGTAGATTGTGTGCGTTTTGATTTCGGACGAGATTTTGATTAATTGAAGGAAATTTAAAAAAAATATATAAGAAAAAGATCAGTAGTGTATCTGTAAATCGAGATCTTATACAAGTTCTCAGAATTTCTACCGAAATGTTTGGAGATCCGTTATAATTGTGTGTTTTAATTTATATTACAGATTAATCACCTTGATTTGAAATGATTTCCCCCTAATATATAGATACGTTTCAGAAAAAAATGGTAAAATGAAGACTGAATATCACTAATGTATCACTATCCGTAACGAGATCTTATAAAAATTGACTGTTCTCGGGATTTCTACCGAAAGATTTGGAGATCTTCGCCATTTCGTTATAATTGTGTGTTTTAATTTATATTATCGAATAAGCACATTGATTTGGAATGTATTTCCCCTAATATATAGATGCGTTTCAGAAAAAAAAAGGTAAAATGAAGACTGAATAGATAATCTTTCCAAACCAGAATTGTAATTTCAAGTGTCATATTTGTTTTCGAACTTTATCACTAATAAATGGATATTATAGTTTTTCATGGTATTAGTTATATATTAATTTAACTTCATATTTTTACAATTTCTTTAAATATGTAAATATTAAAAAAAAATTTATCAGTGGTTAAAAATCAAATATTAATATAAATTATGATATTAAATGACATAGGATATAAATTATTCTAGTTTTATAATATGTAGTTTTATATTATAATTATATTTAATTGTTATATTTTGTCTAATATTCATTGTATGTTCACGACTTACATATAATGTAATACTTAATAGTTAATACATATGGTTATATACATGAATAAGTGATGAGAATATTGGTGTAAAAGAGCATTTTTTGTATCACATATACAAAGTAGGTCCCTACAATTTTCCAATTTAAAATAATATTAATATTGGTGTGGTAAAGCTTTTTTCAAAAAAATGTAGAAGGGGCCTTCTTTGTATTCATACAAACATAGTAGACTTAAGTATGTTCACTGTTACAATAATAGCCCACAAACTACTTTTACTCTAATGAGCTCGACTACTTTGTGCAAATAATTATATAGTTGAACAAATGCACGAGCACATACTTTTTTTTATTAATATTAATTGTGAACATATACACGACCAACAATATAAATTAACAAGGTCGTTGCATGATGTCTATGTACATTGCACGTTCTTGAATATGCACATAATCAGTTCGATGTTAAGATGTATGTGTCAAGTGATGTATGACGTTCATCTATTGGAGCGAGATCTTTTTAATTGTATGCATCCCGTAATTAGTTTTTTAGTTGCACGATGTCTATGTACATTGCGCGTTCTTGAATATGCACATAATTGGTTCGATGTTAAGATGTATGTGTCAAGTGATGTATGACGTTTCATCTATTGGAGCGAGATCTTCTTAATTGTATGCATCCCGTAATTAGTTTTTTAGTTAATGGTGGTATTAATAGATTATATTTATCATTTACGGTAGAGAAAATTGGTGAAATAAGGCACCTTTTGTAAGGTGTAGACTAACTAGGCACCCTATTTTTATTCGAACTCTAGACGAGTTGCCCCACCCACTGTCCTTATATCAGCTACACTAATCAAACTTTATTCTTTTGATGATACACAATATTAATACACAATTTTAATACATAATTTCAATTACACAATGTCCGTACATAATTTCAATTACACAATGTTAACACATAAAACACAAATATCAGCTACATAAAATGCATTGGGCATACATATTCTACACTCTGAGGTATGTCATCCACAAGGAATACACTTTTACTACATAATTATAATAATTATGTAAAAAGTCACAAAAAATATGTACTCGTAACGGATCCACAAGGTATACACAATTACTACATAACTTTGCTGAGTTATGTAGGATGTATCTTCATCGACAACCCTCCATTGATGCTCTCGAACTAGAGATATGAGTTTTTTTACGCTGAGCAATGGAGAATAGAATAACAAACGATGAATATTGTTAAATGGCCGTAATTAATTATGGAGATATTTTAAGAGTTGTTAGTATCTCTTTGCTTGTTTGACGTATCAATATAAATTTTTTATTGTTTACTTAGGAAAACTAGTTATTTATAATAGAAGAGAGAAGATTCACTTATATGGTAATATCATTTATTATTTTCTAGTTGATCTTTTTCTACGTAAATTATGGTGTCTACTTTGTTAATAAAAAACAAAAGGTACCTACTTTATGCACAAAGATAAATAAAGTACTTACTTAACCAACTCATTCTTTATGGGCTGAATTTGCAATGTAGGCCTTTTACAATGTAGATTTTGGATTTTATGCCTCTCATAATTTCATTTGGAAAATGGGCTCCTATTTGTAGCCAAAATCAGAAAAGTAAGGACATTGGTATGTAGACTGATTTGATGGGTGACTTGTAGAAAAAAATCAGAAAATAGCTCAATCAATTCAGCCAGCCCATCTTCTTCCCTCCATTGTCCCTTCTTCTTCCCTCCTTTCAAACGTAAATTTATATCTGGGTATCCATATGCAGCTCTTTTCTTCCTCCCATTGAAACGCAGGAATCTGGATTGCTTGTTGAGCTTCTTCTTCACCGAAATCTGGACTGCTTACATATCCCTGTTCTATTTTTGGGTAAGCAGTGTTTGTTCCTATTTCTGGGTAATCTCAAACTTCCTGCGTAATGTATTTGTGGGTAACCTGAAACTTCCCATCTCTTATTTTTGTGAATCTAAAATACTGAAACTTCTTGTTCTATTTGTGGGTAAGCAGTGTTTGTTTACATTTTCTATTTGTGGGTAGGCAGTGTTTGTTTGTATCCATGGATAATCTCCAACTTGTCATCTTCCTGGGTAATGTATTTCGGGGTAAGCTGAAACTTCTCATCTTCTTGGGTAATGTCAAACTTTTTGGGTAATCTATTTATGGGTAATCTCAAAATTCCTGGATAATGTATTTCGGGGTAATCTGAAACTTTTCATCTTCCTGGGTAAGGTCAAACTTCTTGGGTAATCTTTTTGTGGGTAAGTAGAGTTGTGTTTGTTTCTATGCGTACTAACATTGCCTTTTTGTTTATAGGGATAAAAACTTTACAATTTGCGGTTTATGCGGGTGGAGATTGAGTTTGTGTTGATGAGTGCTGGAGGTATGTTGGTAATGCCCACAACAAGCACATAATTATGAAGAAAGGATCAACAATGGATGACTTGAGGAGGTTAATAGGGTCAAGATTTAATTTGTGCTTGGATAAACATGATATTACCTTGACCTATGGAAAGTCATACCCAAAGCAATACATACCCAAAGTACGACTTACCAATTCAAAGCAATACATATCCAAAGCAATACATACCTAGAGTGCTCACACATTCCTCAATTCAAAGCAATACATATCCAAAGTACGACTTACCAATTCAAAGCAATACATACCCAGAGTCAATTCAAAGCAATACATATACTCAATTTACTCAACAATTCAAACCAATACATACCTACAATGCTCACACATTCCTCAATTCAAGGCAATACATACCCAAAGTACAACTTACCAATTCAAACCAATATATACCGAAAACAATACATATACTAATTTTACTCAACCATTCAAATCAATACATACTCAAAGTGCTCATACTTACGAATTCTTCATCGATGGGAGGCTCGAACACTCCATGCTCCTCACGAACTGTAGCCTCGCCGGACTCGGTGGCCCTAGTATCAGCGGAAACCCTAGCTTCATCCGCAATCGAAGTCTCGCCGGCCATCCTACGCTCCTCTGCTTCAATAACAACTTGCGTAAACCCTAGACTGTAAGAGGGCGCCGAAATCTGAACAGAAGTGGAAGGGAGATCCGCCATTAAAGCAATGTTTCCAAGCGGTTTCAGGGAAGAAAGAAGAGGGCAAAGAAAGGAGAAGTGGGTGCCGGCTTTGGGTAAGGTTGAAGAATAGGGCGCAAATGAAGGGGAAGTGGGCGCCGGCTTCAGCGGACGAAGAAGGAGTGCGTCGGCTTCACCGGAGGGAGAGGGCAAAGAAAGGAGAAGTGGGCGCCGGTTTGAGTAAGATTGAAGAATAGGGCGCAACTTCAGGGGAAGATAAAGCAGTGCGCCGGCTTCAGCGGAGGAAGAAGAAGAGTGCGAAGGAAGAAGGAGAGTACGCCGGTCTGTAACTGTTCGGAAAGTGCGAATGAAGAAAGAGAAAGCCTCTTTTTTTTGGCTGAATAATTTGTTTGTTTTTTTCCAAAAAAATTAACATCAAATCAATTCAACAAAAAAGGTTGCTCCACTTTCTTTTCAATTTAATGGTCACAGTAGCCTAAGAGCCCATTTTCAGATCTATTTTATGTAGCTAATTTAGTAGAGGCCCATTTCACAAAATGGAAAATTATGGGGTCCTCTTTCACTAATTATTTCTTCTTTATGGTATGGTGTTCCCAAGTTGCTTGAGTAAGCTTGATCGTGACATTTAGTTTAGGACGTTCATTATAGTATCCGGTGATTTTTAGAGGTTTTTATTCCTTGCCGTAAGAAAAGTTCTCGCCGAAACTCAACGTAATAGATCTAAATATATTTAAAAATAACATAAAAATATTAATTAGTATATTAGATCTTAATATTTTAGAATTAAGTGAGAACTACTTATACGGTAAGAAATAAAAACAAATCTCAACCACATGATTAAATTATTTGAACGAATATATTCGTTATAAAATTAGGCAATTAATTATGTAATATTAGACATATGATATTGAGATATGAATGGTCTTAATTAGATACACTCTATTATATATATATATATATATATATATATATATATATATATATATAGGTAAGAACCAAAGTTACGGTAAGAAATAAGAATAAGTATCTGCCACACGATTAAACAAAATCAACGGTGATGATTCAATTTTAGTTTGGTATATTAATTACACAAATTGTATGGAAAGATAGTAATATTCAATTACCTTATAAACATTGAAGATATTAATTCCCACAAATCACACGAATATAATGCATATGTACTTTACTATAATAATATTTACTATTAAACCAATTCTAATTTGCACTATTATGCACTAGTATAATTAAACAAATATTAAACAATTGCACTACTTCCTGCATAATATAATTAAACAATGCTAAATTATGCACTACTTTTGTTAAGCTAATCCTTAATCCAAAATATAATAATATTTACTAAATTAAACCAATACTAAACTATGTTCTACTAAGGTAACTACATTAATACATATGCACTTCATTGTGCACGAATACATCTACATGTGCACGTTACTATACACGAATACATCTACACATGTACTACTACATCTATGCATGCACATTACTATGCACGACTACGTCTGCACATGCACATTACTATGCACGACTACGTCTGCACATGCACATTAGTATGTTCTTTCAATAAAGGTTACAATAGTTATGTTTGCACGAGACTAAATCATCCATCCATGACTATAGTATACAAGAATATATATTACATCTCAAATAATTAAACAAAAAATTAAATAATTGTGCACTTTGGAACAAAATATTTTATTTCCATACTTACAAATACGTGTATATTTTCGTACCATATGCACGTGTGTATTAAATACCAATAGAAAACTACCTTAATCAAACGATAAATCTCAGCCTTCCGTTTATTTATCTAACGATCTATAGATGTTCTTATTTTTTTTATCGTAAAACATGTTCTTACTTGATCCTAACCCTATATATATATAAGCTAAAATCATTGAACCATTAATCATGTTTAAATACCCTCGTGCAGATGCACATATATGTTTAATAAATATTAACCAAGAAATATAAAAATGACATGAGCATGTTACAATACTCTCGCAACTTAGTAGAAGTTTTAAAATTAAGGTTGTTCAAACGGTTCGAACCGGATCGGACTATACCGTTTCACACTTGTGTGAAACGGTCCATGGACCGGACCGTTACCACAGTCCGATTCAATACGGTCTGGTCCGGACCTAAATCCTTCTTCTCCCTCTCATCTCTTTGGTTTTCAAGTAATTGTTTACAGTCTTGATAGTTGCTTTTCAATTCGATGTAAGCTCTAGTTGTTTCCTCGCCTTTGTAACACATACTCGTATCCTCAATCAACTAAGTTCATTGTTCTTGAATAATTCTTCTAATTTCAATCGTGTTTTTTTTTGTTATAAACGTTTAATTCCACTTAAATTTAATTCGTTTGCAACTTATTTATCCGTTTTTACTCGTTTATTTGGAACTCGTTTCATTTCTTCTTGTTTCAATCACGTTTTCGTCGTTCCCACTTTTCTAAATCCAGTTTTTAACAAAACAAATCTTTTAATCACACTCGAATATCATTTGTTTTTCATCTTTTCCAACTTGTTTCATTAGCTCAATTGTTACAAAACTTCAACTTTAAATAAACATGAACAACCTAAAAATTCACCCCCAAAATGATTGAATGTGGATGTTCTTACAAACTTCCAACTTCAAATAAACATGAACAACCTAAAATTCATCTCCAAAATGATTGAATGCTGATGAGATCTCTGAAGTATAATAGATGAGGTAAGGTGGATAATTTTGTTTTGTGTACTGTATTGAATGGCGGTAAAAGATATCCACCGGTTATCGATGAATTATGCGCTTTTCTTTTTAGAAGATATTTTACATTAAATAGATAATCTATACATCCTTACTATACTAAAAGTGGGAGTTGGCTAAATGAATAGTCAATTTTCCATTTTATCCTTTTTATTTTGTTATTAATTTTTTCCTTTATATTTTACCCTTATTTTTTTATGATTCAGTTTTGTTTACTTGTGTGTCTTCCTCTAAAAGCCACCTCTTCTTTACCATATCAGGGCCTCCGTCTTCTTCCGCAATTTTCTTCTCTATCTCTCTCAAACTATTTCTTTACTACTCTTCTCTCCCCAGATTTTCTCGATTCTTAGATATCTCAATCGACTACTGAAGCTCCCAGCCGAAATATCACTCCTCAATTTCTAAGGTTTTTTGGATTGGTTTTAGGTTTTACGAAGTATCACTCCTCAATTTCGTAACATCACGTCTTGTTTTTTCCTCTATTAAATCGAAAATTAGGAGTTGTTTGGGGGCTCCAAATTGTCCCTTTCCTACTTTTCAATTCGATTTTTGTTTCTTCAAATCAAATTGGAACCCGGTGCTTCGATTCAATTCCAGGCGACTGAACTTCCTTTCCAATAATCGTCGTCTTCGCGCAGTGAGTCTCTTTCTTCCTTTATTCTGCTTTCTTCTGGTTTTGTGTTCATCGCTTCCTTCCTTTACCTTCGATTTTGAATGAGTGTTGCCCCCCCCCCCCCCGGTTTTCTTCGTCTCTCAAAAAGCTTGCCTGATTGATTTTTCAAGTAGTGTGAGGCCTCGGAATATCTATTTGGTTTAATTAGTTTGTAGTCATGTTTCAAGAAATTTTGAGGTTTTATCTACTACGAATGTTTGCATGTGGTTTAATTGGTTAAAAAACTCAAACTGATTGCATAATGATGTCAACAAAGCACGAAATTTGGCGTTATGAATGTTCTTGTGAATCTTCATCCACTGCATGTAACACTTCCAGGTTTGGTTTTAAGAAGACGCACACCACGTGTTTGATGAAATGCTAAAGAAGAGATTGACCAACTTCCGAATGATATAGATATGGGTAATGGTAATCAGTCACAGGTTGACCACTCTTCTCCACATGCTGAAGGATGAGCTTCGTAGTTTTATCATCTTCTCTCACTTTGAATCATCAAATTTCAAAGAAAATCGGTATAATATAATCGGTTATCAAACTTATAGTTGTAATTCACTGTGTTTTTGTTCTTGTTTTAACGAATAATGGTCTCCAATTGATTTATTAATAAAAAAAAGTGCCACTTTCTGATGATTTTTGTTAAATTCTAAGAACCGGATATGGTTTCACGAAAAGAGTACAAATTTTGGAGTGAAATCCGTATGAGTAAAGTGGCTTGGATGGATCCCGAGTTTATAAATTTACAGAGAAACTTGATCATATTGATCAACTGGTCAATGTATGTCATCAAGATGTCCTTTCTTTTCCAGTTACTGACCATAAAGTTCTATTTGAATAATATTGCAGGTCTTAAGTGATCCTCAGAAGAGAGCAGCATATGATGTATATGGAGAAGAAGGCCTCACCATATCCCATTTCGTAGCTGACATTCTCTCTCTCTCTCTCTCTCTCGCATTCAATTCAGCCTTCTTCCCAACAATGTCGTCTCCTGTTGAGTACGTTTCTTTCTTATTCACCCAAATAGCGTACAATGCTTCTTTATTTTCCATTTCCCGACCCTCTAATATTGGCTATGAAGTTTAGTCAAGTTAGAAATTCAATTACTCTCTTGCAACAATATCTTCTCTTCGGATTTATTTTTGTAATTTTGATACTTCTTCCCAACAATATTTACTGCTGATGGAACGACTGCGTTTAGGTTCAATAATCAAAGTCTAGATAACATATTTGCTGAGTTCTTTGGGTTTTCAGGCTCATTTGGAGGAATGGGTGGAGGTGGTGGTGGAGGAATGATTTCTAATGGTAATGGTATGAGAGAAGTACAAGGTTCTCTAGCAGTATCTTTGGTGACAACGCATTCTCGTCTTTTGGTGAGAATGGAGTTGGTGGTGGTGGATCAATGAATCATGGAGTTGTGGAAAAAGCTCCTCCAATTGAGAGCCAATTGATTGCCTTGCTCCTTGGAAGAACTCTATAAGAGGATGACCAAGAAAATGAAGATATCTAGAGAGATTGCTAATGTCAGTGGGTAAGTGTTAAATTCAATTATTTGCCCTTTTTCTTCAATTGTGTTGATTAATACTCTGTGTGCAACTTATTATTAGATGGTTGGTTATGATTTCTGACATGATGCTTTGTAAGTTAGTATTAGAATTCGTGCTCTCTCTTATTGTCATATAATCTTCTGGTGTTCTTGCTCTCTCTTAGTGTAACACCAAACTTATTTACATGTAACATTTCCTTATCTTGGTCATTTAATGATAAATTTTACGATTCGTTTCAGTAAAATAGTTTCTCCTTTTGATCGTTGACTGACATAATTTACGAATTGACATAATTTACGATTATAGAATACGTATACCAATTTATTTAAAAGCAAAAGCACTTCATCCTATATGTCATATTCTCATTAACTTCATGCCACATGTCATTTTCTCGTGCATTTAAATTTTATAAGTATACCAATTTATTTAATTATTAATATAGATAATAGATATATTATTTTCCTTTTTAGTCTTACCACAATCTCCAATATACTCTTCAGATATTCTTCTTATCTTATTTTGTAAATTTTTTCACTTTTAATTATAAAATGATTAGATAGTTTATTATTCTAACTTTAAAAATAAAATATATAATTCTTATATTAATTAGGAATTATTATGTATGAATTATTATAATATAATTATTATATCTTCTTTGGTTTTAAAGAATATTATTAAAACTACCTAAGATAATTTTGTAATTGAACTTATTAAATTATCTCTATTTTAACATTTATACTTTAATTTAAAAAATTTATTTTTCATTAACTTCATGCCACATTTTATTGTCTTGTGCATTTTAATTTTGTAATTATACTAATTTATAAATAAATAAAAAAAATCATTAATGTAGATAATAGTATATTATTTTCATTTTTAGTGTTATCATAATCTTCAATATACTCTAAAGATATTATTCTTATATTTTTTAAAAATATTTTCTCACTTTTAATTATAAAATGATTAGATAATTTATTATCTTAACTTTAAGATATAAATATATAATTATTATAATAAATAGGAAATATACACTAGCTTAACAAATCTATAAATTATTATAATATAGTTATTACATCTTCTTTGTTTTTCTAAAAATATTATTTAAAACTACCTAAGATAATTTTATAATTAATCTTTTTAAATATTCTCTATTTTAACATTAATATTTTATTTTTAAAATTTTATTTCTAATTTTATTTAATTTTTTTATTGACCTCTATCTTCTTCATAAATAGTCTACTAAAACTAACTTAAAATAAGATATGTAATATTATATTTTATTTTTAAAATAATATTTAAACTACCTAATATAATTTATTTAGTTAAATTTTTTAAAAGTAATCTATTATTAAAATTATTATGATACATCAATATTGTTCACAGTTTTTGTAAGAATTATTTACCTATTCAATAAAATTATTTTTAACGATATATTCGATTTATTTACCCGTGTCTTGGCACGAGAATTACACTAGTATAAAACATTTTTTTGTAGGAATTTTGAGAGTAGGAGGACGATTCCGGTTCGGTAAAATTCATTGTTTAGTAAAAATGAGTAAATTGAAAGGAGTCGTCTTTTGTTTGTGATTTATTGTTTGAGTGAAAAGCATTGGAGAATAGCTATTTTTAAAAAAAAATAAAAAGTGCTGAATCATAACGAAAAAACATAAATTGATTCGTTGGTTTGTTTGGTGTGCATTATTATTATGTATATATAACACATGGGTCTAGTGGAGATGATTCGAAATCTCACTTTTAGAAATTAGAATAAAATAAATATTAATTTTGTAGCTTTAATTTACATTATATACCTACTTTAGTACAACAAAATTCCATCCCACGAGGATACTGAGGTGCCTCCAATTCTCAACATCAAATTTGTATGTCAACTCTTTTTAATGTGTGGATCCCCCAAACTTCATTATTCAACAAAAAAAAAAAGAATCTTTGATTATATATTTAATTTTTTTTAATAAAATAAAATTAGTTTGAGCACCGGGCGGCCCGAATAACCTTGTGACATGCTGTCAAAAAAAAAAACTATCAACAATCAAAACAAAAATAAAAACAAAGTAAGACCTTCTTAAACTTTATTGATTTTGCACGATAATTTATAATTCTTACTATAAAATTTGGAATATTGCTCCAAGTTTATACAAAATATTTATTAAGATATTGGCAATGTAATGTAGTATTTTTATCAACAATTTTTCTTCTTATTTGACTTGGAAAAAAAAATCGATTTATAATTTTATAACGAACTTCTAGTTTATAACAAGAGCGTGCAAATTTAGTTTAGACTGCAAATCTGAACCGGACTTTACGGTCCAGTCCATGTCCGAATAAGATCTTGTCGCACCATGACCTACTTGGTCTAGTTCTTACGGGTTACAGTCCGATCCGAGACAATGCGGTCCGGACCGTAATTTGCCCGTTTTGAAGCTTTCTGTCTAACCTATCTTCTCTCGTCGCGACATATGTTAAATATTCTCACCTCCCAATCGCAACATACGGTCCGAGACCATATGTCTCAATTAAACACTCACTCTCGACTCTCTCTAGATCTCTCTCAAACTCTCACTCTTGCGGCATATGGACCTCCATTCCCCTTATTGATTTTGTCTCACTCTCGATCTCATACCGTCAAACTTGTCAACGACGCCCTCCATCGCTCTAGTATGTTCAATGTTGACGCCCTTCTTCTCGATTTGTTGAGTATTAGTAATTTGGGGTTGAGTGGGAGGTTGTTGCTTACTTCGAGTTCACATTTTTTTTAAATTGGATAATTTTTTTTTTCTTCTAATGTCTGTACACTTAACATTATCACTTAAATTGAGCTCTTACGTGAATGGTTGAAATTGGATCGGATCCTTTTTTCGATTTGTCCTTCATTTTCAATGTCACAATGAGTAAGAAATTCAGAAGACCTAGGTCGTTGATTGGTAAGGGAGTAACATAGGGATGAAGATCTTCAACTCCGCAATGAGTATTTCAGAAAAAAAAAAAGGAAATGAAGATGTCGTCTACGTAGACAACAATGATAGTAGTGTGAGCAACAGTGTGTCGTAGGAACAATGAAGAATCATGTTTAGATTTCTGAAAACCAAGAGTGATAAGGGTGGTTGCAAGCTTATAGAACCACTATCGGGAGGCTTGTTTGAATCCATAACGAGACTTGTGCAAAAGACACCTTATTCTCGGCATTAGAGAGTCTAGAGGGAGATGTCATGTAAGCTTCTTCATGGAGATCTCCACAAAGAAAAGCATTGTTGACGTCTAGTTGAAAAATGGATCAACCTTTTGTGTAGAGCAAATGAGATAAATGTGTGAATAGTAGTCATTCTTACCATAGGAGAGAAGGTTCCTTCAAAATCAATACCATATTATTGTGTATATCCTTTAGCAACTAATCGAGGTTTGCATCTCTCAAGTGAGCTATCGATCTTGAGTTTTACTTTAAGAACCCACTTGCAACCTATAGTTCTTTTTCCTTGAGAAAGATCAACAAGAACCCCAAGTTTAATTAAAATGCAAAGCAAATAATTCTTTATTCATAGCTTCCGCCCATCTTCGATCTTTGGATTCTTGGAAAAAGGTTTTTGGTCCAATAAGGATAGAGAAATCAGTAGTAGAAGAAGATTGTAAAGAAGCATGAAAGGAAAAAATGAAACCAAGAAGCAAAGGAACTTGGTCTTGATGAGCACCAAAATGACAGATGAAGTCTTTTAAATGTGATGGAGGATGATGAGATCGAGTGGATCTCTTTCTAGGAACATAAGAGGTGATGACGTTATCTGAAGTTGTAAGTAAGGATTCAAATAAAGTTGTAGATGAAGTAGGTTGTAAGTGATTTGGCAACTCAAATGATGAAGAGGCAATATTGGAATCACAAGGAGGAAAAAAAGTGGGACGTGATGAGAAAGATGGAGATGGTTGAAAGAAAAAAAATTCTCAAAAAAGATAGAGTGATGAGAATGTAATGAAGGAAGCATTGTTTGATCTTGGAGTGGCTTAGGATAAGTGGAAAAACCAGTTCATAAAAACACACATTTTGTGAGACTGAAATTTGGAGAGTGTTGATCTCAAGGACTTTATAACCTTTACCATAAGGATAACCTACAAATATGGCATGCAATGCACATGGATCAAACTTGTTTCTCCCATGATTTAGAGTGCTTATGAAGCATAGACAATCAAAGGGTCGAAGATGATAGGAATGTAAATGACCAAACATGACAATGTATTGAGTTTGAAATTTGATGCTAGATAAGGGGAATCAGTTAATGAGGTATGTGGTTGTGAATATACATTCTCCTAGTATTGAGGATGTAGATTGGATTGAAAAAATAAAGCTCTAGTTGTCTCAAGTTGGTGCTTGTGTTCTCGTTCTACAACCCCATTTTGTTGGGGGTTTCGACACATGATGTTTGGTGTATAATGCCACAAGCTTGATAAAAGGCCTCATGCTACAAAATTCAGCAACATTGTCACAATGAATGGTATGAATTGGCTTGAAAAATTGGTTTTGGGAAAATGAAATGAAGTTTTGAGGGTAGAAAATGCATTGCTCGTGTGAGGAATCAGATATGTCCATATGGTACGAGAAAAATCATCCAATATAGTAAGAAAAATTTTTGAAACCAACATGTGTGGGTGTTTGGTATGGCCCCCTTATGTTCACATGTAACATTCCAAAATGGCAAATGTTTATATTGAGATGATAGGAAAGGGTTTCTTACACTGTCTTGCTTTGGAACATATTCCGCATACATGAGAGGGGGAAGCTTTCTTGACATTTTGTAGGAAAGAAAATATACGTAGATTCTCAAAAGCTATATGATCTAGCCTACAATGCAATAGTTCAATAGAGACATTAGAAGAAGATTTTGGTGTTGTCTGCTTGGCTAAAGTGATATCAAACGAGGTTAGTGTAATGTAAAGACCTTGACTGTGGTTGCCAAGAACTTGAGGGGGGGTTTTCATTGAAGGGGTCTAAAGAGACATTATGAAAGTGTGAATAAGCTGTTAGATTATTGGTCAAATGATAGTTGATGAACAAATAAAAGGTTGAAAGAAAAAGTAGGAACATGAAGAACATTTTGTTAGTTGATTTTAAAATTGATGATGGAAGTATCAATATGGGAAATGAGAGCCTTATCTCCAATAGGGATGACGATATACTTAGGTTGGGATAAATTTTCATATTGGTCAAAGATCGACATGAATGGGGTAATGTGATGAGTTGTGTCACTATCAATGATCCAAGAGTGATTTGAGTTATGAATAAAAGAATTAAAGCGTGTACCTGCCATCATGCTCGCTCCATGATCTGGAGTAGACTTGAATCTATTTGGTTCGCTAAGAAGAGCCACAAGCTAATTGTATTGATCATTGGTGAAGTTACGAGCTGAGTTGTTGTTTGAAGAAGTGTTGTTCTTCATCGTGTTGCGAAGTATTGCCTGCAAACTTCTTGTTTCTATATCCTCGAGGATATCCATGGATTTTGAAGCATTTGCTCATATTGTGTTCTTTTATATTTAAATAATCACATAAATAGTAGGAGTTGGCTTTTTCATTTCTTGAATTTGCATTTCTGTCACTACTTCTATAGTTGTTTTCCCGCTGGTTAGAACTTTCGGTTCTTGAGCTATAATTTGAGTGTCGATTGTTGTAAAATTCCCGTGATTGTTGATTGTTGTTGAAATTAGGATTAAAACCTTCATTTCCTGAGGCTTTCCATGTCTTTGGAAATACATTAAATTCAATAGAGTTTTTTGGTTGATTAGAGGAATTGTTCAATTCTTCGTGCTTCTCTTCCTAGAGGATGAAATGATATACTTAAGACATTTTTGGAGTTGTTTTTATCATCAATATGTTCTCTTTTACAACATTATATATATATCATTTAACCCTACCAAGAATTGAATGATATGTAGGTTTAAAATAAATTTTGGAACAACTTTCATAATTCCATAATTATTGCACTCATGTAATTCGATTAAACTAGCATATTCATCCCATAACTTTCTATATTTTGTGAATATTGAGGAACAAAAATGTTTTCTTGAGAAATATTTAACAAAGCTTTTTGAGTCTGATAAGTTTGTGTAATGTTCGGATTCTCAAACCTGAGTTTGAGATCTGTTCATATATCATGAGCCAAGGTGCAGTATAGCGTATCTATAATATCTTTCTCTACCGAGTGAGTAAGCCAGGATATGACCATGCTATTACGTCACTTCCATTAAGTTGCTTGAAAAGAACTATCTGTGAGAATAGAATGAATTCTCCTTAGGGTTTCCGTCATCAGACGTCTCATATTAATAATGACAAAGTTTACATAATTACAATTGGGCACCCCTATATTTACATTAATTACATAAACTATCATACCCCCGCAGTCGAAACTGGAGGAGGTTGAACAGTGAGACTGGATCTAAAATCAAGAAAAAGTTGGCGGGGAAGACCCTTTGTAAAAATGTCTGCATATTGAAACGCCGAAGGTACGTGAAGAACAAGAACTCTAACGTGACCACGGGCAACCTTGTCGCGGACGAAGTGGATGTCAATCTCAATATGCTTGGTCCGTTGATGATGAACGGGATTACTGGCAAGGTAAGTAGCAGAGATGTTGTCCGTGTAGACAATGGAAGCCTTGGTGAGCGGGCACTGTAGCTCAAGCAACAAGTTTCGCAACCAGGAACATTCTGACACAACATTGACAACTCCTCTGTATTCTGCTTCTGCACTGGATCTAGATACCACAGATTGTCTTTTGGCAGACCACGATATCAGGGTGTCATTGAAGAATACACAATAACCGGAGGTTGAACGACGTGTATCAGGGCAACCTGCCCAATCAGCGTCTGTGTAGGCAATAAGATCAGACTTCGGGGAAGATGTGATGGTGATACCCAAAGATGACGTCCCATAAATGTAACGTATAATGCGCTTGAGAGCTGCAAAATGAGATTCTCTGGGGTCGTGCATAAAGAGACACACCTGTTGTACTGCAAAACTGATGTCAGGCCTGGTGAAGGTGAGGTACTACAGTACTCCAGCTAGACTGCGATAGAGCGTCGGATCACTTATACCAGGGCTGGATGAAGCACTTAACTTGACAAATGTCTCGGCCGGAGTAGTACAGGGTTTGCAGTTAGACATCTTTGCTCTTTCAACAATTTCACAAGCATATTTGTCTTGAGACAGGAATAAGCCAGATGATGTGCGACGAACAGAAATGCCCAAGAAATATGACAAGGGGCCTAAGTCTTTCAGAGCAAATTACTTACTCAGAAGCTTGATCAGATGCTTGCGCAGGGCGTCAGAAGAAGCCGTAAGGACAATGTCATCGACATACAGAAGCAGATAGGCAGTGTCAGATCCTTGATTATAAATAAAAAGGGAGGAGTCACTCTTACTGCTAATAAACCCAATGCGATGGAGGAAGCCTGCAAAGCGTTGAAACCATGCCCGAGGAGCTTGCTTTAGCCCATAGAGAGACTTTTGCAAAAGATAGACATGATTGGGTTTGGAGGTGTCGCGAAAACCTGGTGGTTGAAACATATACACCGTTTCATTCAGATGGCCGTGGAGGAAAGCATTTTGAACATCCAGTTGATGTATGGACCAAGATCGGGATACTGCAATGCTAAGAACCATACGGATAGTCGCTGGTTTAACAACAGGGCTGAAAGTCTCATCACAATCAATTCCAACCTGCTGAGAACAACCGTTAGCAACTAAACGAGCCTTGTATCGCTCCAGGGAACCGTCAGACCTGTACTTATGCTTAAAAATCCACATGCAACGCACAATATTAGCATCCGCAGATCGAGGTATCAGGACCCACGTCTTATTCCGCATAAGGGCTCGATATTCATCGAGCATGGCAGCGGTCCAATACGGGTCTTGAAGGGCTACATTGTGGGATTTGGGAAGGGGGGAAATTGAAGTGGTCGAGACGGATAAGTCAAAAACTGGTTTTGGTTTAACAATTCTAGATTGACTACGGGTTTGAGGCTGGGTCTGAGGTGGGTGGTTACGTTCATTTAAAGGTTGAACGGTTGAAGTTGGTAGCAGATGGAAGAAATGTAGGACAATTGTTTCTGTAGAGATAGTGAGCTGCAGGTTTGTGGGGCCGGGACTGGAGAAGGGGGATGGGTTTGGAAGTTGGGATGGGCCGGATAAAGTGGAGGAAGAAGGAGCAGGCCCACGCGCTGGGGAAGAGGGAGGTCTGGGAGTGCCGCGTGACACCAGTGGGCTGGAGGGATGGGCTGGGCCGGTGGCGTCAGCGACTGGGGCAGGCTGGGCATGAATTTGAAAGTAGGGAGATGGACTATCATCTACAAGGGGTGGTGTAATTGATTCCGGGGAAGCTCGGAAATTTGTAGCGAACGGAAAAATATTCTCATCAAACGTGACGTGACGGGATATGATGATTTTATTGGTCGCTAAGTCTAAACACTTGTATCCCCTATGGTGTTTAGGATAGCCTAGAAAAACGCACGGAGTAGTGCGAGGTTGAAGTTTGTGGGAAATGGTAGAACTTTGGTTCGGATAGCAAAGACAACCAAAGACCCGAGGATGAACGAGGGAGGGTGTAGTGAGGTATAGCACTTGTGTAGGAGATCTATTTTGAATGGACTTGGAGGGAAGAATGTTTAGAAGGTAGCAAGAAACCTCCATGGCATGAGGCCAAAAAGAGATTGGAATAGAGGCATGAAAGAGCATTGAGCGCATCATGTTGTTGATTGTGCGAATCACTCGTTCGGCCTTGCCATTTTGGGGGGATGTATGAGGACAAGAGAAACGAAAGACAATGCCATGTTCAGTGAAGAATTTGTGGAAAGTGTTGTTGTTAAACTCGCCTCCCAAATCACATTGAAAACTCTTGATAGGTAACCGAAATTGCGTTTCGACAAATTTGTGAAATTGAACGAAGATGTCAAAAACTTGAGACTTGAACTTGAGAGGAAAAATCCAAAGAAAATGGGAGAAATCATCAAGAAAAAGTAAATAGTATTTAAAACCGTCCCGGCTCGGGATAGGGGATGTCCATAAATCACTATGAATAATGTCAAATGGAGCATTAGAGCGAGAAATAGAACGGTCAAAAGCTAATCTATGATGTTTTCCTAATTGACAAGCATGACAAAGAGGAGTCACATGCGACTTATTGCACTTAATAAAAGAAGATTGACGAAGCAAATCTAAAACCGGAGCACCGGGATGATCGAGACGGGCATGCCAAAGATTCGGAGACTCAACGGAAAGAGCATGATGATGGCGGGAAGAGGGACGTGCGACTGGATAGAGTTCCCCGAAACTATTACACCTCAGACGAGTGGTCCCCGTGTGTAGATCCTTCACAGAAAAACCAAACGGGCCAAATTCTATTGAGGCGTTGTTATCAGATGTAAAACGTCTAACGGAAACCAAATTTTTGACAATTTGTGGGGCAATGAGGACATTGGATAGGTGTAGTGGTTTAGACGGGGTGAGGATAGTAGCATCTCCAATACCTGTAGAAGGAACACGCATACCATTCCCAACAATTATCGAATTTAATGAACCATTATGTGAAAAAGACGAGAGTGTACCTGAATTATTCGTCATGTGGGATATGGCGCCCGTGTCCATGTACCAATAATTGTCTATCGGATTTAATGTCATGGTAGCGAAAGACTGATCCAAGGAGGTGGGCTGAGATGCATTGGTGTAATGGGCTTGTTGCTGAAATGAAGAAACGGGCCCTGGCCCAAGGAGACCAATAGCAGCGTTCTGAGGAAATGGGCAGGGTGGGCGTGCTGGGCCTGCAGGAGACTGGGCCGGTACCCATCCAGTTGGGCCTGAAGCAGTGTTGGATTGTGGAAGCAGCACCCAGCCAAGCTGTGGATGCCAAGCCGCGCGAGAAGCTCCGCCGCCACCATTCGCAGGTCGTTGCTTGCCCTTCTGGCCGCGCCCACGCCTGGACTGCTGGTTGTCCGGTGCTGCAGAAGACGAGCCCGATGTGGGCTGAGCCGGTGAGCCAGAGCGTTGGTTCGATGACGCAGCAGAGGGCTGAGAGCGAGAATCTGCAGTGAGTGTAGATTGTGTATTTCCGGCGGCGGACTGAGCCGTCATACGGGTTTCTTCCAACAACAACTGAGATCGTGCCTTGGTGAAACTCAGAAGAGGATCTGTTTGCTGAATAAAACTGGCGGCGGCATTATATTCAGCGGGTAATCCCGAAATCAATTGAAGAACAAGTCGAGTTTCAGGAACCGGTGAACCAACGCCCTTAAGTTGATCTGCCAAGGACTTGAGTTGAAGACAGTAAGCATTGATTGAAGAGAAACCTGACAACTTACAGTTGGAGAACTCATGTTTGAGGTAGACGGCACGGGTGTTTTTGTTATCTTGAAAAATGTCCCTGACTCGATTCCAAGCCTGAAGAGCAGTATCGTCAGAGTCAAGAATTTGCAAAAGGATCTCCCGGGACACCGTGCTGTAAATCCATTGAAGGACGGCAGCGTCAACTTGAAGCCATAACGAATCTTCAATATCCGTTGGTTTGGGTACCTTTTCATCGATGTGATTGAGAACATTGTGCGCCTTTGCGGTAACACGGAATAAGGTAACCCAAGATGCGTACGGAGTGTCATGGTCAAGGACAAGGGCAATGTTGTTCTTGATGTTGGAGATTCCGAGGGCGGAGTGGAAGGAAGGTTTCCGTTCCGCAGCCATTGAGGAATATCGGGAAGGGGAAAACAGCCGGAGAGTTAGAGGGAAGCGGAAGAGATTTTGAGGAACGAGAAGTCTGATACCATGTGAAAATAGAATGAATTCCCCTTAGGGTTTCCGTCATCAGACGTCTCATATTAATAATGACAGAGTTTACATAATTACAATTGGGCACCCCTATATTTACATTAATTACATAAACTATCACTATCATCTTCTAGCTTCTTGCATGCTCATGTGATGAATCCAAGTTTGTTCTTGGCATTGAAGGAGACTGCGACTGAACGTCTTCATCTATGGCAACTATTGTCGTTCAATAGATGTGTTGCCAAAACTCGGATGATCCGAATGATGCAAATATAAGATCATTCGGATCTATCGTAGCATAGTTAGATCCCTTTAAATTCTTTTGATTCCTTGAATTCGATTGATTTCTCCTCTCATAACCTTCATCTGAATTTGATAACTCGATCTCCATCATGTTGAAAAATCAAACCTCTGATACCATATTACATTGTGTGGAAGTATTTGTTTTGTGATTACTCAGAATGAACCAGGAAAGAGAGAATTGTGTTGTAATGAATATGACTTATTGACATGGAATAAACGTCTTCCATTATATTCTATTCATTGGCTATCAGATGTTCTGTTACAATATTGCGAGGCTAGAAACATACCACATCATGTATGAGTAACAAAATCACTTAGGTGTGTATATTACAATATCAAGTTTGTTTGTTTTTTCTTTCCGTTTGAACTTTTCCGGTTAGTATTGCTAGTTTATTTCATTGTTTCTCTATCACATTCATTTTACACTCGACTAACACAACAACTGACTGTCTAGCCGGGGCTTCCCCTAATAACGACCTTGATCATTGTTACGATGGGTCATTACCCTCCAATGTCCCAAACTTTTTAGCTATGAATTTGGATCAATATAAGCATATATCTAGATTTAAAACTAAAATAAAATAAAGGAGTAAATAATATAGAATGCTATACTTTGTTGTCCATTATTTTTTGGGGGAAAAAAACAATTTGAAACAACTAAGGTTTCGTATTTGTCAATACACGTTTAAAGAAACATGAAATATATTGTGCATACCTTATAATTAATCACTTCCCATTTTGTGAATATAATTAATAAGATTGATGGTTGACCATTGACTTGTCATAGCATCGCTTTAGTCATCGAAACGGCGGCGTATGTGTTGAAGTCATATAAATGCCATTATAATTTTCCTCGCTAATACTTCAACAACTTGGCTTTATTCTAATTTAAAAACAAAATTCTAAGTTTTCTTCTTATATTTTTCTTTCTTTGATTAAATGATAACAAGAACGTCTAAATATTTAATCTGATTATATATTTCAAATATTTATACGGATTGGATATTTAAATCATTATATTTATTATTTAATGTATACTATTTATCTATTTTTTTAGAGTTATGTTTTCAATCTAATTTGTATTGAAAAAAAATCTGTGATCGAGATATACTTAGAGATGTTGCTTAGAATAATAAATATAATATCTATTTATGCTTGAAATTTTATTATTTAATTTAATTGTCTTGTAATCTATATATAACATAATGGGTGGTAATAAATATGTGATTTTGTTTTCCCCATTTGTATATTTTTCCACCATAATATATCAATTTAAATGATTAAATGTTCATTTTGTATATTTCTTTTGAACTTTTTCTCGTATGTATAATCAATTACTCTATGATATATTGTTTTAGATTTGTATTTTTTGTCGGATCGAATTGAGTACATTTCTTAGTAGAAGTACCTCATGAATTAGAAGAAAAAAAAAAAAAAAAATCCTTGTTAGGTGTTAAATTTGTTTGGTTCTCATTGGAAGTAGAGAGCAGAAATCACAAAATTTATTCATAAAGATAGCTATGGAAGTGAAAATGAAGATGTTGCGTAGGGTATATTATGTTTTCTTATGTAGTAATTGATAAGAGCATCATTATGGATACACAAGTTTTTCCAACGAAGCTAGCTAGATTGTACACAAAACGGAATTGGAGAGTCCCACTTTTAACCTATCTACGGAGTAATTATCATAAACGATCATTAAGTTATTAACATTTAACTATAACTTTACCCTATCATATTTTCTTTTCTTTTTTTTTTTTAAACCTACCTGATAATTTGTATTGTTAATTGATTTAGTGATAAAACTCGTACTTAAGTGTGTCTTTTATATCATAATCTTACGAGACGGGTATAAATTAACACTTGATGGATAGTATTGAGAGGGGGAGAGAGGGGTTTTCATGAGAACACTCTTATTGTGTATCATTTCTTAGACCGTCGGATGATAAGTATTAAGGGTCGACAATTTAGGGTAGATATCATAACTAATAATGACTACGAATAATCAATTCAACTAACAATAACTACGAATAATACATTAAACGATATGACATCTTCGTAACAAACCTAATAATAACTACGAATAATATAGTAAACAATAAGGTATGTTCTCATAATTACACGATAAGGTCTATTCTCATATGATCTATATCCTTTTATAAATTTTGCACTTTGAACTATTTTATTATAATTCATGAACAATTCTATTATAATTCATGAACTATCTCATAATAAGTTTTGAACTATTATTTTCACTCCTTTATAAATTCTGCACCATGAACTATTCTATTATAATTCATGAACTCTCCTTTTAGAAGTTATGAACTATTCCTTAATAAGTTTTGAATTATTACTTTCATTCATTTATAAATTTTGCACTATGAACTATTCTATTATAATTCATGAACTATCCTTTTATAAGTCATGAACTATTTCATAATACGTTTTGAACTATTACTTTCACTCGTTTTAAAAAAAAACTCGTTTAGAAAAAAAAGGCGTACGTTCATCCGCACGCCCGTATCGGAATAATGTGTCTTACTTGAACATTACCCTCTATATATATATATATATATATATATATATATATATATATATATATATATATATATATAGTATAGATCCTATGAGAACACCCCCTAACGTGAGAATGTGTCATATCGTTTAATGTATTATTCGTAGTTATTGTTGGTTGAGTGGATTATTCGTAATTATTGTTGGATTCCTAATTATTATTATTCGTAGTTATTATTATTTTTGATATCTACTCTAAATCTCAACCCTTAATACTCACATCCAACGGTGTACGATTGTTCTCATATTCTCACGTTAGGGGGTGTTCTCATGGGAACCACACATTATATATATATATATATATATATATATATATATATATATATATATATATATATATATATATATATATATATATTAGTTGGAAGTGAAGTGATAATTGGAAGCATAGTACGTAGTGATAGGACATATGAATTATGGTTGAGTGGTGGCTGCGGCGTGTATGCCTGCCCTAAATAATTGAAAATTCCATGTGAAAGGGATTTTGGTTGCTATTTGAAGCAACATGCTTACTACCATTAAATCTTTTTTTAATTTCCACAACTCCATCATTATATTTCATTCATTTCCATTGACTTTTCCTTCATATTTTTAAAAAAGGGTTCCCAACATATGAAATGAAAAACACTTAAAAAAGGGTAAAACAGTGGACATATAGATAGTTACAAATAAGTTATAAAAATTAATTGGAAGCAATCTAAGATGTGATGCAAATGATGAGAGTGAGGAGTGTTTATATGTTTAGTGACCACGATTACCCACTAACAACACTCTTCTTAAATAATCTTAAAACCAAACCAAGAGTTTATTTATTTATAGACAATAATGTCATTGGTGAGTCAACTATATTTAATTTAATAATGTAGAAAAAAAGAAGAAGAAAATAATGGTTGGTTTGGTTTGGTTTGGGTAGGAGAGTGATGGCGGGTCCCCCTACCAAAGTGGCTTTTGCTTGGTTGCTTCCATTGTTATTATCATGCTTTTTGTAATTAAGATTAGTTGGTGTGTGACATTACATTTTCAATATAAGACGCCGACTCTCGGCAACCTCACCGCTAATCGAATTGGAATCATGCTCTTTTTTCTCGGGTTATGGCCCTCTTCAGGACATACAACTTCTTCTTTAACCACTTTGAAATTTTTTCTTAATTACAACTTCTTCCACCACTTAACACTCTTTAACCGGTATTAAACGAAGGGACCAATAACATTATAAATTTGATCACAGTTATTTGTCATTTTAAGTTTTTTTTGGGTCAATAAATGAATAGTAGTTATAAAAGTTGTTCTTGAAAATTGTTATTATTGACTAGACATGAGTACGAAACCTAAACCGACAATTTGGTAGGTGGTTTAACCGCCGGTTTGGTCCATTTTATAAAAAAAACCCTAACTGCCGGTAGGACAAAAGCTAAACCAGTAACCCACTTTTTGGCAAAACCAGCAAACCTAAACCGCCGGTTTGACGATTTAGCCCAAACCAGACCCATAACTATTATTGACTACTTTAAAGTTAAAATCTTTTTTATTTGTTCAAAAACTGTTGAATATTAAATTAGTGATAAGATTTAGAAAAACTTTATTAAACTTATATTATTTAATATTTTTATTGAAAATTGTAAAGGATTAATATAATATTTTTATTGAAAATTGTAAAGGATTAAAAAGACAAATAATTATGATCCGAGGAAATATACCTTTTTCAACTATTTTAATAATTTTAGACAAACAAACACTTTGTTGAAATACTCCAATTTCCAAACGGTGCTTAAAAACATCTTTGCCTAGAATCCAAAATTGGATCTACTTTGTATTTATATTGTTTAACAAATATGAGCCCATATACTTTTAAGCCCAATAAGCAAAAGTGTTGTTTGGACTCGTACTCAGTCCACCCATACATTATCGGGTTTGGGCCGGCTTCAAAATATTCGCACCTTCTTCACCTTTCTATATTCATGCAGCCCACCTGATATATATTCAATTCAAACAAAAACATAATACTCATAAAACTGCAATTCAAATATCCGAGTTATGTTATAAAGGAGTTCTACCCCTACGGGGTTATATTAAAAATACTGACACATGATAGGACCGGCAGTTATCAGAGCAGTCAAGAGTTTTTATAGAACTGTAAAAATTCTCAAACAAATGAATCATACTTTCATCGCCCTACTTCCTAAAGTAGATAACCCAACAACAACTACCCATTACAGACATATAAAATTATGATCAACTGTTTACAAAATAATCGCCAATATACTGGCAAGAAGACTGAGCTTAGTCTTACCTAAATTGTTACATCCACTTCAAAGTGCGTTCATTAAACACAGAATAATTCACGATAATGTGCTCATTGCGCATCAAATATTCCACGGTTTTAAATCAAAAAAGGAAAAGAAGGGTTTATGGCGATAAAATTGGATATGGAAAAGCCTTATGATAAAGTTGAATGAGAATTTTTGAAAGTTGTATTAGAAAAATTCAGATTTGGAGAAAGATTTCGGAAATGGATCTTTGAATGCATTTCAATAGTCTCTTACTCCATTTTAATTAATGACTCCCCTACCAACATTTTAGTTCCTCAGAGAGGTCTTCGTCAAGGTGACTCCTTATCCCCCATACTTTTTAATCTTTAAGCGGAAGTACGAGCCAAAAACTTACAAGTAAAGATAAACGAGAACCCTAAGTCTTTAGGCTTCCCTATCACAAAGAATGGAATAAGAATACCTTTTTTTAACATTTGTTGATGACATCATTATTTTCACTAAAACATCAGTAGAAACAAGCAATAAAATCCTATCAATTCTCAATGACTACTGTGAAATATCAGGACAAATCATAAATTACCATTAATCAGCATTTCAAACCAGTGCAAACATTGATCAAAGCAATAAAAGAAGAATCCAGGGGCACCTTGGAATCAATGCCACGAATAACCTTGAGCGGTATCTTGGATGCCCTATCATAAATGGTCGGGTAAACAAGGACATTTTCACTTCCACTATTATGAAATAAAACAACAACTTACTAAATGGAAAACATCAACTCTATCACATGAAGGTAGAATAACTCTAATAAATTCTAACATCAAAGCAAAACCAAGTTACCTAATGCAGGCATTCATGTTACCAACAAGTATTCACCTCGAATTGGACCAGCTCAATAGAAATTTCTTTTGGAATAAGAGCCATAATTTCCACCTGCTAATCGGTTGGGAAAAAATTTGCAAACCAAGATCCCTAGGAGGCACCGAAGTTAGGAAAGCAAAAGATATGAACAAAGCACTACAAATGAAGCTTTTGTGGAAAATAATGGCAGAGCCGGATAATATTTGGGTTAAAATAGTTGAAGACAAATATTTTAAAGGTTCATGCCATTGGAACTATCAGTGTGGAAAAAATGTTTCATGACAATGGAAGAAACTAGTGAATCTAAGAGAAGACTTCGACAAAGGAATTAGATGGCGGATATGAGACGGAAAAACAGTTAGATTTTGGAAGGATAGATGGATCACTGACAAACCATTACAAGATATCGTGACCAATAAGGACTTGATAAATCAGCACGAATGTACTTGCTCGTTTATTGTGAATAAATGGTGGAATCATCAACTATTAAATCAATAGACACATTATTACCTTCCAATATCATCGGAAAAAAAATTATAATTTCCCTAAAAATGATATAAAAGATAGATTATACTGGGTAGAAAACGATGAAGGATGGTATTTAACTAAATCAGCTATGAAAATGATACAAAAACGAAGGTGAGAGTTACCACGGACAAAACATGGATATGGAAAAGTAACGTAATGCCCAAAATTAAAATTTTCTATGAAAACTAGCACTCGATGGTCTACCAACAAAGCAAAATCTCGATAGGCAAATAATTCCTGTTGTGATGAATTGTGAATTCTGTAATCATCACACAGAAAGTTCCAAACATCTGTTCTTCCAATGTCCCTACATGATACAAACAATTGACAGTCAAAACATCTCATTATTTTTATTGAACTATGACTTTGACATGTGGAGCATTGTAGAGGCCTTTTATGACCTCACAAGTTTATTAAAGGCTTCAGAGGTGAGTTTCCTTACTGTCATTTGGTAGAACATATGGTTGACTAGGAACCAAATAATCTTTAACAAAACAAATACACCAGGGAATCTTAAACAAATTGTCTTTTATCCAATTGTAGAATGAGAACAAGCTAACAAAAATCTGAATAATAATAAAATTAAGAATGTAAAGTAAATGAGGAAAACTAAAAACATTAAGTGGATACGTCCAAAAGATGGGTTTCTCAAACTAAATTTTAATGCATCAAAAAATTCAAAAAACCAATTTTCTTTTGGTTATATTATTAGAAATCACAGTGTCGTTCCCATTGCTATGGGAAGCAGAAGATGCAACGCTGATTCTGTTCTTAAGGCAGAAGTGCATGCTCTTCGGGAGGGCCTACAAAAGGCCACGGAATAGGAGTTAGATTCATTGAGATCGAATGCGACAACTTGATGCTTATCAATGCGATCAACCGACTATGGAAACCTCCATGGAAAATGGACATGATTGTCACTGATATCACTAACATGATCTCAGAATTTACTAACGCCTACGTCCAACATATTTTCAAGGAAATCAATACAGTCGCGGACAAGAGTACGTACGAGAAGTTAAAACACTAGCAACTGCTTATGTTAAAGAGTACGTACGAGAAGTTAAAACACTAGCAAAATATTCATCTTTATCAAAAAATCGAGAAAAAAAGCCTTATGTCTCACTCGGTTTCGAAAAATTGAGAAATGAAATATATAACCTTGCTTAGAAGTCATTTCTCAGATGTAGTCTAAACAATGTTCCAAAATATGCAGTAATTACATGTCCCTATTGATTGTGGTTGTGTTCGAGGTCTCCGAAGATCCTCCATCTAGGTGGGGAGTGCGGACGTCGTGGGATCCACATTTTCGCAGGAATTATGCCATCATCTTGAGAAGAGTTTCTACTATCCTACTTCCCGGTGGCGAGACACCACATTAGTTCATCTATCCCGCGTCCTTCCCGTGCTTTGTCACCCTCGAGTGTTCCTCAACTTCTTTTGTGGCTTGTTTGTTCCGACTTTTTGGATCTTGTTGACCTTTTCGATCATTTACTTGTCGTATTTGTTGTGTTTTTCTCTTGATTTTCGTTATTTGCATGACGGTTCGTCCATTTACCGGTTTTAGACCTTTTGATACACCAAGTATGTTTGGGGTAGTCGAACATCTTACCTCTTGATCAAATAAATAAATAAATAAATAAATAAAAGAGTTCTACACGCACAAAAAAAATAGCAAAAAGATCATACAAATTATCACTAGTAAACAAAAAATAATACAAACTTAACAGATTATCGAATCGTATACAAACTAAAAAGATTAATCTAATTTTTATATAGTCGATATTTTCAACAAAAATGTCAAACAAGGTGTTCATTTGGCAATAAAGATAAGTTTTGGCACGAAAATATAATTTACCAAAATTGTGAGAATATTGTAAAAACAAACAAAAATATCACCTTCCTGACCTCTCGTACTTCATCTCTATTACACGTTTGAGATTCAAAATTCACGAAACACTTACAAATATGAACGAATAATTAAATAAATGTGCATCATTTATGAATTTGCACATGGACATGGTAAATCCAAACAATAAACATGTGTTAAGCACATTAATAGCAACATAAATATCAATTAAATCGACTCGGTTTTTTAGATTTTGATTTTCAACTTCCATAACCGTAGTTTTTGAAGAGAGAAACTTAAAATAGTCTTTTCCAAATAACCAGTAAAAATACGGTACAAAGCTGTAAAAATAGTATCTTAAATAAAGCCCCAAATACTCATGCTTAAAACGAATTAAATCAAATTCAATATATCCATAAGACGTGCTTGAGAAGAATAACGAAAATCTCAAATCAAATAACCACAAATTACAAGTATCTTAAATTAACCAAGTATTTTTGAGATTTTTTCTCTATTAACTATATTCATGGTATAAATATGAATGGTAAATGTAGCCCTAATCAAATTTTCTTACTATCCAATTTCAATTTAACGAAAGTGGTAAAAATTGAAGGGGTACACAAATTTAATGGAAATAGAGAAAGAGCTATTTGGCCAAATTCTACTAACTTTGAAAATTATTGATAGTGATACAATATATTAGCATGTTTACCAAAAATAGTACGACTTATTTTTTCAATAAAAATCGGATAAATTTGGTAACTAGGTTATTTTCTAATTATATCCACCGTCTCTCGCTTTCCTACTTTGTACCCCACCGTCCACAATATTATCGTCGCCAATTTCAAAACCTCTTATCCCAAGTCCGACCGCTACCGCATGTACCACCACTGAAATTGTAACTTGGACAAGAATCAATCGGTTGGAGAAGGCTCTCGGTGACTTTGAGCTCCGAGGAATCCGTCTCCGCTGCCAACGATACCGAGCTCTCCGGTAAGATTTTTAACCTCTTGTCTCCTCAATCTCTGATATCGACGATCGATTATAGGGCCTTTTGAGTTTGTATTACCTTCTGAGAGGTTGCCTGAGTTAATTAGGTAATTATCGTCCCTAGTTACCTAGTAACTTTAGTTCTAGTATGTTCAAAGTTTGATTTCAGAAAGTAAAAGATGAATGCCATAGTCGTAATAATTATGTATGTTGTTTATTTGTTTATAGGTAAGATATTAGTTGTCAGAGCGTCGAAGCTTTGATTCAAAACGTATTTTCTTTTATAAATACGTTGAATTCTTTAATTTTTTAAAACAATATCACAGTTGGGACTAAAAAAAATTGTCGGCATCCATAACGTAGTTGGACGGTTAGCCCGGACATGTACATGCCATCTTCTTGACTTAATTTTCTCTTCTTAGAATACAAAAATGTGTATAGTAAGGTCGTGTCAAACCATTTTTTTTGAACAAAGTTGCAATATAAATGCTTTTGCGAACACAACATTGAATAAAGAAAGGATCACCCACCCTTGCGTTCCTTTTAACGTAGTATTAGAATATAATAAGGGTAATCTTATATATATTAAAGCAGGAGCCTCTATTGCCACGTGTCAAGCCACGGTTCTCCCAGCCCCCCAATTTTTTTTAAAAAAATGGTTTTTAAAATTTAAAATCTATAAAAAAATATTTTAGTAAAAAACAATTAAATTTTAATTTTAGAAAATATCTTTTCTTATATCTATTAAAGCAGAAACCTCTATTGGCACGTGTCAACGCCATGTTTCTTGAAGCCTAAAAAATTATTTTAAAAAGTGATTTCGAAATGTTAATATAAATTGGAAATTGATTTCTAAATTTTTTAAACTTTTTTTAAATAAATATTTTATAAAAATAGTTTTTATACTTTTATGGATTTTTTTTACCAACAAACATATCTTAACAAATCAATTTAAAAATATAATTAATTAGAAGAGATAAATATTTAAAAGAAACTTAAAAATCATAATAATGATTATAACTTCATTATCCGGATTTTTATTATATAAAAATATACATATAAAATTTTAAGTATATATTAAATATTTATTAAAACTCAACCCGGACAAAGTGCGGGTAATACACTAGTTAGTCATTATGTGCTGTTCATCTATTACTTTATTTACATGACCCATAATCATCATAATCTATGCATTTTGAATGCTGCAACTTGAATCACTTTTTTCTAAACCAAGGTAAATAAGACACATTACCTAACAAATAATCTGAAGAAGAATGAAATAAGATTACATTACATATTAGACAGCAGACGGACGATTGACTGCAAAATGGTACATTTACAGTGCAATTAAAGAATTGAGTAATCGTGATTAATATATAATCTCTCACAAAGAGGAAAGCCAGTCTAAGCCAGTAGGAGTATAGAGAGGAATATCTCCAATGCTATCTTTCTTAGGAGCCATAAACATTGTAGGAGAAACCAAATAGCACCCAATATCTGTTTCTTCTTTAATACTGATATGATCATCATCATCCCTTACATTCGATATCTTCTGATCATCAGATCCAGATGAAGAAGAATATTGACGTTCATCATCATCTCGTGATCTTGATATTGTAGAAGAAGAAGAGCAACCGGTTAGTCTCTGCACAAGGGCCATGAAATCCTGAGGGCGCGTATGGATCACTTTGGGTGACTGCGCGTAGATGATGATCGGTTCACTGGGTGGCTTTTTGGTAATAACGTTGGAGCCCTTGTTGATCCTTAGAGGTGTTGGGCGTGCGCCATTGATGGGTGAACCTTTGTTGCTTTGATAGAAAGGTGACATGTTGGGTTTATGAGTATGGATGAAGAAAGTTTTAAATGGAATTAGGGCTGCTCAAATGGGGATTTTGATTATATAAAGGGGGAGGTCATATTAATATATTATATTATGAGTTTGACCGTTGACCATATGAAATTAGAAAGTGCTTGCTTTTTGTGATGGCTCCATTCACAAGATGAGGAGAGGAAGCAACCAACCTTCTTCTAAGTCTTAAACTATTGTTGTTTTGGTAAATAATTCCCGCCACAAACCACACTTTATTCAAAAGAGATCATTTAACAATAACCTTATGATAAATGATTCATAAGATGAAAAACACTATTTAAAAAGTCTACTTTACATAAATTTTTCGAAAAACATGATCTACTTTTATAACTAATCCCTAAAGAAAAACCCTTGACAGCGAGTCATCAGCCTAAATAAAGGGCGTTTAGTATCTACACCTTTTTAATGAGATCTAGAACAAGTTGCGAATCAACCTTCAAGACAATCGGTTCCTTTCAGCTTAGGCTCATTTTCGAACCGATTATGCAAGTCATACCTCTTTTCAGAGAAAAAAAAACGAATTACACAAATGATATGTATACTTTATATTTCAAATCAATAACTATTTATTATAATTTTATCCTTATGAGTAATATTTAGAGTTTTAAGTTCACATTTGACAAGAATATTTTTTTGTTTTATCAATATTAGTCATATTTTTAATGTGATCATATTATATTGATGCATCCAATTTATACATTATGATGGTTCATATTTTTCAACCTACTATTTTATTTTTGCAGACGGTTCAATATTATATTATACAGTATTTTTTAAAAAGAACTCATAATCATAAAAATGATAATAAAACATTTATGTCGTATCAAAAAATAAAGTCAATGACGAGTATACATCTATTAAAAGGATGGGTTGCCGTCCTATCGTAACCTTCCGTATTTTGACAAAATACTTCTTTTGTTAACAATTTCAACAAATTACATATTAAATTATAAGATTGAATTTCACCTTTCTTACAAGTTATATTGTCAGTCCTTATCGATTACTTTTATTCAATCTTATTGAAACAAATTTATTTTCTAAATTTTGAGTTTTGACTGCAGTTTTTTTTTTCAATAGTCAAAATAATCTAAACTTACCTAGAGAATTTTACATATATTTATATGTTTTGTAAGAAAACAAAGGAATCAACTTGAGAATATAATATTTTGATTGGACAATTTTGGAAGGGTGATTCATTAATTACTTGTTCGTCAATAATTGATCACTCAAGGCTAAACAACTTGTTAGTTTTTTAGGGTCGACATCTCCACTTGTTAATTGCTTTTTGTATCAAAACATGAAATGTTCACAATATCATATTCATGGTGGAGCTATATTTTGTCATTGTTCATCGTAAGCCGACGTTTATGAACCATGTCCTCAATTATTTTATGAACCATGTTAATTTTATTTTTTACATTCGTCGGATTATAGTCTTTCAGATTCTATCCTAAAACTAATTGATAATTAGAGGAGTAACCCTTTAACTTATATGTTATGTTCATATCATATTGTCTGTAACACCCCGAATTCGCGGGACTCGGGATGCTACGGGTTGGGACCTCACAATGGGTCCCGACCCTTAGCTCGACAACAATTTCACCGGCCCTTTCCAACATGACAAAAATAAAGGCAAAAATGAAATTCCTATTAATGCAAATGATAAGAAACCCGAAGGAAAACAACAAAAGAAACACTTCAGCCGAGATACAACACAAAACCCAAACACCCAATACCCGACATACAAAACACAACAATCGAAGGACAATACACAACTCAACCCCATCCAAAACCCTTCCTAAAATGTACGGACCCCGCTTGCCCACTCTTCCGGATCTCTCGGCTGCATTCCTAACCTGCAAGACAATCTACAACAATCGGTATAAAACCGTTAGCTCATATTCGAAGCATTAGAATCAATGGGAAAGACACATACACAAGTAATCTTATCACAAGCATACAACATACATAAAGCACACCAATCCGGTTTATTATCTTTGTTATTATTAGGTCGTATCCCGTTCTAATTCAACTTAGGTTTGTGACACGAGACCACCGTGGTCCCGCCTCGGTCCCTACTTACCGGCGTGGAACGGTACGGATGCATCCGACCGTCTAACCAACACGAGCTAGTCGCCAAGAACATCCTAGCTCTCGCGGGAGCTAGGCAAATTGTTACCACCCGTTATCATGCACTTGGGCTAAACAATATATAAAATCCGGTAATCCTATTTCCGGTTTAGTTGTTATAACAAGAAAGAATAATCACACACCACCAAAAACACATCGATGTTAATACAAGGAATACGAGTTAAGTAAGTCCTGAGACTTACCTCGTTCCAAAGATAATCCCGCTAACCACCGCTCTCAACTTCTTGTATGAAGGCACTCAACGCTTGGTCAAAACAAGGCACACAATCAACATCTCTCTCACATGCTAGAAGTCCTTAGACTTCTAGTCTCAATGATCTCGCAAGATCATAAACCATAACCATGATAGGATAACGACTCCTAATCCTCACGATCTCACAAGGTCATAACCATCACAACACATGCTAGTATACTTTCGTCCTAGTCTCCACAATCTCAACAAGATCATACAACCATAATTTCATTCCTCATAAGCTCACAAGATCAACCCAAACACTCAACGCCCTACAATCCTCACAAGATAACATCAACACCTCAAGCCTTATAACGATCATAAATCCTGAAAAATCACCTAAGGTCCAAAGTCACTACTTGACATTCACTCTAAGTTATGCTAGATTATCCAACATAGCATGATACTAATACTAAACATAACTAAATTGAGAAAGAGAATACTCACCCGACGTCAAGACGGATGTCGAACTTGGACTCGTTAGGCCTTTAATGGGGCGCTTTCGGACCTAAAACCAAAGCTACACAAAATTAGCTTAAGCGCTAATTTTGGAAGGGAGATTAACGCATATAAAATCTAAGGAAGCCCCGCTTTCAAAACAAGGGCAAAACTCGCAAAGCATTTTCCGGGATGATCACAACAATTTATATAAATGGTTCAAAACCAAAACAACTTTCCGGGCAACTAAGAAACTCTCGAAACTTGGCCATTTCCCGAAATAAACTTTGGGTCATAAATCACAAATAAATCCAACAAAGGCATAATACATATATACATACATATATATATATATATATATATATATATATATATATATATATTATATGAATAAGAAAACTCAAGGTAAACCAAGTTAAAAACCCGTAAATACATTTTCCGGCATCATATACAACTCTAAAAACTTGGGTCATTTTCCGTAAACAAAACCTTCGGGCCAAAATCTGTAATTATATAAGCAAGGGCATATTTGCAAAAATCCAAACAGTGGGCCATGAATGCAAATACAAAAGATGGGTACAAAATTGTAATTATCCAAACATAGGGGGTCCCGATTTTAATTAACCAAAGGGTTTTAAATCCCGCTCAAAGCTTGTTGGGGAAAGGAAAATGACAGGGGCGGCGGCATATCTAGAAGAGAGGCGAGGCGAGGCGACAGTTGACAAAGGCGGTGGTTCTGTTGGCTTGCAAGGGCTCTCCCGACAGGCTTCTCGACGGACTAAGGCGACGACTGCGAAGCTGGGATTCTCCGGCTCCCCTGGTGGCTTGACAACTGATGGAGTACCAAACTACAGGGCGAGCTTCCGTTCAGGGGAGGGCTGGTAAGAATTGTTGCCTGCAATTCGACTCAGAGGAGGGAGAGAGTCGAGAAGGAGGGCAGAAGAGAGGAGATTTGCAGGTTAAGGTTTACTGCTTGCGGGAGAGAACGGAGAGGTGAGTCTCTTGTTTTTTTCCGATCAAGGAAGGAGAACAGAGGGATGGCGGCGTGTGGTGTTTGCTGGTGGTTGGGACGAGACACCAATGCTCTCTCGGCGGCTTGACTAAGGGAAGGTAAGGCAGGAGTGGAGGTCTTGGTGCTGAGAAACAGAGGGTGAGGATTGTAGATAGAGAGCCAAAGAGGGCCAGTTGGTGCTGCTCCAGATGGTGGAGGCGTGGCTTCACTGGCTTGCTCGATACAAAGGGAGGTGAAGGGATGACGCAAGAGAGCTGCTCGCTTCAGTCGCTTGCAAGGAGCTGAGGCAGCAGGGCAACATATTAGGAGTTGGGCAAAGGCAAAAGTGAAACAGAAAGAGGGAAAGTGAGGTTAATAATGGGTCAAGTCAGCTAGGGTGTAGGGCTCCTTCATCCGTGCAAGACTACAAGGCATGCAAAAGAAGCTTCAACACGCAAAGGAGAAGAGAGGGTAAAGGTAGAAAAGAAAAATAAATAAAATAAAAAGGAAAAGAACTCAATCGAAACACTCGGACTCGGGATTTCCGAACCGGAAAGACTTACCGACTTTTTCCGAAAAATATAAAATGGATAAACGTGAACGCATCCAAAATTTAAATATACTCGGAAAAAATTCACACCGAACTTCTCGGCCCCTAAGGCCGATGTATAAACTCTCAAACAAAGAAGGCTAGAGCTTCTAATCTAAAAATCTATATACACGAACTGCTCACAACATTAACACAATATACATAGCCGGTCATAAAACACATTCCCGCACGGGGCACAAAACCACATATAGCATCACATATACACATAACTCAAATAAGGGAAGAACTAGGTGTATCCCGTCGATTCTATCGGTGCTACTAGATCTGCGTAAAACTCAACTAAAGATACTATCATATGTCTTCTAGTTAGCCTCGTCGGTTCCTCGTTTGCCACTAGATCATCATGACTGACGACATGTCTCGAGTTTTGTATGTACTCCCTCGACTGATACGCATGAAACACCGGGTCTAAACCCTCTACTCTTGGTGGTAACGCCAACCGGTAAACTACTTTCTCAAACCGCGCTATGATCTCAAAAAGGTCCGATATATTGGAACTCAACTCCCCCCTTGGGTCTTTCTCACTATAATATTTCCATAATGTTTCTCTTTATATTGTCACTAATAAATAAGATCGAACTTTCCATTTACGCCGTTGGCTTTGGTTCTTGTCAAACCAAACTTTGATGTTACGTTTTCCTCAATTCTTGTTGCAAGTTCTAAGTAATGAATGAAGTATTATACTTCACACTACTTGACAAGGCACATAAGTTATTACTTCTTCCTTTACATCCATACTTAACCAAGACTTTGTCTTGAAAAATTGGTTGTAAACTCCACATCCATCATACTGCGTGGCAATGTAAAAATAGTTGCACCAATGAATCTCCTCTTATCTCTCAACAACTCTATTGTCAATTATTCGTCTCATTCAGTACTTCATTGTTATCCGGAGGTTACTATAAATGGTGTTATACAACTTCTCTCTTCACATATCTGGTAATGTTCAACAGATCTCATAAAACTTGTAACTCCTTTCATATCTTTTGGGGTTTGCCATCCCGAGACAACTTGTCATACGACTCCTCTCTTTTTCAAGAGTAGACCCGAAATATCTTATCCGGGGCATCAGTAAGCCCATATGAAATCACTATAACTTATAGTGACCGTGGTTCGGCCGGAATGTCGTATTCGCAATACCCCTGTCTTGAATCCTCAATTGGTGACAAATTGACCATAAATCATTTTTAGAAAAGACTACCGACCTTTCTAACCGGTCGAGTAGACCATCTATCCGTGGTAAGGGATACGTGTTATTTATTGTTATCTTGTTCGGCTCATGGTAAACGATGTACAAATGAAGATAGCTGTCTCTATTTTCGCAAACTGGTGTTCTCCATAACAATTTCAAATCAAGAGTTTAAGATATATTCCAATATGAACTTCAAATCAAGAGTTCAAGATAACATTTGAAGTTCTTCAAAGAATTTCACTAATTCTAATGAACTCTTTTCAATAAGTTCTTGCAATTGCTCCTTCACTTGCTTCCACAACTCATATCTCTTCACAAGTGTCATTCCATACGGCGCCTCTAATATCGGAATTGAATCAAGCTCGACCTTAGTGAAAAAATCCACATTTTGACATATTGGAATCCGTGATATCTCGGTTTTTGCCTTTTCTTCTTTCGTCACATAACGTAGTAACCGACACAACCTTATCTTAACACTAGACAAGTGGTCATGGTACTAATGATCTACCTCGATCTGTTGGGGTGACGTCCTTTGAAACACGTGTATTGTTCCATCTTTAGCTACAATGTTTACCGTCTTCTTTCCGAGATCTTTCATCTCTTGAACTCGGGAGACTTGCTCGAGTCTTCTGACTCTTGTAGCCTTATTTAAGTATTCCTTTATCTTACTCTCATTCTCCCTCCTCGATGACATGATTGTAAAAATCTTCTAATGTTTCTCACTTATGTGCAGCCATAAGGGTCCAAACTGCATGACTTAACCGTGCTTCAAAATAATTGATCGTATCTTCTTCGCTTTCCATGACATCCCAACATATGGAAGGAGCTCTTCGTCTTCTGCATAAGCTTTTACCATAGACATCCTTTTTTCAAGTAGGCGTATAAATTTATACTTTATTTTCTTATGTAACGTCAAACCGACCGTAGAGGCTCTAACCTCAACCTTTCATGTACTCCTTGTACACCTCATATCGATATCAAACTTCAAAATTCAGTCTTCTCTTACTCTCGTTGGCCACCTTATGTACCTCTTGGTATCTGACTAAGATATTATTTCTAAGGTCGTTTATACCCAATCAAAAGTAAATCCCGACTTAACACTAAGAACAAGTATAGTAGATAAGTAAGGGTCGAACCCAAGAGAGTTTTGAAGTTTTAGATGCAATTATCGATTCAAGTAACAAGTAACAGAAAGGGGGGGGGGGTTTGGTTGAAATAAGTACACACAAAAGCTTTAAGAGAAACAATTAACGCAACAAGTAAGACAATGATGGGTGAATCTACACTAGGTTGATTCTAGGCATGCAATTGCTACTTTGGTGCGTTCCTTTTACAAGTTTTTAAGTAATCTCCCATCTCGATCATACATATGTGTTGAGACAACCGGCATCAACACAACTTAACAGGTTAGTGTTCCGTAAACCTACAAGAACAAATAACAAGTTAGCATTCAAACAAAGACTAAGGGATATAAAGAGAAGATTAAAACCGTTAAACTTATCTTTATATTTGTGTTCCTTTTCTTTAAGTAATTACAAACCGTTATTACTTTTGCTACTAGATTAAAGACCCGAACCCGGAACCTGTTAATCCTAGTTGTTTACATGCACTTTAGAACCTAAGGTGATCAATCTCAAGTCATAGTTAACATGCAACTAAACAATGGAGATCAAGGAAACACAAATCATTACTGAATAAAAACTTATATTAAAAAGAACTTACAACCAAAGTAACAATGCAGCTTCAAACCAACCTAGTGTAGCAAGGGAATTAGCAACTCATTACAATGGAAAACTCAAGTCTAAAATGGATTTTATGGGGAAAAGCATGGATGATTCTAGCAATCAGCCATGGACTATTTGTACTACAAAAGACACTTAATTAGGAGTAAATAGCCGGCCTAAAACAACCACCTTTAATGCTATAAAGGTGGTGTAAACAACCGGAGTAAAGCTTCTGGCGTTATACCGCAGGGGCGGCCTTCAGGAACTCATTTCCACTTAATTAGGAGTAAAGGTCTAAGTATGGGGAGTTTGATAGGTGGCTGTTTTTAATGAATTTCAACTGAAATAAACATGCAAGAAACAACAACTCAAATGCAACTGTACATGATAATTCTCTCCCCCATACTTTAAGTACACTTTGTCTTCAAAGTGGAAATGAGTCAAAGATAAATGTGGGAGAAAGGGAAAAGAAATGTACCCCTCAGTGAGGTGGTCCGGATGGACCACCTGAACCCTCCTCCGGTGGATAAGGGAAGTGGCTGAAGAAATGCTCCTGCCAGTGGTAGAGCGTGTCGATGCGGCCCTCCTGAATCTCCATCCTCTCTCTAAATGAAGTCTCATAACTAGCTTGCCAAGCTAGCTGCTGAGTCTCCAACTGTTGCTGATGAGCCGCCTGCCAAGCATCCTGACGACGGTCAAAGTGGGTGGTCATGGAGGATGCAAAACTGGACTGCCACGCTTGCTGCTGCTCAAGCATGGACCGTTGGTACTCAGTCTGCCATGCCTGTTGTTGTGTAGTCAAGCTGCCATCTGAGCCTGCAGACTCTCCATGGTCTGATTGTCGTGTCCTACCGTCGGCATCTCCTCATCAGTGGTGTAGGCTCGGCTGGAACCGGTTGCGTACCTCCCAACAATATCGACCTGAGGCCGTCTCGGAGGAACTGGGTCAACTGGTACATATAGATCGGGGAGCTCGTCTCTCAATGGAAGTCGACGGGGTAGATATGTGAGGTGACTCCCATCTGCAAGGGAGATCCAAAAACGATGCTCCCCATCTATCTTGAGGAGCCTGTATCTCCTCATCAACCCTTCGGTGTAAAGTGGCGCCTCCAAACCTTCTTCTAATGGAGGAAGATCCATCACCCGTGCAGCTAATAATGATATGATCCCACCTCCAACGATATCACGAGGCTCATTCTTCCTAATCCGCTTTAGAGCGGTAAAGAAGAGATACACCCAATCCGGCACAAAATCGTTGGAAAGACAAGCATGTAGCAGTGGAAGGTCCTTGAGAGCGACCTTATTCTCCTCCTTGTGTCCACAGAAGACACTCATGAAGACTTTTGAGATGAGCCTCAAACAGGAATGAGTGAATTTGCTGGAGTACTCACCTCCTGCATGAAATTCCGACCTAGTGGCGGTCCTCCAAAATTCCAGCAGATCCGATGTTAGAATGGGTTCTATCCAGTCATCGGTAGCTGCTATGGTCACCCCTAATGCCTCCTGTATTTGAGTGTAATCCAATGTGTACTTCGTCTTGTTGTACTTGAATGAAAGTCCGATACACAATTGGTCTTCCGTCTTCATTTTGAATGTGGCTATAAATTGTCTGTTGAGGTCGGGGTGTGTTGGAGTGCTCTTTATCAGAAAATCACCAAACCCGGCATTGTTTAGAAATTCCTGCATACTTTCCAACATCCCTAGATTTTTCAAGGTGGAAACATCAAGGAACCGGGTTGCATGCACCTCCCGGCTTTGAGTAATCCTATACCGATCCTTCTCACCTTCGGTCAACTTGTATTTCCTTTGTGATTTCATCTCTTGCAATTGATCAAGTAAAAGAGTTAGAAAGTTCAGCAATTTGATCAAGAGACGAACCTTCTGTCGTAATATCCGTAGGGGAAGCTGAAAGGAGCGCAGGTGTGGCACGACGCAGGGGCGACAGTTTGCAGGCGCAGGGGCGGGCGAAGAGAAGAGGGCGATTTCTGGAGTTTAGCCCAGGTGGTGGTGATGGGACTTTTCCGGGGTTTTCTTCTGTTGCTGCAGTAGTCGCCGGAGGTGGGGCAGTCGAGCGAGAGGGTTTGTGTGTGGTGGTGGAGAGGATTGGCGTTGCAGAGTGTATGGTGACTCAAGGTTACCGGAGGTGGCGCAGGGGCGCGATGTGGTGGTTGACGAGAAGTTCAGGAGGGCGCGAGGGCGTAGGGGTGAGCGGCTAGGTTTTTTCAGAAGTAATGGTGGGGAAGAGTGGAAGACGGTAGATGTAGGTTATTTTAGGGAAGTGTATTTTTTTTCTTTCCTTAACTGAACCGCAGGGGCGGTAACTGTCGCCGCGAGGGCGGTGACAATCGAGAGCTGAGGATGTGTGTCAAGGGTAGCTGCCGCAGGGGCGTAAGTATGTTGCCGCGGGGGCGGTGCTCGGCGGGAGTAGACGCTGGTCAAGCGCTGTCACATCAGGGGCGGGGACTCAGAGCCGCAGGGGCGGTTTTCTTGACAGAACCTCCTCTTCTTATTCCTTCGGGTTGCCTCCCGAATTAGCGCATTTGTTTTACGACGTTGGCTCGACGTAAGGACTCTTCCTCTATTGTCTGAACTTCTTCCTGTATGCCTTTTGGGTTATAACCGTTTGCGACGGTAATCCTCCGGAGGCCCTAGTTTCAATTCTTGTGATGGCTTCCGCCATTTGACCAACCTGCTTCTCAAGGTTCTTGATGCTTGATTTTGTTGTTTGGACATGAGTAGCAAAGTGTTTAGTCAAAACCGGCAACATATCTTCAGTTGTTTGATACTTACCTTGACGAGGTTGTTGTTGTTGTTGGTTCTGTTGATCCCTCCAACGAAAGTTCTGTTGGTCACGCCAATTTTGCATGAAGTTTTGTGCATAGGGATCGTTTCTAGGTCTTTGCTGTTGTGGTTGTCCATAACCCATTGCGTTTACTTCAGCATCATCATCCTAGACTTGTGGACATATGTCCGTTGGATGATAAGGATCAACACATACTCCACAATCTTTAAGCTGATGTGGGGTTCCCATAAGCGTTAGCCTTTTCACCATTTCCTTCAATTCAGCGAGCTCGGTGGAAATCTCGCTCTTTCCGGAACTCACAGCATGAACTCCTTTCTTGGCCGGGGTCCTTCCAAAGTTCCGAGTACCTTCCGCTAGTTCCTGTATCTTTCCAAAGCAAGGTCAGGAGTAGAGTTAAGAATATTACCTCCGCAAGCGGCATCGACGATCCTCCTTTTATTATCTAGCAAGCCATTGTACAAGTACAAGACTAGATCTTGAGTTGAATATCCGTGAAAAGGACAGCTGGATCGGAGACGTGCAAACCTCTCGAAGTACTCGTAGAGAGTTTCATTCGCCTCTTGCTCGATGTTGCTTATAGTTTTCTTCAAGCTATTGGTCTTCTTGGCTGGAAAGTATTTCTCCAAAAACGCCTTGTGAAGGTTCTCCCAAGTGTCTATACTCCCGGATGGAAGGTGGTAATACCAATCATCCGCAGAATCTTTGAGTGTGAAACAAAATGCTCTCATCTTGATTTGCTCTTCGGTAATGTTGGCTGGCTTCATGCTCATATACACAGTATGGAACTTCCCAAGGTGCTTGATGGGGTCTTCACCACTTAGCCCATGGAAGGGTGGAAGCAAGTGAATGAGGCCCGGTTTGAGCTCAAAGTTGACTCCTTCCCCTAATGCCGGTATAGTGACCGCTAGAGGGTTTTGAGTCAAGGTGGGTTGCGTAAGTTGACGAAGAGTACGGTCATCCATCTCTTGTTGAAGTTATTGTTGTCTTCGTTGCCAGATGTGCGTCCTTTCAATTTCTGGATCAAAAGTAGCAAGATTTGGGTTAGTAGCACGGGTTTGAACATAAAAATGGTTCAAACCAAAGAAATCAATAATAACAATAAAACACTAAAACTCCCCGGCAACGGCGCCAAAATTTGACTAGGATATTATTTCTAAGGTTGTTTATACCCAATCAAAAGTACATCCCGACTCAACACTAAGAACAAGTATAGTTGATAAGTAAGGGTCGAACCCAAGAGAGTTTTGAGGTTTTAGATGCAATTATCGATTCAAGTAACAAGTAACAGAAGGGGGGGGGGGTTGGTTGAAATAAGTACACACAAAAGCTTTAAGAGAAACAATTAACGCAACAAGTAAGACAATGATGGGTGAATCTACACTAGGTTAATTCTAGGCATGCAATTGCTACTTTGGTGCGTTCCTTTTACAAGTTTTTAAGTAATCTCCCGTCTCGATCATACATATGTGTTGAGCCAACCGGCATCAACACAACTTAACAGGTTAGTGTTCCGTAAACCTACAAGAACAAATAACAAGTTAGCATTCAAACAAAGACTAAGGGATATAAAGAGAAGATTAAAACCGTTTAACTTATCTTTATATTTGTGTTCCTTTTCTTTAAGTAATTACAACCCGTTATTACTTAAAGTTGCTACTAGATTAAAGACCCGAACCCGGAACCTGTTAATCCTAGTTGTTTACATGTACTTTAGAACCTAAGGTGATCAATCTCAAGTAATAGTTAACATGCAACTAAACAATGGAGATCAAGGAAACACAAAGCATTACTGAATAAAAACTTATATTAAAAGGACTTACAACTAAAGTAACAATGCAGCTTCAAACCAACCTAGTGTAGCAAGGGAGTTAGCAACTCATTACAATGGAAAACTCAAGTCTAAAATGGATTTTGTGGGGAAAAATATGGATGATTCTAGCAATCAGCCATGGACTATTTGTACTACAAAAGACACTTAATTAGGAGTAAATAGCCGGCCTAAAACAGCCACCTTTAATGCCATAAAGGTGGTGTAAACAGCCGGAGTAAAGCTTCTGGCGTTATACCGCAGGGGCGGCCTTCAGGAACCGTAGGGGGCGGTTTAGGTAGAATCGGTTGATCTTCTTCCTGACCGCAGGGGCGGCTAGGCAATTCCGCTGGGGCGGATCTTCAATGCTTCTTCAACGTCTGACTCTTCAATTGCTCGCCGTTACTGATGTCAAGGCGCAGGGGCACCTTAGGGCCAGCGCAGGGGCGGTGACACTGATTCTTCGTCTTCCAGCTCCTAGGGTGAGGCGCATGCAAGGCGCAATGGAGGCGCAAGGGAGCTGCTCTTTGTCTTTTCAAGGCAAGTCACCGCAGGGGCGCCGATGGGTGGTGCAGGGGCGGTGACCTGCTTCTTGGCCGGCGCTGGTGAAGGCGCATGGAGCGCTTCAGTGAGAAGTGTCACCCGTTGGCGCGGTTACAAGGACCCGCTGGGGCGGTGAAGTAGCAGAAACCTTGATTCGTGATCTCTCTCCACTCCTAAGTGCTTATAACTCCTTCCTTAGCTTCTTTTAGTCTTCTTCTTCTGGACCAAGGAGTTAGTAGCATAAACCGATACTAATGCAATAAAAAGACTCTAAAAACTACCCTAAATGATAGTGATTCCATCACCTATCAGTATCCATGAACAACTTCACAACCGTACTTGTATGCCTTCAGGCAAAATTTTCAACCATAATCACAAAAAGATCCACTCATTACTCTACCAAGCACTAACATCATAATTCCAAGCTTGAAACGTTGCTCTAATCTAGGTCCTCTCTTTCACGCCATAGCCACCATGTCTCTTCCATGTTAGTCTAGAAACTTGACTTATCTCTTGCCCGCGGTAACATATCATCCATTTCATACCCTGCATCCTCTATATATTCTTGTTTACGTACCACCTCCATGACACCTTACCTTCTTCTTGATTCACTACTTCCCTTTTACCTTGGTCAAACTTTAAAACCTCTAATTTGTGTCGTTCTTCCATATGTCAATTCCATGACCTACAAAAGTCGCATAAGGTCATCCATATCCCTCTGTAAGAGGTCCGTTAGAGTAGCTTTCTTGAACCAATAATCGTTACTCAATTAAGACAATCGTGCATCCATTAACGTACCTCCTTACCATTGACATTGATCCACCGCGAATACTTAAAGCTCTTGTTGTCGATCCTCTATATGCCCATAACCTTGTTTACTCATCCCCTCTACACTCACAAATAGACAACACGCATCTGTGCGTTCTCAGTTGTCATCGATTAACTTGAATCTGACCTTCTTCAAAGTCAACGACTTATTATTCTACTACACTTCTCATGTTACCATTCTCAGGAAGGCTACCCTCATCGGGATACTTTACCTTAAACTCCGTTAGTTCTTTCTTCATTCCATGCTTCCTCTTCTTTATAAGGTAACTATATCTTCTTTGCCTTGTTGTTTCATATATCTTCCTTTCATAGACTTAACCATTCTTCCTTGATGTCTTTCAAGAGCACCTTCCCAAAGATTATAGTCCTAGCTAGCATCCACTCGCGTTCCTTGATAACACGATTTATGACTTAGGTTTACGCACTCATTTAGATAGTTTTTCCGCTCATTCATGCATGGTTTGCACTAGTTCATTACGATTTGCACTCAATTCATGTATTTTGTCGAGATAGACGTCTACACAGACTTTTACATACTTTGTAGGTATTTTAGGAGTTTTAGGAGCTTAATCGATACATTTGAGGATTGTTCCTCGAGATGACACACCTTCGGACTCATTGGGATGCAAGCTAGGGGCTAAGGAGGACACATGGGACCTTGTTGGTGCATGCCATGCACCAAATTGGTGCTTGATGATCCAAAACAAGTTGAGGCACCAAAACCACGGCCATTGGGACTTGCACGGACGTGGTTTTGGCCGTGGTTTTCCCCAGACAGCTGTGACAGCTGTCCCACGATCTTCATGGCCGACTCTTGCAAATTTGGAGGATAAAAGGTGGTCCTGCAAGGCTGTTAGGGACAAACCCCTCACTCTCATTCTCTCCCACACTCTCAACAACAAATATTCTCTCATTTTGGAAGATTGGATTGGAGCTTCCATTGGAGAAGAAGAAAGGCTTCCATTGGAGAAGAAGAAGAAGCACACTAGTTCATAGTTCCATAGTCTTTTTGAGTGATTTTGAGTGAGCTTTGTGAAACGTTTTGCAAGGATTTGTAAGAAACGATTCGAACCTTCTTTTGAAGGGTTGTAAGTCCTTCTTGAACCTTGATTTATCTTGTTTTACTTGTTTCATTTGCTTAATCCATCTTTCATTTCACCTTCTTGCCATGGATTCTATGATTTTATGCTTGTTGAGTTTGATTGTTAAGATGCATGTTATTGGCTAAATAGATGCGATTCTAGGGTAACGAAAAGATGGTTATGGCATAGACTATGATAGAATAGACTTAAATGAATACCTTGGATAACTTGCTTGATTGAACCTAGTCACTATTTAAAACCACGGTTGGATCTTGCCCTTCCACGGCCGTGGAAAGGGATGAACAGCCCGTAATTCTGACTAATTCATTTGATTTGATAAATCTAAGTGTTAGGTTGTTGATTTGTTGAAATCCTAGTGTTAGTTGAGCTAAATCTATCCTAGGGTGACCTAGTGTTAGCAACTAAGAGTTAGAAGAGACCTACCCGGTGATTCTTGCTCTTAGATACCGAAGATGACGAACTCTAGGTAGTAGTGAGCCTCATAAGCCGCTATTGGACTGAGTGTGCTAGGATTGATGTTTAGGACTTGCCTTCCCGAGACTTACCCGGTAAGGAGAGGTTAGATCCCTAGATAACCATCCGGTTTGTGTAGAATTCCTATCCTTAGGCTCTTTGAGACTTACCCGGTGATGAGACCTTAGGAACGGACTAGTGGACCATGAGACCTACCCGGTGATTGATCCCAATCTAGAAACGCTCGCTCCCAACATACTATAGTTGATCCAAGGAATGATTAGATAGCTTGAGTCCTATGCCATAACCGGAATTTCCAACTCCTAGAATCCGCTTTTCTCTCTTTGATCACATATTTCGTGTTTGCTTTGTTTATTTGTGTTTTAGCTTGACCCTTAGTTTGTTTTGCATTATTATATCATTGTGATCCTTGATTGATCACCACACAAAACCAAACCCAAAAATATTGAGATTTTCATTTATTTGTTTCTTTCTCTTTTCTTATCCTAGATCAACACTATCCTTAGTCACTAATCGATTCAGTCTCACCTCAGTCTTTGTGTTCGACCTCGGAATACTATCCCTACTACAAAACGTCCCGTACACTGCGGGTTCGCTAGGAGTTAGGAGAAATATATCGAGTATAAATTTAAGACTTTTTGTGTGTCACGTTCTTAGCGTAACAAGTTTTTGGCGCCGTTGCCGGGGACTAGGTTAAGATTGAGTCATTGTTTGTGATTGTTTATAGTGTAGGTCTTTCTTGTTGCTTTTGATCTCGTTTGGTTTCTGTCTTTGCTTTTCAGGACATCTCTCACTCTTTAGGTGCATGCGAAGATCTCGTGGCAAGGAGAAGGTCCTTGAACCTCTCCCAAGACTTGAATAAGCTTTCTCTATCCTTCATCACAAAGGCACTGATCTTCCCTCTCAACTCGGTAGTCTTGGAAGGTGGGAAGAACTTTGTCAAAAACTCGATTGTCATCTCCTCCCAAGTACTCACTCTCCCTTGTTGAATAGATTGATACCAAGCCAAGGCTTTATCCTTAAGAGAGAAGTAAAAAGCCCTAAGCTTATGGTTGTTGCTCTCCAATCTAGGCGGTCTTAGAGTCTCCATCAAGATCTCATAGTTCATCAAGTGTTGATGAGGAGACTCTCCCTTCATCCCTCCAAATTGATTATGCCGGATCATTTGTAGAACTTGAGGGCGGAACTTGTAATCATGGGCTGCGGGATCTCCTAAGTTCACACCCGGACGGTGTTCTCTTTGTGCCGGATCCATACGTTGCCCCAACGTTTGTGGTTCTTCAATAGCAATGGGCACAACCCGAATATTCACCGCCGGCTGCGGTTGTGGTGGAGGTTGTTGACGATTAAGCTCTCTTTGCACAAGAGCTTGCCTAATCTCTTCAATCTCCCTCCTAGTTGCTTCTTGCCTCTCATTGGCAAGTCTCCTCTCATTCTCCAAGGCTTCATCTCTTAGTCTAATTTGATCTAAAGCCTCATCCAACTCAGCTTGGAGATCTCTTCCGGCCATCTCTTTTCCCTTTCTAATGCTCTTGGATCTAGATCTAAGGGTTTTCTCCGGTTCGGGATCGAATGGAGCTAAATCCTTGCCACGAGATCTTCGCATGCACCTAAAGAGTGAGAGATGTCATGAAAAGCAAAGACACAAACCAAACGAGATCAAAAGCAACAAGAAAGACCTACACTATAAACAATCACAAACAATGACGCAATCTTAACCAAGTCCCCGACAACGGCGCCAAAAACTTGTTACGCTAAGAACGTGACACGCAAAAAGTATTAAATTTATACTCGATATATTTCTCCTAACTCCTAGCGAACCCGCAGTGTACGGGACGTTTTGTAGTAGGGATAGTATTCCGAGGTCGAACACAAAGACTGAGGTGAGGCTGAATCGATTAGTGACTAAGGATAGTGTTGATCTAGGATAAGAAAAGAGAAAGAAACAAATAAATGAAAATCTCAATATTTTTGGGTTTGGTTTTGTGTGGTGATCAATCAAGGATCACAATGATATAATAATGCAAAACAAACTAAGGATCAAGCTAAAACACAAATAAACAAAGCAAACATGAAATATGTGATCAAAGAGAGAAAAGCGGATTCTAGGGGTTGGAAATTCCGGTTATGGCATAGGACTCAAGCTATCTAATCATTCCTTGGATCAACTATAGTATGTTGGGAGCGAGCGTTTCTAGATTGGGATCAATCACCGGGTAGGTCTCATGGTCCACTAGTCCATTCCTAAGGTCTCATCACCGGGTAAGTCTCAAAGAGCCTAAGGATAGGAATTCTACACAAACCGGATGGTTATCTAGGGATCTAACCTCTCCTTACCGGGTAAGTCTCGGGAAGGCAAGTCCTAAACATCAATCCTAGCACACTCAGTCCAATAGCGGCTTATGAGGCTCACTACTACGTAGAGTTCGTCATCTTCGGTATCTAAGAGCAAGAATCACCGGGTAGGTCTCTTCTAACTCTTAGTTGCTAACACTAGGTCACCCTAGGATAGATTTAGCTCAACTAACACTAGGATTTCAACAAATCAACAACCTAACACTTAGATTTATCAAATCAAACGAGTTAGTCAGAATTACGGGCTGTTCATCCCTTTCCACGGCCGTGGAAGGGAAAGATCCAACCGTGGTTTTAAACAGTGACTAGGTTCAATCAAGCGAGTTATCCAAGTATTCATTTAAGTCTATTCTATCATAGTCTATGCCATAACCATCTTTTCCTTACCCTAGAATCGCATCTATTTAGCCAATAACATGCATCTTAACAATCAAACTCAACAAGCATAAAATCATAGAATCCATGGCAAGAAGATGAAATGAAAGATGGATTAAGCAAATGAAACAAGTAATACAAGTTAAATCAAGGTTCCAGAAGGAATTACAACCCTTCAAAAGAAGGTTCGAATCGTTTCTTACAAATCCTTGCAAAACGTTTCACAAAGCTCACTCAAAATCACTCAAAAAGATTATGGAACTATGAACTAGTGTGCTTCTTCTTCTTCTCTAATGGAAGCCTTTCTTCTTCTCCAATGGAAGCTCCAATCCAATCTTCCAAAATGAGAGAATATTGTTGTTGAGAGAATGGGAGTGAGGGGTCTGTCCCTAACAGCCTTACAGGACCACCTTTTATCCTCCAAATTTGCAAGAGTCGGCCATGAAAATCGTGGGACAGCTGTCACAACTGTCTGGGGAAAACCACGGCCAAAACCACGCCCGTGAAAGTCCCAGTGGCCGTGGTTTTGGTGCCTCAGCTTGTTTTGGATCATCAAGCACCAATTTGGTGCATGGCATGCACCAGCAAGGTCTCATGTGTCCTCCTTAGCCCCTAGCTTGCATCCCAATGAGTCCGAAGGTGTGTTATCTCGAGGAACGATCCTCAAATGTATCGATTAAGCTCCTAAAACTCCTAAAATACCTACAAAGCATGTAAAAGTCCGTGTAGACGTCTATCTCGACAAAATACATGAATTGAGTGCAAATCGTAACGAACTAGTGCAAACCATACATGAATGAGCGGAAAAACTATCTAAATGAGTGCCTAAACCTAAGTCATAAATCGTGTTATCAAAAATACCCCATACTTAAGGTTTGCTCGTCCCCGAGCAAGTTCCCAACTATAGACTAAGAGATGACATGATTTATGCATGCATGAAAAACCGAAAATATTTTTGGAGTTGTGCTTCTAATATTGGATCACCTTCATAGTCATGTTTTATGGCAATGGACAAGCAATCATGTGTCACATAAGTGAAGGCATGGAAAGACAATTATACTTAACTCGAAGGCATGCATAAAATGTAAAAATGAAGAAGTCAAGATGATCATGAGCATATTCAATCTAGATCACTAAGTCTTACACACATGCAAATAGGTCACAAGGGCTTGTGAAATAAAAGGCCAAGAAACGTTGTGATTAGGTGGGAATTTTTCTAGGCTATGTGATGCTAATCCGGGAATGGAACTAACTTCACAACTTCACATTTTTATCAACTTCCCACAAGTGTATATTTTCTCCATCTTTTCTTTCTTTTCTTCTCTTTTTCTTTCACTTATTTTTGAGACAATGGCATTGGTGTACAAAAGCCAAAACCTTGGTGATTAGCCGTCCTCGGGCTTTTTTATTTTTCGAGGTGCATCCACACCGGGCACACATACCAAAGCTCGTTAGGACTATCGGTTTATTTGACTTTGACAAGGCACAAACACCCGATTATGTGAATGGTGCCGAGTTACTCGTCATTTAAACCAACGTCCCCAAACCTATATTTTTGTCTACACTTTCACAACAAATTCAGCACTTCATTCATAACATTCATCCATCAACAACTTCACCCCACAATTGCTCCTCGCCCACTCAACACACTAGCATGCTCCTATTCCCGGATGGGTCAAAAGAGGTCAAATTTATATCAATTAAGGTGCTCAAACAACATGATCAAGATGAGAAGTAGAGAAAGATGAATTGCCTTAATCACTCCTAGATGATGTGCAAGAACTAGCATGTAATTTCGACTTTCAATACTCAATCCAATCAAGACAAATATCATGATCATAATCCATTCATGGGATTCAAGATAAGTACTTCAAGTCCACATATGCATTCATCTATTCAACACAACAGGCCACCCATAGCCAATCCACACAACAATCTCATCACAAGGGTCATTCCCAAGCTTAGAAGCACTAAAATTTTTTTAAAATTTTCTGATTTTTTTTTTTGATTTTTCGAAATGTGTAATGTGTATGTACAATGCAAGACATAATGAAGCATGTGAATAAAAGAAACTACCCTAGATGCTAATCATGCAAAAGATCATGCAAACCCCACCCCATACTTAGAAACACATTGTCCCCAATGTGGTATTCAAGTAAAGAAGAGTGAAAGAGGGTTCTTACAATGTAAAAATGGTTTGCTTTGGTATTTGGGATTACTCAAATGAAGTGATGTCGGATGATCCTATCAACGATGGTAGAGAGCTCAAAGTGTTCGAGACTGCGTCGGGATCCGCGCTAGGCACCGCTAGCCGTCCAAGTCCCGCGTCCGCTCCACCCACAATTGATAAGGGACTCATCATCATCATCCACATGCCATGCAAGGATTCCATGCTACCAAGACTCGAGCACACACACAAAGCACACCAAACACACAAAAACAGAAAAATCAAAACAAAAACAAAAATGAAAAAGGGAAAAATGTCTACCGATGGGTTGCCTCCCATCAAGCGCTTCTTTAAGGTCATTAGCTTGACCAAACTCGGGGGCGTCTCACTCAAGGTGAAGTGGGGCAATCTTGTCCACCGGAGCTCCCGGGATATACTTCTTCAACCGGTGCCCATTCACCTTAAAATCTCCACAATGCTCCCCTCCTTTCTCAACCGCTCCATGGGGAAAGATCTTCTTCACTCAAGATTATAGTCCTAGCTAGCATCCACTCGCGTTCCTCTTGATTGGTATCTTAAGTCTCTCGATCAAAGCTCTTCGTTTCGTCTTTCATCTTCTTGGGGTCATCATTTATACCCACTTCCTCCTTCTTGGTGTTTCTTAGTCTTATCATGATAATGGAAATCGGTTAACTCCACGTGAATCCCCACCATGCCCTTCTTCTCATAACTCTAGTAATGTTGTAACTTTACTTTTTGGTACCTCGTAAGGTTAACTTACGACATTTTAAATCCTTCTCACATGTTTCGTTCACTTCTCTCATCTTAACTCCAATGCTTAGAAACGTCTAAGGAAAGCTTTGCATCTTAATAGAACACCACCTTATCCTTGCTAGAACGTACTCATCTCCTCCTCGATTTACCTCTTTAGTTGTTCACGCTTCTTCTCGAAGAACTTAAGTTCGTTCTCTCCCTTGATCTCGTCGTCGTTCGATCATGGCCTCTTTAGAACCGCTTCTACACTTTAATGTTACTCCCTTTACATGTATTGCTTCCATCTCGATATCTCTTGAGTTGTCTCGAGTTTTTCTTCCACTTGTTCGTCCTTCATTTATGTCATCTTTAATCCTCCTCTTCGACATCCTCTTAAAGGAGTACAAGAACTCCAAGGTGTTCGCCTGAACGTAGCGCTCATCTCGATACTTGAACATATTCGTCCTCGTATGTACCCTATCCTAAGTCAAACGACGTCGTCCAATGATGATGATATCATACTATCATCTTAGCTAAAAGGTCTCATAACTTCATATGCTACTATATATAATAAGAATACTTATACATAACTATATAAGTCCTAAGTCCATATCACTATCAACATAACACATCCAGCATTCCATCAACAATATAAGGTCCCAACATATAACCGTCCACATATAAAACTATACACATATATCCAATTCATCATGAAACATACAATCACAAAGATACACATAAATTCTATCATGCATGAATACAAACCTCATATCCATATCTATATATACATATATATACATACATATACAAAATCTAATAAGCTAAGCTACCGAGATCTACGGAAGGAGTGGTGATCCGTACATTCTACCCCAACTCATGCATGTGATTTTGAAAACGAAAACTCAAAACCCGTGGGGTTTTGTTTATTCCTTATTCAGCCTTTAGAAAATTGCGAGTGCCATTGTTGTCAACCTAGGGCTCTGATACCACTTTTGTAACACCCCGAATCCGCGGGACTCGGGATGCTATGGGTTGGGACCTCACAATGGGTCCCGACCCTTAGCTTGACAACAATTTCACCGGACCATTCCAACATGGCACAAATAAAGGCAAAAATGAAAATCCTATTAATGCAAATGATAAGAAACCCGAAGGAAAATAACAAAAGACAAACTTCAGCCGAGATACAACACAAAACCCAAACACCCAATACCCGGCATACAAAACACAACAATCGAAAGACAATACACAACTCAACCCCATCCAAAACCCTTCCTAAAATGTACGGACCCGGCTGCCCACTCTTCCGGATCTCTCGGCCGCATTCCTAACCTGCAAGACAATCTACAACAATCGGTATAAAACCGTTAGCTCATATTCGAAGCATTAGAATCAATGGGAAAGACACATACACAAGTAATCTCATCACAAGCATACTTCATACATAAAGCACACTAATCCGGTTTATTATCTTTGTTATTATTAGGTCATATCCCGTTCTAATTCAACTTAGGTTTTTGACACGAGACCACCGTGGTCCCGCCTCGGTCCCTACTTACCGGTGTGGAACGGTACAGATGTCTCCGACCGTCTAACCAGTATGGGCTAGTCGCCAAGAACATCCTAGCTCTCGCGGGAACGAGGCAAGTTGTCACCGCCTGTTATCATACACTTGGGCCAAATAATATATAAAGGTCGGTAATCCTATTTCCGGTTTAGTTGTTATAACAAGAAAGAATAATCACACACCACCAAACACACATCAATGCTAATACAAGGAATACGAGCTAAGTAAGTCCGGAGACTTAACTCGTCCCAAAGATAATCCCGTCAACCACCGCTCTCAACTTCCCGTAGGAAGGCACTCAACACCTAGTCAAAACAAGGCACACATTCAACATCTCTCTCACATGCTAGAAGTCCTTAAACTTCTAGTCTCAATGATCTTGCAAGATCATAAACCATAACCATAATAGGATAACGACTCCTAATCCTCACGATCTCCAAGGTCATAATCATCACAACACATGCTAGGATACTCTCGTCCTAGTCTTCACAATCTCAACTAGATCATACAACCATAATTTCAATCCTCATAAGCTCACAAGATCAACCCAAACACTCAACACCCTACAATCCTCACAAGATAACATCAACACCTCAAGCCTTATAACGATCATAAATCCTGAAAAATCACCTAAGGTCCAAAGCCACTACTTGGCATTCACTCTAAGTTATGCTAGATTATCCAACCTAGCATGATACTAATACTAAACATAACTAAATTGAGGAAGAGAATACTCACCCGACGTCAAAACGGATGTCAAACTCGGACTCGTTAGACTTTTATCGGGGCGCTTCCGGAACTAAAACCAAAACTACACAAAATTAGCTTAAGCGCTAATTTTGGAAGAGAGATTAACGCATATAAAAATCTAAGACCCGCTTTCAAAACAAGGGCAATACTTGCAAAGCATTATCCGGGGTGATCACAACAATTTATAAATACGGTTCAAAACCAAAACAACTTTCCGGACAACTAAGAAACTCTCGAAACTTGACCATTTCCCGAAATAAACTTTGGGTCATAAATCCCAAATAAATCCAACAGAGGCATAATATATATATATATATATATATATATATGTATGAATAAGAAAACTCAAGGTAACCCAAGTTAAAAACCCGTAAATACATTTTCCGGGCACCATATACAACTCTAAAAACTTGGGTCATTTTCTGTAAACAAAACCTTCGGGTCAAAATCTGTAATTATATAAGCAGGGGCATATTTGCAAAAATCCAAATTGTGGGCAATGAATGCAAATACAAAAGATGGGTACAAAATTGTAATTATCCAAACATAGGGGGTCCCGATTTTAATTAACCAAAGGGTTTTAAATCCCGCTCAAAGCTTGTTGGGGAAAGGAAAATGACAGGGGCGGCGGCATATCTAGAAGAGAGGCGAGGCGAGGCGGCAGTTGACAAAGGCGGTGGTTCTGTTGGCTTGCAAGGGCTCTCCCGACAGGCTTCTCGACGGACTAAGGCGGCGACTGCGAGGTTGGGATTCTCCGGCTCCCCTGGTGGCTTGACAACTGATGGAGTACCAAACTACAGGGCGAGCTTCCGTTCAGGGGAGGGCTGGTAAGAATTGTTGCCTGCAATTCGACTCAGAGGAGGGAGAGAGTCGAGAAGGAGGGCAGAAGAGAGGAGATTTGCAGGTTAAGGTTTACTGCTTGCGGGAGAGAACGGAGAGGTGAGTCTCTTGTTTTTTTCCGATCAAGGAAGAAGAACAGAGGGATGGTGGCGTGTGGTGGTTGCTGGTGGTCGCGACGAGACATCAATGCTCTCTCGGCGGCTTGACTAAGGGAAGGTAAGGCAGGAGTGGAGGTCTTGGTGCTGAGAAACAGAGGGTGAGGATTGTAGATAGAGAGCCAAAGAGGGTCAGTTGGTGCTGCTCCAGATGGTGGTGGTGTGGCTTCATTGGCTTGCTCGATACAAAGGGAGGTGAAGGGATGGCGCAAGAGAGCTGCTCGCTTCAGTCGCTTGCAAGGAGCTGAGGCAGCAGGGCAACATATTAGGAGTTGGGCAAAGGCAAAAATGAAACAGAAAGAGGGAAAGTGAGGTTAATAATGGTCAAGTCAGCTAGGGTGTAGGGCTCCTTCAGCCGTGCAAGACTACAAGGCATGCAAAAGAAGTTTCAACACGCAAAGGAGAAGAGAGGGTAAAGGTAGAAAAGAAAAATAAATAAAATAAAAGGGAAAAGAACTCGATCGAAACACTCGGACTCGGGATTTCCGAACCGGAAGGACTTACCGACTTTTTCTGAAAAATATAAAACGGATAAACGTGAACGTATCCAAAATTTAAATATACTCATGAAAAATATTTTACGTTGTAAAAATACCATTTTAAAAATATCTAAGCTAAAAGATATCGATAAAATCCGGAAAAAAAATATCGCAAACGGGCCAAAATTGGGGCGTTACATTGTCGATGTGAGACACATTTTCACACATTAACACTCCACCTCAAGTGCAATTATCCTGGACTATTTTACACTTGATACAAAGTCTAAAGCCGACTCAGCTAAACGGGCGAGATAAGATCGGGTATCTTCTAATATTTAGAGATTGGTGATCAATATTGTTTATATAGAGATAAAAAAGATAATAAAAAAATATGAAAAACAACCCAAAATATTACCAACTATCAACATTCAAGTCAAAATAATACCAACTTTAAAAATTATTGGAAGCGATACAAACTATCATCGTATTTACCAAAAATAATATGTCTTATTTTTCCAGCGAAATTTCCTAACTGAGGCGGTGACGTGGCAACCGGAATTTGATATGTCATGAAGAAATAATTATGTGAGGTGAATTTTATTTTTTTAAATCAAGTTAATAACATTTAATATGTTAAGAAATATAAATTAAGTTTTTTTTAAATAATAAATTCGTAACTATTTTTTATAAAAAAAGATAATTTGTAAATATTTTTTTATACAAAAAAAATTAGATTATCAAAAATAAATTTTAAAATATTTTTTTAATTTTAAAAAAAACTATTCTTGTAATTTTTAATAACGTTTTTATGGAATTTTATATATTTTAACTAATTTTTAAATAAAAAATCGATTTTAAAAATATATTTTTGAAAATTAAAATTATTTAAAATATATACAAAATAAATAATTTCCCAAAAAAGTTTTAAAATTTCAAAAGAAAACGATTTATTTTAAAATATATACAAATTTTTTCTTTAAAAAAAATATATTTTTTACAAAAAAAGTTGTAAAAACTTTATAAAAAGATAGTTGCAAAAATTATATTTTAAATATAATACTTAAACAAAAACTTAATTTATATTTTTTTAAATGATTATTTTATTAACTTGATTCTTTTTAAAAATTCCACATTACACAATTAATCCATTTTTTTTATGACATGTCAAATTTCGGGTGCCACGTCATCGCCGGAGTTTGTATTTTCTCCGAAAAAGTAAGACATATTATTTTTGGTAAATATGTTGATAGTTTGTATCGCTTCTAGTAATTTTCAAAGTTGGTATTAATTTAGGTTGTTTTTCCAAAAAAATAAGATTAAAAAATAAAATTAACAATTAAAGGATAAACCCAACCTATAAATCAATATTCTAGACTCATGCTCTAACATTCTTTAAAAAATTTAGAAATATTAAAATTAAATTAGTTAATATTTGAAGAAAATATATAATGAATAGTATATTACTTCCTATTTTTCGATAATGAGTTTAACGATAATAAATCATCTAAAAAGTAATGAAAAATCTATGTCGAGCAAACACCATGAGCCAAGAGACCAAAAATTAAATAAATGGTCGTTTGAAAATATGGAGTAATATGTAAAATTTTGACGTTCATATTTTGAATAAGATGATTCACACTGAAACTGAACCAATTTAAATAAGTAGCCAGAGGGTTTGACTTTGACCAAATAGGTCAATATACATGGCGGGCTTTATTGTGGAGATCGGGATATGACGTTCATTAAAGTTATTGGGCCGGCCCAATATGAAATTGCTGGAGTTGTATGTGAATTGGGCCTGAATGCTAAGCCCAATGTGGTAAACGACCGCCAAGCAAACCTAACTAGTGTATTACCCGCCCCTTGTGCGAGTTTTAATATATATTCAATACTTAAAAGTTCATATGTATATTTTTGAAAGATAAAAATACGGAGATTGAATTATAGTTATTACTATAATTTTTAATTCACTTTTAAGTATTTTTTCGTCTAACTATTTATATATTAAAAATATTTATAATAACTAATTATCTTGAAAAAAAAAGAAAAAAAAGAAATGGATTAGGATAAATTTTTGAAAAAAATAAAAAAATAAAATAAATTATACCGTAAAAATAAAATTAAAAGGATTTGTTAATATATGTTTGTCGGTAAAATCAATGGAAAAAAAATCCGTAAAAATTTAAAATTATTTTTGTAAAATATTTATTTAAATATGTTTATACAAATTAAGAAATTAATTTGCAATTTATATTAATATTTAAAAATTACTTTTTAAAATAAATTTTTTGAACTCCGGAAAACGTGACATTGATCCGTGACAAAAAAAAACCCTTATATTTTAATGAATATAAGGTAAGATTAATGGGCGATCTCGATTAACCATGATAATGCATGTCAACTAAATGAAAATTATCACTTAATAAACTTATAGACGAGCCCAGTTTAGCGATCTGCTCGTATCGCTGTCTTTGACACATACAAGTGAAACAAGATTCATATGCCAACGAGAATTGTCAAATCTCATCAATTCGTATTGATTATCAATGATGTCTCCAATTGATGTACTGTATATGATTAATGGGCAGATTAGTAGTTTTGGAGGATTAGGTTTTGAATTTGTCTTTTCAAGAGAAGCTAAAGTGTGAAAGCGTGCTTCCTAGTTCTGCTGCCAAGATGCCCTCAACAGTCTACATAATAGGAATGCATGTTCTATGTTTTAAGTTGTCAACAGTATCTTCACTGTCTTGTCTCCTCTCCTGGCTACCTTTCTTCTTACCCATCTTTTTACTATTTTATATTATTAATCGATCCTATAGTATTTTTTGGTATGAATCATCCAACGCTCTTGTCTTACAATTAACACTTAAAAAACAAATAGAATAAAAATATGTCGATGCACAACTCTCGCATTTCGTAAAACACAAACCTTAAACTGCCGTAACACATGAATTAAGACATATGTTTTAATAAACATCATAGATATTCCATATATAGTCGGACTCTCCAGACCTTAAATTAGTATAAACGAGCAAGACAAAACTTACATAATTTCTCTTTTTTATTAATCAATGGGAACAAGGTTGATTAATCATCTGGAACGGGAAGTCGGACCATGTGCTAAAGTAAGTGATGAGGACTGAAACATGATCTTCAAAGCTCGCAAGTACTTACCTGATTGTAGTAAATGAGTCACGATCGAACTGATAGAAAGCGATGAAATGATTTGACCGATTAATAATGAAACAACTAAATCATAACACGAAACATAAACAAAAACAAGAGTTACCCAATCAACCTATTGTAACTAAAACTAGAGAGATAGATTACAAAATTGGAAATCATGAGGATGAAAAAACAAAACTAGTTGATCAACTGATGGAGACCGGTCGATCGATCGGTGTATAAAAGACAAGATATAAAGAGTAGCAATAAGGGATAAAGAAGAATTATTTGCTGCTTGATTTAGAATCAAGGACTTCATAAGTAACACAATTTTAGATGCATCACCGATTAATAAAAGAGTTTTAAGATCAATATCACCACGCCGTGCACATATAATCTCAACTGATAAATCCATAGAAGAATTTAAATCATGTTATGCAAGGACCAATTCCGGTCGGCTCTCGCATTTTACGAAATGTGAAAGGCATGAGTGACTTGACTCTAGCCTTTTGCGATCAACAACATGAAGAACATATAGTTATAAAGCGCTCTCGTATTTTTCATAAAACAACTCAAAACTACAGTAACTCTCACATATAAACATTCAAGGAATACATAGATCATTATGATAATCATAGGTCTACATAGTCGGGCTCTCTCGATCATAGAACAAATGAATTTATCAAGTTATATCTTAACACAAATTCACAGTTGTATCAATCGAAGAGGAAAAGGACCGGTCGACCGATCGGTGTAGGTGTGGTCGATCGATCTCCGTACACTACAAACCTTCTAACAAAAATTGCAAATGGAACCTAATGGCTGACAAACCTTATTTATAGGAGGATGTCAAACCTAATCCTCCTAGGATTTGCAAATCAAATCTAAATCTATCAAACACTATCTTATAATTAAAAGATAGAATTGTCCAAATAAACTTGTAGGGCCTAGTTGGTAAACCTCTTTGGAAATTCTTCGGAAGACATTGCTCTTGACTAACGGTCACATGATGAACATGTGCACTGGTGGCCGGTCGACCGGTAGGTGGTGGTCGACAGACCGACGCTAGAACTTCGAGCAATTCTTGATCTTCATTCTTGGATCTCAATCAATTCCATCTTGATCTTCAATTCGTTGAACTTATGGGAAACCTTAGTGCGTTGTCGATATTCTCTAATAAATAGCTCCATTTTAGCTCCATAAATGCTTGGAATGCCTACAATGTCAAAAACTAACCTATGAATCTAAAAAACACAAAAGGAAAGGAAATACATCCATAAGAAATGCTAATATGCCAAAAAGTATTAAGGGATGGATAAGAATGATCGTGAAAAATGATGTTATCAATAATGGTGAAATTCTCGAATTAAAACTAGCTGAAGAAGATAATATTTGCAAAGTCGTATTTATGAGGAGGAAAGATAACCCTAATCCTCTTAGGGTTTGAGGTTAATTCTACTGGACCCTTGAGAACATCCATTTTAGTGTCTTTTTCACCCTCATACGTATTCATCCTTTGAGTATATAGTGTATATTTGCATCATATTATGGTAGATTTCTTTCCCTTTAATATTTTCAAAATCTACTCACGTGTTCAAGATGTTGTAGGCATTTAAAGTCTTCCAAGAGCTTTGAAGGTATAAAAAAAATAAAATATCCAACAACTAATAAGATCTCGATGGGATCTTACGAATCTCGACATAAGCAAATCTCGGGCGAGATTTGGTTCTCAGGGCTGAGATTTTAACTAGCTGGCCTAAATCTTGAATTAGCCAAATTTCTTGGCTCCTCGATCATCTTCACTCTTGTAGGGTCCTTCCATAGTAGACACCAATGCCACTAAAGCAGACTTAAATACAAGTAGAGTCTCTTTAGGTGTACATGTTGCCAATAAGCTAGCAATCTCTTCTTGAATGGACTTCACTCTTGATCTTGTGATAAATCCTTCTATGTCATGACTTGAAGATGATGTAGCTTCCTTCTCCTTCAATCTATTTGCTCTAGCTCTAATGATTGGTCCTTGTATAGTTAGTGTTGGGGATGGTCCCTCATCATCTTACCAAACACACCGTTAAATATTACATCAAGGAAAAAGGAAAAAGAGTTTTATGGTTAAATGTCTTATATAATGAGTAACAACTAGTTGACAAATATAGCGGGGATTGGGGGAAGATAAATGGTGAATTTTTAAAGGGTAATTTTTTGAATTACGAAATTAAAATATTGAATATTAATAAAAATATTTTTAGTTTTTGACATTCTAATAAAAGAAAACTAAAAAAAACATTATTTTTTAAAATTGAGTTTTTTTATCACCAAGGTTTAGTTTGTTGATTACATCAGTAATATGGTGTTTTTGGGAGTCGGTGACAACACCAACACATTGGATTGTTGATAGTACAAATGATGACAATGATTTGTTGATAGTACAATTGATAACAATACGTTATGACAAAACAATTTGTTACAACGAGTTGTTGACACACAATTGGTGACAATGGATTGGTAACAAAACAATTGACGACAACATAGTTGATGATAATACAACTGATGACCATGCGTAGGTGATATCACTTTTGATTACAACATAATTGGTGAATACATTTGGTGACAATGGATTGATGTCAACTAGTGGCATGGGAAATAGATCGAATCGAATACTTGGATATCAAAAACAAATTTTTAGAGAACCCGATCTATATCCGCCCATATATTGACATTTTTTCCGAATCGGATAATGATATATGGTTGACCAAAATTTTAAAACATGGCATCCGAAGATAACTTTAGCTAGACTATTTAACTATCCTCAAGTATCCGACTTATCTGAATGACTCTAGTCTCTTATAATATGTACTATGTATAATTGATCACAATGCAATTGATAACAATACAATTCTTTTTATAAATGAAAAAAATGGGGTTAGTTTAGGTAAGAAGGGTTGCTAAAGTGCGGCATTACGGAAAAATTTGGGCCATTGATTCATTTGATCCAATGATCTACATCTACCATCCACGTGATTTTAACAATTTAGAAGAGGTGCAGTGACATTTTTGTAATTTTTAGAAGGTATAGGGGGCAATTATTTTATTTTAAAAATATGTTTTTAGAAAGGAGGACGCAGTGACAATTTTGGAATTTCATGAGAAAACTATATCAATTTATTATCTCAGTTCATAATTTCAGTTCAATTCGTTCACAAAAATTATATAGTCAATTTTGATATTTTTTTGTAGTTAGTTCATGTATTATTTTGTTATATATTATTTTATTATGTTTTTAATGCATATTTTAACTTGTACATGCTTGAACTAACTTAACATAATGTTCGAAATAATGATACCCAAATTTTGAATTGATATTTTAAAGGGCTAATTACCTGACTAGGCTATTTTGAGTTCTTAGTTTAGTAAATAGGATTTTAGTATTTTGCTATTAGGTTGTAAGAGCCTTAGTCTTTAGGTGCTAATAGTGCTGAGTTTGTGCCTGAACCGCCCCTGCGGCCAGTACATCCGCCCCTTAGGTTTAGGGTGTGCTGCAGCCGTCTTTGTTGACTCGTGCATTTGCTTTTGACCCTTTCTTCCTCTATAAGTTTCCTTCCCTTCTAAATGAGGGTTTCTACTCTCTCTCCAGCTCCATCTTCTGTCCTACGCTCTTCTTCTTCTTCTTCTTCTTCTTCTTCTTCTTCCTTTGAATCTTCTTCTAGTTTCCTTGATCTTGTAAGAGTTTTGAAGAGAGTTTGTGTGGATTTGGTTGATGATGTTGTTGTGCCTTTGATGAGTCAGCCTTAAGGTTGTGGTGAGGAATCTCCCTCTATTAAGGTTCAACCTGGTGAGTTCTTCCTCCTTTTCTTTCTTTCTTCTTTCTTCTTTTATTCCTTTCTAGCTTAGAATTCCACAAGGTTGATCTTGTGGCAGCCTTCTTAGGCTTTGTTTGATGTATATGCGTATGTATATGTATGTATGGGGTTGTTGGTTGAAGAAGGTGTGAAGAGGTTCAATTGAAGACGAGAAGAGAAGCTGAAGTATGCATTCTGCACACCAGCCGCCCCAGCGCCGGCAGTCGCTGCCCCTACGCCACCCAAGGCTGCCCCTGCGGTTCCCTTCTTTCCAGCCTTGCCGTGTTTTTGTCACGTAGGTGTGTCTTGATTCCGGGCTTGCCTAAGGTTGGCATTGTCCGTTCCTTAACTAGTGTGCGTGTGTAGCATCATGCTAGGTATAGATGAGAGTGTGATGATGATGTTATGATCATGTTATGCCTTGTACGGCTTTGATGATTTAGGATGTCGAGTGAGAGTTATAGGATGTATACGATCCTTATGGACCCCTTTGGGTCTAGGTGTGACCTCTTTGATGAATAGGAGATTGATATCCTTTTATGTCTTGTTATTAGGCAATTCCCTCTCAGGATTGGAGGTTGACCGTGGTTGAGATTGTACGAGGTTTAGGTAAGTCCATATGACTTACTTAGCTACCATCCTTATATTGGGTATTTGCATGAGTGGTGTGTGTGTTATATGCTTGATATGATACCATGCGATGTCGATTATTACCGACCTATGCTTTATTGATATCCCCACTACGTGGCAGTGAAAACCTTTCCCTTTTATCCTGTAAGGAGTTGGGAGGTTTTGTGACGTCAGGCCACCTGGTGTACAGGAAGGGCACAACTCCACTCCCACAGGGTACACGGGTTGTGTGACCGACACTACTTCCAGATGGCTAGAAGGCCATGAGGCGAGGATGATACGTTCCTTGTGTCACATAGTTTCATATACCTATATATATACAAATTGAGTGAATGACTACTTATATAAAGATAATTAAACGGGTAAATGTGTGACAACATGATTATGTGTTTATCTTGCATTGTGCTTGCGGTTATGCATTACCTTATATACGTATGGCTAGCTAATGGTTTTATATCGTGTTGTAGATGTTTAGCAGCATAGCCGAGCTGCAAAGTGATTCGACAAGGTGACAGGCCGAGGAATCTCGTATTAGGTGGTTATGGTTTTTGGGATGTTGTATTCCTCCCGTGTGAGGATTTTGTGTTTTATTCTCGGCTATGAGTTTGTCTACTTTTGATGTATAGTTTTATACCGTTTTATGTATTTGTTTTCATATCTGTTGGTGCCATGTTGTAAGGTAGTGAACTTGTTGTCAGGCTAGGGTTAGGATCCATTGTGAGATCCTAACCCAATGTGACATCCCGAGTCCCGCGGATTTTGGGTGTTACATAGGTTAATTTAACCCTTTTATTATTTCAACCATCAAACCCTACCTCCATCTTCTCCTTCTCTCTCATCTCTTTTCTTCTTCTTCCGTTCCAACAGATCTCACATTTCAGATATTAAAAATCAGAATAGATCTACCTCCATTGTCTTGTGTAGTCGTCACTATCGCAAGGTCCTCCGGTGTGTTCCGAGCGAGCCTGAGTCTTGTTCTTCTTCCCCAGTCGTTGTCATCAGCCTTAGCAGGAGCGGACTCACGGGGCTCTGGTGCACTATCTTCCTCATCTCACTGCAGTGGGTTAACAATAGCAGTTCGGCAGGAGTCACCAAGGAATCGCTGCAGACCGGCCACCGCTCGTTGCCAGAGAAGAAGACTGCAGACGACGTCGTTTTCGGTGAGGTCAAGAGGAAAGGGTCAATCAGACAGGTTTTTATGCATTCAGATAAATTTGATGCAATTTTGATGCTTTTTATTAGAATATTTTATTATAATATTTGCTAGTTTTAATTATTTATACTGTATGTCCAAACAATGTTCTAGTTCAAACATTTTATAATATTAGTTGTTCATTATTTTGAACTTATGAACACAATTTATAAAAATGTATGACTTATTAGTACAATATAATCTGATGTTTGAACTAACAAAAAAATAATTTGACAGAAGTGTACACAAGTTTTGAACGAAAAAAATTGCCCATTAGAATAAAAGAAGAAAGGGAACAAAACTGGAATAAATAAATTCAAATTTTTTATACTGTTAATTCAAAAATGTTTGAACAAAATGTACAAAAAAATGTTAAAAATGAGAACTATCAGAACAAACAATTTGAGCGAATTGAACAAAAATATAAATCATTGAAACAAATATTTTGAAATAACTAAATAAAACAGATTCTCACTATACCTTGTGAAAATTACATATTGTCGTTCGTCATGAACCTTTTAAAACAGATTTTCAAAAATGACAAAATTATGGTGTGAAAATCATATAATTACAAAAAAAATGTCACCGTGTTGCCATTAAATCATTCAATGATGTGAAATTAAATCATTCAATGATGTGAACTAATTTGCATTGTTGGATCAAGTACATCAACAGTGAAAAATGCTTCGTAATCCGTACCTGAAATACAACTCCGTACTTTAACCAAATCGGAAAAATTTATGAAAAAAATTCAGTAAAGAAAGAGTTCCCGAAATCGTTTTTAACTGTTTTTTTAATTAAAAGGTGAAAATAAAAATAATAAAAACTAATTTTGTTAATTTCATAGCTCAAATTAATTATTCTACCGTTTTTTTTTTTGGTGGGAATTATTCTACCGTTTTTATGGAAAGATAAATGCATTAAGCCATTAAGTAGCGATTACCAATTATAAGGCATAGTTTGAGAGTGGAGAGTTTATGCGTAATTTGTTGTGATTGAAGAATTGTGGTTGCCAATAATTGGGGATGCCCATATGCTCCTTTTCATTATTTGAGACGTCTAAAATTCTTCTTCCATGTTTTTAATATGTTTGTCCTCAATACTACATCACCCCCCCCAATTATTTCACTATCTCTCCAGATTTTTTTTAATTTTTTATTTATTTTATGAGTGACATGTGTTTGGTGTTAGAGTATCTATTTGGAATGTGATTGTTCTTGTTTGGAGGGTTGTGATGTGTGATCGTAACTTACGGCTTAAAATCGAGTCTAACTATAAGAATTTTGTTGTGCTTCTCCCGGAGTTTAGTTTCTTGTACCTTTTTTCGATGACGCGTTTCATCGTTTTCTGTCGGAGATAATAAGGTACCACATCGAAAGATGGGGACATCCCGAGCCTAATATATAAGCTCGGTGATCTACTCCTCCTATTGTCAATTGGTTTTAAGATGAAACCTCATCGGGTTTATGTGTTGGACTTGAGTCTAATGCGCATGTGCGCTCGTATGCACACAACTCCCGCTCTACCGGTCCGTATGTATCGGACTTTGACATTTTCCTTTACTCGACTTTCTCTCTTTCTTTTCCCTCATGTGCATCTCTCGAATCAATTTGTGTACTTCCTGTTCTTGTCTTTTTTTTTTTTTTTTTTTTTGCTATTTTGTTTCGTGTTTGGTTTGTTCCGGTTAATTGTCACTCCGTTACCGTTTTATACGGCATCCAATGATCCAACACACTATTTATATCTAGTCTAGGGATTTTCTTTTTATTTTGAAAATAAATTAATAATTATAAAAATATTAATAACACAGCAATTTCGTAGATTAAAATTATTTCTTAATCGAACATTATAATATAAGTTTACAAATAGAATATGGAAAAAATTGCCATCAGAAATAAGACGAAGAATGCATATTAATATAATATAATATTTAAATTACAACTCGGTCCTAGTGATTACACGAACCTGGGTGATCACCCGTTCCGAATTAATTTTGAAATTCCTTATTCTACAATAAATCTAACAACACAAATGTTAAAATCGTTAGTTAACAATCACAACACACAAAGCTAAGTACTATAAATAGCACAATCACATATCAATTAGTAAACTTAACATGTAATCATGCTTTCATACGAAATCTCTTTCTTATCTCATTAGCTTATTCACTCTAAGTTCAACTTATTTTGTATGCTTAAATCCTCGTATGCACGTGCAGGAGTGATTTCAATGCATTTCTTCGTATACATATGACAAACCGGTTTCAAAGACCCTCATCATATAACATGATTGAAGTGGTTCAGGTAGCATGACCTATACAAAACATAAACTAAGGTCTAAAAGAATTGTAGTGTCGTCCTATATATTCAAGTTTGTTATTACCAATCAAAGAACATACACAACTATCATAACACCTAGATTAGTGTCCGGAAAGTTAGTTAAATAGGTCCATAAGACTTACCAAAATGAATTGAAAACTCGTTTACCGTTATGTCACAACCCACTCACGTATATACCTCAAAGTATCTAATAAAATAGATGAATAAGAACATGTTTTCATGCTATATTTTATGTGCATGTTTAGCTTAGCTTAGTATTGTTTTTTTTTGCATGCAATATACATCTTTATCGTCATATAGCTTCCTACCTCCTTATTTTGTTTGTCAATGTAGGTGATTGACCTAATAACGAGCAAATGACAATTCTAAGCCAAGCATTTGTTGCTATCACCCGAGCTTTCCGGGAAAGAGCCGCAGCCTCGAGTTGAAGAGAAGGACAAGGTCGCCTTCACTCAACTCCTTGGGGATGATCCTCTTGTCATGCCACCGCTTGGTCCTTTCTTTCTAGATCCGGGCATTCTCGTATGCATCCAACCGGATCTCTTCAAGTGCGTTCATATCAAGCTATCTCTTTTCTCCCGCCTCCTTGAGGTCAAAATTTAGCCACTTAATGGCCCAATGCGCTCTATGCTCTATTTCTACCGGAAGGTGGCAAGACTTGCCATAGACCAACTTGTAAGGAGTAGTGCCAATTGGTGTCTTGAAAGCGGTCCTATATGCCCACAAAGCATCATTGAGCTTCATAGCCCAATCCTTTCTAGTTCTAGATACCGTCTTCTCGAGAATGGCCTTTATCTCCCGGTTGGAGATCTCCACTTGGCCACTAGTTTGGGGATGGTAAGGTGTTGCCACCTTATGAGTCACCCCATACTTAGCCAAAAGTGCCCCAAAATTCCTATTGGTGAAGTGCTTCCCTCCATCACTTATGATCACCCTTGGTGTTCCAAACCTTGGAAAGATCACTCGGTTGAAGAAGCGCACCACAACCTTGGCATCATTTGTAGGAGAGGCGATTGCCTCCACCCATCTCGAAACATAGTCAACCGCCAATAGGATGTAGAGGTTGCCACATGAAGAAGAGAATGGTCCCATGAAGTCCACACCCCACACATCAAATATTTCCACTTCTTGTATGTTGTTCAAAGGCATCTCATTTCTCCTTGAGATGTTGCCCGTCCTTTGGCAAGCATCACAAGCTACCACAAAGCCTTGCATATCCTTGAACTAACTTGGCCAAAAGAAGCCCGATTGCAACACTTTCGCACATGTCTTGTGTGAGCTAGCATGCCCTCCACATGGCAAGGAATGACAATGGCGGATCACGCTCTCCACCTCATCCTCCGGTATGCATCTTCTAAACATTCCATCCGGCCCTCTCTTGAACAAAAGTGGTTCACTCCAATAGTAGTGCCTCACATCCTTGAAGAACTTCTTCCTTTGGGCGTATGTCAAACCGGGAGGCACTTCCTCGCACACTAAGTAGTTCACAATGTCGGCAAACCATGGCTCACTTCCTCTAGACACTTGGAACAAGCACTCCTCCACCATTTGCAATTGCTCATCCCGGAATGAGTCATCAATCGGGATGTCATCCCTTTCAAGCTCCAATGGTGGGACTCTACTAAGGTGATCCGCCACGGAGTTCTCGGATCCCTTCTTGTCCCGGATTTCCAAATCAAACTCTTGTAGAAGAAGGATCCACCGAATCAACCTTGGCTTGGCATCCTTCTTTGTAAGTAGATAACGGATCGCAACATGATCCGTATAAACTATGACCTTCGCTCCAACAAGATATGAGCGGAACTTCTCAAAAGCATACACCACCGCTAGCAACTCCTTCTCGGTGGTAGCATAATTGAGTTGGGCATCATCTAGCGTCTTGCTAGCATAGTAAATAGCATGAGTGCGCCCATCTTTCCTTTGCCCCAAAACAGCCCCAACGGCTACATCGCTTGCATCACACATGATCTCAAACGGTAAACTCCAATCCGGAGGTTGCATGATAGGTGCGGAGATCAAGGCGTTCTTCAACCTACAAAAAGCCTCAAGACAATCTTTGGAAAAGACAAAATCAACATCCTTCATTAGTAGGTTAGTAAGAGGCTTAGAAATTTTAGAGAAGTCTTGAATAAACCTCCGGTAAAAACCGGCATGCCCTAAGAAACTCCTTACCCCCTTCACCGAGGTAGGTGGTGGCAACTTCTCTATCATTTCAATCTTGGCCCTATCAACCTCAATGCCACGGTTAGACACCAAGTGTCCCAACACAATGCCTTCACTTACCATGAAGTGGCATTTTTCCCAATTTAAGACAAGATTTGTCTCCTCACATCTTTGCAATACTAATGACAAGTTAGCCAAGCAATTATCAAAGGAAGAACCATAAACAGAGAAATCATCCATGAACACTTCCATGATATTCTCAATGTATTCTGAAAAGATGGCCATCATACACCTTTGGAAGGTGGCGGGTGCATTACACAACCCAAATGGCATTCTCCTATATGCAAAAGTACCCCATGGACATGTAAAGGTGGTTTTCTCTTGGTCATCGGGGTGGATAGGGATTTGGAAGAATCCACTATAGCCATCTAAATAGAAAAAATGGGAATGTTGAGCTAACCTTTCTAGCATTTGGTCAATGAAAGGGAGAGGGAAGTGATCTTTCCTAGAGGCCATGTTAAGCTTCCTATAGTCAATGCACATTCTCCACCCCGTAACCGTCCTAGTTGGGATTAGTTCATTGTTCTCATTAGTCACTACGGTCATTCCACCCTTCTTAGGTACTACATGAACGGGACTAACCCACTTACTATCCGAGATAGGGTAGATAATTCCCGCATCTAGCAACTTAATGATTTCCTTTTTGACTACCTCTTTCATTATGGGATTCAATCTCCTTTGATGTTCAATAGAGGGTTTATGATTATCTTCCATCATTATCTTATGCATGCACAAAGAAGGTTTAATGCCGACCAAATCATCAATAGTATAGCCAATGGCTTTCCTATGCAATCTTAGCTCATGCAACAACTTAGCAAGTTCATCATCACTCAAGCATGCATTAACAATCACCGGATATGTTGAATTATCACCAAGAAAAGCATACTTCAAATGAGAGGGGAGGGGTTTGAGTTCAAGTTTAGGAGGACCTTTGTCGAGCGGAGACGATCCAAACAAGGTTGGATGAGATGAATCCAAAGCAAATGAAGACCCTTCAAGGCTCCTTGAAGCTTGATCATCAATAAGGTCTGATTCAGGGGAAACCACGGCTGGAACCACGGTTGGCTCCTCTTCCACGGCCGTGGTCCTTGCCTGGCTTGCTTCTCGGAGTTATCCAGAGAGTTCTACGGCCGTGGAACCACTTCCACGCCCGTGGAACATGCAGCTGTTCAGCACTTCTTCGTGGTCTTCAAATCCAACTCTTGCCTCCTTTTCCAATGCTTCTAAGGCCTTGATTTCTTCATTGCAAGCATCCTCAATACCTTCCTCCATCATACTTAAGGTAAGAACCTTCTCCAAGGGATCCTTGATCAAGATCGAGCTCACAACTTCTCTAGATTCCTCTTGCTCGACTATGTTGAAGACATCTTCATCAAGGGTTGGCCCTTTCATCATTGTGGACAACTTGAACTTGACGTTTTCTTCTCCAATGTTGAAGGAGAGAGTCCCATTCTTACAATCCACTAGGCACCCGGAAGTGGCTAGGAAGGGTCTTCCTAAGATGATGGGAACCGGATAGTCCGCCGGAATATCCAAGACAACAAAATCAATTGGCACATAGAATCCTCCTAGCTGCACCGGAATGTCTTCTAAGATCCCAACCGGGTGAGTGATAGATCGGTCCGCCATATAGAGGGTCATCTTGACCGGTTTCGGATCTCCTAGCCCAACCTTGTTGCAAAGTGCAAGCGGTATGATGCTTACACTTGCCCCAAGATCACAAAGGGCCTCATACTTCACATCTCCCACTCCAATTGGGACACAAAAGGAACCCGGATCTCTTAGCTTGGGAGGCATTTCCTCCTTCATCGTTTGGATCAATTCCGAGGATCTCTTGGTCATTCTTATCTCCCCATACTCGTCTAACTTCCTTTTGTTGGAGAGTATCTCTTTCAAGAACTTGCCATATGCCGGCATTCCTAAGATAGCATCCATGAACGGAATGTTAATATGCAATTTAGACATTAGTTCAAGGAACTTACCAAAGTGATTGTCCAAGCGAGCTCTTGCTCGGGATTGAGGGAATAGTAGTGGTGGTTTGTATGGAGGTGGTGCCACATAAGTTGGCTCTACATCCTTGCTCTTGCCTCCATCTCTTTGCAAAGTCTCTTCCTCTATCACCACTTGTTTCCCCTTAGCATTCTCCTTGGGCAAAGGATCTTTCATGCTCAACCCACTCCTTATAGTGATAGCCAACACTTGGCCTCTTGGGTTGTCTTCGGTCCTTCCGGGAAGCTTTCCCGGATCTCTATGGGCTTCACCCGCTTTTTGGAACACTTGTGCTTCCAACACTTTTTGAGCTTTGGAAATGGAAGTCACCGTGCTCTCAAGACCACTCAACCTTCCAAGCAATTGCTCAAACATCATTTCGGTTCTATCCTTTGGAGGTTGAGTAAATCTGGGTGGAGGTTCTTGTGAAGCCTTTGGTGGTGGAGTTGTGCTTGTGGAAGCGGGAGGATTCAAGGCTCCATCCGGGTTAGAGTAGGAAAATCCGGGATGGTTGTGGTTAGGCCAGTAATTGTTGAATTGCCGGTTGTTGTTGAAGTTCCTTGGGCCTTGATAATTGGTGTAATTACTCCTTCCCATGTAATTCACATCCTCCTCCTTGGAAGATAAGTTAGCTTGTGGAAGCACTTGAGGAGTTGTTTGGTTCTTCAAAGTTGTAGCACACAACTCCCTCAAGGACTTTAGCTCGTTGTTGATGGCGTCAAGCTTGAAATTGCTCATGGTGACTTCACTCACCTCATATGCTCCCGCCTTTCTCCCTTCACTCTTCCTATGGGAGTATTTCTCAATAACAAGAGCTTGCTTCTCCACAAACTCTCAAGCTTCATCTACATGCTTCTCCATGAAAGTCCTACCGGAAAGAGATTGGAGCTTGAATTGGCTATCTTCATCAAGTCCTTTGAAGTAGATCTCCAATAGCTCAATTTTCGGTATGCCATGGTGTGGACAATCTAGGAGAAGATCTTTGAACCTCTCCCAAGACTTGAATAAACTCTCTCTATCCTTCATCACGAAGGCATTGATCTTCCCTCTTAACTCGGTAGTCTTGGAAGGTGGGAAGAACTTAGTAAAAAACTCGGTTGTCATCTCCTCCCAAGTACCAACTCGCCCTTGTGGAATAGATTGATACCAAGCCAAGGCTTTATCCTTAAGAGAGAAGGAAAAAACCCTAAGCTTATAGTTGTTGTTCTCCAATCTTGGCGGTCTAAGAGTCTCCATCAAGATCTTATAGTTCATCAAGTGTTGATGAGGAGACTCTCCTTCCATCCCTCCAAATTGATTATGCCGGATCATTTGTAGAACTTGAGGGCGGAGTTCGTAATCATGGGCTGCGGGATCTCCTAAGTTCACACCCGGACGGTGTGCTCTTTGTGCCGGATCCATACGTTGCCCCAACGTTTGTGGCTCTTCCATAGCAATGGGCACAACCCTAATATTCACCGCCGCCGGCTGCGGTTGTGGTGGAGGTGGAGGAGGTTGTTGACGGTTAAGCTCTCTTTGCACAAGAGCTTGCCTAATCTCCTCAATCTCCCTCCTAGTTGCCTCTTGCCTCTCGTTGGCAAGTCTCCTTTCATTCTCCAAAGCCTCATCTCTTATCCTAATTTGCTCTAAAGCCTCATCCAACTCAGCTTGGAGATCTCTTCCGGCCATCTCCTTTCCCTTTTTAATGCTCTTGGATCTAGATCTAAGGGTTTTCTCCGGTTCGGGATCGAATGGAGCTAAATCCTTGCCACAAGATCTTCGCATACACCTAAAGAGTGAGATGTCCTGAAAAGCAAAGACACAAACCAAAAAGAGATCAAAAGCAACAAGAAAGATCTACACTATAAACAATCACAAAATAGACTCAATCTAGACCTAGTCCCCGGCAACGGCGCCAAAAACTTGTTACGCTCAGGATGTGACACGCAATGGGTTTTAAATTTAGATTCTCGTTATATTTATCCTAACTCCTAGCGAACCCACATTGTACGGGACCTTTGTAGTAGGGATAGTATTCCGAGGTCGAACACAAAGACTAAGGTGAGATTGATTCAATTAGAGATTAAGTCTAGTGAAGATCTAAGTTAAGAAAAGAGAGAGAAATAAAGAAATGAAAATCTCAATGATTTTGGTTGGGTTTTTTGGTGATCAATCAAGGATCACTAAGCATGCAAAATAAACGAATCAACTATGCTAACAAATCAACACCAACAAACAAACAAGATAAACACAAGATATGGATCAAATAGAGAAAAGCGGATTCTAGGGGTTGGAAAGTCCGATTATGGCATAAGACTCAAGCTATCTATTCATTCTTTGGATTAACTATGATATGTTGGGAGTAAGCATTTCTAGATTGGGATCAATTACCGGGGAGGTCTCATGGTCCACTAGTCCGTTCCTAAGTTCTTATCACCGGGTAGGTCTCTAAGGACCTAAGGATAGGAATTCTACACAAACCGGATTATCGCCTAGAGATCTAACCTATCCTTACCGGGTAAGTCTCGAAAGGGTTAGTTCCAAGCGATTATCCTAGCACACTTAATCCAATGACGGCTTATGAGGCTCACCACTACCTAGGGTTTATGATCCTTGGAATCTAAGAGCAAGGATTACCGAGTAAGTCTCTCCTAAACACTTAGTTGCTAACACTAGGTCACCCTAGGATAGAATTAGCTCAACAAACACTAGGATTTCAACATTCTAACTAACTGAAGCTAGATCCATCGAACCAGGTAAGATCACGGTTTGTTCTACCTTTCCACGGCCGTGGTTTGGCAAGAACTAGCCGTGATTCCTAACAGACACTACGTTTATGCACACAAGTCATCCAAAGGTAAATCTAAGTCCATCCTATCATAGCCCTAGCCATAACCATCCTTTCCTTACCCTAGAACCACATCTATTTAGCCTAAAACATTCATAATAGAAATCGAAACAACCAAACACAAAATCATGGCATCCATTTGCAAGATAATGAAGAGAAAGAGATGAACAAGTGAACTAAAACAAAACCAAGCTGAAAATGGAATTAGAATAACTCACAACCCTTCTTAAAGAAGGTTCAAACGGTTCATACAACTCTAGAAATTGATTCCGAAATTCTTCACTACAAGGCTATGTTAATCTATCAATGGTGTGCTCTTCTTCTTCTCCAACCAAGCTCTTCTCCAATGGTAACTTCCTTCTACCTCCTTCTTCCCAAAGAATCTTCTTGTTGAGAGAATATTTTGATTGGATGATAGTGGATAATGGAGGGCTGCTCCAAGATGCTTCTCTCAGCCAATGCAGGACCACTTTTATACTACAACCTTGCAAGAGCTGGCCAAGAGATCGTGGCACAGCTGTCACGAAAACCTGGCAAAAACCACGGGCAGAATCACGGCCGTGATCTGTCAGTGAACCGTGATTTTTGTGCTTCAGCTTGCTTTTGATCATTAAGCTTCGATTTGGTGCATGGTTTGTGTTGGCAAGGTTCCATGAGTCCTCCCTAGCCTTTAGCTTGCATCCTAATGGGTCCGAGGGTGTGTCATCTTGATGAACGATCCTCAAACGTATCGTTTTAGCTCCTAAATCTCTCAATATACCTACAAAGCAATGCACAAGTCCGTGTAGACGTCTATCTCGACATAATACGTGAATTGAGTGCAAACGTCGCTAACTAGTGCTAAACCATGCATGAATGAGCGAGAAATCTATCTAAATGATTACCTAAACCTAGTCATAAAGAAGATCTTTTCCCGGGCCATATGTGGTGAAGAAGATCTTTCCCCATGGAGCTATTGAGATAGGAGGGGAGCATTGTGAAAACTTTAAGGTGAATGGGCACCGGTTGAAGAAGTATATCCCGGGAGCTCCGGTGGATATGATTGCCCCACTTTACCTTGAGTAGACGCCCCGAGTTTGGTCAAGCTAATGACCTTAAAGAAGCGCTTGGTGGGAGGCAACCCATCGGTAACGTTTTCCCTTTCTCGTTTTGTTTTTGTTTGGCGATTTTTTCTGTTTTTGTGTGTTTTTGTGTGTGCTAGAACCTTAGTAGCATTGGAAGCCTTGCTTGGCAAGTGAATGATAATGATGAACCCCTCATCAATTATGGGTGGAGCGGACGAGGAACTTGGACGGCTAGCGGTGCCTAGCGCGGGTCCCGACGCCTTGAGGAATACTTAGAGCTCTCTACCATGGTTGATAGGATCATCCAACATCAATTCCACTTGAGAATCCCAAATACCATAGCAAACCATTTTTACATTGTGAGAACCTTCTTTCACTCTTCTTTACTTCATTTACACATTGGGGACAATGTGTTTCTAAGTATGAGGTGGGGTTTGCATGATCCTTTGCATGATGAGCATCTAGGGTAGTTTAATATTTTCACATGTCTTGCATTGTATATATTCATTCCGAAAATCCCATAAAAATCAGAAAATTTAAAATTTTTTGTGCTTTCTAGGCTTGGATATGACCCTAATGATGAATCTTGTCTTGTGGATTGGCTATGGATGGCCTTATGTGTTAGATTGATGAGTGCATATGTGGACTTGAAGTACTTCTTTTGAATTCCATGGATGATTTGTGATCATGATGTTTGCCTAGGATGGATTGAGTATTGAAAGTCGAAATTACATGCTAGTTCTTGCATACCATATAGGAATGAATGAGACAATTCATCTCTCTCTAATTCTCATCTTGATCATGATTGTTTGAGCACCTCAATTGATATAAATTTGACCTCTTTTGACCCATCCGGGAATAGGAGCATGATAGTGTGTTGATGTGTATGAAAAGCAAGTGTGGGGTGAAGATGTTGATGAAAGAATATCATGCATAAAATGCTGAATTTGTTGTGAAAAGTGTAGACAAAAACATATGTTTGGGGACGTTGGTTTAAATGACAAGTAACTCGGTACACTTCACATAATCGGGTGTTGGTGCCTTGCCAAAGTCAAATAAACCAATAGTCCTAACGAGCTTTGGTATGTGTGCCCGGTGTGGATGCACCTCGAAAAAATAGAAAAAGCCCGAGGACGGCTAATCACCAAGGTTTCGGCTTTTGTACACCAATGCCATTGTCTCAAAAATAAGTCAAGAAAAAGAAAAGAAAGAAAAGATAGAGAAAAATATACACTTGAGGGAAGTTGATCGAGGACAAGATTGTGGAGTTAGTTCCATTCCCGGATTAGCACCACATACCCTAGAAAAATCCTACCTAATCACAACGTTTCTTGGCCTTCTATTTCACAAGACCTTGTGACCTATTTGCATGTTTGTAAGACTTAGTAATCTAGATTGGATATGCTCTTGATCTTCTTAGCTTCTTCATTTTTACATTTCATGCATGCTTTTGAGTTAAGTACAATTGTCTTTCCATGCCTTCACTTATTTGATGCATGATTGCTTATCCGGAACCATGAAACATGACTATGAAGGTGATCCAATAGTAGAAGCACAAACCCAAAAAGATTTTGCCATTTTTCTGCATACATAAATCATGTCATCTCTTAGTCTATAGTTGGGAATTTGCTCGGGGACGAGCAAACCTTAAGTATGGGGTATTTTTGATAACACGATTTATGACTAGGTTTAGGTAATCATTTAGATAGATTTCTCGCTCATTCATGCATGGTTTAGCACTAGTTAGTGACGTTTGCACTCAATTCACGTATTATGTCGAGATAGACGTCTACACGGACTTGTGCATTGCTTTGTAGGTATATTGAGAGATTTAGGAGCTAAAACGATACGTTTGAGGATCGTTCATCAAGATGACACACCCTCGGACCCATTAGGATGCAAGCTAAAGGCTAGGGAGGACTCATGGAACCTTGCCAACACAAACCATGCACCAAATCGAAGCTTAATGATCAAAAGCAAGCTGAAGCACAAAAATCACGGTTCACTGACAGATCACGGCCGTGATTCTGCCCGTGGTTTTTGCCAGGTTTTCGTGACAGCTGTGCCACGATCTCTTGGCCAGCTCTTGCAAGGTTGTAGTATAAAAGTGGTCCTGCATTGGTTGAGAGAAGCATCTTGGAGCAGCCCTCCATTATCCACTATCATCCAATCAAAATATTCTCTCAACAAGAAGATTCTTTGGGAAGAAGGACGTAGAAGGAAGTTACCATTGGAGAAGAGCTTGGTTGGAGAAGAAGAAGAGCACACCATTGATAGATTAACATAGCCTTGTAGTGAAGAATTTCGGAATCAATTTCTAGAGTTGTATGAACCGTTTGAACCTTCTTTAAGAAGGGTTGTGAGTTATTCTAATTCCATTTTCAGCTTGGTTTTGTTTTAGTTCACTTGTTCATCTCTTTCTCTTCATTATCTTGCAAATGGATGCCATGATTTTATGTTTGGTTGTTTCGATTTCTATTATGAATGTTTTAGGCTAAATAGATGTGGTTCTAGGGTAAGGAAAGGATGGTTATGGCTAGGGCTATGATAGGATGGACTTAGATTTACCTTTGGATGACTTGTGTGCATAAACGTAGTGTCTGTTAGGAATCACGGCAAGTTCTTGCCAAACCACGGCCGTGGAAAGGTAGAACAAACCGTGATCTTACCTGGTTCGATGGATCTAGCTTCAGTTAGTTAGAATGTTGAAATCCTAGTGTTTGTTGAGCTAATTCTATCCTAGGGTGACCTAGTGTTAGCAACTAAGTGTTTAGGAGAGACTTACTCGGTAATCCTTGCTCTTAGATTCCAAGGATCATAAACCCTAGGTAGTGGTGAGCCTCATAAGCCGCCATTGGATTAAGTGTGCTAGGATAATCGCTTGGAACTAACCCTTTGGAGACTTACCCGGTAAGGATAGGTTAGATCTCTAGGCGATAATCCGGTTTGTGTAGAATTCCTATCCTTAGGTCCTTAGAGACCTACCCGGTGATAAGACCTTAGGAACGGACTAGTGGACCATGAGACCTCCCCGGTAATTGATCCCAATCTAGAAATGCTTACTCCCAACATATCATAGTTAATCCAAAGAATGAATAGATAGCTTGAGTCTTATGCCATAATCGGACTTTCCAACCCCTAGAATCCGCTTTTCTCTATTTGATCCATATCTTGTGTTTATCTTGTTTGTTTGTTGGTGTTGATTTGTTAGCATAGTTGATTCGTTTATTTTGCATGCTTAGTGATCCTTGATTGATCACCAAAAAACCCAACCAAAAACATTGAGATTTTCATTTCTTTATTTCTCTCTCTTTTCTTAACTTAGATATTCACTAGACTTAATCTCTAATTGAATCAATCTCACCTTAGTCTTTGTGTTTGACCTCGGAATACTATCCCTACTACAAACGTCCCGTACAATGTGGGTTCGCTAGGAGTTAGGATAAATATAACGAGAATATAAATTTAAAACCCATTGCGTGTCACATCCTGAGCGTAACACATGATCCATCCAAGTCATCAAACCTTCCTTCTTTGTGTGTTTTGATGCAAGGATTCACCAAAGACGCCATCCCTACGGTCTAGGGAACAACCTTACCTTTCTCGAAACTACTAAGTGCCCGTTTGGTTGGAGCGGTGGAATGGAAACGGAATGGAATTGGATAAGGGTTAGAAATGGAAATGGAAATGATGGAATTACTTTCATGTGATAAAAGACATTTAACCAAACGTATTTTTTGATTGATTCGGAATCATTCCGTTACCGGGAATGATTCCTAGAGCGCACTTCCCTATGTTTAGTAATTTTTTTTATTCTAGTGAGGGTAACATGTCTAACCTTCGTATAAAGCATGGGCTGCAAATGTGGAAGACATAAACCATTTCCCACAAGATATTCCCAAATATTTAAATAAGATTTGGTTATTTTATATTGTACCTTCTGCATTGTTCTTGAAGAAGCTAAGTAAAAAGTGACTATTTTTCACTTGATAATCTCTTTTTCCTTGGTTCTTTTTTTTTTAAAATATCTTAATATCTCTTCATACCCTACATTTTGACATATTGAACGCTATGTTTGGATTAGATTTTAACATGGGTCACTAATCCCATTTATAAGCTTGGGGTAAAAGCCTCAAATCAATGTTTTCTTACTTAAATGAGTGTTTGTTCATGAAGTGATGGGAAAATGAAGCACATATATATGATTCTAGGAATTTTGAAATCTAGGCTGAATCTCCCATGTTTTATTAGCCTCATATGTTGGTGATTTTTGTTTCTAACCATGATTTGCTTGTTAAACATTAATTTAGTCCATGATTGTATGATTGAATGCCAAGTTAATCATCCAAGTCTAAGACCAAGGTAACACTTAGTTGATTTTGCATTACAGACCTCTACAATATATGATTAGGGAAGATTAATAGCGGAAGCATGATTGATTTCATGTTTTGAAAACAACCGGAATTTTTATTCCGAAGATCCTCCTTTTCCGCGGTCGCGGCCCGCGTCACACAAGCCTCATTTTCCTTGGTTGCGCCTATTCATCGTCGTGGTCGCGCAAAATCCCTAGATCTCGCCGATATCTTTCGTAACAAACTTTGATTCTTTCCTTTATTCATATACACGGTCTTTTCCCTACCTTAAAGCATGTAACAACCTGTCTCCTCTTGAAGTGAACCCTAACAATCGTTTCTCTCATTCACGTAAACCTCCTCAATCTCTTTTCTTCTCTGCATTTTCTCTCATTCATACCAGCCTCATTTCCCTTCATCATTGGACGAGTAGCAACCATCAAGCTCTTCCCCTGGTTGAAGACAACAACCACCGGGTGTTGTTGCTCCCTCTCTTTCATCACATAGAGCATTGAGCAGGAATTTCTCCTTCTTCTTCAAGCGCGCAACAAATTAGTAAAACTCTTCCCTTCCTCTGTCACGTACTCATCAAACTAGGAGAAACATTTGATATTGTTAAGTTTGTCATACACAACCAGTAAGTCCTTGCAATCGCATATTAGTTCTTGGACGACAAAATAACAACCCCAATTTACGTATTCCGCGATCGCGCCTGCCCATCGCCGCGGCCACACTGGTTCTTTCTTCTCGCGATCGCGTCTCCTTTCTCCTCGGTCGTGTCTTCATACTCCGCGGTCACACCTCTATTCATTCTATGACCGCATAATCCCTCCAGAGTTACAAAGTAGCGAGCATCCAACTTTAAAGTCTGATCTAGATATGTTAGACTCACCCTTTCCGGCTAAAATTTTAATATGTGATGGTTGGGTTAGTGTAGTAGACTATATAAGAATTAAAGAAAATTCCAGCTAGTGGTTTATAAGTTATGTTCTTTCAAAGTTGTGCCCTTAAGTTGTTTTAGGGATTATGCTGAAATATTCTAAGGGTAGGAAAACTAGTTGTTGATGCAGTTTTTAGACCCAAATAGGAAGGGGTTAGATTCTTCTGATGAACATAATTTGATAGGTTTTGGTATATAGACAATAGTTCACCGTGACAAATTTTGGGATCGATCTAACGGTTAGATTTGTGATGTCCTAAAGTATGGTGCAAGCTTGAAGAAAAAGGGTACTTGGCTAAGTATAGAGTTTAGTGCTCTCGGAAACCGTTTTTGTGTGAATCTCGAGGATTTATTTTCTTGTGAAGTTGACATCATGTTGTTGGACATTAGTAGAGGGTACGTATGAACCTTCATAGAGCCTTTAGAGTTTTCTAGATCCCATGAGTAAAATCGTCCTTTCTAGAAAAAGGTCAATTTAGTACGTTTTCTCAAATAGTAGTGTTAACCTATAAGTTTTCGAGATTGATAAGTTATTGATTGAAGTTTTCTTTTAATGATCAGACAATCGAGATCATATTCATACGGGATCAAGTGATATCGTTATTCAGACTTGACTTGATACAAGTAAGTCATTTGGGCTTACTTAGCTAGCATCCTAAATGTAGGTGTGGACTATGATAGTGGTGTGTGATTTGTATGTCTTAATTATTACTTGAGTAGGACGACATTGTTGTTAGTTGAGACCCAAGTCTATGTATAACGAGCCTTGGGATCACTGCCCACCTCTAACATGAGACTAAGAGGTTCTCCGCGACTAGCGCAGACATGGTATACGCTAAGATGCATAAGGATTCAGTCTTGTTGGTATACGTGGATGGAGGCGGAGGTCGGTAGTGTGACACCTATTTCATTTCTAGTTGATTACCAATTAATTAACCCTGTTTAAAACAATAAGCGGAAAAGCGGAAAACGTAAATTTTTAAAACTTTATCTTACAGCCATATTCACAACATATATACATACTAACATACGTCATAAACTCCGTTTAACCAAAACACAACTGTTTTAAAACCATGCAAAACATCTTAGGCGGTAGCATCCCATAACAGCCCACCTGATATGATCTCAAATCCAAGTGTTGGGTCCAATGTCCTTGCCTTGATCAGGCCGAGTCTGAGTAGCTGAAAAATATATGGATATAACAACAATGAGCCACACGCTCAGTAAGGGTATACAAATCGCACTCTCCCAATATATATATAAGTATCTAATATCCCGTCCCCAAAGGACACTCTATACCCTTCCTCACATTTCAAAGCACACATACATATCCACATTCACATATAATTCCACAACCATTCATATCACATTTCACATAAACATTCAAGCATGTTATCACACATCACATATATTCCTATCATCTCATCACATCACATAAAAATAATCATAACGTAACACATAACATGCTAGACTCGATCGCATCGATGCATAGGTGATAATTAACTAACTAGCCCCAACTGATCGTACGATATATTTTCTCATGTGCTTTCGTATTTCTTTTCTTTCTTTCTTTTTTTTCTTTCGGTTGGTCAACCCGATAGCGTCCTAGGCCCCCTGTAGATCAGGTAGCGACCTCGGCCATCTTGTCCTAAGACCCCCTGTAGATCAGGTTGCGATCTTGGACTATTTTTCTTATCTTGAGGCCCCCTGTAGATCAGGTAGCGACCTCTGAGGCCCCCTGTAGATCAGGTAGCGACCTCGTCCCCCGGAAACCCGTGCGGGACCCAGTTGGGCTAATTAATCAATTACCATCCTATATTATCACTTCCATATCATAACTCAGTTTCATGCTTTCATCATATTCTTCCATCATATTCTTTCCATTATCATCTCATGTACCTCATGCATGCATTCATAAATCATATCAAGTCATCATCATCATTCCACTCATATATATATAAGCATGCATAAAATCATAACAAACAGATATATATACACTCAAGCATGCATAAAATCATGGCATATTAAATACATAACATATATTAAGCAAGTGTAATTCATATACACTTACCTCGTAGGTAAGAACAATAAAACCTCGCAAACCAACTACTGAGTCCATTTCCCACTCGGACTATCCTCTTTTATCGTGCTTGGATACGCTCACAAAGACTAAGCTATAGTTAACCAAAACCTTCAACAACACCTGTTGAGAATATCATATTCCTTGTACTAAATTTCTCGCTTCAAACACCAGTTAAATCTATTCCTTTGAATTTAATTAGCTTATAGCATTTTCTAGAATCCTAATTTAATTAATTAACCTTTAATTAATTAATTAAATTTCGCCAGAACAACATTTTGCCCGCAGGCAATTTCTGAACCCACCTGTCATCAAATCTTAACAAACAAACAGCCCATAATCACCAGAATAATGTAAGAGTATAATGGAATTTCCAATTATCCATTTTGGCAAGCCTAAGGTCAATTTAGGCAAAATCGCAATACGAAAAACGAATAAATTCATAACTTATTCGTTACTAACCCGATTGACGATCCGAAAGAAGATTCGGAATCACAACGACGCAGTCTACGCTCAGACACCATCAAATTCACCGGAATCTGAGCGACTGAACCTCCCTAGTATCATATATGCTCGACCAGACCTTCCCTTGCTCGGAAATGCAGAAACTCGGTACCAAAATGAAGAGAATGAAGAGAGGAATCCAAAAACTCAAACGGATTTGAAATCGGATTAGAAACGAAGAGTAGATCTGAGTTTGAAGGTTGAGAGAAATCAGAGCTTTTACGAGGAAACGTGAAAGAAAATGAATTAATAAACGTTATTTCCGCTATTTATAGCGAAGACGATAATTATCCTTTAGCGGAGTCGATAATTATCCTTTCACCGATGCGAAAGCGGTTTAAGCCCCTTTCTCCAAACTTCTCGAAATTGGAATAGTAAATCTGGAATATTGTATGGATAATTATTCCGCAATTGTCTCGAAAAACGCGTATTCCTAAGCCATCTTTCTTAGCCGCTAAGAAACGAAATAGCGACTCTTTTGGCCGTTTTGCCTTTCTATGTTTTTTTCATATCTAGGACATGTCCGATGTCCTGATCATTTTTCTCAACTACATTTTTATTAATTGAAGCTCCCAAATGCTCCAAATAACACCGGGTTGTAATATCACCTAGGAGCAGGTTACCTCGAGAGGTATCTCGTGTTAAAACGGATTTAATTCCTTAAAATTCCCGATTAGGCCATCTTCGATTTTTTACTGTTACAGGTAGACCCTCGTGCCACACAATTAGTTGAATTAGAAGTTAATCAGTTACATGAGATAATAACCGGATTTGTGTGCAAGCATGTTGTATGTTCAAATTCAGTAATGATGTATGTGTGCTATTTTAGCACTCATAATATTTAGTCGTTAGCTAACGATTTATCCGATTTTGTTAGATGTATTGCAGGATAGGGTAGTTGTAGAGTGATAAGGCCAAAAGTGGTCATCTGGGTTCCCCGTACGTCATAAGATGAAATTGGGTTCTATTATTTCAGTTTTTTTCTTTTGCTTTAGTTGTCTTTGGATTATCGTACTGATTTCGTACTTGGATGACAATTTTTCATTTAGATCATGACATTATTGCATTTTTATTTCTATTCGGTTTTCTTTTATTTGTGTCTTATTGTAAGATCCGGTGAAATAGTTGTCAAGCTAGGATCAGGACCTATTGTAAGGTCCTAAGCCGTAGCGCCCCGAGTTCTGAGAATTTAGGGTGTTACATTTTTGTTATTTCATCCATGATAGGATTAGGTTTATTGACTTTTGACAAATTATGTGAAATCATGATCTTGTATGTTATTACGCTTCTTCCTATTAGTGTTTTAGATTCTTTTGATTTGAGCATGTCATGACATTGCATGTTTTAGTTGATTGGATCATTTTATGAGCTTAAAAGAGGATTAGACCTTTTGATGAATACACCAAGTACGCTTATTATCCACATTGATTGATTGTACACTTGTATGAGTTAGACAACATGGTTTGAGAGAATTATGTTTCATCCCATGTTTTTCTTTACCATCTGATTCTCCATTTTTGTTACTTGGTTCCTAGATTTCATTCTTATTTTTCTCTTTTTAGCCTAGATTTCTAGGGTTGAAAACCCGATAATCATGACTTAAATCCTTGTGGATATGACCTTAAGTATCATATATTACAATGACTTAATTCGTGCACTTGTGGATATTTTATTATCTTGTTTGATACACATCAGTAAACACATATCATTAAAACGTTTCATCTTTCAAAAGGTCCTAATAAGAATTGTAAGAATAAAATGGGCTAGTCAAAACTTTTTTTATAAGAATACCCGAACTTTTATGCAAATTTTGGATGTGTCCCTAACTTTCTCAAAATGACCAACTAAACTCAAACACCTCAAATTAATCATATAATATAATACAAAATCCTTTATAATATTTATGGTGATTATCAAACCATACTTCTACTAAAATCCTAAAAACTCAACAAACTACTTTACAAAGCAAAAAAGACAAATGCTTACTCAAATGTGACTCTAAGAACAATAATTGGTACATGGACACGGGCGCCACATCACACATGACTCATACTCCAGGTATTCTCTTGTCTATTTCGTATAATGGTCCCTCAAATTCGATAATTGTTGGAAATGGCATGCGAATTCCTTCTACAGGTATTGGAGAAACTGTATTTCCCACCACTAAACAGCCATTGCGCCTATCCAATGTCCTCATTGCACCAAAAATAGTCAAAAATCTTTTTCCGTTAGACGTTTCACTTCCGATAACCTTGCTAGTGTTGAGTTTGATCCGTTTGGTTTTTCTGTGAAGGATCTGAAAACGGGGATCATTCGTCTGAGATGCAATAGTTCGGGAGAACTTTATCCTATCACTTCTTCTTCACAAGTCCAAGCTCTATCCGTCGAGTCGCCACACATTTGGCACGATCGTCTAGGACATCCTAGAGCTCCTGTTCTAGATGTTCTTCGCAAGTCTTCTTTATTTCGTTGTAAAAAGGAGAAATTATCCTCTCTATGTCATGCATGTCAACTAGGAAAACACATTAAACTTCCTTTTGAACGATCTTTTACCACTACTTATGCACCTTTTGATATTATTCATAACAATCTTTGGACTTCGCCTGTTAAAAGCAAAGACGGCTACAAATATTATCTCCTTTTTCTTGATGATTTCTCACATTTTTTATGGGTTTTTCCCATCAAATTTAAATCCCAAGTGTTTGATCTTTTTGTGCGGTTTCACCAAATGGTTAAAACTCAGTTCAATTGTGCTATCAAATCCTTTCAATGCGACATGGGTAGAGAGTTCAATAACTCCAGTTTTCACAACTTCTTCACCACAAACGGAATTAATTTCCGCTTTTCATGTCCTTATACCTCTCCTCAAAACGGAAAAGCTGAACGTATCATTCGTACCATCACAAACATGATTCGTTCACTCCTTTTTCATGCGTCTCTTCCCGTTTCTTTTTGGCCCCATGCCTTAGAAACTTCCGGCTACCTCCTCAACATCCTACCCTCCACCACAATTCAAAATCGGTCTCCCACCCAAGTGTTATATTCCGTAACACCATCCTACGATCACCTCCGCGTTTTCGGTTGTCTTTGCTTTCCTAATCAAAGCACAACCGTCTCCCACAAACTCTAACCCTGCTCCTCCCCGTGTGTCTTTCTTGGATATCCGAGTCATCATTGGGGGTATAGATGTTTAGAGGTTTCCACAAATAAAATTATTATTTCTCGCCATGTCATTTTTGACGAGTCTTTCTTTCCTTTTGCCACCTTATCTCGTAAATCTTCCACCTTGATTTTTCCGGATGATGTGGATCTATCCCCGTACCATTCCGAAATGGCATCTCAAGTCCATGGATCTCGTGCCCAGATTTTATCACAGTCAGGCCCATCAGATTTAGGCCCAACACTGCCCTTTTCGGATAACCAACCCAGTTCTGGGCCCACCTACCTGCCCTGCCCATCCAGCTCTTGCCCAGCTCCAGCCGGCCTGCCATTCCTTGTCTTTCCCCTGGCCCATCTTCATCCGGCCCAACTGAGATGATATCCTCCCCACTTCCTCCTCCTAGCCCATCTAATCCAAGCGGCCCACCAGCTCTTTTACGCTATCCGGCCCCTAGCCAAATTAGCCCACCCAACACCGTCCCACATTCTGTATCTTCCCATCCTGCTACAGCTGAACCCACCTTAAATAGCCGAATGTCCCGGCCTGACCAACCTCGACCACATACCCGAAGTCAATCCGGCATAACCAAACCTAAACCGGTCGTTGACCTCTCCGTCTCCACCACCACCATATCTCCTACACCCAAATCCCACAATGTAGCCCTCCAAGACCCGCAGTGGAACGATGCCATGGTCGACGAATATCGAGCCCTTATGCGAAATAAGACTTGGGTTCCGGTTCCTCGTCCTCTTCAGGCTAACATTGTGCGATGTATGTGGATTTTTCGTCATAAGTACAGGTCTGATGGCTCCCTTGAACGTTATAAAGCTCGCCTTGTCGCTAATGGTTGCTCCCAACAGGTTGGCATTGATTGCGATGAAACTTTCAGCCCCGTTGTCAAACCATCCACAATCAGAACAGTTCTCAGTATTGCCGTTTCCCGGTCATGGTCCATTCATAAGCTTGACGTTCAAAATGCCTTCCTCCATGGGCATTTGAATGAGACAGTTTACATGTTCCAACCTCATGGCTTCCGTGATTCATCAAGACCTAATCATGTTTGTTTACTGCAGAAATCACTGTATGGTCTTAAGCAGGCACCTCGGGCTTGGTTTTAGCGTTTTGCAGGCTTCTTGCTTCAAATTGGTTTCATCGGCAGTAAGAGTGACTCATCTCTCTTCATTTACCGTCATGGATCTCATATTGCATACCTGCTTCTCTATGTTGATGATATAATCCTTATTGCATCTTCTGATGAATTGCGGACTCATCTGATCATGCTCTTGGGAAAAGAGTTTGCCCTTAAGTATCTCGGACCTCTATCCTATTTTTTGGGCATCTCCGTTAGTCGAAGTTCCTCTGGATTATTCTTATCTCAAGATAAATATGCCAATGAGGTTGTTGAGCGTGCCAAAATGACTAATTGCAAACCTTCAGCTACACCTGCTGAGCCATCTGTGAAACTCAGTGCCTCCTCTGGTCCAGCAATCAGTGATCCGACCCTGTACAGAAGCTTAGCTTGAGCACTTCAATACTTGACGTGCACCCGTCCTGACATCAGTTATGCAGTTCAACAAGTTTGTCTTTTTATGCACAATCCCCGAGAAGCTCACTTTGCTACCCTTAAGCGTATCATCCGCTACATTTCTGGCACATCATCATTAGGTATCACCATTTCTCCATCTCCAAAGTCCGCTCTTATTGCTTATATAGATGCCGACTGGGTTGGATGTCCTGATACCCGCCGATCGACCTCAGGTTATTATGTCTTCTTCAATGACACTTTAATCTCTTGGGCTGCCAAACGTCAATCTGTAGTTTCTCGATCTAGCGCTAAAGCAGAATACAGAGGAGTTGCCAATGTCGTGTCAGAATGTTCTTGGTTGTGCAATTTACTGCTTGAACTTCATTGCCCCCTTACCAAAGCTGTTGTGGTATATACTGATAACATCTCAGCAACGTACATTGCCAGTAACCCGGTTCAACATCAACGAACCAAGCACATCGAGATTGACATCCATTTTGTCCGTGATAAGGTTACCCGCGGTCACGTTCGAGTTCTCCACGTTCCATCGGCTTTCCAGTATGCAGACATTTTTACAAAGGGTCTTCCAAGACAATTATTTTTGGATTTTCGATCCAGTCTTACTGTAGTACCTCCTCCAGTTTCGACTGCGGGGGTATGATAGCACTTATATGTAAATAGAATATTGTATAGGGATGCCTTTGTAATTATTGTAAATACGTTGGTTATTTATATGACTACTCAGTTAATGGAAACCCTAAGGGGAATTTATCATAATCTCACAATGAAAGTATTGAGATCTAGAACAATAGGTGTAAGGAAGTTATATCCGGTGAGAACAAATGCAAGGGAAGGAAGTTGGGTCGATGCTTATCAGCATTGAAGTGAAAGAGATGCATGAACCAATGATGCCATTTTTTCAGGCCCAGATTCCAACTCAAACGTACACATAGGCATTGTTACGAACACCTTACAAGCACCTTTGAATCTGAAGTATCAACTCTCATGTGAATTCAGACCCAAATTCCAACCAAAATGTACACATAGGCTCCATCTATTGTACTATATTCAGAATGATGGCAAACAAACGCGATTATATGCCTCAAGGAGCACAATCACAGCCGACTCCAACAACTGCCACAACAAAATCTTCCATGGTTCACAAGACTAAGGACAAACAAATGATAAGACAACAACGAATCTCGGAGATACTAGGTAATTGGAGAGGGTTGAAACGAAAATTTGATTATATGGCAATAAAACTGGACATCGAGAAAGCGACAATATGATTGCATGACCTTTCTTTATGAAAACAGTAGTTTTCAGATTTTTTTGATTGTTTTCTTTAGGAAATTGATATGGAATGCATCTCTATTGTATCTTTTTCTATTTTCATTAACGATGACACACCACAATAATTGTTTCCCCATAAAGGACTAAAATAGGGTGCTTGGAGAGGGTTGAAGCTAGCGAGTGTCATAGATCTAGCAAATATAATTACAAAATTCAATTAGTAAAGGTATGAAGTTCGAACATGGGAGTAAGAGGTAATGATTTGAGTGATTAATTGCAAATCTAAATAAAAGATAAAAGAGAAAAAAATAGAAATTGAGTCGATCAAGCACGGAATCGACTTGATCAAGATAAAAGACGGCATATCGATTGAACACATAAGGAACACAAAGAGAGAAATAAAATACACGTGATAGAACCGATTGGCAAAATCATTCTACTCGATCTAGTATCAACAAGGATGAAAGATGAGTTTTGGCCGCAATGCAATTAAACATTAACTTTAGAGATCAAGTAAAACAATATATCAATAAAGAAATTCATAAGGAACTCTAGAATCTTGTAAAACAAACTAAAGGCATAAAAGTCCTTCGTGGGCCTCCGGGGGATTTTCCATCCATTTCCCTGATCCCCGCGTTCGGAGAAAACGGGTCGTCTTTCGGCAAAGTCACTGGAGGCAAAGCCGAGATAGATCCTTCCCCTCTTGAATCTTCTCTTTCCCTATTTTTCTTTCATTTGTCAATTGTGTGTAATTCGACTTTTACTATTGTTTTTTTTTTCAACGATAAGAATCTCTCTTGCCTTCCTCGGCCGGACAAGCTCTTTGCTGGTTTAAAAGTAAAAGGAACCCGAGTACACTTAATCAAGGACAGGAGGATCCACTTGTCGAATCAGACGAAATAGGACATCCGTGGGTGCTGGTACTCGATTCAAAGCAAATGTGGTTGGTCGCCGCACTATTGGTACCTAAAGGTGCTTTTTTTCGCGTACTCTTTTTCATGTGTGATTTCAGTAGGAATAGGGATTTTCTTAGTACATATATTTTAATCGAACCACTATTAAGAGTATTTGATTCAGGATCATCTGATTTGGATGAGCCAAATCCTTTCCATTGCCGGCCAAGCCTGCCACAAGCCCGTGTTGGTATGTTGATCCTCTCTCGTTGTTTAAGGTTGTTATTAGTTAGTATCATGTTAGGATGGAACCTAGCAGAACTAGAGTTAATCCTAGTTAGTGGGTTGGAAGTACAAATCTGGAGGAATTAAGGCTTAAGTTGTTTTGAGGTTGTAGAGGATATACATTAAGGATAGGAAAATTGCTTTAGTGTGGTATTCGGAAGTGATTATAAAGGATGGATTGCTGATGAACATGAGTGTTGTCTAGTGTTGAGATAGACTTATCATAGTCATGGTTGACCTAGGAGTTAGAGACTTCTAGATGATGGATATATGATTGACCCACATGTCCTTGTTATCAGGTGGTGGAGTTTATTCTTGTGGGACTGAGAGTGTTGATAGTTGGGATTACCTTGATACAGGTAAGTCCATTTAATTAGCTGGCTTTCTACGTGTTAGCATGATTTGTGATAGTGGTGTTTTCCTTGAGTTTTAATAACTATAACCCGAATATGACGACCTTTATTGTAATGTGGTCCAAGTGTATGTATAACGGGCGGTGACATCACTGCCCAACTCTGACATGAGACTAACAGGTTCTTTGCGATTAGCCATACAAGTACACAATGAGGTGCATCGGTTCTAGTCTTGTTTGTACACGGGGACAAATGCGAGGTTCCGGAGATCCCTGTGTCACAATATAAGTTGAATTAGAAAGTGTATGACTTAATACAAGATAATAAATGAACTTCCGTGAAAGCATGATGAGTATTTTATATTTGCAATAACGTGTGTGTTGTTACAGTTCTTATAATATGTAGGTTGGTAGCTAACGGTATTACCCGTCGTTGTAGATGTCTTAGAGGATATAGGCGTTGCCGAGTGATCTAGACGGAGTGGTCAGTCGGGTTCCCGTACATTATAGGACGGGATTTTTTTTTAATTTCAATTCTTCTTTTGCATTTTGACATTATAGATTGTGGTACTCGGCTGAGAGTCTTGTCCTTTGTTATTAAATTATTGACACATTGACATTTTTATCTATTTCGGTTTTATTTTATTCGTGTATTCTTGCAAAATCCAGTAAACTTATTGTCAAACTAGGGTCAGAACCCATTGTGAGGTATAACCCATAGCGCCCCGAGTTTTGAGAATTTGGGGTGTTACAGACAATACAATATTTCAGCTCAAAAATATAACATTAAAAACAACCACTCTCGAAACCATTATAATTGAAAATTGTCTAACGTCAATGATCAATTACATATTTCACCACAAATATCGGAGATTTTCCGTACCACCGACACACGTAATTTTAAATGATGAAATGGTAAGTTGTTATAAACTTACGAATAGAAAAAAAAACATATATTTAAAAACTAAATATAACCATCTCAATGTTAAAGAAACGACTCCTATATTTATTTAATATATTAAAGTTCACGTTCTTTTTGTCTACATGTCATGGTCAGATTAAAGGCATTAAAATTTATTTTTATTAATCTATTTAGACTATATTTTATTTTTATTAAAATAACATAAAAAATAAAAATGTTAGTAAAAATGTGTTACATCAACAATCGTTGGTTTGTAATCTTAGATACGTAGAATCGGAGGGGTATAAGATCGAGATAAAGGCGGTATGGTGCGATGATTGAGCAAGTCAAAATATGTGGCTACCGACTCTTTTGTAAATCACCAAATCCTTAAGTAGATTACAATGAATCTATATATATTTATTTTTATAAAAAAATTAAAAAAAAAAAAAAAAGGCATGATAATGCAAGTAACTACTCTTCTGAGGCTGAGCAACAAAAAAGCATGCAACTAAGTGGTAACATGCACACCAAACATGAACGTACGCTTCAGCTTCTGTAAGAGCATCGATCACGTGAACAGAGAAGAGGATATCGACAACTAAAAGCAGATCCAACTTTATATTATAAAAATTACCATGCTTCATCCTTATACTATTACATTATTTTTAATTTATATTATTCTCTTACGCCCTACTGCCACAGTTATGCCTTGAATGCTTGGAGAGTGGAGCCTTACGCACAGCGTTAACGTCCTTATCATCAATTGTTTCTAATATCTACTTTCAGATTTTTTCCCCCTAATATATGTAAGTCATATTAACCATAACTCGTAAACACACCACGATTGTATTCACAAATAGACAACGGTTACGAATCCGTAACTATGACGGCTTCTGAATCCGTGAAATATCTATCACGGAACCGTGATGGTTTTTTTTTTTGTGAATTCTAACAAAAAAAAGTGAAGAAAATCATCACGGATACGGAACCCGTAACCTCCACGATTACAGGTTCCGAATATTGATAATTTTCTTTGTGAATTCTAACCCTGCAAAAAAAAAATCTGACACCGTCGTGACAAATATCAGGAGAAAAAAAATTTTAAAAAAAATCACGATTTCGGAACCCGCAACCGTAATAGTCATGGATTTCGGAACCGTCGCGCGTTTACAAAATTTATTGTCGCGCCCATAATACCCCTAATATTTAAACGTGAGAAAGATATCACGTGAATTCTTAGTTTGGGTTAAAAGAAAATCTATCCCTAACACTCAAAATATTTTGCTGACGCCAAAAACAATTAAAACATCACGCTAAAACACAAAAAAAAAATATATATATATAGTTTGCTGATTTCCCAGGATAACCCTCTTAACTAAATCAAAATCCAATTATTTATATAAAATGTTCCGTTATTTAAGTTAAGAAATGAGAATGACATGTATGTTGTTTTATGTCAAGCATGGTGGATCTGTAATTCTTTTTGGATCTGAAATGTTCATCCTTGTGCAAGTTAAATTTTTTTTCTCTTCTATTGTGATATTTGCAAATATGTTTTTAGGTCCAAAATCATAGCTGGTCGAAGTAGTTTCGATATTCGGATCATGTATTAATCGTTTTGGTTTAAACCGAAACTGTACCTTCTTTTAGGTTCGGTTTTCAATTTTTGATTTTCGGGTCAAGCACTGGGTGGATCTGTAACTCTTCTTGGATCTGAAATGTTCATCTTTGTGCAAGTTTTTTTTTTTTTCTCTTCTATTGTGATATTTGCAAATGTTTTTTTAGGTCCAAAATCATAGCCGACCCAAGTAGTTTCAATTTTCGGGCCATGTATTAATCGTTTTACGTTTAAACCGAAACCGGACCTCCTTTTAGGTTCAGTTTCGGTTCTCGTTTTCACAAAAATCGGTTTTCTTAGGTTCGATTTTAGACATATGCTCCGCTCTAAACTCACTAGTAAAAGTTCCTTAATGTTAATTTTTCTTTTATCCGTCCCGGGATCAAATGACGCGGAGGGCACACGTCTGGTAAACCACACATACAAGCACACGAGATTCCTCCTAAAACCAATTGGCAATAGGAGGAGTAGCCCGGATGCTTATATGGTAGGTTCACTTGATTGCATGTTATCGATGTGGGATTCTTTTCCCTATATCTCAACACTCCCCCTCAAGTGTTAACTACCTGAACTAGTTAGCACTTAACACATTTTTCTTTTTCTTTATCGGGTCGAGCATCTCATTCTCTTTTTAGCTCGCCCACAATTTCATTTTTCATTCGACGAGTTTCGCATCTCATTCTCTTTTAGCTAATCCCCGAAGTCAGGAAACCGGACCCGGATCGGACCTGCTCTGATACCATGTTACTTTTTTCTTATATCCGTCCCGGGACCAAATGATGCGGAGGGCACACGTCCGGTGAACCACACATACAAGCACACGAGGTTCCATCCTAAAACAAATTCGCAATAGGAGGAGTAGCCTGGATGCTTATATGGTAGGTTCACTTGATTGCGTGTTATCGATGTGGGATTCTTTTCCCTACATCTCAACACTTAAGATTATTTTAACCTTGGTTCGGTTTTTTTACCCTAGTTTCTAAACGGTGCGAACTACATATTCCACTTGCGCCGGTGGGTCCTACACTTTTTCGACTTACGGGAAATTTTTACATATTTTGGGAGAGTTATTTTCACCCTCGGTATTATTTTAGCCATTTGAATGCTCCAATTAGTTAAGCCACAATTGCAGATATAGACTAGGACATTGGGAAAGCCTAGTTTTGAAATAACATGAAAGGTCAACATGGTAAAATAAAATCGTTATTTTGTTTGTTAATGACCAAAAAAGACATATCGGTATTATTTTCTTAACCCGCTTAATGGATGAACTTTATCTCCACTATAAATAGCAAAATGTCCTTATTCTATTCTCTCTTTTTTCGCTTTTTTGCGAGAAAATCTACGACTACTCTCAACCTTCAAAATCAAATTAACTACTCATCTATAATTGAAATTAGGTTTTGGAGTTCTCTCTCATTTCTCTACACGTAACATCGTTCAAGATTTGTGAACGGATGACTTAGGGAATCAAAATGGTCTAGTCACCGTTGCAACCACCACAACCTTCGTCCGCCGATGTTGGGAGCATACTCCTCGCATCAATTGAAGTCCATAACTTCTTCCTGACCGTCAAATGAGTTAATAAATGAATAAGATATAAATTTATTTGTTTTTTTTATTTTCACAATTGTCTAAATTGACCTTATGGTCACCTGAATGAAAACTTAAATAATCATTATGTTCTTATAATCATTTTGGCGATCATATGTTTGTTTGTTGAAATCTGATTACATATTGGTTAGAAACTACCCTCCAAACAAATTTAATGTTGTCGATATTTTATTAATTAAAATTTAATAAATTAGTCTTATGAGAAGTGTAGTAAATCAAATTAAATTATATGTCAGACATATAATTAATTTTGAAGCCTTAAGCTTAATCTAGAGAATGTATATATATTCCTAACAAGTGTCATATGAGATGGTTCTCCTGATGTACGCTACTTTCATTTTCAATAACGTATCTAGTTAAGTTTTATAAATGTTCCGCAGATAATTGAACACGAGTTTATAACCGTTTACAAAAGTATTTATGCATTTGTTTTTATAAATAGACTTAGTGCCCGTTTGATTGAAGCGGTGAAATGGAAACGGAATGAAATCGGTTAAGGGTAGGGAAAAGAAATGAAAATGAGGGTATTACTTTCATGTGTTAAAAGGCCTTTGACCAAACACAATTTTTAATTGATTTGAAATCATTCCGTTATCGGGAATGATTCCTAGCGCTTCTAAACGAGCCCTAAGATGTAAACAGATTCAACCAAAGCACCCATAGTTTAGTTATCTATATACCTTTATATCAAAGCATATATCTTAATTTTGTAAGCCATATTTTTTCCATAAATTTAAATATAATTAACTTATTTCAGCAACTAATAATAAAACTAATTAACAATACATAAATACCTTTTATTTCTCTTTCGACAACATTTTTATGCATATGAGTTACTACATAATTTTAAATATTATTAATTTCTTTTATTAAGAGTATTTTTTTTAACTTTGATTTATTAGATGATTACATAAATTCTAATATAAGTTATTCATAAAAATATTTTTAAATGCTTAATAAATTAACAAATTATAATTAATATAACATAAATATTTTATGTTATCAATTTTATAAAATATTAATTAATATTATGTTGCTTTTATACTAGAGATGTTAATTGTAAAGTATTATGTAGATTGTGAGTGATATGAAACATACTTCTATATAAATTTTATATACTTTGTTATAACTTTTTATTTTATATCTGTTTAATCGTACATGACTAAAAAAACCTATATATATATTAAGTAATTAATGCTCAAATTTTAATAAACCGTGTAAAAAGTTGTGTACTGCAGTAATTTGTTACAGATAGAGATAATATCACTTAAAAGTCGGTTATCAGTTGTTTGCAAGCAGAAAAAAATCCTTTTGTAATGGTTGAAGAAACTTGCTTCTTTTCTACTTCTTCTCACGTTCATGTGGACACGTGGCACAACAATCATGGATCCGTAGCTGTCTCCAATTTCCTAAAAGAAAATAATAAACAGAAAAATTAAAAGTGAGGGGGAATGAGAAAAGTGAAAAACATATCATTGCCTAGGACCACCCACAACTCTTAATCTGCTAACTAAATTTATTTCCTCACCATATTTATATTCTTTTTAAAATATTGATATTATTAATTTTATTTATAAATAAATTTATTTTAAAAAAATAAATAATAAATATATAAACAATTAATAAAAATAAAATTTCTAAAAAACTTCATTAATAATTAAAAGCATACAAATACATTAAAATAATAATCGCAAAGTTAAGATGCAAAACATGAAAATACAAACACACCAATACATACATAAAACTACTAATTTTCAACATGAGTATTGCCAAACTTTTTCCATATGTGTTGAACCAAATCATGTTTCAATTGTTCGGTGTAGTGTTACTCTGAAGTTGGACACGGTTGGTTATGTAATCCGCCATAGAATTTGGTATCCCATGCACATACGTATTGTCAATATCGTTCGATTGCTCAAACTGAGACGGATCCCATTATAACGTGTATGTGTCTCGTTCATCTTCCACAATCATATTGTGTATGCAAGATCTCATGATATTTCCAATGAAACCAATACCCCAAACAAGTGTCAGGTTCTTCACAATAGCAAAATGTGCTTGTAGGCTCGTTCCACATCCTTTCGACATGACTCTTGTAGTTTAGTAAACAATGCATCCTTCTCACCTCGTGCAAGTCTTATTGACGGTATAAATGTTGCCCATCGTGGATAGATACCGTCGGTTAGATAATAACTCATGGTATATGAATGACCATTGACGGTAAAATTCACAAGTGGCGATATACCTCGCAAAACATCATCAAACACAAGAGAACGATCGAGAACATGATGTCATTACACGTACCTGGTGTTCTAAAGAATACATGTCAAATCCATAGATCATAAGACGCAACAACTTCTTAGATGATTGTTGGCTTCCCATGACCGCGTGTGAACTGACCTTTACACGCAGTTGAACAATTCTTCCACCCCCAGTGCATACAATCAATTGAACCTATCATGCTAGGGACTAACATATCTTTCCCACATGAAGAAGTCGTTGCATGTCTTCAATGTTTGGTCTTCGTAGATACATGTATCCAAATGAAGAAATGATTCCTTCCACGAAGTTGGTCAAACATTCTCGTGCAGTTGATGCGCCCATTCGAAGATACTCATCCACCACATTTGCACTTATACCATAAGCCAACATGTGTATGGCAGTCGTGCACTTTTGTAATGGGGATAGGCCAAACCTACCGGTTGCATCTCGTATGTGATGAAAATATTCATATGTGGTTGACAAATGGTTCACAATGCGTAAGAATAACGGTTTACGCATTCTAAACCGCCTTCGAAATTGCTCTTCAGAATAAACTGGTGGTGGAACTTCACTGAAATAGTCTTTGACTAGGCATTCATGACCCTTCTCACGCTCTCTATCAATGTATTGTCGACGTTATCATGATTGAGAGTTTTCACCTTCGGATCGACGTTGTCTTGATCGAGCTTGCATTCTTACAATAAAACGATCCTCCATTGCAGCAAACTCGGGATCTGCCAAACCACCATTATTAAAAAAATCTTCTGCGGTATTGGATCCCATTTTTATGTGGGCAATGAAAATTAAGTAATTTGTAAAAAATATTGGAGGGTGGTGTGAATTTCTGATCGGTTTTTGAGAAATTGAAGGAATGTCTAAGTTAGAAGAGTGAGATGATATTTCTCATATACAAACATAGAGTTTAAATAGGGAGAACCAAGTGTTAAAAATTATTGGATTCAAATTCAAATCCATCATAATTGAGGACCACTTGTTAGATGAGTGGTCATTCAAATTAACATAAAGTCAACACTTTAATGATTCACCAACATTGGGAGGAGTAAGGTACAATAATTTGGATTCAAATTCAAATCCGTCATAATTGAGGGTCACTTGTTAGATGAGTGGTCATTCAAATCAACATAAAGTCAACACTTTAATGATTCACCAACATTGGAAAGAGTAAGGTAAAATAATTTGGATTCAAATTCAAATTCGTCATAATTGAGGGTCACTTCTCTGATGAGTGATCATTCAAATCAACATAAAGTCAACACTTTAGTGATTCACCAACATTGAGTGTAAAATAATTTGGATTCAAATTCAAATCCGTCATAATTAAGGGTCAATTGTTTAATGAGTGGTCATTCAAATCAACATAAAGCCAACACTTTAATGATTCACCAACATTGGGAAGAGTAAGGTAAAATAAATTGGATTCAAATTCAAATCCGTTATAATTGAAGTATTTATATATAGGTTGTGTTGGTGATCAAATTCTTCACAATTTTCAACTCATCTTCTCTAAAATTCATCTTCTCTAAAACTCATCTTTATCACCGTTATGGAACCAAATCAACCCCACAACTATCAAAATTCCCTCAACTTTTCTTCTAATTTTTTAGATTTGACTCAAGATCAAACGAATGGGTCATATCACTCCTTCAATACAGGTTACCCATTTGGTCCTTATGGAAACATTCCGACGAATCAATATAGTCCATATGGAAGTGTTCCAAGGAACCAATATGATCAATATGGAAGCATCCCAGCGAGTCATCATGGTGCATATGGAAGCGTTCCAACAAACCAATATGGTCCATATGGAAGCACCCAATGAGCTCATACCAACAGGTGGTGAGTCTGAAAGAAATAAACCCTATCTTAACCCCTCCCATGAGTGGTCAACAAGAAGCCCCTCGTCAAAGTAGTGCTCGTCAAAGCGGTCTACAACGAGTGAAATGGAACCAAAGAGAAGAGTTGTTAGTTGTCAGTGCATGGATCAATACTAGCATGGACAATGTTATTAGTAATGATCAAAATGGCGCACCATTTTTGGACCGGGTCACGGAATACTACAACACCAGAAGAGTGGAGGATGATAACACTTGGGTTGAAAGAGGTTCAAGCTCTATAAAACAAAGGTGACACAAAATATCTATAAAGACTTCAAATTTTGTTGGATGTTACAAACAAGCATCCAATCGAAGATCAAGTGGACAAAGTGAGACAAATGTACTCGAAATGGCACATGCTATTTACCTTTCTGATACAGGTTAAAACTTTAGATTTGAACATTGTTGGCGTGAGCTTCAATGCGTACCAAAGTGGTTCACGATGGTTGAAAAATTTGATGAGAAAAGTGAAGGAAGCTCAAAACGTTCCAAGGTGAATGAAGCTGGAGCCTACACTTCAAGTTCCAACCCATCTACTTCCAACAGTGCCGCTACACCCGATAATACGACATTTATCGGACAAACAACTAATCTAGCTCGTCCCTCCGGAAGGAATGCTGCAAAGGCTGGAAAAAGGAAGGGGAAAAGAGCCGTCGAGTTCAATTAATCATGGGGACGAGGCGGACAATAAGTACTTGGAGTTGCAAGCTGATAAAAATAAACTTATGAATGATTACATGGTTACTCAAAAGTTTCAAATGCTGACCACACTTCTTACACAAGATGGCGAGTTAATTCCTTATTAGAAGGACGTAGCGGAAAGGCTAAGACATGAACTAAATATGTGATATCCATCGATGTGAAATCTATTTGTATTTTCATGTATTTCGTAAAACCTAAGTGAAGAATAGCTTCACAATTATGTTAGAATTTCTCTAAATTTTTGGATTTTGTAAGTGTGGTGTTTTAGATATGTATTGTAATATATACAATTTTATGTGTAATGTCTTGTAATATATTAAATTTAATGTGAAAAAATCTCTTGTGATATATTTTATGTATAATGTCTCGTAATATATTAAATGTCATGTGAACAAAATATCTTGCAATATATTGATTTTTATGTGCAATATTTGTAATAATAATCTAATAAATAATTAAGTAGATAATTTATTCTAAATATATGCAATATTATAGTGTCTATGGGTAGAGAAAAATAAATTATGAATATTAAAAAAATATTTATTCAGATATAATTATTTTAGCTAGAAAATTGATTAATCTTTACTTATATTACTTCTTTACTTACATTATACTTATTTAAAAAACATATTTATAATGAAAATTAATTTCATCAATAATTTAATTTTTTTTACTTATATTACTTATGTTTTATGAATAAATAATCATTCTGAACATATTTAATATTAGACTCTATGGATAAAGAAAAATAAATTATGAATATTAAAAATATTAATTCATCAAAATAAATCTATATAACATACTAAAACAGAACCCATTAAGGCCACATGTCAACCACTGAGGTATGCCACCTAGGATTTTTTTCAATATATTTACAGATATGCCACAATATATTTACAGATTTACCATTTTTCTTTTATAATATATGTTTTAAAAATATTAATAAACAATCATCAATGCCACATCATCTTTAAAAATGCCATGTAATAATTTGTTTGACTTATTTACAAATTTGTTACAATATAGCTGTCAAATCTTTAAAGTAAAAAAACATATGATATCGATAACAAATTAGATCTTCAAAATTTTAAAATTTGAAATCTTTTCACATTTTTAAAACTCAGTTTTTATAAATTTTTTAAAAATAATATAGCCACATTTTAAAATTTTATTTATTTTCTTATCTTTTTTTTTCAAAATGTATTTTTTTAAGTTAATTATTGAATTTATATCCAATACATAAAAAAATGACTAAGTTTGGATGAAATGGTATTTCTTAGTGTTAAATATATTTTTATAGATTAACCAATACATAAGGTATAAAATTGAAAATATAATACCTTTTCATTTAGACAAAACCCGCACCCGCACAAGGTGCGGGCACTAAACTAGTTTATTTTAACAAGATAGATGGTAAAATCATGAACTAAAATGATTTACAAATCAAGAAAATATGGGAATGACAAAATTTGTTGCACATGCCACCTAGACAAAGATTTGTTTGAAAAGCAAATGAATAGGAAAGACAAATGCGCTACTTTTTGTGTGTTATTCAACTGCAGATTTTTTTATAACTAAATATACCCTTATTTTATTTCTCTCTTCGTCTCTTATTTCAACTCTTACTTCCAAATGTCAGAATTGTATCTAACCCATTTTAACACTATTTGCAAGAGATTTAATATATTATAGTGTTTAAAAACTGCCATTGTAGATGGTCTAAGGTTCACTAACATCGCTAGCACCTCGTCGATTTCTGGCAAGATAATTGGGTCACAATGACCGTTCTAATTAAATTAGTATAAAACATTAATCTAATCAATATTCAGATTAAAGTCAGTCACTTCATCAAATCAAATAAATGGGACACTACTATAATTGAAAATGAGCTACAAAACTTTATCAGCCCTACAATTAAGAAAAAAAATTATAGAAACAATCATCCCAACAAATGAAATACAAGACATGCTATACTAGAGAAGCAACTCGAACGACTAGTTCTCCACAAAATCAGCCTCGGAAATGATAGAAAAGGAGTTTGGATGACTTCCTGAATATTCTTGCGATTAGATTTGGAAATTAGACACGTGACCAAAAAATTAAAAACATCATATGGAAAATCTCAAGAAATGGTATCCCAACTAAAACAAAACTTAACGAAAGAAAAATCGCAGTTCCAAAAAACTACGATTTTTGTAATCATCAATTTGAGGATCTTGTACATCTTCTTAATGATTGCCCATATAGCAAAAACATAATCACAAAATTTGACCTAAATATCATCACCAATCTCAATACCATTGACACAGAAAACAAAAGACCTCACGAACTCTTGTTGGAAATAAAAATAAGATTGGGATTTCTAATTTCTCCAAACTTGCAAACATATGGTGGAGTATTTGGTTCTTCAGAAATAAAATCATATTTAACAATGATGCAATCGGATCGGATCATAACATCCTAAATTTCATTAAAAACCTAGTTCAGAATTAGAAAAATCATAAGACCGATGATGACGACTACGATTTTAAACATATTCAAAAGAACAACTTACCCAACACAATAAAGAAAAATAATATTAAACGGGATAAACCAAAACCTGGGTTCCACAAACTCAACTTTGATGGATCAAAACTCGAATCGGGAATAACCTCCATTGGTTTTGATATACAAAATCATTACGGTGATGTTATTAGCTTGAGCGCTAAGATAAATAACTTTAACTCAGTAGTTAAAGCAGAAGCCTTCGCGCTGAAAGATGGACTAAAAGAAGCAATAAGACGAAATATAAAAAAGATCGAAATTGAGGGTAATAACCTTTGTGTTATCAAGGCACTCCAAGGACTTTGGAGTTGCCCATGAGAGATCGAGATGATCATATCCGATTCCATACTGGATCTTCACTTCTTTGAGGAAGTTCAGGTCAGACATGTGCTTAGAGACTGACCGGTCCCATTTGGGAATTTCGAACCACAACACACCCTTTTCTAACGACCCTGAACTTTGTGTTCTCATCCACAAGGATGCTTTAGGATGGGCTACCTCTAGAAGGTAGTTCTCTCCCAACCGCTTTCCATTTAAAAAAAAACATCACTAGCACCTCGTCACCACTTTACCTGAAACTGTTGAAGACTTCATTCACTTGGATATCTTAGGTGATCAATTTCTGAAAATTATTATTTTTACTTACTCTTGTATAAAAAAAAACACACCCACTCTATCTATTTTTTCCCACAATTATTGTTTCTAAACTCTATTTTTAACTATATATTTTTACACAATATATCTATATAATAATTTTTATATGATATATATATATATATATATATATATATATATATATATATATATATATATATATATATATATATATTCTACAATACATTAATTTATGTGTTAGTTTAATTATATTTACAATAAATATGACAAATACCAAACTAATACATTACTTATATTGAATATTATTTTATAAAATAATTATTAATTCTAAATATATTCAATATTAGACTCTATGGATAGATAAATAAATAAAAAATAAAAAATAATAAAAATATATTTATATTAACCAAAATATCCAATTAAGTGTAAACCAAATCTCTTTAAAAATAAAAAATAGGTATCATTCTTTATTTGACACGTGACACTAATCAAATTTGTCAAAAACTTCTTTCTCATTGTTTTCTAATTGAATACCTCAGGAAAGTTTTGGGAGTGTTTTCATGATTTTGGTTGAAAGCTTATTATATTTTAATGCTTAAAAACACCATTGTGGGTGCTCTAATCAAATTTTATTAGTTAATTTTTTTTATAATGAAATAAAAGTCGATATATCAGATAAACCTAGCATATTGAAAGACAATAAGAATAGCCATTAGAAGGTGGAAAAAAAACAAAACAAAAGCACCAATGACGAGAACTTGGATCAAAAAGAGCTGATTATTGAGAAGTACCAGAAAGTGTCACTTAAACAAATCGTGAAAAAGTGGCGAGAAAAGTCAGGTGAAACAACACAAAGTAAAGCTCTCATTGGCCACCGGTGAAAATCTCATATTTTCACTCCCTTCATATTACAATTACCTGTCAACGACTCCTTCCACGAACAAATTCAACCCTCATTCTAGAGAAAACTCTCATCACCAAGTCTTGCTTTCAAATAATTGAATATGAGAAAGTGAAACAAAATTCTGGACACATGATTAAGTTTTTCAATAAGTTCATTATTTTGTTAGAGTAATGTTAAGCAAAATAGTTGTTAGACAAACTTTTATTCAATTTTTATATAAATTTTTGTGATTGAGCCGAAAGTGTAAGTCCACAAAAATTTGTGCATTGAGGGCACGCTAGTGGTGACTGCGATGACCAACAAGGTTTAAGGTGTCCATTGAAAGAACCACATCACATGGGCAAGAGTTTTGTCATCAAATTTACAGTAGAGATGGCTAATACAACGATGTAAATAAAAGGTGTCGAAGAATAAGACTTTAAAATTATTAGAGGAAAGCCGATCATCCGTGTTATGTTGATACAAATTATTCATCTATGTTGTAGACTTGTGACTTACTCCACAACCGAGAAAATTTGTTGTGTTGGGCTCGGTTTACGGAAGAACGGAAAATATAGTGTTGATCACCAATAGATCATGGTCAAACAATCTAAAATTCCGTACAATTTGATTAAAATACAAACGATACAGAGACCGAGGAAGAAAGAAGATGTTGATCCCGAATTTGTGCTTTTGATTAGTTGAGAAAAAAGGTCAAAGAAAGACAAATGTAAGTTTGATATCGAGGTGGCGCAACAAGATGATCATAAATGGATTGTGAGGGTTATATGTGGAGTGTATAATCATGCACTACCGAAGGACTTGCATGGAGCATGCATACGTTGGTTAGGTGACACCCACATAATATTGAAAAGGTTGAACATGAAATCGGTTACAACATCAATCCGATAAATATTTTAACATAATTGTAGTTGGATGACTCAAAAGTTGTCACCTCTATTCGACAAATAAACATGAGGTTGAATATGAGGATGGAAGAGACCGAAGTAAGGGGATTAACCCAACAAACACTCCACACGCTCTAAGAACACATATACTATGTCAATGTTAGGTGATCAACAGTTTCATATGAAGTCTTTTATTTATTCCTCATGCACCCAAACTCAAGGAGTTTATTGATCATATTTCCATACGTCATCGTCATGGACACGACATACAAGAATGAAATAATCAAGATTCGATAGTGGAGAAATGAAGACCGCTCGATGAAGACTTGTCAAATCAGACGATTTGGGAAATCATCCGATTAAGCCAAATAATTCGGCCTATTTCGACTTTTATGTGAACTAAAAAGTTATAGATATTCAAAAGACCTATGAAAGTAGTACTCATGAGTTTTCTAGTTTCAACCATAACAACGGGAAATCCATTTTTATTGAAGTATCGCAATTTGTCAAATGTTGTCTTCATAAGGAAGTCGGCCAACCAGAACCGACAAATCGGCCAATTTGTCCACCTAGTTTTCAGCATTGACCTACTCTTCGAGATGATGTGTTATGTACAAGTCGATCATTTCATGAAGATCAGCCAATTGGTTCTTAATGCTTGGCCGATTTGAACATTTATATCTTTTATCCTTAGAGATAAGGTTTTGTAGGGTTATCCTCTAAGCCTAGGATGACTAGGTTAGATATCCTTACCTACTAACAACGTTGTTCAATAATAAGTTTGAATTATCCAGTTTTTATTCTGGAGCCTTACAACTAGCATAAAATAAAGACTAAAAAATATGTCTAATCTCTATATGAGATCGGCTAAATGATCCTTAGTGATTGGCCGACTTGTTTGTAGTCTATTAGATATGTCTTGTTTCGTCAATTTAATAAAGGAAATGGTTTTATAATCACGTCTTTTCGAAATCTCGTTATTTCAGGGGCTAGATAGCCTAACTTGCTTTGATAATTTTATGATGATTTGATTGTCATTATGTTATGTCTTTATTCATATGTTATGGTAGTCTAGAATTTTTTTTTTTATGCAAAATGCCATAGGTTAGCATATAATTTCTTTTATACTAATTGTTCATTAAGTGTTGATTGGAAAATGATAGAGCCGCGTTATTGATACCTTTCATATTGTATAATGCGAGAGTCGAGCAATATTATCTCCCTCAATATATGACTATGAAATTATAGATTATAAATTGAGTTTATATTACGCATTACTAATATTGTGTTGATTTAGATTTTAGGATACCTTTAATAAATCATCTATGTGAATGTTTTGTTTCCTAATTGTTCATGGATCAACCTATAAATACTATTGTAACGGATTTGAGAAAGAACAGAAATAAACAATAAGAAAGACGCCAAATATATCGTGGTTCACCCAATAATGGCTACTTCCACATTGTAGAGAGATTTTATTGAGGAGATTGAATTACACATAACAACACATTTAAGCGACTATAGGCTAAACATGAATACATATAGTACTGGGCACGGGACAAAATAGTATTGAGCTAAACTCGACGGCCCAATAAGAGAATGTTGCATATTGTTTGTGATGGGGTGACTCCCCCTCATGGACCCCAAAGCGAGGAGGTATTTCGTCCCTCTCGACCCAAATTCGCTAACCGGACAGTTAAACCCTCGTGTTGCTATGCGAAGTGTGACAATTCAAGCATATTCAACAAATATATTTACATCTCTTTTACTCATTGATCTACCATTGATTATTTGATTCCCATACCCTAGTCGGCCGACTTTCACTTGTTGGTCAATCGACATTTGTATATCGAATCTATCATGTTCTCACCTCTTTATTGTATTTATATGTCTATATATTTGGCTTTTCATTTAATGAATTATATCATAACGTCATTCTCAATGAGTTTGATCCTGACCCTTTGACTACAATTACGTCTTGTAATTACTTGCGAAATCCGAGACTCATATTTTAACCTTCATCACTTTGGCGCCGTTTCCGGGGAGTTTGATTCTTTTATGTGCTTTACTAAATGCTTAACCCTCCGATATATTTAATCCATTTCTTTTTGGTTTTGTTTCTAGGGTTCGAGACTACACAAGTTGATCAATCCGCACCATCAACTCTCTAATATCATGAGAGTATGTCCAACTAAACGAACTAACAGAAACACTTTAAGGGAGGCAACCCTAATCCACTTTGTGAGTATTGTCTTTCTTCTATCTTATTTTTTGCATTGAGAACAATGCATGATTTAAGTATGGGGTACTCGTCATTCTCAATTCCACGTTCATATTTAAGTTTCCTTCCCTCTCATCTGTGTTTTTTATAAAAATTATCGGCATTTTAGCCTCAATCGGCTGATTTGCCAATACATATTGGCCGATTTGAACACAAACTTTCACTTGCATGTTTATGCATTGCATAATAGCATGTTTTCATGCTATGTTTTAGATGTGTTTTTCAATTTTGTGTAGTTTTACCTTTGTTTTCCATGGATTGGGCATTCATGCCTTAGCTAGAGCTTAAAATGTCAAAAAAATGTCTACTCCTTTGGTTTTGTGTCTTTGTAGGTACTTTGGGCTCAAATGAAGATCAATTGCAAGATATTCAATCACTTAACCAATCCAAGGATCCTTCATCATCTCATCGTCAACCTCATGGAGCAAAGGAAGGAAGAAAGGCAAGCTAGGGTGCATACATAAAGCCAATGGAGCTAAGGAAACCCCGCTGTGCGTTTTTTGAGTTTCTGCATAACCTCCTTCTAGGATATTCTTCCTAACTGATTATGCAACATGCTCCACTTGCATTCAAGGTGATCACGATTTCTAGGCCTATATAAAAAGCATTGGTTGAATGTATATGTATAAAGTTGTTCGCTCCAAACGGTGTGTGCAAGCTTTAAATTTATAACCCTAGATGTAAGCTTAAAACAAGGATGCGAACCCGCAGTGTACGGGTCAATCGTAGTAAAAAGCAAGGAATTCCAGGGGTCGATCACAGGGACTTAGTGAAACAAAGTCCAATTACGGTATGCTTATATAAATACTAACCACAAGAGGTGATCAAAACAATCAAAGATGATAAAAAAAGTCAATAAAGCAAACATGCAATTCTAGGGATTAAATCATCTAGTTGTGGTTCCAACTCAAGATCTAAAGATAAGCGGACAAAGCTGAGATTTTTGCATAGGGAAGGTGTTACTAAAGTGGAATAGATCACCGGGTAAGTCTCACTACTCACTAATCCTAAACCGTAACTCCTATTACCGGGTAAGTCTCAAGGAATTAAGATAAAGAACTATAACCTCAAACTAACTCACAAAGATGGGATGGAAGCACACTCAAACCCCAATAAAGGATAAACCTTTATTACCTAGACTTATGATCTTAGGTACACAAACTAAGGAATTACCGGGTAAGTCTCATCCTAAGCTTGCATTGAACCAGGAAAGGTGTAATAAGAATAGGATTTGGCAAACTCTAACACTTAACTCTCAGTTTCGGATCAGATAAGTCACCTCGGTCAGAAGAATTCCACCCCGGCCGAGATGTTCATCGACTGAGCGAGATGCTTAGGGTTAAGGTAAAGACTCGAACTTTCAGGGTCCTACTGTGATCAAGATCATTCTATCATTGTTTTTCCCATAACCTTCAGCCAATCACCCTAGAATCACACAAGGAAATTAGTCACTCATCATCATGAAAGCAATAGTCAAATATATGGGAAGAAGGTGAATATTTGAACAAGAAGAATTTAATGTAAAGACTTCAATAACTGAATCAAATATCACAACAAAAGCGTTCCTTGGATATAAATCCAACAAAGGAAGACAACAAAGAAGGGAATCTAAGATGATCTTACAAAACCCTTCAAAAGCTATAAAAGCTACAATCTTCAATCTTCCTTCAACCTTCAAAAAAGGTTCTTCAAATCTCCTAACTGGAGTACGGCTGCAGCGGTGTATAAACTCTGATCGGTGGTATAGCATGATCTTGGATTTGTGGAAATCCAACCCTTTTTATAGGAAAATAACCCTCCAAAGATAAGATATCTTAGAAAGATCTCTTCCCATAAAAATAGGTAAAATTTATGATCTAGCATATCTTCTTCCTTCCAAGAGCCAAGCCCAAAAATATAAGATCTCTTTCCAAAGATAAAAGATCTCAGCCAAGAATAAAATATTCTCGCCGCGTCCCAGGTGTTCGCCTCGGTCGAGTCGACTTCTCTAGATCACCTTGGTCGAGGTGAATCTGTGGTCAACCGAGGTGAGTCACAACTGAATGTGAAATCTCTCAAATCTGGTACCAAGTGAATCCTAAATCCATGGCTATGCTTCCTGGATGGTTCCTTATGTTCCTAGATGTAGCTCCAATGACTCCATAGCTTCTTTTGCTCCTTTTTGATGCAAAACGTGCCATTTTACCTACGATTACAACAAAACTAGGTGTAGACCTCGATTCCCGTAAAGGTAGATGAAATGGTAATGTAATCACATAATATACATACAAACATGCAGATTATGAAAGATAAAACGTCCAAACAAACCCCAAAATATAGACTATAATTCATGTTATCAAAATACCCCATACTTAGCCCTTGCTTGTCCCAAAGCAAGTTCCGCATATAAAAGGAAAGATAGAATGGATTATAAGTCAAGAAAATCAATGAAAAAACATTTTTATGGTGTGCTACAATCATAGATCACTCTAAGAGAATACTTCATGGAATTTAAAATCAAAATATGATCAAAACATTTTATAAGTATAAGAAAGTTGTTCATCTTTGCATAGAATCATAGAATGCATAATAAATCATAATTGTCGAAATTAATCATGTATAATCCAGTTTAAACCACTAAGTCAATCAACAAGCTCGAGGTCTCAAGGGCTTCCCAAAAGAAAGGTCAAGAAACGTGTAGGGTAGGGATGTATGTAAGGTAATGTGGTGCTAGAATTCGGGAAAAGGATATACTTCACTTTCACTTTGACTTGCAACATCTTCCACCAATAAGCTTTGCTTATTTCACACTTTTTCTTTTTACTTTACATTTTGGGATGCATGGACAGAGCTGCACAATAACCGAAGCCTAGGAAATCAGCAATCATCAATTTCTTGAGATGCATCAAACCCTTGATGTACATACCATGACCCGTTAGGAATATCGCTGAATCCGATTTTGGCAAGACACAAACACCCGGCTATGTGAATGGTGCCGAGTTACTCATCTTCATGATTGACTTCCCCAAACCTATTATTACTTTCTAACACTTTCACTTCCAGCCCACTTCTCAAACTTTAACTTCACTTGCTTTCACCGCTTCTCTTGCTTCCAAATTCTCGGATAGGTAAAGGGAGGCAAAATGTATATGAGGGGTTAAGCATGATCAAGAAGAAGAAGAGAGAAGAATGAATTGCCTTGGTTTTTCCAGGGAGAAAGTGAGAAAACTTATCTTGCGGTGTCAACCTTCAAATTCAACATAATTTGGATAAAAACAAAGTATTAAACATGCCAATAATTTCAAACAAAGCATTTAGCAACTTAAACATATTATAAAACCTTTCAAACACATAAAGATTTCAAAACCAGTCAGTAAACAAGATCTTCACTGAGATCATATCCAGATAAGAAGCACAAAAAAAATCGTTTCGAAAACTCTCAGTTAACCCACCTCGGTCGAGGTGTTCTTAGGTCAACCGAGGTGAAACACCTCGTTCGGCCAGAACTCCACCGGTCGAGGTCCAAAATTTTTTTTTTTTAAAACCAATTTTCTTTCAGTTTCGACGTTTTTTTCAATCAAATAACCTATAAGTATGCATGTAGTCTCAGATAAACACATAGATGCAAAAGTGAAGCATAAATATAAATATCCGGTCAACTAGAGTCATACATCGAATAAATGTCAAATACATCAAATAAACACCCCATACTTAGGACACACTGTCCCAGTGGGTCAAAATAAGTCTGAGAAATAAAGTACTCACCGGATAAATAGCTGAACTGCATAAAAATAAGAAAGAAGATCCTGCAGCTCTCAAGAATCCTGGTCCGGTGGTGGTGGTGATGGCACGTACGGATATTGAGACGGGTCGAACGGATAACCCATAGCCTGCTGGAACTGTATCTCCATCATCCTGCGCTGATAGTGTTGTCCCTCTAACATCTGATGAGTCCAGCTGTCAATCTGTCAGTGCTGGGCAGCAAATCTCTCATGCATGTCCACAGTAAGGGCAACATAAGAGTCTATCATCTGGTCCGTCAGATCATCGATCCGACGATGAGCCTCTGGATCTCTATGACGGCGTGTCCTACGCCTAGCGGGTCTAGCAGGTGATGCATCAGGTGCAGGCTCAATATCCTCATCATCCAGATCTATAACTGGTGCGCTCGTCCCTACAGTATCCGTCCCTGTATCCATCGGGACTCCACCCTCTCTCTCATCAACTATCTCCTCATCATCTGCCTCCTCCTCAGCTGGGGCAGCTGCTGCCTCTTTGTAATCCTCCATCAGTGGAGCCCAAGTGGTTTGCCAATAATGTGGGTCAAAAATAGTAAACTGGGCAGACCACATGATCCCCTGTGGTGCAGTCAGCTCCCATGGCATAGCCACGTACGGTGTAGTCAGACCTCGGGGAACCAGAATCCGCCGAGTGATCATCTCCTGTAGCCCAAGCGGCTTCGGAGCCGCCACCATCGTGCAAGCGCTGAGATCCATGTCCTGATAACTAGCGATGTGGGTGACAAGCCCTCCGCAGCAGATGTCTCCCTTTGCCTTGGCCTTGATCTTGTGCAGATCCTCTGCCAACATCAAGCCAAAGTCCGGGATACCCCCAGTAACCATGTAGTATAAACTGAAAAGCTCTCCCTGTCGGATCTTTTGAGCGTCTCAGTACGCGCCAGAAGTGTCTCACTGAAGATCCGGTGGGCTAACCTAAAGGCTAAATGGAAGATGACCTTCTCCCTGGAATCTCCAGGGCGCCATCTGTCTGCGTGCTCAGTAATGTGGGCAATCTGTCCCCAAAACTCCCTAGCTACAGATCGGGAAGGGAAGTCAACAACAGTGGGCTTAGGAAAGCCAAAAATCTCTCTCCAGTACTCTAGTGGCACTAAGAAGTTCCGGTTCATCAACCGGTACTTCACAGATCTCTTTGTGGGGAGGTAGGTGAAGGAGCTAACGAACTCTAAGGTGGGCTCCAAATAGGTTGGGGCTCGGATCTCAGTAAACTGATCCAACCCTACTGTAGAAATCATCCTCCTAAGGTCTCCGTCGACCTGGAGGCAATCAAAAGCAGACACGTCCAGGAAGCGTGGTGTAATCACTGGACGGCCAGAAATACGCTCATAATCCACCTGGTGTCGCTCATGGATCACCGGGCGGTAAGGTCGGGAAGAAGAGGAAGAAGGGGAAGGGGAGTGTCTATCTCTCAACACAATCTGCCTGTCAGAACTCATTTTCAACAATCTGTCACTGTCAGGTCACCTCGGTCGATTGACAACGCTCAAGAATCACCTCGGCCGAGGCACAGCTCGACTGGACCGAGGCGAAAAACTGGGTTCTAATTCCTTCTGAAAATTCAGTTCTTTTCCCCCAAAATCACTACAACTGCTTCCTATGGGGTACTTAAGCCTTTTCTCAGCAAATGCAAGGGCAACCAAAGCCCAAATCGAAGTGAAATCGGAGAGGTAGATTTTCGGTTTTGTTTTACCTCGTTCGGCCGAATCGGTTCGATTTTCTTGCAGATTGATGATGCACTAGGATCCTCTAAGTCTTAATCGCAGTTTGGAGATAGAAATCTTCGAAAACGAGCAAGAATCAGAGAAGCGAGGTGAAACTGTCGCCGCGGTCGAGGGAGAAGAGTAAAGCGAGGAGAGAGAAATCTTCGCCCCTTTTATACCCTTTTCTGAAACTGCTGTCACCTCGGTCGAGATGGTCTCGACTGGACCGTGGTGGTACGGACCGAGGTGGTTCTTCAAAAACCCTAGTCGCCTCGGTTGCTCAAGAATCATCTCGGTCGAGGTGCTCTGAAGGCAACCGAGATGCCTCAGTCGAACTTCGTCTTCTCAAATTCTGGATCTTCTGTCCTTCCAGTTATGCTCCTTCCTTAGATGTCTCTTGTTATCTGTCTAGAACGCCAAAAATAAAACAAAGCAAAGCAAAAGCAAACTATCTAAGCTAGACTAGAAAAAGGGAAAAGAAAATAATACCTTGGGTTGCCTCCCAAGAAGCGCTTAGTTTAAAGTCGCTAGCTGGACCATAATGCGTCTCAAACGAGGTATATTGGTGCAACCTCCTCAACCGGAACTTCCGGTTTGTACTTCTTAAGTCTATGACCGTTGACCTTGAAGCTTCCGCTCGTTTCACCCCATATCTCAACTGCACCGTGAGGAAAAACATGTTTCACAACATAAGGGCCGGTCCATCTAGATTTTAGCTTACCTGGAAAGAGGCAGAGGCGGGAGTTGAAGAGTAGAACTAAGCCTCCTTCGTTAAGCTCCTTTGGGACGATACGCTTGTCATGCCATCTCTTCGTCATCTCCTTATAGATTTTGGCATTCTCATAATCGTTCAAACGCAGCTCCTCCAGCTCGTTGATCTCCAATAGCCGCTTCTCGCCAGCCTCCTTAATGTCGAAGTTCAACCATTTGATCGCCCAATATGCTTTGTGTTCTAATTCAACGGGCAAATGGCAAGACTTCCCATACACCAAATTATAAGGGGTGGTGCTTATGGGAGTCTTAAATGCGGTCTTGTACGCCCAAAGAGCATCGTCCAATTTCATGGACCAATCCTTCCTTGTCCTAGAGACGGTCTTCTCCAGAATTGCTTTGATTTCTCTATTCGAGATCTCGACCTGTCCACTAGTTTGAGGGTGATAAGGGGTTGATACCTTGTGGGTTACCCCATACTTCGATAGAAGTGCCTTGAACTTCCGGTTGATGAAATGCGTTCCTCCATCGCTGATGATGATGCGTGGAGTTCCGAAACGTGGAAAGATAGTTCTATTCAAGAACTTCACAACCACCTTGGCGTCGTTAGTGGGAGAAGCGATGGCTTCAACCCATCTAGAGACGTAATCAACTGCAAGAAGAATATAGAGGTTTCCTCCGGAGGACGGGAAGGGTCCCATGAAGTCAATCCCTCATACATCAAAGATTTCCACTTCTTGAATGTTATTAAGTGGCATCTCATTCCTCCTTGATAAATTTCCTGTTCTTTGGCATGTATCACAAGAGACAACAAAAGATTGCACATCTTTAAATAATGTAGGCCAAAAGAAACCAGAACGTAATACCTTAGCGCAAGTCTTATCGGTACTAGCATGTCCTCCACAAGGAAGTGAGTGGCAATGCCGTATTACACTATTAACTTCATCTTCCGGAATGCATCTTCGAAGCATCCCATCCGGCCCGCGCTTGAATAACAACGGCTCGTCCCAGTAGTAATGGCGTACTTCCTTGAAGAATCTCTTCTTTTGAGAGTACGTCAATCCGGGCGGTACTTCCTGGCAAACAAGATAATTCACAATATCAGCATACCAAGGTTCTTTATTATCAGAAAGCTGGTAGATGGAATGTTCCACCAACTGAGGATGAATGTTAGAGAAGGGAGTAAGAAGTTTGTTATTCTCAACAGTCTCAGTTGACATCATCTTGCCATCGACCTCGGTCGAGGCGCAGAGGCGTTGACCGAGATGTTCTTCAGTCGCCTCGCTCAGTCCAGAAAGTGCCTCGGTCGATGTACTGCAACTGGAACTGAAACTGGAGATCTTCGTCTCCTAGATTAGCTTCTCCGTTTTAGCTCCTAGATCCTCTTCTAGTGCTTTTAAGCTCCGTATATCTGCATCACAAGAAGCATCTATACCTTCCTCCATTAAACTGAAGCTAATAACTCTTTCGAGTGGATTGTTAATAAGGATAGAGCTCACCAATTCTCTTTATTCTTCTTCATCGTAGATGTTGAAGATATCATCAGTTAGCTGCTCCCCTTCATGGATGCAAGTAATGCGAACTCCACCTCATTGCCGCCAATGTTGAATTTCAGATTGGCGTTCTTGCAATCCACGTTGCAACCCGAAGTTGCTAGAAATGGCCTTCCGAGAATAATAGGAACAGGATAATCTGCGGGAATGTCAAGTACAACAAAATCTATAGGTAAATAGAAGTTACCTAACTTGACCGGAACGTCCTCCAAGATGCCCACGGGATGGGTGATGGAGCGATCCGCCATATAAAGTCGAATCTTGACCGGCTTGGGCTCTCCAAGTCCGATCTTCACACAAAGCTCCAGCGGGATGATGCTCACGCTGGCTCCTAGATCACAAAGGGCTTCACAAGTAACATCTCCAACTTGAATGGGAATGCAAAATGAGCCGGATCTTTCAATTTAGGTGACATCTTCTCCTTCATGATTTGTATGAGCTCCGAGGATTTAGATGTCATCCTAACTTTACCAAAATCTTCCAGTTTCCTTTTCCTTGATAGGATCTCCTTTAAGAACTTCCCGTAGGCGGGCATTCCTAGAATAGCATCAAGGAAAGGAATGTTAATATGCAGTTTATTCATCAAGTCAAGGAACTTACCAAAGTGCTTGTCTAGATGTGCTCTGGCCCTTGACTGGGGGAATGGAAGTGGTGGTTTGTATGCAGGAGGTGGAACATAAACTTCAGTTTTCCCCTCCGCTTTTTGTGGCTCCACCTCGGTTGGCATCTCGGTCGAGGTTTTCTTCGACTGTACCTGGACCGAGGTGGTCTTCGTCGGTACTGGCACCGACCGAGGCACTAGATCTACAGTTTTCAGTCCACTCCTCGTAGTTATGGCCATGATCTGGCCCTTAGGGTTGCTTTCCATCCTTGCTGGAAGCTTCCCTGGATCTCTTGGCGCTTCATTCGCCCTACTTGCAAGTTGTTGTTCAAAGGCTTTTTGGGCCTTCGAAAATGAAGTCATAGAAGTCTCCATAGCGTTGAGCTTGATCAAGATTGCCTCCAGAACTGCGTCTTTTTTTTCTGGCTGAGACGAACTCGATCCTTGCCCCTGGCTCTTTAATGGAGTAGAAGAAGAAGAAGGGGAAGAGAGGAAAGGGTTAGAGGAATCGTTAGAGTTGGAGTTTGAATGATTGTTACCAGAATTTTGGTTGTTCGCCCTCCAGTTGTTGCTATTGGATCCTCTATTGTTGTTGTTGTTCCTGGAACCGTTGTTGTTGTTACGGTATCCATTGTTGTTGTTCCTTTTTCCTTGCTCTTCCTTCTTGGTTTGAGCAACCAAGAGTTCCTTCAATTGCTTCACGTCATTCTTCAGAGACGTGAGTTGATTCTTGTTGGGCTGAGTTTCTTGGAAGTTAACTCTTTTAACTCCACCTTCAGCTCCTTGGTGGGTGTACTTCTCCATATGCAAAGCTTCCTTCTCAATGAAGTCCCAAGCTTCGTCAATCGTCATGTCCATAAAGGTACCGGCGGAGAGTAGTTGGAGGTTGAACTAGGTGCTTCCATCCAGTCCTTTGAAGTAAATCTGCAATAATTCTAACTTTGGAATCCCATGATGTGGGCAATCCAAAAGAATGTCCATGAACCGCTCCCATGACTTGGACAAGCTCTCATTGTCCTTCATAATGAAAGCGTTGATCTTCCCTCTCATTTCAGTGGTCTTTGAGGGGGGAAAGAATTTGGTCAAGAATTCCGTTGCTATCTCCTCCCATGTGCTAATTTTTCTTGGAGGAAGTTATTGATACCAAGTAAGAGCTCTATCTTTTAAAGAAAAGTAAAAAGGTCTTAGCTTGTAGTTGTTATTTTTAATCCTTGAGGGTCTCAAGGTCTCCATCAAGATCTCGTAGTTTTGAAGATGTTGATGTGGTGATTCCTTCTCTAGCCTCCGAACTGGCATTGGCGAATCATGGATAGAACTTGCGGTCGAAGTTCATAGTCATGGTCCACTGGATCTCCTAGGTTAATTCCTGGACGCCTCAGTTGTTGATTGGGGTCCATCCTTTGACCTAGGGTTTGTGGGATTCCTGCAAGAAGAACGTCTCGGATTGGCACCCGAGGTGGAAGTACCTCGGCCGGGGTGTCAGGTACTGGGACCTGCCTCGGTCGAGGGTCAGCGACTGGGACCTGCATCGGTCGAGGATCTAGAACAGGATCTTCCCTCGGTCGAGGTAGAAACTAGTCTCGTAAAGCTGCCATATCAGCTTTGATCGCTTCAGTCCTGGTGCGAGTTTCTTCTGTCTCTTGCCTTAGTTCTTCCCTGCTGAGGCGTAGCAGCTCTAACGCTTCTTTCAACTCGGCCTCAAGATCGCGGTTATCTTGTTGGGCCATCTTCGCTTCTCTTAAGCGTCGCTTGTATGTCTTTTCTGGTTCGGGATCGTAAGGAACGATTTCCTTCCCAGTGCGGGTTCTTCGCATATACCTAAGAAAGAACCTGCAAAAGTCACTCAAGTAGAGTGGTTAGAAGACACGGGGGCAAGTGCCCCAAGAGCAAACCGTAACCGGCTCGGTCTAGACCAAGTCCCCGGCAACGGCGCCAAAAACTTGTTCGCTCCAAACGGTGTGTGCAAGCTTTAAATTAATAACCCTAGACGTAAGCTTAAAACAAGGATGCGAACCCGCAGTGTACGGGTCAATCGTAGTCAAAAGCAAGGAATTCCAGGGGTCGATCACAGGGACTTAGTGAAACAAAGTCCAATTACGGTATGCTTATATAAATACTAACCACAAGAGGTGATGAAAACAATCAAAGATGATAAAGAAGTCAATAAAGCAAACATGCAATTCTAGGGATTAAAGCATCTAGTTGTGGTTCCAACTCAAGATCTAAAGATAAGCGGACAAAGCTGAGATTTTTGCATAGGGAAGGTGTTACTAAAGTGGAATAGATCACCGGGTAAGTCTCACTACTCACTAATCCTAAACCGTAACTCCTATTACCGGGTAAGTCTCAAGGAATTAAGATAAAGAACTATAACCTCAAACTAACACACCATCTAAGGGAATAGAATCAACCTTTACCGGGTAAGTCTCAGGCTAACTCACAAAGATGGGATGGAAGCACACTCAAACCCCAATAAAGGATAAACCTTTATTACCTATACTTATGATCTTAGGTACACAAACTAAGGAATTATCGGGTAAGTCTCATCCTAAGCTTGCATTGAACCAGGAAAGGTGTAATAAGAATAGGATTTGGCAAACTCTAACACTTAACTCTCAGTTTCGGATCAGATAAGTCACCTCGGTCAGAAGAATTCCACCCCGGCCGAGATGTTCATCGACTGAGCGAGATGCTTAGGTTAAGGTAAAGACTCGAACTTTCAGGGTCCTACTGTGATCAAGATCATTCTATCATTGTTTTTCCCACAACCTTCAGCCAATCACCCTAGAATCACACAAGGAAATTAGCCACTCATCATCATGAAAGCAATAGTCAAATATATGGGAAGAAGGTGAATATTTAAACAAGAAGAATTTAATGTAAAGACTTCAATAACTGAATCAAATATCACAACAAAAGCGTTCCTTGGATATAAATCCAACAAAGGAAGACAACAAAGAAGGGAATCTAAGATGATCTTACAAAACCCTTCAAAAGCTATAAAAGCTACAATCTTCAATCTTCCTTCAACCTTCAAAAAGGTTCTTCAAATCTCCCAACTGGAGTACGGCTGAAGCGGTGTATAAACCCTGATCGGTGGTATAACATGATCTTGGATTTGTGGAAATCCAACCCTTTTTATAGGAAAATAACCCTCCAAAGATAACATATCTTAGAAAGATCTCTTCCCATAAAAATAGGTAAAATTTATGATCTAGCATATCTTCTTCCTTCCAGGAGCCAAGCCCAAAAATATAAGATCTCTTTCCAAAGATAAAAGATCTCAGCCAAGAATAAAATATTCTCGCCGCGTCCCAGGTGTTCGCCTCGGTCTAGTCGACTTCTCTGGATCACCTCGGTCGAGGTGAATCTGTGGTCAACCGAGGTGAGTCACAACTGAATGTGAAATCTCTCAAATCTGGTACCAAGTGAATCCTAAATCCATGGCTATGCTTCTTGGACGGTTCCTTATGTTCCTGGATGTAGCTCCAATGACTCCATAGCTTCTTTTGCTCCTTTTTGATGCAAAACGTGCCATTTTACCTACGATTACAACAAAATTAGGTGTAGACCTCGATTCCCGCAAAGGTAGATGAAATGGTAATGTAATCACATAATATACATACAAACATGCAGATTATGAAAGATAAAACGTCCAAACAAACCCCAAAATATAGACTATAATTCATGCTATCAAAAGTCTTCATATCCCTCTTAAAATACTCCTCTTAGTTAGTAGTTTGGCTCTAGTAACAGTATTTGGAAGTGAATTTGGCGGAACTTTGGATCAATGAAAGGAAAGCATTGATGTTCTTCATATTGTTCTTGCTAGATCTTCTTCACAACTTGTTTTGCTCATAACTTTTTATTGGTAAGTCCAAATTCGTCCATTCTTCTTCCTATATTCCTTATTACTTTTTTTTTTGTCTACTTTACTACCATTGTATATGTTTTTACTATAATGATGTTCACATTTTCGATATGTGAGTAGTTCTCTTGCTAGGTTTTGTGGTGAAAATCCACAAATCATGCTAGACTAGAGGTATTTTGGGGTGAAAATTCCCAAATCATGTATTGAATGCCTCGAAAAGATAGTGATTGGCACTAGTAACGTTAAAAGCCTCCAAGTCAATGAGACCGCTACGACACGCCAACCCAAACCAAGAAATAAAGTCAATGACCTCGCGTCCAGGAGCACAACTACCGGATGACCACAATGCGTTGGACCTTTATGGTCTCTTTCTCCTTGTTTATTTGTCAAGAAAGTATTGTTAGTTAAACCTGAACAAACCATGAAATGTAATATTGAGACTATTCAAAATCCGAAGACCAAACCTAAAGCCGTGTGGAATATCTTCCTTAGACGCTCCATCAACAATTTTCTCACCAACGATGATGTTGGTTGAAGATAGATCTTATGTTTAATCGATTATTAAACGATATTTTATCATTTCAAATTTTTATCTTTATATCATTTATATATTATATTTCTTAAGGTGATTAGACCTCTTATTTTCCTATAAATTAAGGTCTCTTGTCATTAGTTATAATTAGCTAATTGTTTGATTAGTATTGTGCGTGAGTAAGGGGAAAAAGTTAGAGGACACTACTTGTGTTGACTGGTCTTTTGAATGACCTTTTTTATAAGGTTAATGTTAACATCTCAAGTAAAAACCGAATATATACCAAACTTAATGGTCGAATGACCTTATCTATTAGGATGAAGTTAATCCTACTAACCTTATCTATAAAAAGGAAAAATATAAGCTATCAAACTCTAACCAAATCTTCCAACTGACATTATCTATGAGGTAAGAGATGAGAAAGAGAGGGAGAAAGATAGATCTTTCAAACATTGACGCAGATACCAAGGGTCGACTTGATCAAATGTAGTGCTTGGACTCCATCTGGTGCAAACGTAGCGTCTGGAAGGTGTGGTCACTTGCCCCTCATATGAATGTCAAGTGATCGGCGGTGTCGGTTGACTAAATTAAGTGTAATGTTCAAGCGCTTCTTTATTTATTTGACTCTCGAATCTCAATCAATTCAGTCTGTGATATGTATTTCATGTGATATGTATTTCATTGACCTTAGGGAGCATATTAGCCAATATTGAACATTCTTAAACTTCGTTTTTGCTCCAAATCGACTAGAATGTCGATCATTACACAAAAAGCATAAGTAGATCTCTAGAATAAAAAAAATGAAGGAAATCTACTATAAAATCATGAAAAGTCCTACATTGTCAAAAGATGGATACAAAATGAGGGTGGCAAAACACGCCAACATGGATGTTATCAATAACCTATCGAGACGTTGTGTATTACACAAGATCATGCCGATTGCTATAATTGATCAATTGCCACGATTGAGCCGATCACGTACAATCACATGAATGCCAACTTGCATTATGAATTTATTATCGTTGTTATTCTTATATGTTAATTTGATGGTTAATTATTCAAATGTTATCATAGTCCTTATTCTTATATAAACAAGATATGAGAGATGCAGTTAGGTAATCTACATGCTCTAAGTGCTTGAAGGTCGATTCTTGCAAAATGTGAGAGTTGTGTGTGATAAACTTTAATAACCTACAAGATATAAAAGTTGTGTATGAGTGTGTTTTAGATAACACGATTAACTTAGTGATTAATATGATAGTATAATAGTATGAGATTCATTGGTTGGACGTTGCAATGATCCTTGGCTTTGAAATTCTCTTACTACTGATATTACTTATATCAATTTGAATGTTTTGATTACCTACAATTTACAAGTACCATTTCATAGTCCTTACTTCTCTTTTGCTTCATGGCTATATAATTGATTGCACATTCCTTACTCCATCATTCCCCCTTCTTTCTTTTTTTATTAATACTGGCCCTTAGTATTATTGATTCTTGCATCTATTTTGTGAGATCTAGACTCACGTTCTAGAACTTATCAAAAATAAAATTGTTGTTGAGAGATACATTTTGATCGTTTTTTAATATTCTCTAGTCGTTCTTTCTTATTTAATTTTGTTTTCTTTTTGTTGTTGTTGTTTGATAATGGAAAATGGTTCGATACACTAGATGACACGCCGTCTAATGAATCGAACAAGACGGATAAACCGTCAAGAAGGACAAGAACAAAGGAGAAAAGAAACACACAAAAATACATCATAAAACCCAAAGCAAGGAGATCTTCAAGGGAAAGCAGATGATTCAGCCAACAGGAGGCGACGAGCAAAAAGGTTTATCTTCGAAGGAAGTACACAGGTTGAAACCTGGGGAACAACTGTGGACACATCAGATTTGGACTACTACAAAGTCGTTAGGAGTCAATCACAAATACACGCATCCTTTTCGATAGAACGCTCGAACCGCCACCAAAAGACAACATAAAAACATAGAAGACGAATTTGCACAAACGGGTATCATGATATATAAAAAGTGTATAACTTGATGATTTGAAGGATAATGATAATAATTTATAGAGAAACTTGTTCAAAAAGAGTTGGTTACAAAATAGGTTTAATACACGGGAACTTGTAACGGGTCGGTCCGGACCATATACACGGGAAGTTGGTAGAAAGAATCTTGGTGTGGAAAGCTCGTAGCAGAAGCAAAGAACCCTCGCAGAAGCCACCACCAGCCGCCCACAAAACGAAGAAGCATGTGGATGACCTCGCTCGAGCCTTCACCTTCCTCCTAGACTGCCCCTCTGTACAAGGAAGCTTCATTGTAACCAACCACCATGACCAAAGCATGACCATTCCGACAAAGTTGTCACCCGTTTACCATTTCTATTCTTCTTTCAATTTGTTTCAACCCTCACTTGTGGCAGTCCGATAAAATGGCTTCATCGACGATAGCTGATTTTCAACTCACTTACAAGAGGAGAGAGATTGCTTGAAGTAATAAAAAAGGGGGGTTTTGAAGCCTTATTATTTGTGGAGACATGAACTCTCTCCAGAAACTAGGACGGAGAAGCGATGGTGTTGGGGACCAAACCGTCGGCGGTAATCTAAAGAAGAGGAAGCTCCAGAAAAATATTGTTTTGTTCAGATTCGAGAAACCTCGAGCTTGAGGGGTTTCCTCTACTAGATCTAGAAAACATAGGGAGTAAAGTCATGAAGAGTTTTCTCAAATTGGATCTGTGTTACACATACAAATAAAAGTCAAGAGGGGTTTCCTCTTGTTAAATGAACAATAGGGGTGGATTAAGATTCATCCTTGCAAACGATTGTAGACGAAAACCACATCGCCAAGGAGGGATGGATTGAGAATCGTCAATCTCATGTTGCAATCACATGCGCCGACGAAATCAAGCCAACATGTTCGGATTTAAATTCGTGAATACAAAGGGACGAGTGGTGAGAGGAAGATTGGGTGGTGTACTGGAGGCAAGGAGTACACCTTGGTGGTGAACGGGTGCTTAGGATCATGTTGGTAGTTGGGGTTACCCATGACGGTCAGCCAAAGCTCTTCACTTTAGGTTTTACAGAGTTGTTGTAGTGCTACATTAGAAAGCTTTTTTGCTCACATGAAAAGGACGTGATTTGTTGTTGTTGTTGTCGTCGTCGTTTAATTATTTCAGGTTGTATGCACTAAGAAAGAAGTTTTAAGATCAACTTTTGATCATTTTTGAAATTGGTACTTTGATGTGATGCTTGTTTGTTCGGTTTCATTTTGCTTGTGGGAAACTTAAAACGGATTTCTACCTTGAAAAAAGAAACTGTTTAATTTTTTCTATTAACTTGATTATAAATGCAAGGATATTTTTGTTATTTGTTTTTAAATTTTCGACTAGTTAACAAAAATTCCAATACAACAATTAAACAATAAATACAATAACTTATTATAAATCTTAGTCCCAATATTTTTTTAATTCTTGATTAATTTCGTAATATTTAATTTAAAAATTATACTTTATGATAATCTTAATATTAACGTACAGTTAAATAATAACTCCAATAAACGGAGTAACAATGATATATTATATCACATTAACCATGTCCAAAGTATCTATAAAATATTGTACTAAAATTAGATTATACTTTGTTAAATTCGATAGTATATTATATTCGTACTGAAATTCAAAAAATGATAAGGAATTAGGCAAAAATATTACAATTACAAAAACTCGACGTCTACATCGACTTGTTATCTCTTCAAAATATTTTGAGAAGAGATATTAGTGTAACTTGTTTACAAGGAAAAATCATCCAACATCATTTATATATTCATTTAATATAATACGATTTTTGTTGATTTGTCGACGTCTCCGTTGAGTCGTTGCCATTTTTAAAGATCTTATTGAACAATGCACGCACCTTGTTTTTCTCCGGCGACTACTCACCCATGGTTATTCTCCACCGCCACCAAAACTTTCCGTTCCATCTGATTCGTTTCCGAATGATGTAGATTGCGAGCAAGTTCATCATATTAGGAAAAATAATGAATTTCAAACTCTTTTTAAGAGAAACAAAAATGGAGTTAGGGTAATTGGTTGATAACTATTTAAAAAGAAGGGTGTTGTTGTATAATTATAAAAATAAAATAAGTATAATTAAGGGCAAAATGAGTAAATAAATGGGTAAAGTGTAATTTAAGATTAATAAAATATGAGTGAGAAATGTAGGTTAATTCTGGGTTGGGCCACACCTCTCTTCCCCCAGCTTTTGCTGATTCTCTTGTCTCCCTCTCACCTCCTCCTAATATCTTCTTGTCAGATTTTTATCATTTTTAAATAATTTTATTATATTTTTATTTTATTTTAATTTCCTCTCTTGACTTTTGGCACTTTGGTTGGGTTATGAAATTAGGGTTGGCTACTTTAGGTTCTCTATAAAACCAAACCATCTCCCTACTTCTTCTTCTTCCTCCAATTCACCTCACTTTGCCCACCCTCTTTGCCCCCTCTTTCTCACTTCTATTTTTATCAAGATTTCATTTTACTCTTTTTAGAGTTTGCTTTTTCCGCCATAGTTGTGAAAGCTTTGACCTTGCTAAGGGTAATAACGCGCTCCACCTTCAAATTTCCTCTTCCAATTTCCATCAGATCTGTTCTCGTTTCTTGTGTTAAAGTTGCAATCTTTTTTGCCTTTTTTTTATTCATGTTTCTAATTCAAATTCTGCCAGATCCCTAATTTTTTGTGTTTTGTTCTATAGGCGTCAATTTTAATTTTCTGTACATATACAGAGAAGAAAAAACAATGAATTACTGTGCGATTCAGCAAAACGGTGTTGACAGATCTGGTGATGATGTGAGAAGTTCCTTCTCCGCCACCATGTTCCTGCCGGACCACCGCCAACGCCGTGAAAACGTCGTCTGTCCCAAACCTCGCCGTGCTAATCATCCTTCAAGGCCCTTTGCCTGGAATTTGAGGTACTTTAACACTTTCAATTTTCTCTAATTTATTGTAAAATTCATCTACTTGACTAGCTTTCATGACAGATTTGTGATGGATTTGTATTGATTTGTCTGTTTTATTTGCCAGTCATGAAGCTGATCTTTCTGATTCAAAAGCAAGGTCTGAGCTTTTGGACATGATCCTAGCCAAGGTAATTAATTCCCCTCTGCTATATTTTTGTATTAAAAATCAGTTTTTAACACTTAGATCTAATAATTCATGTTTTATGCAATTCTCCAAAAAAAGATCCCCACTTTGAATTGTTCTTCTTTATCAACCAGAAGAAATGATGGTGGATAGGAAAGTAGGTATGAATCATATTCCTCCATGAAGAAAGATAAAGAAAATGAAAGGTAGATGTGTGTTAGGATTTAGGACATGTTATCATGTAAGGTGAAATGTCAAATAGTGAAGAACACATCATGTGGGTCCAATTTATGCCCTTTCTTCCCTATCAAAAGCCAAGGCTATATGTTAGTTGTGGTTGACAAATTTTTTTAGTATTAATGAACTGTAGATGATTTCTCAACCAGAATATGAGTGGTTCATAGCAATGAAAGTGACATTATTTTTACAAGTTTATCCAGATCTGATATGACTGTCTGATTGTTATAGGGAAGTAATTACAACAAGGGCTCGTCGCCACCCCCGTTTTTCTGCGGGTCGCCTCCGAGCAGAGTCTCGAACCCGTTGATTCAAGATGCTCTGTTCCGGGAAGAGAAGATTGTTCTGCCTTCATCTCAATCTCCATCAGGGGTGTCGGGATCATCGTTATCCCCGACATCTGCTAAAGGAAGGAAAGGAGGGTGTGTGAGGGCGACTTTCGGAAACAACCCGGCTGTGAGAGTCGAGGGGTTCGATTGCCTCGACAGGGATCGGAGCAGGAACTGCAGGATCCTTGCCCTGGCTTAGATAGCTTTTTGACATGGAAACTTATTGGTGAAGAGAGTATCTTATCTTGGTCGGAATCCTATACTGAGTGTAACTGAGGAAGTACATATAGTGCAGAAGGAGCAAGTGTTGCAGGATGTGAGTTTTGAGTTCATATGAGAAAGTAGAAGATGGGTTTAATGTGTAAATAGGCTTGGAAGTGGAAGTTGTGTAAGTAAAGGAGGGTATGAATGTGCAAGTACAAAAAGAGTAGAGTTTTGCAGTAAATAAGTTTGAATGTGGGTCAAGAAAGTTAATTTAGGGCTTTTTTTCTTGTCAAGGGTCGGATTAATGAGGAATGGTTGTAAATTGGAAGGGAAATTATCCGATGCCTTGAGGGAACATGGGATGCTGTCCTATTTAAGAATGCTTTAAGAGGATGCAGTTAACCGCTTTTGTATCATTGCTCATCTTGTAGTATATTTTCTATTTAAGGTGTATATTTGATGTCTTAATGCCCAATGCTTAAACTATTTGATGCATCTGTTTACAAAGATTTGATTTTTTAAGAATTGTAATCCGGATAGTTAATGAATGCGGTTTCAATTTCTCTCGTTCATTACCCATAAACTAAATTTAATATATACTAATAACTAAATTTAATATATACTAATATATCAACACCAGTAAATTGAATCATATATGATGATCACAAGATCTTTGTAGGACCCGATAGTAGTAATCGGGTTGTGTCATCCTACCAAATAACTAAATTTAATATATACTAATATATCAACCCATAAACTTCTTATTTATAAATGAAAATGTTACAAACTTCTAAATAATGGTAGAAATATATACTATGCTAACGTTCATATAATTGAAAAATATTATTTTATTTTAATTATGTATAGGTAGATTGTATAAGAGGGTATGGATCGTTTGCAAAATCTTTTGAATGGTATGTAGGAATGGGTCGAAAATCAAACAAAATATCCTATCCATTTTATCTTGACCTAAATCTTAGGTCTAATAAGATTCTATCTATAATAAAGAAAAAGTTGAATTTGAAAATATATATAAAAAAAATGCAATTTCATTAATCGGAAAATTATAGATTTAAAATCCATAATAAATACAAAATATTATATTATTTATACACTTGCATACTTTCATGTTTAGGGTTTGTTTGGTTTGAGGTTGGGTTGTGTTTGTTTTCTTTAACCAGGGTATGACTTATTTTAGGTATGATTATTTTGGACCTAATTTACTTACACGATAGGTGATTTTGGAATTATAGGTTGGGTGAGGCTTGTTGTTTGCATTTAAAAATGTAACTTTATTATTACATGAAAGTGCTTACACAACAATTAAGAAAATGCAATTTTATTATTTACAGACAAGTGCACAAATGATGAAAATACGTATTAAAAAATATAAAAAATTTAATATAATATATTTATATAAAGATACGATGCCTGCACGTATATCGTTATGCGATAAACTTGGACCTTTCTTATTCAAATAGGGTACGTCATATTTTAAAATAGAAGAACTATTCTCTTGATTTTTTTTTCATTTTTTTTTCAATTTGCGTATTATAATTTATTATTTGGTATATATTTTTTTAGTGGAAGAATAATATTAGGACGACAAAATCGTGTTTGTTTAATGGGCCCTGCACTGTACATGTAGGCCCACAATTTAAAGTGGTAACGTGCTAGGCCCACTTAAAGTTCAAACCGGACCAAATAGTCGAAATAACCGAACCGATATAGTTTAACTTGAACTAGACAAGTCCAGTTGGCAATTGGCATTGAAGTTCATTTTTGAAATAACCTAACGGACATTAGAATTGAATAAAGGAATATCCGGATGAACTTTATATTCGAACCTCACGTACATCTTTCAAGTAGATATCAATCTATTTATTTACGAATATTCGTCATTTGAGTAGACTACAAACTTGCATTTTCAAAATAAATATATTTAAATTGAGTATGAATTAATAATATTCACAATTCATGAGCGTTTTATTACTTAAAAGGTAATTTATTAATATTTAATTAATAAATTAAACTCCTAATTTTTCAAATTTGAAATTTTTTCTTCTTATTATTAACTTATAAGAAATTGAGCAATTATTCTCCTTCAGTGATTAAGTTAAAATAAATAAATATAGAGTGAAGCATGTTTTATTGAGATTTTGCACAAAAAGGTTAGGGGGGCGATTGTAAGAGTTTACTCGGCTTGGTGAACCGCGTTTGGGCTTGAAGTGGATGTCAAATGAGAAGATTAAAATATTTCACAAAATTATCGTCCGCATCATTTTTAACAAGAATTTTTATTTTTCAATGATTGAATAAGGACAAAAAATTGAAGGAATAAATATAATAGAAACACTAACTACACAACTTACAAGTCACGAATATATAAGTTTTGCTATTTTTTTTGTTTAGAGTATGATCATGTATTATCCCCATTATTCAAATGTTCAATCTTACGGATGCTTGACAATTTCTTCAAAAGAAAAAGAGGGGAGATTAAGGGTGGGAATGAGTAGCGATGAATAGGGGTGTCAATAGGTCGAATTTGGAATAGAGAATACCTTGCCCATCCCTGTTTAGTATAATGCCCCATAATATTGAAAATTGTTTCCAATCGTTCCCGTTTAATTTTTCCTATTTAAAAATTTTCTTGTTTCTCCTGTAAAATTCTCCCACTCCACCCCTACCCCTTTAAACTTTAAGGAGTTTGGCAAAAAATATTAACTCGGATAATAAATGTGAAATTATGTCATAAATATAAAATTGTACTTTGTTTAACTATATAAACAAATAACACGAGAAAAATAAAAATAAAACTCCATTTAAAAAAAATAAAATACAAGTTTGTTAAAGTTAAGGTATACTATGTATACATTAGGTCTCGTTCGTTCAAGTAGGATCACGACTCGTAGTACAAACTAGTGCAAACTAAAATAATTATATCTTACTAACATTTAGATTATGCTCTCAAGATAAAATTTATATTATTTTATCATTTTAATTTTACGGTTTAACATTTAGGTTACACACAAAACACATATCTGAGAGACTGAAAGACATAGAAAAAACACAATATGTAGTGTGTCGTGCATTGGATCATCATGATTTGACGTTTACGATGTATTCAAAAATTTCACGAAGGTGATATCCTCATATGATCGAAAATCAAATTAATATGGTTAACAAACCTAGCATTAGCATAATGTACACAAATAGTTATCAAATAAATATTTAAACATAAATATTTAAACTTAAAACACATTTTCAAAATAGAGAACTGTATTTAGCTTGAAATTTTAGTAATCATCGACATTTTTTGAATTCAAACATTTTTTCTGAAATAAATTTCGATTAAACTTGAAACCATAATGAAAGTCTAATATAAATATAATTTGTTTATTTATGTATCCCGACGGGGTTCCTTGTCGGGTTTCCCATCAAGGTTCCCCATCGGTTCGGGTTCGGATCGGGGAGCGGAGCGGATACCCCAATCTTCATTCCCGTCCCAAGTGGGAATTCATTTGACCCTTCGCTTGACACCAATTTCACCAGATCTTGCAACAATACACAAATAAATAGAATACTCTAAAATAGATACAATAACAACAGGTTTAACATTCGCAAAAGAAACAAACTCTCAGCCGAGTTCTACAACGATAATGGAAAAACAACGAGAATAAGAAAACCCACATCCTGTCCTATAATGTACGGGACACCCCGGTTGACCACTCTAACCAGATCATTTGGCAGCATCCTTAACCCGCAAGACATCTACACAACGGATTAACCGTTAGCTAACATTTTATGAATCAGAATACTTATAACAGCATAATCGCAAATCAATAAATAAACACATAAACATGCTTTCACCCAATCCCGTTTATTATCTTTTCATTAGGTTATACACTTTACTAATTCAAGTTATTTTGTGACACGAGAATCTCCCGTAACTCGCCTATGTCCCCTTATACCAACATGACTGGATCCGATGCATCTCACCATTTTACTGTCTGGACTAGTCGTAGAGAACCTCACAGTCTCCTATAGAACTAGACAAATTGTCACCGCCCGGTTATCATACACTTGGGCCAATCAACATATAAGATCGTCCTAGCATGTTCTTAATATAACATCGAGCACACACCACTATCATAGCTACGCTAACACACAAAAGTCAACTAAGTAAGTCCAAGAGACTTACATAAATCAAAGATAATAACAGCTCAACTATCACGCTCAACTTCCCGCAGTAAAAACTCTATGCCTACACAAACAAGGCATCCCAAATCAGAAACTAACGACATGCTAGAAGTCCTCAACTTCTAGTCTCATTGACCTCTACTAGGTCATACCACAATATGCTAGAAGGTTCCTACTTCTAGTTTCAATGATCGGTACAAGATCATACAACATGCTAAGATATCCCAATCCTAGTATCAAGATCCACATGTAATGTTACGCTAAGATCGTGAAACGCAAAAGTCTTAAATTTATAACTCGATATATTCTTCCTAACTCCTAGCGAAACCCATAGTGTATGGGTCGTTTTGTAGTAATGATAGTATTCCGAGGTCGAACGCAAAGACTAAGGTGAAATTGAATCAATAGTGACTAAGGATAGTGTTGATCCAGGCTAAGAAAAGAGAAAGAAATAAAGAAATGAAAATCTCAATGTTTATGGTTTGTTTTGAGGTGATCAATCAAAGATCACAAATCATGCAAGGTTGACAAACAACTAAACTAGTAACACAAATGAGTAAACACAAACACAAGGTAGGTAATCAAAGATAGAGAAGCGGATTCTAGGGGTTAGAAATTTCGGTTATGACATAGGACTCAAGCTATCTAGTCATTCTTTGGATCAACTATAGTATATTGGGAGTGATGTTTCTAGATTGGGATCAATCACCGGGTAGGTCTCATGGTCCACTAGTCCGTTCCTAAGGTCTTATCACTGGGTAAGTCTCAAAGAACCTAAGGTTAGGAATTCTACACAAACCGGATTGCTATATAGGGATCTAACCTCTCCTCACTGGGTAGGTCTCGGGAAGGCAAGTCCTAAACATAAATCCTAGCACACTCAGTCCAATAGCGGCTAGTAAGGCTCACTATTACCTAGAGTTCATCATCTTTGGTGCCTAAGAGCAAGAATCACCGGGTAAGTCTTTTCTCACACTTAGTTGCTAACACTAGGTCACCCTAGGATAGATCTAACTCAACAAACACTAGGATTTCAACAATCTAACAACCTTACACTTAGATTTATCAATACAAGCAAGTCAGACAGAATCACGGGCAGTTCTTCACTTCCACGGCCGTGGAACTACCTAGAACAGACCGTGATTTACAACAGAGGCTAGGTTCGAGCAAACAAATCATCCAAAGGTACGTTTAAGTCTATCCTATCATAGTCCAAGCCATAACCATTGTTTCCTTACCCTAGAATCACATCTATTTAGCCAACAACATGCATCATCAAAATCATCAAGCATAAAATCATGGAGTCCATATCAAGAGGATGGAATGAAAGAGAGATGAAGCAAATAGAACAAGAAAAACGAGCTGAATAAGTGTAAAAAGAGAGACTTACGACCCTTCAAAAGAAGGTTCGAATCGTTCTTACAACCCTAGAAAATGTTTCCAACAAACTTCACTCTAAAAACTAAGAAACTCTAAGAATGGTGTGTTCTTCCCTTCTTCTCCAATGGAAGTCTTTCTTCTCCTCCAAGAGTAGCTCCAATCCAATTCCAAAAATGAGAGAGTATGGGAGAGAATGTGTGTGAGGTAAGGTGTGTACTGGATCCTCTTTTAGAATCAGCCTCAAGGGTACTTACAGCCTTCACCATTTGCAAGAGTCGGTTATGGAGATCGTGGGACAGCTGTCCCAACTGTGCAGAAGGAATCACGGGCAGTTTCCACGGCCGTGGATCTTCTAGTGGCCGTGATTCTTGTGCTTCAGCCTTCTTTTGATCTTTGAGCCATGAGTTGGTGCAAGACATGCACCAACATGGTCCCATGTGTTCTCCTTTCCTCCTAACTTGCTTCCCAATGAGCTCGGATACATGTCATCACGAGGAACGATCGTCGGATGTATCGATTAGGCTCCAAAAGTTCCCAAAATACCTACAAAACATGCAAAAGTCCGTGTAGACGTCTATCTCGACAAATATACATGAATTGAATGTAAACGTCACGAACCAATGCTAAACTATGCATGATTAGTGGGAAAATCTATCTAAATGGATGCCTAGACTAACGTCATAAATCATGTTATCATGTAACACCCCAAGTTTTGGGAACTTGAAGCGTTACGGGCTAGGACCTCACAATGGGTCCCGACCCTTAGAGTAGCAACGACACAACATATCTTATAACAAGGCACAGACAAATGAAAACCAAAACTCAATATAAAATCAAAGGTTTCAACAAAGGGAAGCGTAAAAGACTCGCAGCCGAGTTCAAAACAAAGGGAAAAGCAACAACAAAAATATAAACCCGGTCCCGTCCTATAATGTACGGGACCCCGGTTGACCATACCATCCGGATCACTCAGCAGCATCCTGAATTTGTGAAACATGTACAACATCGGTATAAACTGTTAGCTAACATTCTAGATATCAGAAAGACAATAAAGGCACAAACACACATAAGGTAAAGTAAACACATAACATGCACACACTCAACCTGTTATTATCTTTCATTTTGTCATCCAATTACTAATTCAACTTCAGGTTGTTACACGAGAGTCGTTGCGATCTCGCATGTGTCCCCTTTCACCAACAAAAATAGAACTTATGCATCCTTCCGTCACCTGCTGGACTGGTCGCAAGAGCGCCTCCCAATTTCCCCATTCTAAACTGGACAAGCGGTAACCTCTTGTTTATAATACATTGGGCCAATTAAGGTATAACAAAGTCAATCCTAATCTGGTTATCAGTTATAACGATAAACAACAACGCAACAAGCCAAAACAATCAAACTAATATACGGAATGAATCTAAGTAAGTCCAAGGGACTTGCCTCACTCGAAGGTAACACAAAGCTCAGCAAACAACTCAGATAAGCTCATGAAAGAAAAACGGAAAGGTTGTTCACACAAGGCATCACGAATCAGGAACCGAAACGATTGCTAGAAGTCTATAACTTCTAGTCTCCATGATCTTTAAGAGATCTCCACAAGCTATGGTCACAAATCCTAGTCTTACAACTCACCAAGGGTCAACAACATCCAGAAGAGCCAAGGAAATGAATGAGGAAAGCAAAAAAAACAAAGCAGCTCACCAAGGACGGGAAGACTGTAGAAGAAACCGCATGGGCGGTTGGACAGAGGCGTAGGGGCGGCATAACAGACAGCCGCGGGGGTGGTGCACTAACAGAAGCATTGTTTGGGTTTCTCTTTGACATCAGAAACACAACAGGGATCCAAAGCACATTCCCTTGATCTTAACACGTCAAGACTCAACCAAGGGAGCCTGAGAACAACAACGAATCAGCAACGGAACGCTCCTCGAGAATCAAGGCTCAAACTTGATTCTTGGAGAAGAACAAAAAGAGGAAATAAAACAGAAGGGAAACGGCATGCTGCAACTAATGAACGTGAGGAACAACAAGAGAGGAAGAACTTACACATCCAGCAAGATCACAAGAAGTAAGGGTAACGGCTGCAGCTCTCAAGGGTGAATAAAACGTATGCAAGAAATGCAAAAAAGAGGGGAAAGAAGGGGATTTATAGAAGATGAAGAAAAGATAGAAGGAAGGACATTTTAGGGTTTATAAGATCTAGGGAAGTCGTCCAAAGATAATAAAATCGGATCTTCTAAGATAGGAAGCAAGATAGAACCGAAAAAGGAAAGAAGATCTTCGCGATCTGAGACAAATCCTTAAGGGCGGATTGTCCCTGCCGCGGGGGCGGCCAACCGCAATGGCGGCTCACTGTCACCGCGGGGGTGATGACAACCAAGGCTTGCCGCTGGGGCGGCCTTCTTCACCGCGGGGGCGGTGAAGTTAAAAACTGGGATCTTACACCACACAAGATCAACATCCACACAACAAGCTCCAAATCTCTTAATTCACTTCTAAACACCTAAGAATCCACAAGCCACTAACTGACATTCTTACTAGTTCAGCTAGGGTCTAACCTAGCATGATTCTACTACTAAACTAACTAAAACAAGGAAGGAAGCAACACACCAAGAAAGATGGTACTCGTTGGAGGCAAGGCGCGACCTCGTAAATAGGAAGGCGCGGGCGCGGTGACAGGCTTCGAGATGTCGCGACCGGGATGACATTGAGGCGCGGGGGAGGTGACTCTTGCGAGACACGGGTGCGGAGAAGGACAGGCGCTGGTGCGAGCGAACTCCAGAAATGTCATTGGACTTCCTTCGTCTACACGATCCTCTATGGATTGTCTCCTTCGTGTCTAGGATACTGACTACTTCCTAGGCATCATCAGAACACCACGAAGAAGGGACATACATGACGAGATTACGAGGAAGACATCAAGACAAGGAAGAAAGAAGAATAAAGAGAGAAGGTAGATGAAGAACAAAAAGAAGTTTGATTACCACAACCAGAGGATCCACCGGTACTCTCTTGTTCTTCTAGATGAAATCACACGAAGGACGGAAACACCAAATTGCTCGCTGAAGGGAATGAGTGAAGAATAAGAACTCTTTCAAGGATAGAAGAGAAGGAAGAGATGAACGTAGAATGAAGGCTAAAAACGGGGATTTACATAATAAGAGTGCTTAAAAGAATTTTTCCACTAGAGTTTTTAACTATGCATAGGGTGTGCGTAGTTGGAGCCGATTTGAAGCCATACAAGCAGATCAACTAAAACTACGCTCGCCGTTTTTGTAGATGTCCCATAAAAACAACGGAATGGGGGATTATTAGCATAATTTATCTTCTTCCACAAAGTGTGCAACATAGGAGAGCGATTTCGATTTTAAATTTCCAGTTTCTATTTCATTTTCAAAGGTATGTTGAATCATTCTGTTTTTTTCCCTCAATGTTCTTCTTTTCCAAAATCATAGGTTTTAATTTCAATTTCGGTTCTATCATTCGATTTATCTTAGTTTAATAATTCGTGTTTTTTCTTCCCCAAAATCGATTTGATTTTGATTTTGGTTCTCCCTCGATGTTCTCTCTACTAATTCGGTTTCATTAATCCTGATTTGATACCCTAATTCAAATTGTTTTTGTTGCATCATTTGACACATGTGATGGGTTGTTTGTGGCGATTCAGTTTCATTCTTTTCGATTCTCTTGTGTTGTTTGTGTCGAATTTGTGTTGCGTATGTCGAATTTAATAGGTTTGTGTTATTTACGTTGAATTTTTGTCGAATACAATATCATTCGTTCGTTATTGTTTACTCCGATTTGAATTTGTGATGTTTCGAACTCTGGTTTGTATTGGTTGTCAACATCAAATTTGTTTAAAAAATTGTTTTGGATATTTTTCCTTGAGCAACAACTATGCGGGCAATATGTGTAACATTCCGGATTAGTAGAATATTTTAGAAAATACAAAAGTCACAATATAACTTTTACCCAAATCATGAAATGAAATTTGAGCCCTATCGATATGAATGAGCTTATAAGATGCGGTTGACGCTAACAAAGAGAAGCGCATGCATGACCAAACATTACTATGGATAGTTTGAAAAACCATATATAGACGTAAGTTAGCTTATAGGATTATGTCTGTATAAATTGAATAAAACGATGTAATTGTTGGATCTTTTCACACTAATAACAAAGTCTTATATTCTTTGCACTTCTTTTATCAATCCTTCGATTTTAGGCTAGTTTATGTTCTAGTTAAGTAGTTACAAAATAATTGGATTATTATAATTAGTTGTAATTAATTGTATATATTTTATCAAAATGAATGAACTATTATTATTATGAATTTGGTGTTGTATTAGTAGCTCATAGCTGCTTGCGTGACCACATGGTGTGCTTATGCACATGCTATTTAGAATTTAAAGAGTATGGTTCGTTAATAAAAAAAATTATAACAATAAAATTATGAATTGAATTTAAGGTTCTATAAATTGAATTGAGTTGCTCCATTGTTTACTCATCCTACACACAAAATATTTCTATAATCCGTTCTTGATATCCTTGAGTATGGGTCTTGTTGTTATATTCCTAATTATGCTAGTTTCGACGGTTTCCTTGGGTAACTAGATTTTTCTATTTCTAATTCTATCTATATTGTTTCCGGTATGATAACATATACTTTTATTCCTCTCAGCAGAAGCACGAGATTGCGGTTCTAAAATATTTCATTACAAGTCGATATGCATCAACGACGAGAAGTGTAAGATTGTATGTGAGAAAGAAGACTTTATTGATGGGAAGTGTGAAGGGATCATCTTACGGAAATGTGTTACAAACCATGGGCCAATAACTAGTGGATGGTGTGTGAGTGTATATATATATATATATATATATATATATATATATATATATATATATATATATATATATATATATATATATATATATATATATATATATATATATATATATATATATATAGATAATTAAGTGAATCTCAAGCTATATATGTTCTTGAGCTATGTGTGTATGATTTTTCATTTCGTGGGTTGCTTAGGGTGGGGTGTGAGGTATGTGTTGTTGTGAGTTGTGAGTTATTATAAGTAGAGCTGTAAAAGTTGACCCGACCCGTGAAACCGACCCGACAAACCCGAGCCCGAACCCGACCTGACTCCGAAAATTTTTTAAAAAAGAAAATACCCGGAACCGACCCGCTTGATATTGATTTAACCCGAAATAATAAATAACCCGAACGGTCGAACCCGAAAATGACCCGGACCCGATAAAACCCAAGTAGAATAACCCGATAACGACCCGACAACCCGAAGTAACCCGACCCGAAATGACCCGATAACCTGAAGTAACCCGACCTGAAATGACCCGATAACCCGAAGTAACCCGACCCGAAATGACCCGATTGCCCGAAGTAACCCAACCGAAATGACTCGATAACTTGAAGTGACCCAACCCGAAATGACCTGTTAGCCCAAAGAAACCCGACTTGAAATGACCCGCTAGCCCAAAATAACCCGACCCTAGATAACCTTGATAATGTGAAATAAAATGATGTGATAGTATGAACTATGAACTGTGAAGTAGTCCAAGCCAATATGACATGTTAATTCGGAGTAAATTGATAAAAAAAAAAATTACACAATTAAAACCTAAAATTTAAAAACAATAATACTCTTACATGTATCATAAGTTCATTACTCTTACATGTATCATAAGTTCATGATATGTATAGAATATGTTAAGTTTTCATCTTTTATTTTTCTCTTACAATATATAAAATTATTCAATTTGAATTAATAGAATTTGAGTTTTGAGTTAAATTGATAATTTGACATGATTTATCAAGAAAGAAAATAGATAGTATTTATCCTGGTCCGGCTCCAGTGAAGCTCAAAAACAACTTCATGGTGAAGTTGTATGGATCTAAACCGCTGATTAAGTTTAAAGGATGAGATCATCTTGATAATTATGGCCAGTAATAATTGAGATCATCTTGATAGTTATGGCTAGTGAATAAGAAAGATAATTTATGAAAATATAAGAAATTTAATAGTACTAAAAGGAAAGCTAATATTGATAAAATAAAAATCTAATATTTCCATATAATTATTGTCTCATCCTTTACTAGTCACTAACATTTATGGATATTTTGTACTGATATTTTTATTTAATCTAATTGTGTAATAATTAAACTTTTTGTATTATTACTTTAATGACATTTAAAATATCATTTTGCTTCATTTAGATAATTGTCGATCAAAGGTTAATATTAACAAAGAATATATTCAATACATTATTTTTATCTTAATAAATCAAAGTAATTTATGTTTATTTAATCAAAATAATCTAAAAAAAATAAAACAGATAACAATTGTAACCAATATTTAATGGATTTAAAAATACTAAATAAATTTGTTTATTATTGTATTTCCTATTTAATAGCATTCTTTTTTTATATTCATAAAAGTTAAATGTCAAGATCTTTCAGCAAATTGCAAATTAAGGTTATAAAATAAGAAATATAATTGTAAATATTGAGATCTCCCGGTAAATTAAGGTTAGAGAATAAAAAAGATAATTTTAGTATTTTTTAATCCATTCAATATTAGTTACATTTGTTCTCACACCCTAATATTATATTTTTTTATTAGATTACTTTGATTAATTGAATAAACATAGATTACTTTAATTTTTTAAGTTAAAAATAATGTAATGAAATATTTTTTTGTTAATATTAACCCTTGGTCGACAATTAGCTAAATGAAGTAGAAGATAATTTTGAATGCCATTATAATAATAATAATAATAATAATAATAATAATAATAAAGACATTTTAATGAATATTAAATTAGATTAATTAAGAAATATCAATATAAAAGCATCTATAAATGTTAGTGATTAATAAAGGAAGAAGATAAACGACTTATATCAAAATACTAATAAATGTGTTTTGTTTTTCAATATTATCTTTCCTTTTTAGTACCAGTAAATTTCTTATATTTTCATAAATTATTTTTCTTCACTAGCCATAATTATCGAGATAATTGTAATGATCACTCGTGTTAAATATCTCCCGGTTTTAAATTCGGATATCAATTTTGATCTGTATTTGGTTGGATATCCGGCATTTTCCCTTGATCGGATCAGATAGCTACCTGATAACCCGTTTTGTGAGTCGTGAGTCTATAGTTATATTACACGATTCACTATCAAAAATAGTATCTTTAATTTAATTTGATCATCTTTTATGATTGGTCGTAAATCAAATCTGTCTAGTCATACCAAGCAAATTCATTTCACTATGTCTACAACCTATGAGGAATGCTACTCAAACAATTTCATTATGCTACTTGAATTTTATCAAGAACTACTAAAAAATAACTAAAGGCAAAGAAATATTAGTTCCAATTAACTAAATCCGTTTACACTTCACGAATCGAAGGATCATGTTGAAGGTACTAACGTTCTGAACAAGCTCTGGAACCTAAACGAAATTCAACATCTTCTCTACCTCGGCAACCGACACTTTACCGACGTCCCTAGAAACAACCACATGGCGATGAGTATAATTATTGTCGAAAAAAGCGTCGTAAGTAACCTCCACTGACGCACTATCGATCGTTGAACTTCGATTGTGTTCGTTTCGCTTTCACACAAAAATTTTCGCATGACTCATGCTCGCTCGAAAGTTTGCATCGCTAAGTCTTAAATTTATAAAAACTGAAATTAAGCAAAGCGAACCCGCAGTGTACGGATCGGTATAGTAAAACAAGAATTTCAGAGTATCGAACTCAGGGATTTTGGGGATCAAACTCAGTTCGTAAATTGTCTGGCAAGATAAAAAGCTTTTGTAATAATTAATGGAAAAACAACGATTCTAAAGATTCAGGTATCCAATTGTGGCGATTGATTCAAGATGTTTTAATGATATAAGGACAAAGTTAGGCTTGCATAGATATAGATCTAATGTTGGGTGTTGTACGGTAAAGTTCCAAAAGCCATAAGTCTCACCCAAAGGCTCTCTAAATAAAGGATGTTGAGTCTCGTTATAAAGAGAATTAAAGGACAAAATTAAACTCTCAAATACCCATGCCCAAACCCAAGGAAATCAAAGATAAGTCAAAAAGGTTAAGATTATGACACTCGAAACCAAAGTAAAGGATATTGAGTCTCACTACTACCTAGAAAAGGTAAGCCAATACTAGGTTAAAGCAAATCTTTAACTTTGGATCAAAGCAAAAGCAAAGAACGTACGACAGAGGAAAACCACGGTCAGATCTTGAAGAACCACAACCGTGAAACTCAAGAACATGTCGTGGAAAGCCTCGACGACTAGGTTTCTCGCAACTCTCAGGGTCCAATCTGTTTTGGTTCAATCTATCATCATCTATGCCACAACTATCAACCCTTCTAACTTACAATATTATCTAACGAACCCTACTATTTAAATTCTAAATAGCATGTGCATAAGCACACCATGTGGCCACGCAAGGAGCTATGAACTACTAATACAACACCAAATTCATAATAATAATAGTTCATTCATTTTAATAAAATATATACAATTAATTACAACTAATTATAATAATCCAATTTGTTCGTAAGTACTTAACTAGAACATAAACTAACCTAAAATCGAAGGATTGATAAAAGAAATGCAAAGAATATAAGATTTTGTCATTAGTGTGAAAAGATATAACAATTACATCGTCTTATTCAATTTATACAGATATAATCCTATAAGCTAACTTACGTCTTTATATGGTTTTCCAAACTATCCATAGTAATGTTCGGTCATGCATGTGCTTCTCTTTGTTAGCTTCAACCGCATCTTATAAGATCATTCATATCGATAGGTCTCAAATTTCATTTCATAATTAGAGTAAAAGTTATATTGTGACTTTTGTATTTTCTAAAATATTCTACTAATCTTGAATGTTACACATATTGGGGATACTAAGATCTCAACTTCTCTGGTGTGCGGTATCAGAAGATACTCTGAAGTATCAGAGAATACTTTGACGAGTCAGACGGTATCAGAGAATACTTTGCGGCATCAGACGGTATCAGAAGAAATTCTGATACCGGCTGGAGTATCTTCTGATACCGCCGTTTACGTAGATGTCCCATATCGCTAGTAGAGAGAACATCGAGGGAGAACCAAAATCAAAATCAATTCGATTTTGTGAAAAAGAAACTCGAATTATTGAACTAAGATAAATCGAATGATAGAACCGAAATCGAAATAAAAACCGAATGATTTTGGAAAAGAAGAACATTGAGAGGGGAAAAAAAGAATAATTCAACATACCTTTGAAAATGAAATGGAAACTGGAAATTTAAAACCGAAATCGCTCTCTTATGTTGCACACTTTGTGGAAGAAGATAAATTATGCTAATAATCCCCAATTCCGTTGTTTTGTTATGGGACATCTACGCAAACGACAAGCATAGTTGTAGTTGATTTGTGTAAAATCCGGAATTTTTATTCCGTCTATTTCCGTTATAAATTAGATCTCGATCAGTTGATCCATATCCGTCTACTTAGTTAGACACATTATTATAAAATTTATCATTTTATGTAGATTTCCTTCACATAAAATGATGGAATCCTTTAAAAGTTTATCATTTTATGTAGCTTCCCCTTCACATAAAATGATAGGATCTTTATAAAATTTATCTTTTTAGGTAGCTTACCTTCACATAAAATAATAAGTTTAGCTCTAATTTAGAATATGACAAGGTCCGGACAAGTCTGTGACGAAGCTGTGACAAGGTCCAGACAAGTCTGTGACGAAGCTGTGACAAGGCCAGACAAGGCCGTGACGAAGCTGTGACAAGGCCAGAGAAGGCTGTGACGAGTCTGTGACAAGCCCAGACAAGGCTGTGACGAGTCTGTGACAAGCCCAGACAAGCTGTTGACAGCCCAGTCGCCCAGCTGCTGTCCGCCCCAGCCGTGGCCTGTCCGCTCCAGCCCAGAAGCCAGTCGCCCAGCTGTTGTCCGCTCCAGCATCGCAGCCCAGCTGCTTGCCTGCTTCAGCCAGCCCACTGTTGCGCCAGCCGTGAGCCAGCCCAGCGTCGCAGCCCAGCGCCGCAGCCCAGCGTCGCAGCCAGCATTGCAGCCCAGCACTCCAGCCAGCCCGGAACGCGCCAGCCTGCAGATGCCTACATTCCTTGCTGAGGGTTGATACGTAACAGCCAAATCTGGCAGTTTCCTTCCACATAAATGCCGATTTAATAGGGGAAGGAGATCTCGTAACTGCCTAAATTAAACTACGCCAGTGCATCGTCTGATCTTCTGCCATATACGCCGCTCACGTTCATTCTGCATCCCTCCCTTCTACACGCACGTTCCAACCTTCGCCCATTCTGCGTCCTTGCCTACTGCACACGTTTCGGCTGAGCAAAGTGAAGAAGACTCAACCAATTCCGTCCAATTTCGTCCATTCGGTAAGAGCCTATCTACCTCCCTATATTCATCTTCTTCTTGTACCCACCTTAAGGACTCACGTAATTCTTCTGCTGTGCCGGACAACGCCCATCTCGGCCACTCCATGACAGCAGTGGGGCTGGAAGGATTTCGTCCCGTCACTGCAGTGGTAGAGCCGAGCCAAACTTGACTGTCCTCCTTCTGGATCGTCACACAAAGGAGCCAGAAGAGCATCCGGAACCATACTAACGACGCCTCAGCCAGTAGAGGTGAGTCACAGTTTCTGCATTCCAATTCCTTACCCCTAGAAGTAATATATAACCTTATGTATATACACTATGTACGTAATGCTAGAATGACGAACTACTGTAGTCGAGTTTGAACTTAGGCTAGGTTGACCTTGGTAGCTGCTGAGCATATAGATCTAAGGAGAGGAATAATGGACTGCTGCATTTTATGAACAAAGGAAAGTTAGTAGCTGCTGTAAATTCGTTTTACTCCCTTCAGCGTTTAGGTTACGAACAGCCATCTTGTCGATCAATTATAAAACGTTTGGATAAAGATCCACCGTTGAATTTTTGATATGTTGTAGACAGATATATGTAGTTTAGGATATTAAAATTTGGGAAGAAATGAACGGTCGGATTGAAAGTTACGAGCTCCCGAAGTTAGGTAGTTGAGCAGTTTTATTAAACTTAAAATTTGACTAAGTATAGGAAAGTAGAGTGAGGAACCGACTTTGGGAATTATTATAAAAATATCGGCTGAACAGTTTGGAGAAATTCTTTCTTCTAAGGCTAGATAGAACCTCATAGATGATCTAGATATTTAATTCGGAAATTTTATAAGCTGTTAAGAATTTTATATTTAGAGCCGAAGTTAAACCTTTTTCGGTTCTTCCGGAAAATAGAAACATAGGAAAAATGTCAGTTTCGCACCTAATAAAATTCTAAGAGTTAGGATATATTTTAGAACTTCAAATAGGAGTTTGGACATGAATTTTAGGGTTTTCGAGAAAATCGGAACCAAGGGTAAAATGGTCATTTTACCCTAAAACTAATAATGTAACTAGTACGTCTTAATACTTATTTGATCTTAGAAGTTTTAGACTTCTATCTACGTAAAAGTGTGCTAACACACTTATCGCCTTTGACAGGCAACTGAGTGGGTACAGTTTACAGAGCGAGTGGTTATTAAAGAGTCGAGCGTGATAACAGGTAAGTCCTTTGGGCTTACTTAGCTGACTACTAAATATGAGTATAAATGATGATGGTGGTGTGTGATTGACATGTTAGAGAGATAGGTTGTGATATAAAATTACCGACCTGTATTTTTGGCCTAAGAGTAACGGGCGGTGGCATTCCGCTCAGTAGCTCGCAGGGCGCTGGGGGTTTCTTTCGGGACTAGTCCACACATGGTTTGTAGTGATGCTACCAAAGAAAGTCAGCTAGACCTACACCAGTTGGATAAGGAACGGAGGCGAGAACTAATAATAGATCTCGTGCCACAACTTAAATTGAATAAGGTGAATCACTAAAATAATAGATAATAATTGGTTGAGTGCCAGCATGATGTTTGTTTATTTTTGTTTCTGCTTGTGTTTGTGGTGTTATCATTTTGCTTATATTTGGATAGTTAGCTAACTGTTGATATGTTGTTTAGACTTGACACAGGTTAGAGCAGATGCCGAGTGATCCAGATGGTAGTGGTCAGCCGGGGTGTCGTACTTTAGGACGTTTTGCAGTTTTTGCATTTGTGGGCTTTTCCGTTGAACATCGTTTCCTTTCGTACTTTGATATATTACTTTTCCGGCTGTAGTCGATCTGGTCACATTCATGCATTATTAAGAACTATTTTTATGATTTCTGATTTTCCTTATCTGTGCCTTGTTGTAAGATCTCGTTAAGTTGTTGTCAAACTAAGGTCGGGACCCACTGTGCGGTCCTAACCAGTAACTCCCTAAGTTGTAAAATTTGGGGTGTTACAATTTGCTTGTATGACTTCAGATCGGCTCCAACTACGCACACCTAGTTAAAAACTCTAGTGTGAAAATCCTTGTTAAGCACTCCATTTATTGCTTTCAAATAAATTTAGATCAAAAGAGTGTTTCTCAGAGCTTACAAATGTATGCAAACATACTTATATCTTTAAGTAAAAAAAAGTGTCCAAAATGGAATGTATTTGCACTTTAAAACTAGTTCGGGAAAATCTACAAATGTCAAATATAATTAAGTTTGGATGATTATTTAAAAGTAATTTAAGATTTATACTCTTTTTAAAAATAAAAATGGTAAAAACATACGATCTTTAAATAAATGATGTTTTAGACATGAACTCGCGCTATGTTTCATATATCTTTTATTTGAAAAAGTTTCACGGATTTATAATATCGATTTTACGCTCTTAATTTTAAAAATTTTTGCGTGAATTTTGTTTACCACATAGCCTTATATTATTTCTAAACATATACTCACTCTATATATATAGTATGTTTCATGGAAATATAAATTTCACAATTTTCAGAGCATCAGATTTGACGTTCTCAATTATAAATTATTTTGACTATATATTAAAAACACGAAATGTATTGTCATATAAATACATACATATGTCTTACCAAAAATATTTATTGACAAGATTTTATCATATATAATATAAAAAGTTTTGTATAATTAAAATTTAATGCCCAAATTTTATAAATTTGACTACAAAACTGAAATACAAAAACGTAAAATTTTATGGTAATCTTATGCACTGAATAAGTGTATAAATCCGGAATGTTTTGATCCTGTTATATACTATCGAAAAAATGATTATTGTATAAAAATTGAATAAGTCAATCATGTTGTAATATTTATAATAACTATAACCAAGGGATTAGTAGAATATTTTAAAAAATATTTTTAGAAAATACATGAAGCATATAGTTAAGAGAAAATGTATATGAATCTTATCTCATACTCACTACTCGTCACCATTGTTAATGTTGTTACTAAAATTGTATATTCTACAAATTTATTTTAAATGATACAATAACTCAAACATAATTAGGATAGGCTTCGATTTATTTTAAATAACCCTTATTATTTATGTTTAGTAGCATGTGATGCCAACATTCTATGTGTTGATTGAAACTCATCTTTTCGTTAATAATATTAACCTACATCAGTGTCGTGATAAAGGAAAATCTAATAAAAAATTACTTTTTAAAAATAAGCTGATATAATAAGGAAACTCTTATTAAGCAATCAACTCTTATCTATATATTTAACGTTTCAACTCTCACATTCATTCAAAAGTTTACAAAACCAAAAGGCAATAACTTCAATCAATTTGAAATATGGTTGGGATGAGTTGATGACATGAATTATGACCTATATTTTGACATGTATTTATGTAGATTTTCTCTTTATTTTGCATACATAGACATACATTCATAGCAATTATGGTCATATTTACCTATATTGTTAGAATAAAGATTTACACAAAGTTTAATTGCATTTGTAGGTAAATTGATGAATTATGGAGCAAAATGACATATTTAAGGATTAAGCCTTGATGCGGAACAAAAAGAGCATAAAAGTGAGCTAGGAAAGAATCGGAGCGGAATTTGATACCGTGCAAAAGTATCTTCTGATACCGTCTGACACGCCAAAGTATTTCTCTGATACCGTCTGAAGCGCCAAAGTATTCTCAGATACTCCAGAGTATCTTCTGATACCGCGAGCCAGAGAAGTTGAGATCTTAGTGTTTCACTTTGAAAATACAAAAGTCACAATATGTAAGTTAGATAATATTGTAAGTTGAGATCTTCAATAATTCGAGTTTCTTCTCCCCAAAGTATTCTCTGATACTCCAGACGGTATCTTCTGATACCGTCTGACGCGCCAAAGTATTCTCTCATATTCTGATACCACGCACCAGAGAAGGTGAGATCTTAGTGTTTCACTCGAATTATTGAAGATACTCTGAATGAACTATTATTATTATGAATTTGGTGTTGTATTAGTAGCTCATAGCTCCTTGCGTGGCCACATGGTGTGTTTATTGAATATACTATAGAAAAATTGTAAGTTAAATAATATATATTTTATTAAAATAAATGAACTATTATTATAAATTAGGTGTTGTATTAATAGCTCATAGCTCCTTGCATGATTACATGGTGTGCTTATGCACATGCTATTTAGAACTTAAAAAGAAGGGTTTGTTAATGGAAATGTATAAAAATAAAATAATGAAAATATAACTAACTAGACCTTTTAGTAATATTGTTCTATTAAGTAGGCCCGTAGCATAATCTCATTTAGTAATTATATTCCTAATAGAGGAATAGTGATAAAAAAAAATTAGAATATTAAAAATTAGAGGTTTATACAAAACAAAAGCTAACAAAAAAAAGAGCCTATTTTACCAAATTCTTTTTCTTGAATTTAAGGTTCTATAAATTGGATTGAGTTGCTCCATTGTTTACTTATCCTACACAAAAAAATATTTCTTTAATCCGTTCTTGATATCCTTGAGTATGAGACTTGTTGTTCTATTTCTAATTATGCTAGTTTCGACGTGCAACATCTTTTATTTTATAAAATACAAAAGTATGAACGGAAATATAAACCATGCAAATGATAGTTGGTTTATATTTAGGCAACCCTTCATAGATGGGTGTATATTACATCCTCTGATGGATGAAATCAACTGAACTACATAAGACTTGATTCTCTTTAAAGAGATACGTAGGCAACCCTTAAAAATTCAGGTGCAGCCCAATTAATAAAAACCCCTTAATATTTTATAATAATATTATTTTGAATTAAGAGGGTAAAAATTAGGGTCAAACTAAAATATCATAAAAAATAAATGAAATAATCTTTTGGGAATTTGTACACATTTTCCTTCAACAGATATGTTTTTTGCATAAATTTGTTATTGCATTTTGTCATTTAACGAAAGACATAATGCCAAAAACATTGCAAATTTGATAAAAATTGTTTTACAAGAATTTAAATATACAAAATTGAGTTTTTTCATACTTTTTTGATAATGCATCCACTAACACCGCCGCCGTAAATGATTTGGTGGAGAATGCGGGACAATATATACGAACTCCTTTTACTCATCAAAGATTTGCATGTCATATTTTAAACTTATGTGTTCAAGATGGACTTACAATTTTATGTGCTATGTTAACCCCCATCACCAACGTAATTGAACATATTTGGCATTTAACCGATTTAAGAAAAAAATTGGGAACAACATGTTTAGAAAATATTGTTCCTATTGCATTTTCAACAAACAATGGAACTCGTTGTGGAACACCGCAAGTTCTAGGAACTCGAAGCGCTACGGGCTAAGACCACACAATGGGTTCCGACCCTCAGAGTAGCAACAACAAACGGATCTTACAACAAGGCACATATGAATGAAAACCAAAACTCAATATAAAACCAAATGTTCAAACAAAGGAAAACGAAAAGACTCGTAGTCGAGTTCAAAACAAAAGGGAAAGCAACAACAAAACAAAAACCCGATCCCGTCCTATAATGTACGGGAACCCCGGCTGACAACACCATCCGGATCACTCAGCAGCATCCTGAACCTGTGGAACATCTACAACGACGGTATAAACCGTTAGCTAACATTCTAGATACTAGCAAGAACGTAAAGGCACAAACACACATAAGGTAAAGGAAAACACAAAGCATGCTTGCACACGACCGGTTATTATCTTTCATTAAGGTTATCCATTACTAATTCAACTTCTTTTGTCACACGAGAATCTCCCGAAACTCGCCTCCGCTTCCGTCTACCAATAGGAATAGATTAGTAATATCCGTTACCTACGGGCCTGAAATGCAAGAGCACATTCTAGTCTCCTGTAGAACTAGACAAGTGGTCACCGCCCGGTTATCATACACTTGGGCCAATTAAGGTATCAAAGGGTGAATCCTATTCCGGTTATCCGTGATAACAATAATAAACAACACAAACAAGCCAAAACAATCCAACTAATACCGGAATGAAGCTAAGTAAGTCCAAGGGACTTACCTCACTCGAAGGTAACTCAAAGATCAACGAACAACTCAGAGAACACTCAGTTTCCCTCAAGAAAGGAGCAAGGAAAGCCTGTTCACACAAGCATCATGAATCAGGAACGAAATGGTTGCTAGAAGTCTATAACTTCTAGTTTCAATGATCTCTAAGAGATCTCCACAAGCTAAGGGCTCAACCTTAGTCTTACAGCAACTCAGGGGACAAAGAACAACCATAAGAAACCAAGAAAGGAACGAGGAAAGGAAGGAAGTAACTCACCAAAGACGGGAGTTACTGTAGAGGAAACCGCAGGGGCGTCTGGACCAGGCGCAGGGGTGGATGGCCGCGGGGGCGGCACAACAGAGGCGCGGGGGCGGTTTACAGCGCAGAAGCGTTGTCGACTCCTTCGACAACAAGGAACGCAACAAGGGTCAAAGCTTGCTCTTCTCAGTGGGCAAACACATCACAACTCAACCAAGGGAGCTTGTGAACATCAAAGGATCAACAACGGAACACTCCACAAGAATCAAGGCTCAAGCTTGATCCTTGGAGAAGAAGAAAAGAGCAGAACGAAGAAGAAATAAAACAGAAGGACCTCACAATGGGTCCCGACCCTTAGCTTGACAACAATTTCACCGGATCTTGCAACAAGGCACAAATAAAGGCCAAAACCAAATACATTTTATGCAATGCAATGAAACCCAAAACCATACAAACCAAAGACTTCAGCCGAGATAAAACCGAAAGACCAAATGCCATACACACGGCATACAATATATAATGAAAACGAAACTCAAACACGACTCCAACCAAAACCCAATCCTAAAATGTACGGAACCCCGACTGCCCACTCTTCCGGATCTCTTGGCCGCATTCCTAACCTGCAAGACAATCTACAACAATCGGTATAAAACCGTTAGCTAATATTCGAAGCATTAGAATCAAGGTGAAAGGCACAAACACAAGTAAATCAACATAACACACAATACACACCAAAGCACACAAGTCCGATTTATTATCTTTTTATTATTAAGTCATATCCCGTTCTAATTCAACTTAGGTTGTGACACGAGAGTCACCGAAAGTCGCCTCGGTCCCTACTTACCGGCATGGAATGGTACTGATGCATCTGACCGTCTACCAGCACGGGATAGTCGCCGAGAACCTCCTAGATCTCGCGGGAGCCAGGCAAGTTGTCACCGCCCGTTATCATAAACTTGGGCCAAAATAATATAAAGGTCGGTAATCCTATTTCCGGTTTAGTTGTTATAAATAATAAAGAATAAACACACACCACCAAACACACATCAATGCTAATACAAGGAATACGAGCTAAGTAAGTCCGGAGACTTACCTTATCGCCACACTCAACTCACAACACTCTCGCTTCCTTAGGGAGGAAGCCCGTAACCTGCTCACAAGAAGATAACTATATCAACAAAAAGTCACTCGCAATAGAAGTCTTAGACTTCTATACAAATGATCTACGCAAGACCATTTGACTCTCAATTCTAGGACCGCATCCTAGAATCCCTCATGCTCACATCACAATCAAAACAAGCTAGAAGTCCTAAGACTTATAAACCCTCGGATCTCGCAAGATTATAACTCACAACGCAACAAGGATAAGCCAAACCTAAACTCCAAAATCCCACAAGATCATACAACCCCACCTCGAGCCTCAAAACACTCACAAGATCAACCATATAACTTAAAGCCTTATAACAACCTCACAAGATAACCAACACCTCAAGCTTAGAGTTAACATCAATCCATCAAACAATATCAAATCCTCGAAACTCACCTAGGGTTCAAAGTCACTACTTGGCATTAACTCTAAGTTATGCTAGATCCATCCTAGCATGATACTGAAACTTAACATAACTAGATCGAGGGGAAAGAATACTCACACGACGTCAAAAGACGGAAGTCGTTCAACGGATGTCGACTTGGACTCGTTAGACCTTTATCGGGGCGCTTCCGAACCTAGCACCAAACTAAACAAATTTAGCTTATAAGCTAAATTTGAACGGAATAAAGAACATATATAATCTAAGGAAAACCCCACTTCTAAACCCAAGTAAAAAAAAACGTAACTATAATATTCCGGGCAAATTGTATAACATCATAAACTCAAGGTAAAACTCGTTTTCAAAGCCAAGGTTAATACTCACAATAAAATCTTTGCCATAAACCGAGAGTAATCCAACAAAGGCATAATATGTAGTATATACAAATATAAGAATATCCCCCTAATTGAAACTCGAGTTTAAAATCGACAAATACGTTTTTAGGACAAAGATGAACAAATTCATAAACTTGGGTCATATTCTGAAAATGTAAATAAGGGCCATAATCTGTAATTTTCCAACAAAGGATATAAATGCAAGATTCCAAAATGTGGGTAATATATGTAAATTCAAAGTATGGGTATAAACTGCAATTACGCATAAATAGAGGGGGGCCGATTTAAATATAACCCTAAAGCTTTCTTCAACCTCAGAAAGTCAACAGGGGAAGGAGATCCGGATTCCGGAGGCGGCGGTTCTGGTTCGGAGGCGTCGGCCTGGTTGTTGACGACGGGAGAGAAGGCGGTGACTCCGGCGGGGCGAGGCGAGGCAGAAGGAGATGCTGGCGGTTCTGGCGGGCTTCTCCAGCTTCATTCCTGGCAGATTGAAGGCGGCACAGAGACACAGTGGGCACACGCGGTGGGAGATCGCATTCGGGGTTGTAGTGGTTCCGGCGAATCGATGCAGGCAGCGGGCAGGGCTGCACTGGTGGTCCGGCGAATCGATGCATCAAGCGGCACGACTTCTCCAGGCGATCCCGGCCGGTTCCTAGATGTGCAGTTGACAGAGAGAAGTGTGATCGAAGACGGCTGTACAATTTCAGCGTCTGGTGGCACCGGTAGGAGTGATGGAGGGCTCGTTGCTCTGAGTTCGCTCCGGTGAGGTAAGAGAAAGGTGGGTTTAGAGGGGCTGCGGTGGTGGACGGAGAAGAAAGCGGCAGGGCACATTGAAGCGGCACTCGCAGTTCCCTTGGTGGTCTCGAGCGAGGCTAAGGTGGAGCGTCGTCTCCCTGGTGGTTGTACAGGAGGAAGATTAGAGGGTACTGCTTGTTGTTGCTTATTGCAGCGTGGACAGAGCTGGAGAAGAAGACGAGAGAGAGTTAGAGGGAGGAGAGGCGAGAACTTGCATATCAGAGAGCAAGTAGGTTCGAGCTGGGAAGGTCAGAGGGTTGGAGCAGGTGATGAGAGCAGATGGAGGTCGAGGGGTCAACTTACTTTGCAGAGAGGTGGTGCAACCAGGGGGCTGCAGAAGCTACATCATATGTAGGTAGGAAGAGCTGATGGGTTAAGAAGAAAGGAAGAAAAGAAAAGGATAAAATAATATGCAAAAAGACATCGGAATTAAAAGAAACTCGATCAAAGCAATCGGAACGGGAATTTTTGGAACGGGAATTTTCGGAACGGAAAATTTTCCGACATTTTCCAAAAAAATAAAAATACGGACTATATATTTATGTATCAAATATATTCAAATATACTTGTAAAAATATAAGTTATCATATACAAATCGTTCTCGTAAAATATTCTCGATAATAATACAATAACTTAAATTACGATGTAGAAATACTTGCCAAAAATATTAAGCTATTTAAAATATCGATAAAATCCGAGAAAATACAAAACGCTAATGCGCTAAAATTTGGGTCGTTACAGCAAGAAGCAAGGGAACGGCTGCAACTCTTAGGGTTGAAGAAGACGTAAGCAAAAAACGGGGAAAAGAGGAAAATATGGGAATATAAAGGAGACGGGCTGGAAAGATAGACGGAAAGGGTGTATAGGGTTTAGAAAGAAGATAAGAAAACCGGCTCATAAGATAGAATATCGGATATTCTATCTATGGAAGAAAGATAAAATGAACGAAAGAAAGATCGGACACGATCTGTCGTCAGCCGCAGGGGGGCTGACCCTACCGCGGGTGCGGCTTGCCGCATGGGTGGCACACTTAACCGCGGGGGCGGTGAAGGCAACAGACTGGGTTCTTACACGTTGGAACTCTACTTACAAACTACTTAGTCAAGCTCTTCGTTACAAAGATCATTTACAATCATTTTTCGCACAATACACTTCGTGGTCTATGTTATATCACGAAACTATTTGGCAAACTTGTTATGATATTTGTAATGATTTCAAAGTTTTTAGTGACCCAACTAATATGATGAGTTATGGTTACATTCCCACTTTTTGTAGCTTTTTAGAAATAGCCATAAATGTTGTCGAGGCTTTACAAACCAGTACTTATCCAACACTTGTAAATGCTATAACCGAAATGAAATTAAAATGGTGTAAATATTACACCGATATTCCCTTAGTTTATTTTATTTCTGCCGTTTTTTATCCTATACTTAAATTAATGGTGTTATCGAATTGTTAGGTTTTTATTATGAATGTTTAGGTTTAAGTTATTCTAGAAACACTTATACTATTATTCATGAAGTTCGTGATGAAATTAATAAATTGATTCCTTTGAAACAAATGCTAGTTATTCTTCTTCTTCTTCTTCTTCTTCTTCTTTCAAAAGCTAAACAAATTTTAGATTAAAAAAACAAAAATACAAAGGCATTCATCCGTAAATGCGGAATTTCAAGATTATTTAACAACTTGATTTAGTTTTGATAGTAAAACTTTTGAAATTTTGGATTGGTGGAAGAGGTTAGCCCCGAAGTATCCAACATTGACCAAGATTGTGCAACAAATGTAACGTCCTGTTTATTGGGTGCATTTTCGATATTTATTCTCCTACTTTGATCGATATTTTAATAGCTTGAATATTTTATGGGCATTTTCACATCGTAAATTAGATTTTTTGAGCTTATGTATATTTTGATCCATATATTTATTTTCCGTATTTATTTTTTTTAAAAGGCTCGGAAATATTTTCCGATCCCGAAAATTAATTCCGTTTAGTTTTGATCTAGTTTATTCTATTTTTTTTATTTGAAAATGGAAAGCGGATCGAAACCAATAGACGGCGTGCCGTCTAGTGGGTCGAAAGGCCGAAAAATCGCAGACAGACAAACCGTCATGACACAAATAATTGAGAAAAGAAATACACGAAATTACATCAAAATCAAACCGAAAGCAAAAAGGTCTTCAAGGGGAAAGCAGGATGATCCAGCCGGCAGGAGGCAACGAGTAAAGAAGTTCATCTTGAAGGAAGTACACAGGGAAGCCTGGGGAACAATTGTGGACACCTTAGATTTGGACTGTAACAGAGCCGTCAGGAGTCGATCACAAATCCACGCCTCCTTCACGATAAACGCACGAAACCGCAAGCAAATGACTGAATCAAACCTCAGAAGACGAGATTGCAGAACACGGGAATCTTGATGGAAAAAAAATGTAGAACTTGATGGGTAAAAGAAAAGTGATTTGTAGGGAGAAGATTGTCATAGGAGTGGATTTGTGTTATCAGGAGTGATTAAAATTGATTGTTTTGTAATTTGTATGCGTTAGGAATAAATTGTTTTTGTGAAATGTCTAAGTTGAACCCTTTACAATTAAGATTTTTTATTTTTTCAATTTCAAATTAAATCTTCCCATTACAAAAAGAGAATTTGTCATTTTAGCGTTCTATTGGAATTCGGTTTGCGAAACAACTTGCAGTGTTTAAGTTTTATTTGGAATTAGGTTCCTGAAACAACCGGAAGCGTGTAAGATGACATGGTTATTTAACAACCGGAAGCGTGTAAGTCGATATGGTTAGTTGGCGGGATTACCCTGCAAGGTTAGAGGCTGTAATAACCGAAAATTTTAAAGTTCCGGTAAACTGCAATTAACCAAAGTCCGATGCGGCGATCTTAAATAAATAAATAAAGAAAATAAAACGAGTTTAAATGTTATCATTTTATGTGACTTTAAGTCACATAAAATTTATGAAAACTTATAACCGGAATTAATTTACGCGCCTTAAAATAAAAATAATAATAAAGTAGATAATACAGAATTTAAATCCCGTATTATATAAATTTCCGCACATAAGTAACAAGTTCCGTTTTTTTTCCGTTCTAAAGAGAAGGGCCGGATTTAAGCCCACCTATCAGCCCATTAATAATTTTCCTAATCTAATCCTAACCCTAATTCCCTCTTAACCCTAATTATATCTAATTACTCCCCTAACCACAAAATTGCCGTTCCGTCGTCTCTCTTCTGGACACAAACGAACAACAGCTTCCTGCTCTCTCTCTCGCGCGACTGGAACAGCAGCAGGCCTTAGCCGCCACACCGGAGCCACCGCGTAGCCCCATTGTCGACCGTCCTCGTTCGCCGGCGACTGCAGGCCGCCAGGTGAGCCGCCCTTCCCCTTTTCCTTCCCTGTTTCTGTTACCGGTGTAAACCGTTCTTCCTCCACAGCCGCGACTGCAGGCCTTAGCCGCCACACCGGAGCCACCGCGTAGCCTCCTCGTCGACCGCCAGACCCACCGGAATCCTGGTAAGGCCGCCGCCTCTCCCTCCTCGCCATTCTTCTTCTCAGCGTGAATATCGTTAACCCTCTGCGCTGCTCCTCTTCGGCCGACAGGAACCAATCACGCCGCTGTTTCCGACAATCCAGAGCACCGCTAACCGCCGACCGGAACACCAGCCATCGCCGCCGGAACCTGCAGCCAATTGCGAGCCTGTGAGTAAGTCGATCCTCTTCCCTGCCACCCTCTTCCTCCTATACTGCCTCCCGTTTCGAGCATATGTTGTGGAAAGCACCGTTTTATGATATATATATATATATATATATATATATATATATATATATATATATATATATATATATATATATATATATAAACAGTGGGCTGAGAGTGCAGGTTGTACTGTATTGTTGTTGTTGGCTGATGAAGGGTTAATTCTGGGTATGGTCGGGTAGATAGGTCTAAGAGTATATGGGCTGAGAAGTTTTTGTAGGTTGTGTATAGGTGCACATATGTCTAGGTAGACGTTCTGGTATTATAGTTAAGTACAAGTCCGAGAGTTATGAATTTATGTAGGCATATGCGGGTTCACGAGTGGTTATTTAAGCGAGTTGAAGAGTAAGGTTGAAGTGTGTTTTACAGATAATGTATGTTCTAGAATAGATAATAACCGGAAGAGAAGAGTGTTATCCCTTCTCGGGTGATTACGGGTTTTGAACTTATAAGTATAAGTAATTATCCGAAAGACACAATTTTTATGGGAAACTAGTCAAAAGGGAATTAATAAATTTCATGAATAAACTTGAGAATGTTAAGACTGAGGGCAAAATAGTCTTTTACCGTTAGAGAGTTTTCCCGTAATTCCTTTGAATGAGGTTGGACGTCTGAATGAGACTTTGATCCACATGCCTTATTTGACAGGCGTTTGAGTTACCCCGAGTACGGGCTGTTGAGACGTGTTAGAGAGTATTTTTGACTCAGGTAAGTCCTTGCGACTTACTTAGCCAGTTTCTGGATATTAGTTGAGTGATAGTGGTTGTGTGTGCTATTTGCGTGTTTAATAATAATAACTTGCTAGGACGACTGTTATTATTACGTTTAAGGCCCAAGTGTATGTGTAACGGGCCGTGACATCACTGCCCAGCTCTGACAGGAGACTGAGAGGTTCTCTATACCCAGACCAGGCAGGTACAAGGTGAGATGCATCAGATCCATTCCTGATGGTTACACGGGGGCGGAGGCGAGGTTTGGGAATCCCTCGTGTCACAAAATAAGTATCATTAGCGTGAAAGGGTAACTTAATTCAAGATAATAAAATGGACTTGTTTGAAAGCATGATGAGTGTTTATATTTCTCTGAGTGTGTTTGTGCTGCTATTATTCTGCTAATATTTAGATAACTAGCTAACGGTTCTTCTTGTTGTTGTTTTTAGATTTACCGCAGGTTAGACCAGCAGCTGAGTGATTCGGAAGTAGTGGTCAGTCGGGTCTCCGTACTCCTTAGAGTGGGGGTTGGGGTTGTGTTTGTCTTTCCTTTCGTTTGGTTAAGACAGTTGTTCTTTTCTTTTGTTTAAGTACTTTAGGTTGCTAGACAGTGTTGCATTCATTACCCTAAAAATATTATTTTTATGAATTTCGGTTTCTTTATTTGTGTCTTGTTGCAAGATCCTAGTAATGTTGTTGTCAAACTGAGGTCGAGACCCATTGTGAGGTCCTAACCAGTAACGTCCCGAGTTCTGAGAATTCGGGGTGTTACAGAGGCGGGTTACGCCGTCAACATAGATGTTTGTGATTTTTTTTTAAAGATTTCAAGACGAGGGCTTTGACCAACGAAGAAGATCTGAGCAGTAGATCTGAGAAGGAAAACAAAAGCAATATCTGGAATTGTCGGTGGAAGACGGAGTGGCGTAGTCAAGTGGTGGAGAAGGCAGAGGAACATGCGGATGAGGTTAGCGGTTGAAGAAGAAAGGTAGATTTTGGGTACTCCGAAGCAAAAGAAACTGGCCCTCTCAACAAGAGGCATAGGCGAATGAGAATGGTTAAGGTACCGACATCGGTCCACCAGGGGGTTCGTTGGAGGCAAACCAGCGGGGTAGAAGGTTGCTCCAACCACGACAGGGAATGGTAAGCCTCTTCAACCAAAAACATTTATCAACAAAATCAACCAACTAACAAAAGAGAAAGGTTGACAGGTGAATGACATGATTTGGTAAAAAGGGTTGCTCAAATCAAAGAAAATTGTGGATCTAGGTGAGAGGGGTTTAATAATAGATCAGGAGGAAGGGAAGAAGGTCCTTAGTGGCGGTCAGCCCACCGGCGTTCAGCCTTCAGCGGTTTTCTATGCGGCGGTCAGCCGTAAGGATAAGAATGAGGGTTTCTCAATCTCTCTACAATGATCTAGTTTTTTCTATTAATTTTTTCCTTTTGATTTTATTTATTATTCTTTTTCTCCCTCATTTCTCCCACCGTGATGATGGGCACTCAGCTAGTCTACTCTCTCACACAAGTTGTGACCCTCTGCTCTATCTCCATCTCTCACGTAAGTTGAGAACTTATACTTTGATCTTCCTAACTCCCCTTACCTCTTGATCTCTCCCGCCCGGCTTTCAAACACTTCAAGTCTCCTCCCCTTTTTCTTCCCTTTGACCTTTGTAAGCACCCAACCCAACAACAACACTCGAGCCTCCATCCAGCTGCAACCTCCAGCTCGCCCTCGCCGGAGAAGTGCTCCCCTGCAGTAGCAACCACCGTCTCCGCCGGAGGGCCAGCCTTTCCCTGCTTTTGCCCTGCGGAACCCGCCGAGATGAGCCTCTGTCACCTTCCCTTGCCTCCGCCAAACACCGCCGGAGACGAAGCGTTGCCACCTTGTCGAAGCCGGAGGAAGCCTCGCCTCTCCCTCCTTTCTCTCGTCTTCCCTGTAGCCTCGCCCTTGCCTGCCGGAGTTTCCACCGCCACCTGTGCACCCTCTTCTCCAACGTTTGTGTTCCTTCTTAGGGTTTTAAGAAACCCTTTTTAACTAATCCAATCGGGGCCCCTATATTTTGTTGTTATTACAAATGTTACCCAGTACTTTGTATTTACAGCTTTGACCAAGATTTTTGAAATTACTGATCTACCCTCTGTGGAATTTAATTACAAATTTGGCCCCATAAATTTAATTGCAGATTTGACCCATGTTCTTATAAGTGTATATTTTGCCCTAGAAAACGTGTTAGCGGTTTTTAACCTTTGATTTTAATTACGAGAATATTCTTATATTTTTATATATACTACATATTGTGCCCTTTGCTGGATTTATTTCGGATTCATAGCCCGAAGATTTAATTGCCGATTATGACCAAGTTTCTAAAATTGTACAAATTGCCCGGAAAGTGTTTATAAGATTTTAAACTCGGATTTAAATTACGGGAGTTATTCTTATAGTTTATATATACTATGTAGTATGTCCAAATTTAGCGTTATGCTAAATTTGTTTAGTTTGGTGCTAGGTTTGGAAGCGCCCCGTTTAAGGCCAACGAATCCATATCGACATCCATAGATCGTCTTCCATCTTTTGACGTCACGTGACCCCCGAGCTTATGGTGTTATCTCGATCTTGTTATGTTTAGTATTAGTATCACGCTAGGATGGATCTAGCATAACTTATAGTGAATACCAAGTAGTGTTTTAGACCTTAGGTGAGTTTTGAGGATTGTCGATTGTTGTAGGACGTTGAGTGTTTGGTTGATCTTGTAAGTATCTGAGGCTTGAGGTTGTGGTTATATGGTTGTTGACATTATGGGCTAGGATATGCGTATCCTAGCATAGTGTTGATACCATTGAGATTGTTGAGACTAGGCATGTTTATCCTAGTATGTGTTATGAGTTATGTTTTTGAGAGATCTCAGGGTCTAGAAGTCTAAGGACTTGTAGCTGATGTTGAGTGTGGTGTGAGCATGAGGGATTCTAGGATGCGGTCCTAGAATGAGAGTCAAATGAACTTGCGTAGATCATTTGTGTAGAAGTCTAAGACTTCTTGAGTTGAGATATGTTGATATAGATATCTTGTTGTGAGCAGGTGTAGACTTCTTCCCATGGGAAGCGAGAGTTTTGCGTTAGCGTTTGGGCTGAGGTAAGTCTTTGGACTTACTTAGCTCGTATTCCTTGTATTAGCATATATGTGTGTTTGGTGGTGTGTGTTATTGTTTATGTTATAACAACTAAGCCGGAAATAAGAACACCGACCTTTATATTATTTGACCCAAGTTTATGTTAACGGGAGGTGACATCACTGCCTAACTCTTGCGAGAGGTAGGAGGTTCTTGGCGACTAGCCCAGGCAGGTAGACGGTTGAATGCATCAGTACCATTCCTTGCCGGTAAGTAGGGACCGAGACGAGTTTTGGAAGATTCTCGTGTCACAAAAGAAGTTGAACTAGAACGGGATATGACTTAATAATAAAAAGATAATAAACCGGACTTGTGTGTTTTGGAGTATATTGTGTGTTTATGTTGACTTACGTGTGTTTGTGCCATCACCTTGATTCTAATGCTTCGAATATTAGCTAATGGTTTTATACCGATTGTTGTAGATTGCCTTGCAGGTTAGAAATGCGGCCGAGAGATCCGGAAAAGTGGGCAACCGGGGTTCCGTACATTTTAGGAGTGGGTTTTGGTTGGAGTCGGGTTATGTATTATTCTTCGTTTATTGTATTTTGTATGCTGCGTGTATGACATTTGGTCTTTGGAGTTGTATCTCGGCTGAAGTCTTTTGTTTGTATGCTTTCGGGTTTCATTACATTGCATAAAAATGTATTTCGTTTTTTCCTTTATTTGTGTCTTGCTGCAAGATCCGGTGAAATTGTTGTCAGACTAAGGGTCGGGACCCATTGTGAGATCTCCGCCCGTAGCATCCCGAGTCCCGCGGATTCGGGGTGTTACAATATGGTATTAGAGCGCTAGGTTGAGAACAATGACACTCTTCTAAATGTCAAATAGAAGGAAACAGAACCCTCAAGGGTTCTAAGTTTAAATTGAATATTCGTTTTCAAAATCACGAGCATAGTCAGTCGGGGTAGAATGTACGGACCATCACTCCTTTCGTGGATCTCGGCAACTTAGTTTATTGGATTTTGATATATATATATATATATATATATATATATATATATATATATATATATATATAGAATCATACTCCCATGTAAACAATCCTTATAGTGTACAATGAGAACAAATAGTAGCCCTTGATCTGATTAATCTAAAGGCTGAAAATTAACATAAATATTCAATGAAAAATTCAGCACACTCTCCTCATTGGAATGTGTAATACACTCTCCAAAACAAGGCAATTACAATATTTTAGAAAAATTATAAATGAGATCTTCTTCCACTATTTTAGAGAGTTACAATATACAGAATCTTTCAATTAATATCAATAAAATCGATCAAAGCAATATCAATTATATGGATGATACGTTTTGCTGAAACGCCATACACTCCATTGTCGCCGGAAGAACTAAACATATTTTCGCCGGAATAGTTAAAAGTAAGTGTATCTTTTTCAGTATACAATATTCTCATCAACAAACAACGGTTGATTTGTCCTCAATTTTTTCGTTTTTCATCAATATATGTCCTCAATTGTTCGGTTGATTTGTGTAGGGGATTCAGGCAAGCAACAGATTCGGAATCGATGGAAGAAGGTAACTGAACGTGGAATAACATAAACAATTAAAGTAATATGTTAACGGATATTTGGTTTCATATTAACGAATATATTTGAATATACCACAGAATACGATTCGGTGACGGTGAAGGTTTACCTAAATATCAACTATTAAACAAACTCGTATTTAAATTATCATAATATAAATATTTATTGAATTTTTTACAGATTCCCCATGTGAAAGAGATTGGGATGTTGATGGATCCGGCATTGATGCTAACATGGAGAGTATGGATTAATTTTATGAAGCAATCTTACCTAAATATCAACCACTCGGTTTTTGTTCTTCAAACGGATTGAGTCATTTTACAGTCTTACGTTTTTTTATCATTATATGTCCACATTTATCGGTTGATTTGTGTAGGGCATTCTGGCAAGCAACATTTTCGACATCGATGGAAGAAGGTAAGTGAATGTGAAACATCATACACGATTAAATTAATATATCAACAGATATTTGGTTTCATATTAACGAATATATGTGACTATACTTCCGAATACGTTCTATAACATGGTTACGAAAACAGATATGGCACCGGTTATGGTTTACCCACTCATCAAACATTAAACATACTCGTAATCGTTAGCTATATTTCAATTATCAGATTATAAATATGTAGTGATTTTTTTACAGATTCCGGAAATAAAAGGGATTGGGATGTTGATGGATTCGACATTGATGCTAACATGGAGAGTATGGATGATTTTTATGAAGCAGCGGCAAATGAAGAGCTCAACGATGCAATACACATGACGCAATCACCGGCGAAAACAAAATATTGGACTCCACAATACGATGAATCCATACATCCATGTATTGAAATGTGTTTCAACACACCGGAGGAAGGTATCGATTTTTATAAGGCATATGCTAAAAAGGTTCGTTTTGATGTTCGTTTGTCATCTTCCCGTGTATGCACAAAAGACGGGACTCTATTGCATCGTCTGTGTAGTCGTTCAGGATTCAAGGAAATGTACCCACTACCGGAAAGTGTACCCACTACCGGAAAGTGTCAAAGAGTTTCACTCTTTATATCATGTACGTTGTGAAACTTGTCTTAGATGAATGTGATATTTCGTAATCGGTGAACTACTATAATGAACTCTATAACCAACTGTGGTGTTACTTGTTATATTTACTCGATCATACGCACTTAATTCATTTATCTGAATTCGGTACACGAACAGTATAATATCTAGAACTTATATCGAATATATTCGGCAACTATATCCTTTATATTCCATATTTATATCGTTTATATTCGATAAGAAGAACACTTACTAATCTATCATATTTTTGTATGGTTATCGGTGTTTGCATACAAGATAACGTTCGTCTTCCTATGTTGGATGTGTTATTCTCACTGTTTTTGTGAAGACAAATTATTTCCAAACCAATGATAGAAATATTATTTCCGGTAATATAGAAATATTTATAACTATATTTGTTAATATAGAAATATTATTTCCGGTAATCTTGTTTGTAATACAATTACATTTTATAGTATTGAAACACCAAATAAGAAAGTGTAAACTTCATTACCCAAGTGTACATGTTGCGCTCATTAACATATGACACACTAAAATATTCTATATCCGGTAAATATATCTTGTATATTCTGAAAAATATATCGTTCATATTCGGTAAAAAGTATATTTTCTAATCCGTCATATTATCTATGATAAAGGGTGTTTGCATATAGAATAATGATCATCTTCCTATGTTTCCTCAAGTGTAAAGGTTGTGCTCTTTAACATACAACACATAATATATGAAGCATCCATTAACTATATTAAATATATTCTGAAATTATATCGTTCATATTCAGTAATGAGTACACTTACTAATCCATCATATTATGCATGGTAAACGGTGTTTGCATACAAGATAAAAGTTGGCTTCCAATGTTTGTTGTGTTATACTCACTGTAGCAAAAGAGTTGTCCGAAACAACATATCAAAAGAGTTTTGACATTGTAGCATAAAGCTTTGACATTAATAAAGACATGAGTGTCAAACACATTAATTCCTACATAAGTGATTCAAATATCCAAAAAGAGAAAGAAACTGTAACATATAGTTTTGACATAGTGTAGCAAAACAGTTGTCCGGAACAACATATCAAAATAACAACTTGGATCGTCTATTCCTCATCATCCATAGCATTGTTAATCTCCAACTCCCCTCTAGCAACTATACGCGGTATTTCTTGCAACACTATGTTTTACCATGTCAAGAATTCCGAAATCTTTCATGTGATCTGTTGATATTAAGCACTTGTTCAGTTCGTAGTTGAAAATGTTGTACATTTCTTCGAACTCAACGCCCCCTTCGGCACCAATTGAAAGTAACTGCGTACAAGTTTGCAACAATTTTTAACGTTATCTTCCACACAGAAACAAAACAGCTATTAGCGAATAAAAAAGTAGTATGCTATCGAATATGTGTAGTAAAAATCATCGGATATGTGTAGTAAAAATCATCGGATATCAACTCATAAAGAAACGACTTACAAATCATATTATAGAATATCACATGAAGAACAACATTCAATGCTAATATGTACCAAAAAATAACCAAATCACATATGAACAGGCATGCGTAAACATTCATGAATAATGGACTTATCAGGATATTAAAACCAAAAGCCACTGACACCAATCGCATATGAACAGGCATGCGTAAAATGGCTCAAGCGTAACTCGCATTCGACAAGACATCGACAACATTCAACAACAATAGCATCGTAACCCAAACTCGACAAAAATATTTCAATATCAACAACAAAAATCAATATACATTCAGTTTTGGAACATTCAACAACGATGGACAACCGATTATATAAACCAATACTCAATAACACAACTCAAATGTGGACAGACAAATACTCAATAATACACAACGAAATTATATAAACCAATACTCAATAATACAACAATAAAAGTACCTCTTGAGACGGATTAGTCGCGGATAGTCGAAGAAAACCCTAACGTGTGTAAGAATTCGACGAAGAGCAGAATGTTTCAATGCACAACGCCGAATACAATCACTTATATAACCGAATACGGCCACCGAACAGGATATTAGGTTGTAGAACTCCGAATACTGTCGACCACAAAGAACCCTAAATTGAAGAAGTAGAGGACGGAGATATCCACAACGAAATTAGGGATTTCGTTAGTTTTAACCCCCAAAAAACCCTAAATTGAAGAATCGAAAAAAGAATGTAATCCAAGAATGTTCATTACCTCGAGTGAGAAAGCAGAACGCCGAATACAGTCACTTATAGAACCGAATACAGCCACCGAATCGGATATTAGTTTGTAGAACTCCGAATATCGTCGAACACAAAAACAAATACGGAATCGACCCACGAACACTGCGCTGGCGACTGCAATGGCGCCGAAAACTGGATGAAGAAGTAGAGGACGAAGATATCCACAACGAAATTAGGAATTTCGTTAGTTTTAACCCCCAAAAAACCCTAAATTGAAGAATCGAAAAAAGAATGTTTTTGAAGAATGTTAGTTACCTAGAGTGAAGACGTTGAAAGGCGAACACAGTTGCTAGTGTACAATGGATGGGGAAGAAAGCTCCTGCTCCAAAGACGCCGTCGAATGTCGGAAGAAGTTATCGGCACCAAAGAGATGCTTCAGTTCAAAAACATAGGATTGTGCTTTGGAGGAAGAAGCGGGATACGAAAATAACCGTAAGAATATTTAGTGGTCTTATTTAAGGAAAATATTAAAATTGGTGGAAGTTATGGAGAGTGTGGTTTAACACGCGCTACACCTTCCATAAAATTAAGGTTTATGTAATTATTTTATTTTTTTAATTAAAATAATGCTTAATCTCAGCCGTCCATTATATTGATCCAACGAATATAATTCGTTCTCATTGAACACTATAAGGGCTGTTTACATGGGAGCCAAACTCTCTCTCTCTATATATATATAAATATGTGTATGTGAATTGTAATTGCATTCTGGACTTAAATGTTACAGTAGAATTATTATGATAACCTTATGTATAGTTATATATTTGGACTATAGTACGTTTTGAACCTTGAATTGTTGGAGTGGATTTCCTAGATATGGATGCATGGTAGTTATGTGATCATATGGCTTGTATAGTTTTATGTGTATACTTATGTTATATATAGTAGGATATAGAGATATGGGACCTGATAGAAATGGTGATTGTATGACATCATCACCTTTAAGACGTAAACGAAGGACAACCAAGTAAAAGAAAACTCGAGACAACTTATGTAACACCCCAAATTCTCGGAACTCGGGGAGTTACTGGTTAGGACCTCACAATGGGTCCCGACCTTGGTTTAACAACAACATTACTTGGATCTTACAACAAGGCACAAATGTACTTAAAACAATTTCGAAACATAATAGTTTTATGGTATGAATGTACACATGTGACAGCCTTACAAAACATAAACATATACATAACATGCAAGCTGTAAGGGAGACTCCCCCGTCCCCATCTAATGAGTACGTGGACCCGGCTGACCATCCGTTCCGGATCACTCTGCAACTGTCTATCTCTACAAATCTACAACACGGATAAACCGTTAGCTAACAATCCAAATATAAGCAGAATAAGGATAGCACAAACACACTCAAGATAACATAAAACAATCATCATGCTGGCACACAAACCGGTTATTATCTATTCATTTAGTGAGTCACCTTATTCCATTTTACAGTTGTGGCACGAGAAATCTTAAGAGTTCTCGCCACCGTTCCTTATCCAACTGGGTGTAGGTCTAGCTTACCTCCGCCAGTAGCATCACTACAAACCGAGTGTGGACTAGTCCCTAAAGAAACCCCCAGCGCCCTCAGGCTAACTGAGCAGAATGCCACCGCCCGTTACTCTTAGGCCAAAGTATAGGTCGGTAGATAATTATTACTAAAATATAAATATAAACATCTTATTCACACACCACTATCATTATCCACACTCATATCTGGAAGTCAGCTAAGTAAGCCCAAAGGACTTACTTGAATTTAAACATAATCTCGTTATCTCGACTCGGTCTGTAACCGCAGGAACTCAACCGCCTGTTATAAAAGGCAAGTGGATCAATAATATATCCCACTTAATTAGAAGTCTCTGACTTCTAAGATATTTAACTCTATCATCAGATAAATTACCAAAATACCCTTATACGGATAAAAGACTATTTTACCCCTGGTCCCGAAATTTCATAAAATTCCATAACGAAGTTCCAAACTATTCTTTGGAACTCAAAATCACACTCAAACTCTCAAAGGAATGTTTGCTAAAGATTTAGAAGAGTTAACTACATTCTTGACTTTCATAAAAAGTCGCTAACGTCCGACTTTGGCTTAAGATTTGAAAACCGAATAAAAATATAAAAAGTCTAACAAAAATCTCTAAGTCTTTTATGCTATGCACTCTATCCATAGTATCCAGAATTTCCCAAAAATACATAATAATCACTTCTACACAAATTCTCAAAGTCGGTTCCAAAACCAGAAATTTATACTTAGCCAATTTCTGAGTTCTTTCTCAAACAGCTCAACTAGCCTACTTTGAGCTCCTATGGATCCAGATCCGACCGTTGGATCGGTCTCCACTTTTGATATGTTGAACTATGTATGACACTCTATAACATACTAAAAACTGAACGGTGGATTATGTTTCTAAGGTATCCAAACCTAAGCTCAAACATGACTGCACAACCCAGAAAATCCCAGTACTTAACAATTTCAGCAACATCCAGAAAAACTGTTTAAGGTCTCAACTTCAAAAATTCATAACTCCTAAACCACTAGCTGGATTCATCCCAAATTTTAATATGTTCCACCACAATATGCCAACTATATCATATCCAAAATTCAAGTCTAACAGAAGTCAATAACCCCTCCAACTTTATTCCACAAAACTGCATCTCAAGCAACTTTCCTCAAACTCAGCACACTTAGAAAACTGCATGAGAAGCCAACTTGATAAAATCATATCTCCTAAACTATAACTCAGAATAGGCTCAAATTTCAGTATGTTCTACACTGCAATACCGACAACAACATATCCAAAAACCAGGAGCAAAGGAAGCGTCTAACTTACCCAAATCTAGGCTCAAAGTCGGTTGTTCAACACTTCTTGAAACTCGGAAGAAACAGCATGAATCTGTACCAGCTCCTCTATGGCTGTTCTGGGTAGATTTTGGAGACATAAAAGGGCACTCATTAGGCATGAATTACATGGGCGGAAGTGCAAGAAAGAGAAGGGCATCCACCTTACCCGATTTCAAGACTCGAGCGAGAGATTAACGATGGCGCAAGGTTGCTGTTGCACAGGAGGGAAGAGGTCATCATGTACTTACTCGCCTACAGGAATGAAGTTCTTCCTCCCTGTGTAGTTGATAGTCTCGACAGAGGTATCAGGAAAGGAAGGCCCGAAGGGTGGCATTGTCGCTGCACATGGGGTCCCCTGGGGTCGACTTTGCTGCACAGGAGAGGATGTCTGGGCTGGTGTCGATGCCCTACTCCCTGGGTCGTCGCTGCTGCACAGGAGAGGATCGTCTGGGTTGGTGTCAATGCCCTACTCCATGGGTCGTCGCTGCTGCACAGGAGAGGACGGTCTGGACTGATGAGATCATCGCTGCTGCACAGGAACGATCGATCGAAGGTGGTGATCTACAGCAGAAGGTGAACGCCGAAGACAGAATGAAACCGGACGTGACGGAATGAATGAGTAAAAGCTGGCGAGATACACGCGATCTGGCGCTGCTAGGGAAGGAAGATCCTCAACGTGCTGCGAAATCTCCGGCGGTTACGTAGGGATAGGAGAGAGAGAAGGCCGGCCATGAGCTTTATCAAGTCGCTGGGCCAACTCACCAGCAAGGGAGCTATTGGGCCACGTCCAAACAGGAGCAATTGCAAGGAGAGGTGGGCTGAAGCAGGCTGTTTGTGGTTTGGAAAATATATAGGCCAAAGAAGGGAGTGAATTGGGCTTAAAACTCGTCAAGGTATTGTCATGGCCTTGTCGAGGGTTTGTCATAGTCTTGCCATGGGCTTGTCAAATTGACTTATTGTCTCGTAAAAAGATCCATCAAATTCTAGTTTTGCAAGAGTGTTATAAGTAGTATTTTATTTGATCAAATTCCACATAAAATCATAAAAGTTTTGTAAAGATCATTTTATGTGTTTAATTCATCACATAAAATACCAAGATTATGTTGGCTTGGAAATGAACGGAAAGAAAGAAAATTTTCCGGATATTACAACTTAAGAGGAATCAATATGGAAGCAATAAAAAAAGGTAGCAACATTAAAGTGTAGAAGCGGTTCTAAAGAAACCATGATTGAACAACAACGAGACCAATAGAGATAACGAACTTAAGTTCTTCGAGAAGACGCATGGACAACTAAAGATGTGAATCGAGGAGGAGATGGGTACATTCTAGAAAGGTTAAAGGCGGTATTCCATTTAGATGTGAAGTTTTCTTTAGGTGCTTCTAAGCATTGGAGTCAAGACGAAAATAGTGATCAAACCAATTGCTAAAGATTTAAGATAACGTAAGTTAAGCTTACGAGGTACCAATAAGTGAAGTGTCAACATTACTAGAGTTATGAGAAGAAGGGCATGGTGGGATTTACGTATAGTTGACCGGCCTCCATTATGATGATAAGGTTAAGAAACGCCAAGAAGAAAGAAGTGTGAGTAGACGTGATTCCGAGAAGATAAGTAATGCAACAAGGAGCTTTTAGTTCTGAAAAGACGTAAGACAACACCCAAGAGAAACGCGAACGGTTGATGAGTAAAATTAGAGATTTGAGAAGACACACTTACAAGATAGCATGAGCCGTGGTTAAGCTAATAAAGGTGAGTTATACGACGTGCGAGGCCTAGAAGAGTATGGTTGTCTTATGGAAGAGGAAGAAAGCATGGAACAGGGAAATAACTAACGGAGTTGCACACCATAAAATGTTTTTGAAAGACTTTTTCATTGATTTTATTGACTTATAATCCATTCTATCTTGTCTTCTATATGCGGAACTTGCTTGGGGACAAGCAAGGGCTAAGTATGGGGTATTTTGATAGCATGAATTATAGTCTATATTTTGGGGTTTGTTTGGACGTTTTATCTTCAAAAATCTGCATGTTTGTATGTACATTATGTGATTTTACTGCCATTTCATCTACCTTTGCGAGAATCGAGGTCTACACCTAGTTTCGTTGTAATTGCAGGTAATATGGTACGTTTTGCATCAAAAAGGAGCAAAAGAAGTCAAGAGTCATTTGGAGCTACATCCAGGAAGCATAGCCATGGATTAAGGATTTACTTTGGACCAGTTTTGAGAGATTTCACATTCAGTTGTGACTCACCTCGGTTGATCAGAGGTTCATCTCGACCGAGGTGATCCAGAGACGCCGACTCGACCGAGGCGAAAACCTAGGACGCGGCGAGAATATTTTATTCTTGGAGAAGATCTTTTAAAATTGGAAAGTGATCTTATATTTTTGGGCTTGGCTCCTGGAAGGAAGGAGATATGCAGAATCATATATTTTACCTATATTTATGGGAGAATATCTTTCTAAGATTTATTATCTTTGGAGGGTTATTTTCCTATAAAAAGGGTTGGATTTTCCACAAATCAAGAGGGTGCTTAGACCCCGTTTACACCGAAAAATACGCAGCAGCAGCCTACTCCAAGTTGGGAGATTTGAAGAACCTTTTTGAAGGTTGAAGGAAGATTGAAGTCCATAGCTTTTATAGCTTTTTGAAGGGTTTTGTAAGATTGTCTTCAATTCCCTCAATTGTTGTTTTGTCTTGTTGGATTATTATCCAAAGAACGCTTTGTTGTGATATTTGATTCAGTTATTGAAGTCTTTTCATTAAATTCTTCTTTGTTCAAATATTCACCTTCTTCCTATATATTTTAATACTTTCATTATGATAATGAGTGGCTAATTTCCTTGTGTGATTCTAGGGTGATTGGCTGAAGGTTGTGGGAAAAACAATGATAGAAAAATCTTAGATTCCAGTAGGATCCTGAAAGTTCGAGTCTTTAATCTTAACCCTAAGCATCTCGCTCGGTTGATGAACATCTCGGCCGGGGTGGAATTCTTCTGACCGAGGTGACTTATTTGATCCGTAACTGAGAGTTAAGTGTTAGAGTTTGCCAAATCCTATCCTTATTACACCTTCCTGGTTCAAAGCAAGCTTAGGATGAGACTTACCCGGTAATTCCTTAGTTTGTGTATCAACGATCATAAGTGTAGGTAATAAAGGTTTATCCTTTATTGGGGTTTGAGTGTGCTTCCATCCCATCTTCGAGAGTTAGCCTGAGACTTACCCGGTAAAGGTTGATTCTATCCCCTTAGATGGTGTGTTAGTTTGAGGTTATAGTTCTTTATCTTAATTCCTTGAGACTTACCCGGTAATAGGAGTTGCGGTTTAGGATTAGTGTGTAGTGAGACTTACCCGGTGATCTACTCCACTTTAGAAACACCTTCCCCACGCAAAAATCTCAGCTTTGTCCGCTTATCTATAGATCTTGAGTTGGAACCACAACTAGATGCTTTAATCCCTAGAATTACATGCTTGCTTATTTGACATCTTATTCATCTTTGATTGTGTTAATCGCTCTTGTGGTTAGAACTAACGTAGCATACTGTGTTGACTTTGTTTCACCGAGTCCCTGTGATCGACCCCTGGAATTTTCTTGCTTTTACTACGATTGACCCGTACACTGCGGGTTCGCATCCTTGTTTTAAGCTTAAGTCTAGGGTTATAAATTTAAAGCTTGCACACACCGTTTGGAGCGAACAAGTTTTTGGCGCCGTTGCCGGGGACTTGGTCTAGACCGAGCCGGTACGGTTTGCTCTTGGGGCATTTGCCCCGTTTTGTCTAACCACTCTACTTGAGTGACTTTTTCAGGTTCTTTCTTAGGTGTATGCGAAGAACCCGCGCTGGGAAGGAAATCGTTCCTTACGATCCCGAACCAGAAAAGACATACAAGAGACGCTTGAGAGAAGCGAAGATGGCCCAACAAGACGATCGCGATCTTGCGGCCCAATTGAGAGAGACGCAGGAGCTGCTGCGCCTCAGCAAGGAAGAACTCATGCAAGAGAAAGAGGAGAATCGCACCAGGACTGCAGCAATCGAAGCTGAGATTGCTACCATTCGGAACCAGATTCTACTTCGACCGATGCAGGATCCAGTAGTTGATCCTCGACCGAGGCAGATTCCAGTACCCGACGCCCCGGCCGATGTACTTCCACCTCGGATGCCAGTCCGAGATGTTCTTCTTGCAGGAATTCCACAAACCCTAGGTCAAAGGATGGACCCTAACCAACAACTGAGGCGTCCAGGAGTGAACCTAGGAGATCCAGCAGATCATGACTACGAACTTCGACCGCAAGTTCTAGCCATGATTCGCCAGTGCCAATTCGGAGGGCTAGAGAAGGAGTCGCCGCATCAACATCTTCAAAACTACGAGATCTTGATGGAAACCTTGCGACCTTCCAGAATTGAGAACAACAACTACAAGCTAAGACCTTTCTACTTTTCTTTAAAAGATAGAGCTCTTACTTGGTATCAATCTCTTCCCCCAGGAAAAATTAGCACATGGGAGGAGATGACTACGGAATTCTTGACCAAATTCTTTCCCCCCTCAAAGACCGCTGAAATGAGAGGGAAGATCAACGCTTTCATCATGAAGGACAAGGAGAGCTTGTCCAAATCTTGGGAGCGGTTCAAGGATATCCTTTTGGATTGCCCACATCATGGGATTCCAAAGATCGAGTTGTTGGAGATCTACTTCAAAGGGCTGGACGGAAGCACCCAGTTCAATCTCCAACTACTCTCCGCCGGTACATTCATGGACATGGCGGTTGACGAGGCTTGGGACTTCATTGAGAAGCAAGCCTTGCACATGGAGAAGTACACCCACCAAGGAGCTGAAGGTGGAGTTAAAAGAGTCAACTTTCAAGAGACTCAACCCAACAACAATCAACTCACGTCCTTGAAGAACGACGTGAAGCAATTGAAGGAGCTCTTGATGGCTCAAACTAAGAAGGAAGAGCAAGGGCAAAGGAACAACAACAACAATAACGGGTACCGTAACAACAACAACGGACCCCGAAACAACTTTAACAACAACAATAGAGGATCCAATAGCAACAACTGGAGGGCGAATAACCAAAACCACGGTAACAACCATTCAAACTCCAACTCTAATGATTCCTCTAACCCTTTCCTCTCTTCTCCTTCTTCTTCTTCTACTCCATTGAAGAGCCAAGGGCAAGGATCAAGTTCGTCTCAGCCGGAAAAGAAAGACGCAGTCCTGGAGGCAATCTTGATCAAGCTTAGTGCTATGGAGAATTCTATGACTTCATTTTCGAGGGCCCAAAAGTCCTTCGAACAACAACTTGCTAATAGGGCGAATGAAGCGCCAAGAGATCCAGGGAAGCTTCCAGCAAAGACGGAAACTAACCCTAAGGGCCAGTGCATGGCCATAACGACGAGGAGTGGACTCAAAACTGCAGATCCAGTACCTCGCTCGATGCAGACCACCTCGGTCCAGACCCAGTCGAAGAACACCTCGACCGAGATGCCAACCGAGGTGGCGCAACAGAAAGCAGGAGGAACGACAGAAACTTATGTTCCACCTCCTGCATATAAACCACCACTTCCATTCCCCCAGTCCAGAGCCAGAGCACATCTTGACAAGCACTTCGGTAAGTTTCTTGACTTGATGAATAAGCTACATATTAATATTCCTTTCCTTGATGCCATTCTAGGTATGCCCGCCTATGGGAAGTTCTTAAAAGAAATCTTATCAAGGAAGAGGAAGCTGGAGGATGTTGGTGAAGTTAGGATGACATCTAAATCTTCGGAGCTTATCAAGATCATGAAGGAAAAGATGCCACCTAAGTTAAGAGATCTCGGCTCATTTTGCATTCCCATTCAAGTTGGGGATGTCACTTGTGAAGCCCTATGTGACCTAGGAGCCAGCGTGAGCATCATCCCGCTGGAGTTGTGCACTAAGATCGGTCTTGGAGAGCCCAAACCGGTCAAGATTCGACTTTACATGGCGGATCGCTCCATTACCCATCCCGTGGGCATCTTGGAAGACGTTCCGGTCAAGTTAGGTAACTTCTATCTACCTATAGATTTTGTTGTACTTGACATTCCCGCAGATTATCCAGTACCTATTATTCTCGGGAGGCCATTTCTAGCAACTTCGGGTTGCAACGTGGATTGCAAGAACGCCAAGTTGAAATTCAACGTTGGTGGCGATGAGGTGGAATTCGCACTACTTGCAGCCATGAAAGGGGAGCAACTAACTGATGATATCTTCAACATCTACGATGAAGAAGAATCAAGAGAATTGGTGAGCTCTATCCTTATTAACGATCCGCTCGAAAGAGTCATAAGCTTCAGTTTAATGGAGGAAGGTATAGATGCTTCTTGTGATGCAGATATACGGAGCTTGAAGGCACTAGAAGAAGATCCAGGAGCTATAACAGAGAAGCTGATCCAGGAGACGAAGATCTCCAGCCTCGGACCCAGTAGCAGTACCTCGACCGAGGCACTTTCTGGACTGAGCGAGGCAACTGAAGAACACCTCGGTCAACGCCTTTGCGCCTCGACCGAGGTCGATGGCGAGATGATTCAAACTGAGACTTCATCAAGTCCAGTTTCTGATACCACTCCACAGGAAAGAGGAAGCACGGATTCCTCCCAGAAAGCACCCCCAGTAGTGGAGCTTAAACAACTCCCTAGTCACTTGAGGTATGTCTTTCTTGGGCCGGATTCTACTTACCCCGTTATTGCTAGTGCTTCCCTCTCCGATTCTGAATTATCTAAGTTAATGCATGTCCTGAGAAAGCATCGAAAAGCCATAGGTTACACCACAAATGATCTTATTAGCATTAAACCTTCTTTCTGCATGCATAGAATTCTAATGGAAGATAATCATAAGACTTCACGGGAACCTCAAAGACGGTTAAATCCGATCATGAAAGAGGTTGTGAAAAAGGAAGTTCTTAAGTTGTTGGATGCAGGTATTATTTATCCTATCTCGGATAGCAAGTGGGTTAGCCCGGTGCATGTCGTTCCGAAGAAAGGAGGAATGACCGTTGTGACGAATAAGAACAACGAGTTGATCCCAACGAGGACCGTCACGGGCTGGAGAGTTTGCATCGATTATAGGAAGCTGAACACGGCAACTCGGAAGGATCATTTTCCGCTTCCCTTCATTGATCAAATGCTCGAACGGTTGGCCCAGCATTCACACTTTTGCTACTTGGACGGCTATAGTGGATTCTTCCAGATTCCAATCCATCCGGATGATCAGGAGAAGACCACTTTCACTTGTCCTTGGGGGACGTTTGCCTATCGGAGGATGCCATTCGGATTGTGCAATGCACCCGCCACCTTCCAGCGATGCATGATGGCTATCTTTTCCGAGTACATAGAGGAGATCATGGAGGTATTTATAGATGATTTTTCTGTATATGGTTCCTCTTTTGATGATTGCCTATCTAACCTATCTCTAGTGCTTAAAAGATGCGAGGACACTAACCTTGTTTTAAATTGGGAGAAGTGTCATTTTATGGTTAATGAAGGAATTGTGCTAGGACACCTCGTTTCTAATCGAGGTATTGAAATCGATCGAGCTAAGATCGAGACTATTGAGAAACTCCCTCCTCCTTGTTCTGTTAAAGGTGTGAGGAGTTTTCTCGGGCACGCAGGTTTCTACAGGAGATTCATCAAGGACTTCTCTAAGATTTCTAAACCTCTAACTAACCTCTTGAATAAAGATGTTGTTTTTGAGTTTTCGCAGGAGTGTCTTGATGCTTTCTACAGGATTAAGGAAGCGTTGATCTCCGCTCCCATTATCCAGCCTCCTGATTGGACCTTGCCCTTTGAGGTCATGTGTGACGCTAGTGATGTAGCCGTAGGAGCGGTGCTTGGACAGAAGAAAGATGGACGGACCACCGCCATCTATTATGCTAGCAAGACGCTGGATGAAGCACAACGCAACTACGCTACCACCGAAAATGAGTTATTGGCAGTTGTATATGCTTTCGAGAAGTTTCGTTCCTATCTAGTAGGGGCAAAAGTCATTGTCTACACCGACCATGCAGCCATTCGTTACTTGTTGGCTAAGAAAGATGCAAAGCCGCGCCTTATTCGATGGGTTCTCTTGCTTCAAGAATTTGACCTAGAGATCCGCGATAAGAAGGGATCCGAGAACTCAGTTGCGGATCACCTCAGCCGGCTACCGGAATCCTCCCGCGAGACGGATAGCCCGCCCATAGACGATTCATTCCCCGACGAGCACTTACACGTCTTGGAGCGTTTGATGGATCTACTTACTTCACCCCACGATGGAGGTGAAGTATGGGGTGAGGGAACCTCCTACCTCGTTTGAGACGCACCATGGTCCAGCTAGCGACCTTAAATCAAGCGCTTCTTGGGAGGCAACCCAAGGTATTGCTCTTCTTTCCCGTTTTCTAGTCTAGCTTAGATAGTTTTTGTTTTTGCTTTGCTTTGCTTTGTTTTTGGCGTTCTGGACAGACAACAGGGAATATCTAAGGAGGAGCACAACTGGAAGGACAGAAGTTCGAGATTCTGAGAAGACAGAAAGACCTCGGTCACTGTCAAAGCACCTCGACCGAGTTGATTCTTGAGCAACCGAGGCGACTAGGGTTTCTTCAGAACCGCCTCGGTCCATACCACCTCGGACCAGTCGAGACCATCTCGACCGAGGAGACAGCAGATCCAGTAAAAGTATAAAAGGGGAAAAAAATTACATTTTCATTTTTTACCCTCCTCGACCGCGGCGAACAGACGCACCTCGCTCACCTCGTTTCTTGCTCGTTTTCGACGTTTTCTGCTTCCAAACCGAGATTGAAGGATAGAGGAGTCGATTGCAACTACAGATCTGCAAGAAATTTGAGCGCTTCGACCGGAACGAGGTAAAAACGTTCGAAAACCTAAACTCGTTCGTTTACTGAAATTTGGGCTTTGGTTGCCCTTGATTCTGTTGAGGAAACCTTTAAGTACCCCTTAGGAAGCATCGGTAGTGATTTTTGGGGGAAAAGAACTGAAATTCAGAGAGTTGGAAATCGCACTGCCTTCGCCTCGGTCCAGTCGACCTGCACCTCGGTCGAGGCGATTCTTGGAGTTTGTCAGTCGACCGAGGTAGTCTGACAGTACAGTTTTAAGATGAGTTCTGACAGATTGTTAGCCCTTAGAGACAAATCCTCTCCTTCCCCTTCTTCTTCCTCATCCCGACCTTCTATCCCGGTGATTCACGAGAGACACCGGGTAGATTATGATCGTATTGCCAGTCGTCCAGTTATCGCTCCTAGATTTCTGGACGTTTCTGCCTTTGATTGTCTCCACGTAGATGGAGAGCTTAGGAGGATGATCACCACCGTCGGGCTGGATCAGTTTACTGAGATCCGAGCCCCAGCCTACCTTGAGCCGACCCTCGAGTTTGTCAGTTCCTTCACTTACCTCCCCACAAAGAGGGCTGTGAAGTACCGGTTGATGAACCGGAACTACTTAGTACCTCTTGACCACTGGAGAGACATTTTTGGCTTCCCTGCCCCCACTGCTGTAGACTTCCCGACCCGAGCTGTAGCTAGAGAGTTCTGGGGTCAGATCGCCCACATTACGAGGGATGCAGACAGGTGGCGCCCTGGTGATTCCAGGGCGAAGCTTATCTATCATCTAGCTTTTCGGTTGGTACACAGGATCTTCAGCGAGACGCTTCTGGCGCGTATTGAGACGCCCCAGAAGGTCCGACAGGGGGAGCTCTTCTCTTTATACTGCATGGTCACAGGTGGATACCCTGACTTTGGATTGATGCTGGCAGAGGATCTGCACAGGATCAAGGCCAAAGGGAAGGGAGATATATGCTGCGGAGGGATAGTGACCCATATCGCTAAGTATCAGGATATGGATCTGAGCAGGTGTACCATGGTGGCGGCTGCCAAGCCGCTCGGACTTCAGGAGATGATTACACGGAGGATTCTAGTTCCCCGTGGTTTGACTACACCTTACGTTGCTATGCCATGGGAGCTGACTGCACCTCAGGGCATCAGATGGTCTGCACAGTTCTCTGTCTTTGATCCACACTACTGGCAGACAGCATGGGGTCCACTTATGGAGGATTACAGAGAGGGAGCAGCTACCCCTGCTGAGGCTGAGGAGGAGGTTGAGGACGAGGACGACGATGATGATGATACAGTAGATGAGAGAGGAGGTGGCGTCCCGATGGACACAGGTACAGATACAGCTGGGACGAGCGCGCCACCTATTATTGATTTGGATGACGACGAGGAGGACACTGAGCCGGCGCCAGCTGAGGCATCTCCAGTCAGACCTGCTAGACGCAGGAGGCGTGGAGTTAGGGACAGAGCTGCACACCGACGGATCGATGACCTGACGGATCAGGTTATCGACTCATATGCTGCACTTTCGCTGGATATCCGCGAGATGCAGGAGCGGCAGCATCATCAGCACATGATGGCTCAGCTACAGTTTGAGCGTATCATGGGCCATCCCTATGACCCGACTCAGTACCCCTACATACCACCACCACCACCGGATCGAGACTACTGAGAGCTGCAGGACTTTATTATTATTATATCTTTTTTTTATGCAGTTCGGCTTTTACTCGGTGAGTTCTCTCTTGTTTAGACTTTTATTATACCCACTGGGACAGTGTGTCTCAAGTATGGGGTGTTTGCTATTTGACTACTTGACTACGTGATGTATTCGACTACTTTTGATGTATTATATTTATCGGATATTTTCGTATTTATGCTTCATTGCCTTTATATGATTATCTGATATTACATGCATACCTACAGGTTATTTGATTGAGAAAAACGTCGAAACTGAAAAAAAAATGGTTTTAAAAAAAAAAATTTTCAACCTCGACCGAGTCAGTATTGGCCAAACGAGGCGTTTCACCTCGGTTGAACCAAGAACACCTCGACCGAGGTGGGTTAACTGAGAAGTTTTCGAAAACGATTCTGTGTGACTTATCTGGATATGATCTCAGTGAAGATCTTGTTTACTGACTGGTTTTAAATTCTTTATGTGTTTGAAAGGTTTTATAATATGTTTAAGTTGCTAAATGCTTTGTTTAAAATTATTGGCATGTTTAATACTTTGTTTTTATCCAAATTATGTTGAATTTGAAGGTTGACACCGCAGGTTAAGTTCTCTCACTTTCTTCTTGGAAAGACCAAGGCAATTCATTCTCTTCTTCTTCTTCTCCTTGATCATGCTTAGCCCCTCATATACATTTTGCCTCCCTTTACCTATCCGGGAATTTGGAAGCAAGCGAAGTGGTGAAAGCAAGTGAAGTTAAAGTTGAGAAGTTGGCTGGAAGTGAAAGTGCTAGAAAGTAATAATAGGTTTGGGGAAGTCAATCATGAAGATGAGTAACTCGGCACCATTCACATAGCCGGGTGTTTGTGTCTTGCCAAAGTCGGATTGAGCGATATTCCTAACGGGTCATGGTATGTGCATCAAGGGTTTGATGCATCTCGAGAAATTGATGATTGCAGATTTCCCAGGCTTCGGTTATTGTGCACCTCTGTCCATGCATCCCAAAAAGTAAAGTAAAAGAAAAGTGCGAAATAAGCAAAGCTTATTGGTGGAAGATGTTGCAAGTCAAAGTGGAAGTGAAGTTCATCCCTTTTCCCGGATTCTAGCACCACATTACCTTACATACATCCCTACCCTACACGTTTCTTGACCTTTTCTTTTGGGAAGCCCTTGAGACCTTGAGCTTGTTGATTGACTTAGTGGTTTAAACTGGATTATACATGATTAATTTTGATAATTATGATTTATTATGCATTCTATGATTTTATGCAAAGATGAACAACTTTTCTATATTTATAAAATGTTTTGAGCATATTGAGTTTTTAATTTCCAGGAAGTACTCTCTTAGAGTGATCTATGATAGTTGCACACCATAAAATGTTTTTGAAAGACTTTTTCATTGATTTTATTGACTTATAATCCATTCTATCTTGTCTTCTATATGCGGAACTTGCTTGGGGACAAGCAAGGGCTAAGTATGGGGTATTTTGATAGCATGAATTATAGTCTATATTTTGGGGTTTGTTTGGACGTTTTATCTTCAAAAATCTGCATGTTTGTATGTACATTATGTGATTTTACTGCCATTTCATCTACCTTTGTGAGAATCGAGGTCTACACCTAGTTTCGTTGTAATTGCAGGTAATATGGTACGTTTTGCATCAAAAAGGAGCAAAAGAAGTCAAGAGTCATTTGGAGCTACATCCAGGAAGCATAGCCATGGATTAAGGATTTACTTTGGACCAGTTTTGAGAGATTTCACATTCAGTTGTGACTCACCTCGGTTGATCAGAGGTTCATCTCGACCGAGGTGATCCAGAGACGCCGACTCGACCGAGGCGAAAACCTAGGACGCGGCGAGAATATTTTATTCTTGGAGAAGATCTTTTAAAATTGGAAAGTGATCTTATATTTTTGGGCTTGGCTCCTGGAAGGAAGGAGATATGCAGAATCATATATTTTACCTATATTTATGGGAGAATATCTTTCTAAGATTTATTATCTTTGGAGGGTTATTTTCCTATAAAAAGGGTTGGATTTTTCACAAATCAAGAGGGTGCTTAGACCCCGTTTACACCAAAAAATACGCAGCAGCAGCCTACTCCAAGTTGGGAGATTTGAAGAACCTTTTTGAAGGTTGAAGGAAGATTGAAGTCCATAGCTTTTATAGCTTTTTGAAGGGTTTTGTAAGATTGTCTTCAATTCCCTCAATTGTTGTTTTGTCTTGTTGGATTATTATCCAAAGAACGCTTTGTTGTGATATTTGATTCAGTTATTGAAGTCTTTTCATTAAATTCTTCTTTGTTCAAATATTCACCTTCTTCCTATATATTTTAATACTTTCATTATGATGATGAGTGGCTAATTTCCTTGTGTGATTCTAGGGTGATTGGCTGAAGGTTGTGGGAAAAACAATGATAGAATAATCTTAGATTCCAGTAGGATCCTGAAAGTTCGAGTCTTTAATCTTAACCCTAAGCATCTCGCTCGGTTGATGAACATCTCGGCCGGGGTGGAATTCTTCTGACCGAGGTGACTTATTTGATCCGTAACTGAGAGTTAAGTGTTAGAGTTTGCCAAATCCTATCCTTATTACACCTTCCTGGTTCAAAGCAAGCTTAGGATGAGACTTACCCGGTAATTCCTTAGTTTGTGTATCAACGATCATAAGTGTAGGTAATAAAGGTTTATCCTTTATTGGGGTTTGAGTGTGCTTCCATCCCATCTTCGAGAGTTAGCCTGAGACTTACCCGGTAAAGGTTGATTCTATCCCCTTAGATGGTGTGTTAGTTTGAGGTTATAGTTCTTTATCTTAATTCCTTGAGACTTACCCGGTAATAGGAGTTGCGGTTTAGGATTAGTGTGTAGTGAGACTTACCCGGTGATCTACTCCACTTTAGAAACACCTTCCCCACGCAAAAATCTCAGCTTTGTCCGCTTATCTATAGATCTTGAGTTGGAACCACAACTAGATGCTTTAATCCCTAGAATTACATGCTTGCTTATTTGACATCTTATTCATCTTTGATTGTGTTAATCGCTCTTGTGGTTAGAACTAACGTAGCATACTGTGTTGACTTTGTTTCACCGAGTCCCTGTGATCGACCCCTGGAATTTTCTTGCTTTTACTACGATTGACCCGTACACTGCGGGTTCGCATCCTTGTTTTAAGCTTAAGTCTAGGGTTATAAATTTAAAACTTGCACACACCGTTTGGAGCGAACAACTAATCCAATCGGGGCCCCTATATTTTGTTGTTATTACAAATGTGACCCAATACTTTGTATTTACAGTTTTGACCTAGATTTTTGGAAATTGCTAATCTACCCTCTGTGGAATTTAATTATAGATTTGACCCTACAAATTTAATTATAGATTTTGTGATAAAAAGATGTGTTGAAACTAATTTGGTGTTGAATTCTGAAAAGTGTCATTTTATGGTCAAATAAGGAATTGTGTTGGGTCATATTATTTTTGCAAATGGTATTGAGGTCGATAAGGCAAAGAGTGACGTAATTCAGTCATTGGCCTAACCTACTAATGTGTCTGAAGTCCATTCTTTCTTAGGACATGCATGTTTCTACTGTAGGTTTATCAAGAAATTTTTCCATGATGTATGCATTGATGTGTGAGTTATTGAAGAAAGATGTCGCATTCATAGTAGATGAAAGGTGCAAAGAAGAATTTGACCGATTGAAGAAATATTTGACAAGTCCCCCAATCATTAGGCACCCAACTGGTCTCGACCATTCGAGATAATGTGTGACATAGACGATTATACAGTGGGAGTGGTTCTAGGACAAAAAGAGGGAAGAGCCTCTCATGTGATCCATTATGTCTTCATGACCTTACATGGGAAACAAATTGGAACTTCTCTGCCATTGAGAAAGAAATATAGGTTGCAGTGTTTGCCTTGAAAAAATTCAGGCAATACCTCTTGAGTCAAGGTGATAATTTACACCGACAATGCAACTCTTCGCTACTTGATGACAAAGGAGACAAAAACTCATACTAACACGATTATCCTCCTTATAAGTGATTGTGATTTGGAAAAACGATACAAGAATGGGGCAAACAAGCGGGTAGTTTAAAGTCGACTCGTCAACGAGAAAGACAAGCTAGGAAGACAAAGGACCCGTTTGGGAGCAATGTCTCACAACGTTTATTCGACTCACCCATTCCACAAGTAACCTCCGTGTCTCTAATATTATCATAAGCTTTCCGTTTGAAAATCTCTTTCTCAAATTTTCAAGTTCCGATTAAGCAAAATTCCCAATTCGAAAACCAAGCTTTTACTATTTTTTTTCCAAGAACATCAATAAAAGATATTTTTCAGGAGCATCAATGGTAGAGACTAGAGGCTCGAGATCGGAGAAGTTGAGGAGAATTTTCCTTCATTTCGACGCGGACAAGGATGGAAGTCAGAATTCCCAATTTTTGCTTGTGATGACCTTTGTTGTTAGTCTTGTAGGCTTTTTTCTATGTGCTGCTTTAGGTTTTCTTATTGGCTAGGAATTGAATTTTAATTCTGGTTTAGCCTTTTGTCTTACGTTCCAACTTGAGCTTAAAAATATGCAGTGGATCTGCCTAAGTACTTGTTGGTTTTCATTATAGAGATCATTGAGGTGTAGTTTGCCAAACTTATCGAAATTTTCCATTCTCTATGTTTGCTAGATACAAAAAACTGGGAATCGTGTCCAAGTATCATATTATACAAACATAATATACAAGTTGATTTCTTATTTGTTTTGATTTTCTACTCGGCGTATTGAGATCATTGAGAAAATGGTCAAGGTTTGTTACTAGTTAATCTTCACCCTTATGAGTCAGATTATCTTTACATTTTTGGTTTCAGAAATCAATTAGCTTAATATCCTCAACCAGTATCAGAAGTAGCCTTATGACCATCACCTTACTGAAGTGTGCAAAATGAAATTATTTAATCCGAGGTGCTGCTTTTGCCTCATGATGAGAAGTTTCTTGGTTCCTCTTATACTCTCCATGTTGCTGATTATTTTTATATCTTTTGAATTGACATACAAAAAATATGAACGCTGCGTTGCTTAATCAATTGTATAAGGTACTGACAAGAATTGATGATCTAAAGACAAAGTTTATTGATACAATTCGTAAGGTAAATTCATAGAAGAAGAAAATATTCATGAATTTTTTATGATTATAGTTTTGATAATTGTCACTTTGACCGGGAAAATAAATGCAAAACTTATTTTGAGAGGAACGCGTGTGAAGTGAAGAACTCATAGAAGATTTTAATAAAAAGATTGAAGAACTTTAGCTTATCTCCAGTAAAAAATCATCTCTTCAAAACAAAATGGGAACTGCAAGAAATAACTAGCTTGATGAGTTGGCAAGAGAGCTCGAAAACGCATTGTCTATTGTTCTGTTTTTAGTTGTTTGAGCATGTTGTTGACAAAGTACCATTCATACTCATTTGTATAATCTTCATAGTTACTCAATTTAAAAAATTATCTCCAGGCGACACCCTACTCGCTATTACACTACAATCAGACGCCCGCGGTCCCGGCCCAAAAAACCGTGCCCGCGGCCATAACACACCACATTGCGGCACCCCATACCCGCGTTCGTGATAGAAGGGACATAATAAACTCTCATAAGTGGTTCCTTAAAACCTTGGTTTGCGGATATTCTGAAATATTTAGTTCGAGTAGAATATCCTATAGACTATACCAAAGCACAAAGAGAAATGTGCGATATGAGGCTCGCAACTATGTCTGGGATGATCAACATCTATAGAAGCAATGTAGTGATTAGGTGATTCGCTGCTGCATTTTGGATAAGGAGGCACAATTTATAACAACTAGAAAGGTTCTAGATGCGGGATTTTATTGGCCACACACCTTTTGAGATGTTTTTGCATTTTGTATGATCTATGATGGATGTCAACGGATAGATAATATCTCTAGGAAAAATAAAATGTCAATCATCATTAATTTTTGTGTGAAATTTTTTATATTTCAAGAAGTTTTTATGGGACCTTTTCCCAATTCTTTTGAAAATATTTATATTTTTCGTACGGTGGACTAAGTTTTCAAGTGGGTGGAAGTGAATACCACCAAAGCTTTAATTAGCGATAGGGAAACTCATTTCTACAACATGACCATAACCGCACTATGTAAGAAATATCATGCAACACAAAGACTTTCCATGGCATACCACCCACAAATCAATGGAAAAGCGCGATGTCCAATAGCGCAATCAAGACCATTCTTAGAAAAACGGTGACACCAATAAAAAAGATTGGAGTTTAAGACTCAACGATGCAATATGCGCCTACCGTACGTCCTATAAGACACCTATCAGTATGTCTCCATTCCGACTCGTGTTTGGCAAAGCTTTCCATCTCCCTGTGGAACTAGAATGTAAAGCATGGTCAGCGGTGAAGAAATGCAATATGCACATTGATGAGGTAGGAGAGTTCCGGAAGTTACAACTTCAAGAACTAGAGGAGTTACGCCTTGTTGCATACGACAATGCTACTACTTATAGCCAAATACTAAAGCATGGCATGACAAGAACATTCTTTGGAAGGACTTCTATCCAAATAATAAAGTTCTTTTATTTCAATCTCGTCTAAATCTCTTTACGGGAAAAGTCCAGTCAAGGTGGATAAGTCCTACATCGTTGTTGAAGTATACTTGTATGGTGTTGTGGATCTATATGATCCACAATCTCACAAGGTATTCAAGGTGAACGGTCAAAAGCTAAAACTCTACCATGAAGGATTCCTAACGATCCAATCGATGAGACGATTCTTGAAGAGCCACACACTAAATAAATAAAAGTCTACGTTGAGATAATGACGTAAAACAAAGGAGTTGCTTGGGAACAACCCTAATGAACCGAAGACGAGAAGTCCCAGCCGCATCAGCGATAAGCAAAAAAAAAAAGTAGTCAAAAAAAAAATCAAACCCTATACACTCCTCCCTTTCTTTTTTGAACCGTCATTTTCTCAAAACTCTCTTATCATAAAACCACCGCCCCTCTCTCCGCCCTCTTGCCGCCACTTTACCCGGTTCTCCTCCTGCTCAGGATCATTTTTCTTCTGGCACTTTCCCCATCCGCCCGATTCACCTCCTACTCAGTGAGTACTTCATTTCCTTTTCCTATTTTTCAATATTATCATCTATTTTTCCACATTGAGGACAATGTGTACTTAAAGCATGGGAAGAATTAGTATTCATCTTTTCAGTTTACATACATTTATGAATTTAAAAACAAAAGCCAAAAACTTTAGAAAAAGGCAATCAAAATCCTAGGATATGTCCAAAACTGAAAAGGGAAACTTAGGCAAAAAGTAGGTAGTCGACCAATTTTAGATTGGGGCAAACATAAACTTGAGTGATGCGAGCATTTGTGAGGCCATCTTTGAAAAAGAAATGAGTGGCAAGGTGAAAACCCGAAAATACGCCTTGGTAAAATAAGTGAAAGAAAATTCGGAGAGATCATACTTAGGTTTCATCATTATGGCGTTGACGACATAAGAAGAGGAGTTATATGCAGATTCAATTATGCCACTTTTGGAGTAATAATGTGCTAGATGGGGCTTAATTTGGTTAGTTCATATCTTTGTTTAAGAGCTTATCTTTCATATGATGTAATTATTGTTGTCTTTCTTCTTTCATATTTCTTGAGATCTTGGTGTTTGATTGTTCGAGTAAGTGAAATCTTATATTACTCGGGACGAGTAAAAGTCTAAGCATGAGAAAATTTGATAGGTGATAGATCCATATCACATAAGTTAGTTATTAGCATATTTTGGGTGTATTTTGGGTGTATTTTGGTGATAATTTAGTAATCCAAATGAAGAAACAAAGATCGAAGAAATCAAGAAATTAAGTAGAATATTATAGGCATTGAAGTTATTAGCATGTCTTAAGACCTTGGAGTTTGATTGTTTTGGTTGTTGGATTGTTAGAACACATCTCATATCTTAACATATTATCAAATAACTAAATTCCCTTGGTCTTTTTTTTATTTCTATAGAGAATTAGGGAAAATAGATTGTGGGGATAATTTGACTGCAATGATACTTGTTGTTTTTCACGTATTTGAATTTATTCATTTTTGTGTGTATTGTTATTGAACTTGTTGGAGTTGTTGGTAGAACACTATGCATATAAAATTGCATTGAAAATTTCTGTTAAAACATTATATTGCATTGAATGATATATCCCGAAAAAACACAAAATCAAGTACATAGAGACAATTCGGGTTGGGCCAGTAGCTCCACCGCTTTATATGTGGACGGACATGGGCAGCATTTGAGGCCTCGACAAGGCGGGCCGGACCATCCCGACCTGCACATTTCGGGTAGAGTTTTCAATTATGGCCCGACACGAGCCCACTTTTTACATGTCTATGAACATTATCCAACAAATTATGATAAATAATGTTAATTGCATGCTAATCTTATATATATATATATATATCTAATAAAGCATAAGCCTCTTTTCCATAGGTTAACGTCACGTTTTTCGGAGGCTAAAAAATTTATTTTAAAAATTAATTATTAAGTATTAATATAAATTGCAAATTAATTTCTAAATTTGCATAAACATATTTAATACAAAAATAATTTTTTTAAACTTTTACGGATTTTTTTCCATTGATTTTACCAACAATCATATATTATAAGTCCTTTTAGGGCATCTTCATCCCAGATATTTTGAGTTTCTTCACTTATATAAGAAACAATTTTATTATTGAGATGTCAGATTTGGGGAGAGAACCAAGGTGATGAATAGAGAGAAGTTTCTCTGCAGAAAAACTAAATCTGACATATATTTTGGGTTCTAACAATAAAGCAAAAAAAAATCAGTAAAGAAATCAAAATTGGATTTCTGGGATGAAGATGGCCTTAGTTTTATTTTTACGGTGTAATTTATTTTATTTTTTATATTTGTCAAATAAATTTTATGTTTATTATTTTTATCCAAATCCATTTCCTTTTTGTTTTCTTTTTTTCATGATAACTTAATCTAATTATTATATATTTTTAAAATATAATTAGTTAGAAGAAAAAATACGCCATTTTAAAATCGTAATTATAATTCAATGTCCGTTTTTTTTTTATCTTTCAAAAATACACTAGGATGAAGCTTGTAAGGGAACAATTTCAGATTTTTTGAAGTCGTAAGTGATCTTAAATTACCTTAACCACAAGTGTTAATAAACTGTACATTTAGATTAAAGTCACCTGTCTCTTCCTCTCAATTTGAGTCACTTGACATGACAACAAATATACCCCAAACCAAAACTCATAACTCATCCGATCATAATATCTCCTTCTCCAGGCAACTTATCTTCTACGTTCCTAAAACGACGTCGCCGTACTACCTGAGCATCTCCCATCTCCGGTGATGTACGTGCTCAACCTCTTCATACTCTCGTTGCTCTTTCCAGCCTCAGAACCCGCCGAGTCATTTCCAGCCAGTGCAGCCACCGGAGGGGCAAATATGAGAATTCCCAAAGATCTGTTCAACTACTACCGTGACTTCAGATCTCAGCCGTTCAACTCCGCCACCAGTCGACGGCCAGAAGTGGAGGAGAGCAAGCGGAGAGTTCCCAGCAGCCCAGATCGTCTCCACAACTGAGCTGAACATATAAATCAGTATGTGTTGAAATTAATTTCCATTTTTGTAAGTTAGGGCAAGAAGATCGAGATCTGCAAGATGAAGATGAGGACGAAGAAGACAATGCATACCCTACAAACGAATGGAATTATGTGTATGTTGTTGTATAGTATTCATATATTTTTGTTTTTTGTTTTTATATGTTTGTTTTATAGTAGTTATTTATTACGTTTTTTAAATCACACCAAAGTATTGTATACGAAGAGGACTACATGTTATTCATATCCCTTTGAATTATTGCTACGAATTTTGTTTTGTAGTTGCTCCAGTAATTTTCTCTTGAAATAATTTAAAAGAAATATGGACACTATTATGTAAGGGATAAGAAAATTGGTGAAAGTCAAGAAATTCGCATTCCAAGTGCGTTCAGACGTTGTCACCGGCAAAGCCCAATATTTGTTGGCCCAAAATACATCAACGCTTATAAGAAATTGTTGGACTCGAAATAAATTAGAGTTATAAAAAACTTGGGCTAAATCCTAATGGGCCGAGAAGCCCAAAAATAATTTACTTTATTAAGATATTTTAGAATAAAGGTAACCGTTTCTTTTATTTTATTTTTATAAAATGAGGCGATAAGTTATACAACTTATATGGGCTAATTCACGCGTCTTTATTCACCTTCAAGTTGAAAGTAAAACTCTTTCATAAGACCTTGATAAAAAAAAAAAAAATTTTTGGTTAAATAGGCCTTTTACTTCTTTAATTTTTAGGGGTACATTTACTAAATATATTTATACCATGAACTTATTTATCAATAAAAAATTGTAAAAAAACTTACTTAACTAATTTGCCTAAATGAAAGAATAGCGTTGTTTACATGATTTTTAATTTATTTTTAGCAAACAATTTTGAATGATGTTGACAATCAATCTGAATGATACTGGATGATACTGACGCCTTTTCTTTTCTTTTTTTCCTTAAATCATGTGTTCACGCTTGCGCCCAAAAATCTTTAAAAAAATCCTTCAAAGTTCCTTCAAGGACAATAATGCTCGTCATAAATTATCCATAAAAAAAATCAAGCTTTAAATTTTAAGCGTCGGTGCCCTTTTCTACTCTAAAACTAAAAAAAAAATGGGTGCTTGTGAGCGTTGTCGGATTGTGAGTTTTTTCCATTATTATTTTTAAGACCGTGTATAAAATTTTTTCGTAAAAAAACTATGATTAATTTATTGGTTAAAATTAAATAATAAATTTTACTATGATTAGTAAAATTACGAATATATATATATATATATATATATATATATATATATATATATATATATATATATATATATATATATATATATATATATTTTCAATAGAGAACACAAGGGTGATTTGTAAAAGGGAAACAAATCAATCATGCATCACAACCGGATAATCAAAAAATTTCATCTATCTTAGTTTTATCTTTTAATCTCTAATTGTTAAGAAGATGAACTTTTATACAATTTAGGGTGTGTTCGGTAGAGCTTTTAGTAGAGCTTTTTGCGAAGATTTAGGAAAAATGAAACTTATTTAGGGTCCGTTTGGGAACCACAAGTTTTATGTAGCTGAAGTTAAAGCTTATTGTAGCTGAAGTTGATTTAATAGCTGAAATAAGTAGTTGATTGAACTATCTGATTTATTTTGATAAGCTTGTTGAGCATTTGGGAACTACAAATTTATCGAATCTGATATAAACGTAAAATTACGAAAAGGAACTTCATCCATATTATATTGTATTCTAATTTTAATATGTCGTAGATACGAAATTGAGATCGTAGGTAATCATTCTTCTAACAACTAGATAATGTTATTCTATAATAATAATTTATAATATGGATAATTAAAAATATGAAAGTATTATTTTAAAATTATAAGTTGGTTTTATTAAACTTAACTTAGTTTCCAAAAATAAATTTAAATAATGTGTAACAACATTATTATTGCCTAAAAACAATTCAGTTAAAGAAAAGTTGATTATTAAAATCAAGTAGTTAAACATTGTTATAACAACCTATAATGTTAGTCTTTTAATAATAATTTGTAATGTGACAAATTAATCATGAAAGTGTTATTTTAAAATTATGAGTTGGTTTTATTAAACTTTATTTATTATTTTATTTTCAAAGATAAATTTGAAACCATGTTTAATAACATTATGTTCACCTAAAAACAATTCAGATAAAAAAAATTTCCACGTAGGATAAAAAATACAACAAATAAAGAGAGAGGAAAAATTTCATGACTGAGGAAAGAAGGTTCAACTTTCATGTATCTGCTTCCTCGCCTTTTCCTCAGCTTCATCTTCTCTTGCTTGGGCTGAGGAGTTGTGCAACTGTTGTTCAGCTCACTCACAACACCGAATACCTACTTCAAGGTGAGATGAGCAACAATGATGTCTCAAGTAAACCAGTTCCATAACCTTCATTGTTGCTTATCGTATCTATTTCAAATTAGGGTTATGATGAATCGATTATGAATTGAAGTGTTGCTAACTCACTTGCTTACCTACTTATGTTAGAAGAGTACATATGCGTAGTTTATAAAAAGATTTTCGATCCCTTGCTGCTTATTGTAGTTGCTTGTGGTTGCTCCAAACGGTGTGTGCAAGGTTTAAATTTATATCCCAAGAAATATGCTAAAAATAAGGATGCGAACCCGCAGTGTACGGATCAATTGTAATAAAAAGCAAGAATTTCAGGGGTCGATCTCAAGGACTTAGGCGAAACTAAGCAAGAATAGGTTGTCAATGTAACTAATAACCACAAAGGCAATTTTTTTTTTTGAGGGGAAAAGTTGTGCTATATTAGATAAGATCAATGTCCGCGAGGTCAATCATACTTTGCGGGAAATGATCGAGCCATACAAACGAAGAAGCGGAGTGCAAGAGTCTTGCCGCATAATGGGCTGTAGTGTTAGCCGAACGCCGAACATGGCAAAAGGAGACAATAGGGAAATTAATAAGAAGTTCTTGTATCTTAATGCAGATGATAGAAGTGTAAGATCTTGGCGAAAGGGATACGTCCTGGGCGTGGTGGAGCAGCAGTTGCACTAGGGCAGTCGAGTCAAACTCAACAATAAGATTAGTGGGCCCAAACTCCAAAGCAGCAGTCATTGCAAAGAGCAAGCCCATTGCTTCGGCCAGTGTGGAGGAGACAGTGCCAGATAGACGCTTGGAATCCACCATCAGAAGGTTGCCAGAGGAGTAGCGTAGGACCCCGCCCAAACAAATTGAGCCATTGAGAAGAGCAGCATCCGAGTTCAGTTTAAGTGAGCCGAGAGGTGGCGGAGACCAAGAAGCATCGCGGTTAGAATCGGGAGCATTATTGTACCTGGCAAGGGGAGGGCATTGTGTGAAATCCGAAACTAAGGACCGAAGTCTGGCGCATAGTAGCTGTCCGGAGAAGGGCTCGGAGTCAAATAGTGTCTTGTTCCTAATAGTCCACGCAATCCAGCAGCCGTAAATGAACTCCGAAACCAGTTGCGGCCCATGCTGAGTGCGCAGTTCAGACAAAATCTCTAGTGGGTCAGATTGGTCCGTGGCAAGAAAAGCTTGATAAGTGGTTGTATTTTCCCATACAGGCCAAGAATCCGGACAGTGAATCAAAGCATGCCATATTGATTCATCATGCAGGTTGCACCGTGAGTAGGTTGGTGAGTCAATCACGTGGCGATTGAAGAGCATAGATGATACGGAAAGGAATCCACTGCAAAGACGCCAAGCAAACTGAAGGACTTTAGGTGGAAGGGTACAACCCCAAACTGCAGGCCACAAAGGGTGGGAAGCAATGCTAACAGTACCCATCTTCCCGAGCCAATATGCAGACCGGACAGTGAAGAGCCCGAGTGGTGTGCTCCCCAAATCAGGTGGTCAGGGTCTGAAGGAGACAGTAAGGGGATCGTGAGGATTCGGACAACATCAGAGGGGGAGAAAGCAGCATGAAGGGTTGCGTGGTCCCAAGAGTGGGTGTCGGGATCAATAAATTCCGACACCAAAACATCCATTCCCATTCCAGCATTCAATAGAGGACGCTCATAACCAATATCAAGAGGGACCCATTTTTCCGATGCGGCGTTAATGTGAAGACCATTACCAACAAGCCAGCTAAGACCCTCGAGTAACAGAGCCTTTGCACCCAAAATACAACGCCAAGTGAAACTTGGCTGCCACCCCCTAGAGGCACCAAGGAAGGTGTCATAACGGAAGTGATTGGCTTTAAGAACCGAGGAAACAAGAGATTCCGGAGATTGCAGAATACGCCATCCTTGGCGTGCAAGTAGAGCGTCATTAAATACTTTGAGATCCCGGAATCCCATACCCCCATGTCGTTTAGGCAAACAAAGATCCTCCCATTTTCTCCAATGGATTTTCCGGTGGGAATCAGTAGACCCCCACCAGAACCTCGCGAGCATAGTATGAATTTCATCAATAAGACCATCCGGAAGACGGAAAACAGACATGACATAGGTGGGAATACTTTGGAGCACTGACTTAATCAGAACCTCTCTGCCTGCCGAAGAAAGCAATTTCTCCTTCCAACCTTGAGCTTTCTTCCAAATACGCTCCTTAATAAAAGCAAAGATAACCTTCTTAGAGCGGCCAATGATGGATGGTAGCCCCAGATATTTGATGTGGTGGTCAACCATACCAATTCCTAAACGGTTGGCTAGAAGAGTCTGCTGATTACCGTCAACATTTCTGCTAAAAGCTACTTCTGATTTCTCTAAATTGATTTTCTGACCCGAAGCTCCCTCATATTGACTGAGTAACTCAGTTACTTTAGAGCATTCTGCAAGACTAGCTTTTGCAAAAAGAAGACTATCATCAGCAAAAAACAAATGGGTAATAACAAGGGCCCGGCGACAAACCGAGATCCCATGTAAATCACCAACCTCAACCGCTCGGTCAATAATAAATGAAAGACCCTCCGTACCGAGAATAAAGAGAATCGGTGAGAGCGGGTCTCCTTGTCTCAAGCCGCGGGATGGGAGTACGCAACCATCAATAACCCCATTGATCTTGAAAGAATAACGTGCGCCACGCACGCAGCTCATAACACGTGAGATCCAAGCGCTAGAGAAGCCCAGACATAGCATTACCTTTTCAAGGTAATTCCATTCCATACGATCAAAAGCCTTGCTCATGTCAAGTTTTAAAGCCATCATTCCGTTCATTCCTTCAGTTTTCTTTTTAAGTGCGGTAAAAATCTCCATTGCGATGATTGCATTGTCCGTAATAGAGCGACCTGAAATGAAAGAACTTTGGGACGGAGAAATAATAGAATGGAGATGAGGTTTCAACCGATTAACCATAACCTTAGTTATGAGCTTGTAAATGACGTTACATAAACTGATAGGACGAAATTCAGTGATGCGAGTCGGCTTACTGATTTTAGGTATAAGGGTGATGACAGTGGCATTGATCAAGTCAAGGGAGAAACCGGAACTCCACCATTCCCGAATGAACTGAGCAACATCATTACCGATAACAGGCCAGAAACACTGGAAGAACCGAGCATGCATTCCATCCCTGCCCGGAGCCTTGTTTGGGTTCATTTGATTGAGGGCGGAAAAGATATCCTCAGGTGTGGGGAGAAGGTCAAGACCCTCATTCATTGCAACCATGATCCGGCATGGTAGACCATCAAGGATGCGATCAATGGCAGCGTCGGTAGGGTGTGAAGAGGTAAAGAGTTCCGTGAAAAAAGATTCGATTTCACCCTTTAAACCTGGTTGGGTATTGCATATTGTTCTGTCGTTGGAGATAAGCTCATAGATGGTATTTGTTTCTCTTCTCTGAGATGCTTTGTGATGGAAATAGGCTGTATTCCAGTCACCCTCGCGAAGTTCATTCACCCTCGACCTTGCAAGCCAATACATTTCTTCTTCTTTGTGAAGAACATCAAGCTCCTTGGAGATTACCTTCCCCTTAGTGAGAGTGTCAAAATTCAGATGTGAACCTTGTAGGATTTTAAGCTCATGTTCCAGCTCATTAATCCTGCATTTTCGGTCCCGGAAGATGTCCTTGGACCAAGAAGAGAGTGCAGATGCGCATGCCTCCACTTTTGCCGGTGCCCGTCCAGGGCAGAAAGTCCATGCAATTTCCACGACATCCCTGCAGTCTGGGTGAGTGAGCCAAAGCGGTTCAAAGGCGAACGACTTGGACTTGCGTCTACTTGTCGGCACAGGTGTAGAGTGAGTTTGTAACATAATGAGTGCGTGATCGGAACAGTAGCGCACAAAATGGGATACTGTTGTGTGGGGATAAATAGTTTTCCATGCGTTAGACGCCATAAACCGATCGAGCCGTTCGCGGATTAAGGTTGTAGGAGTGAGACCCCTTTCCCATGTCATCCTCGGTCCCCTATCACAACCAAGATCTACCAGCCCACAAACCTCCACAGCTAGGCGGAAAGCGTCCATTGCGCGTTGCGATCGGGGCTGCCCCCCCTCCTTTTTAGTTGAAAGAATGATCTCATTAAAGTCACTGTTAGCATGAAATATTGTGATATTTTAGGCACGTTTTCTAAACGTATTTGATTCATATTGATAGTCTTTGATTTAACTTTGTGCATATGTGAGCTAGTATTACCTATATTGTCGATATGGATGTCTACACTAGTTCTATGTTGATTATAGGTGATTTGGAGCTATTTCCGAACGGAATCGAGCAAAGGAGAGTTGATTTGATATGTCCAAGGATTGAGGACATTCTTAGGAAGCAAATTGGAGTTTTAGCTTGAGGAATGCACGAGGCTAGGGAAGAATCACGTTCTTGCCCTAAACCACGCTCTAAAATACGGCCGTACTACGAACCACGTTCAGTTCCATAGCCGTGGAACCCTGCAAGAGAGGCGTGATGCATTCCAGTAACTATTACGGCCGTGGAGTACATGGTACAAACCGTGACCTAATCCACGCCCTAAATTACGGTCGTGGAAACTTCCACGACCGTGATCTTGGCGAATCTTTTCGCCACACTTTGAAGCCACGATCTTTTGAAGATTGGGCCGGCCCGATATTTTATCTTGCCCTATAAAAAGACGGACGAAGCAAGAATCCGTCACTCTCGCTTACCCTCATTTATCACCGCTTACACCCGTCATCTCCGTTTAGAGAAATTCAACGCCGTTTGGCCTTCGCTTGGAAGGATTGATCATCTCATTGGAGATTGAAGTTCGCATCGGGGAATTACCCTAATCTCGCACTTTTGGTGGAGATTGTTGTTGAGATCTCCGGATTGGCGGAAGATCGAAGTTTTTGGAAGATTTTGCAAGAAGATCTCTCTTCTTGTTTAGGTTTGATTCGGAAAACGGATTGACATCCCGTTTTCCCTTCATTCCTAAGGTTGTGATTGTTTACTTTATTGTGAATCTTTTGACAACATTCGTTCTTGATTGTGACTTTGAGATTGGTTTGAGATTATTGAAAGTTCTTGAAAGTTTTCGTCTTTTTATCTTTTAATTCTTGAATTAATATCAACATGACCGTTATTGGCTAAAAACCCTTAACAATTCTAAGGTGAAGGGTTGATAGTTGTGGCTTGGATGATGATAGATCGATCGCAAACAGATTAGACCCTGAGAGTTAGAGAGAATCGCCGACAACCCTAAATTACGGCCTGTTCTTGAGTCCACGGCCGTGGAACCTCAAGAACTAACCGTGATTTCCCTTAAGTCCACGAACTTGCTTTTACTTTAATCCAAAGTTAAAGATTTGCTTTAGCTTAGTTTAGACTTGTCTTTTCTAGGTGGTAGTGAAGCCTCAACAACCTCTACCTCGATCGTGAGTGTCACAACCTCAATCGGTTAAGTTAGTCTTGATCCTTGGGTTACAAGTTTGGGTATTTGACACTAATTCTCACCTTTAGAATCTTTCTATATTGAGCCTCAACAACCTGTATAGAGAGTGCCTTGTAGGTGAGTTACATAAGGTTTTTGGAACTTCACCGTACGATTACCTTACATTAGTATACCTTCGCATATCTCAACTCTGTCTTTATATCATAAAGTATATCTTTAATCGATTGCCACAGCTGGATACTTGGATCTTTAGGATTGTTGTTTTCCCAATATTTGCAAAACTCTCATATTTACTCACTTGATAACCTGCAATCGAATTTGTTCCCACCCAAATCCCTGTGTTCGATACTCTGGAATTCTTGCTTAGCTACGTCGATCCGTACACTGCGGGTTCGCTGCTTGATTCTAGTTTTATAAATTTAAAGCTTATTTGCACACACCTTTAGGGGCGAACAAGTTTTTTGGCGCCGTTGCCGGGGATTTGGTTTCGGCCGAATCCGGTTGCCGGTTGTCAAGCTTGGGAGCTTGCTCTCGCTGTTTGATATTTCTTTGAGTGCATGCGCAGGTCTAGGAACACCGAAGATCTATTACCTCTTGATCAAGAGCTAGAGAAAACCTTGAGGCAAAAGCGCAAGGAAAAGAAGATGGCTGAAGAACACGAACGTGATCTTCAAACGGAGTTGGCGGAGAAGGAAGCTCAACTCCGATGGAACGAGACTCTCCGCCAGGATGAGATGGATCGTCATCAATCTCAAGTTAACAGTCTACAAGACATGATCTTCCAGATGAGGGTAGAGATGAGCGACCTTAAGAATAAGGGAAGCAAGAAATCCTCAAGAAGGGGATCAAGGTCTAGAAGAAAAAGTCACTCATCCGCTGATGATAGTGATTCTTCTATGCCACCGTTAGAGGAGATTGATCCCACGATCAATATGAATCCCTTCCATCCACAAGGAGCTGCTAATCGCCGCATTCCGCCTAGGAATGTGAGGATCGAACGTGTGGATAATGAGCCAAGAACTCTTGGCCAGCGGATGGATCCAACACAACAACCACGCCGCTTGGGCGTGAAATTTGATGCTGAAGATGTGCAAGGGTTTAGCTTTAACCCTCAAGTTATTACTCTTGTTCGCCAAAACCAATTTGGCGGTACAAGCGCTGAATCTCCGCACCAACACTTGCAAAACTTTGAGTGTATGATGGAGACGATGAGACCAAAGAACGCTACTACCAACAGCTATAAGCTCAAGCCTTTCTTTTTCTCTTTGAAAGGGAAAGTGTTGTCTTGGTACCAAGCTCTTCCTAATGGGAAACCAGACACGTGGGAAGACCTTTCCCCGGAGTTTCTCACCAAATTCTTCCCGCCTTCCAAAACGGCGGAACTTAGAGGTAAGATTAATGCTTTTTCAATGAGACCTAACGAAAGTTTGTTTCAATCTTGGGAAAGGTTTCAGGATTTGCTCTTGGATTGCCCTCATCATGGCATATCCAAGCTTGCCTTGCTGGAGATCTATTACAAGGGACTGGATGCGGGAACGCAATTCAACCTCCAATCCCTCTCATGCGGAACGTTCATGGACATGAGAGAAGATGACGCTTGGGACTTCATCAAGAAGCAAGCAAGAGTCATAGAGAAGTATTCCCACCGGAAAGTGGAGGGAAATCGTGTGGAGCAAGGAGCGAAACTCACACATGAAGCTCAAAATCAGATTTTCTCCCTCAACAATGAGATCAAGGAGTTGAAGGAGGCTATCAAGACCAACTTCCCAAAGCAACAAGAGAAGGATGTTGGCTATTTGGGCAACAACAATGACAGTGATAACACCAACCGCAACAACAATAACCGGAACAACAACCGGAATAACAATTGGAATGGAAACAACAACAACCGGAACAACAATTGGAACAACAATAGGGGTTCAAACAACAACAATTGGCGCTCCAATCAACAAAATTCCGGTAACTCCTATCCTTCCAATTCTAATTCACTAACTCCACCTTCCTCTTCCTCTACTCCTTTGAAAAGCCAGGGGCAATCATCTAATGGAGGAAACAATACGGGAAAGGAGAAGCCCGATCCCATGTTGGAAACAATTTTGGGAAAGCTTCAAGGGTTGGAGAACCGCCTCATCAAGGTTGATGATCAAGTCTCTAAGATTGACAAAGCTCAAAAAGTTTTGGAAAACCAAATGTTCAACCACGCGGAGGAAGTTCCTAGAAATCAAGGGAAACTTCCAGGAAAGACGGAGGACAACCCTAAGGGAAGGGTGATGGCGATTACAACTAGGAGCGGAGTGACCACTACCGATCCGCAGCCTACGTTCGTTGAAGTCCCCGTAGAGAAGGACAAAGAAAAGGGGAAGGAGAAGGAAGATGTCTATGTTCCTCCTCCAGCTTACAAACCTCCCCTACCATTTCCTCAATCTAGAGCGCGAGCGCGCCTAGACAAACAGTTCGGTAAGTTCATAGAACTCATGAGTAAGCTGCATATTAATATACCCTTCATTGATGCTATTGTAGGTATGCCGGCCTATGGTAAGTTCTTGAAGGAGCTTCTCTCTAACAAGAGGAAGCTAGAAGATTTCGGAGAGGTCAAGATGAGTTCGGATTCTTCGGATCTCATCAAGACTATGAAGGAGAAAATGCCCCCAAAGTTGAAGGATCCGGGGTCATTTTGCATTCCCATTGGAGTGGGAGATGTCACATATGACGCTTTATGTGACTTAGGAGCAAGTGTGAGCATCATACCACTTGCACTATGTAGGAAGATCGGTTTAGGCGATCCTAAACCGGTGAAGATGACGTTATACATGGCGGATCGATCTATCACTTGCCCCGTCGGTATTGTAGAAGACGTCCCCGTCAAGCTAGGTAAATTCTTTGTTCCCATTGATTTTGTCGTGCTTGACATTCCTGCAGATAGTCCGGTCCCGATCATACTCGGAAGACCGTTTCTTGCAACTTCCGGCTGCATGGTCGATTGCAAGAATGGAAGACTCGCTTTTGACATTGGAGAAGAGAAAGTAGAGTTCGTTCTTTCCACTCTAGTGAAGGAACCGATCTTCGACGAGGATATTTACGATATCCAAGATGAAGAAGGTTTATCTAGGAAAGAGGTAAGTGCGATTCTCTTTAACGATCCTCTACAAAAAGTCATTACCATGAGTCTAACAGATGTAGGGGAAGAAGAAGAGTGCAAAGAGGAAATTGAAGCCTTAGAAGCACAAGAAGAGATGCATGAAGTGGAGTTTGAGAAACTCCACGATGAGGCTGAGAATGTTAGAATCCACGGTCACACCCTATATTCCACGACCGTGGATTTCACAACCAAAATCAAACTCCATTCCAGTGGATTACACGGCCGTGGAACATATGGAGAACCCGTAATTCTTACCGTGGAAGAGGGTGATCGACATACTTCTTCAACTTCTTTTGATTCTTCTCCAACTCACTCAACACCCTTAGAAACTTCTAAGGAAACGTCGGATGCCCCTCAAGGATCATTGGAAGCTCCGAAAGTGATGGAACTCAAACCACTTCCTACTCATCTAAGGTACGCTTTCCTTGGATCTAATTCTACCTTTCCGGTTATTGTTAGCTCCGAATTAAGCATAGATGAACATGAGCAGCTCATGATTGTCCTTAGGAAACATAGAAAAGCCGTAGGCTATACTATTGAGGACTTAGTAGGAATTAAACCCTCCCTATGTATGCATAAGATACTAATGGAGGAGGACTTTAGAACTTCAAGACAACCTCAAAGGCGGTTGAATCCGACCATGAAGGAGGTTGTCAAGAAGGAAATTCTTAAACTTCTTGACGCAGGTATCATCTATCCTATCTCCGATAGCAAGTGGGTGAGTCCAGTTCAAGTAGTTCCTAAGAAGGGAGGAATGACGGTCATCACCAACAAGAACAACGAACTCATTCCTACCCGAACCGTGACTGGATGGCGAATGTGCATAGACTACCGCAAGCTCAACAACGCAACGCGGAAGGATCACTTTCCATTGCCATTCATCGATCAAATGCTTGAAAGGTTAGCACAACATTCACATTTTTGCTACCTTGACGGTTATAGTGGTTTCTTTCAGATTCCGATACATCCGGATGATCAAGAGAAGACCACATTCACGTGCCCTTGGGGTACGTTCGCCTATAGGAGAATGCCGTTCGGGCTTTGCAACGCCCCAACCACCTTTCAACGGTGCATGATGGCCATCTTCTCCGAATACGTAGAGGAAATCATGGAAGTCTTCATGGACGACTTCTCTGTATACGGTTCCTCTTTTAACGATTGCCTTTCTAACCTTTCTCTTGTTTTACAAAGGTGTGAAGACACTAAACTAGTTCTTAATTGGGAGAAGTGTCAATTCATGGTTAAGGAAGGAATTGTATTAGGTCACTTAGTCTCTAGTAGAGGGATAGAGGTAGACAAGGCTAAGATAGAGACCATAGAGAAACTTCCTCCCCCAATTTCGGTGAAAGGGATAAGAAGTTTCCTAGGACATGCTGGATTTTATAGACGTTTCATTAAGGACTTTTCTAAGATATCAAAACCTCTCACTAATCTATTGATGAAAGATGCGGTTTTTGAGTTTTCGCAGGAATGTTTGGATGCGTTTAACACCATTCGGCAAGCTCTAATTTCAGCACCTATTATCCAACCTCCGGATTGGACTCTCCCCTTCGAGATTATGTGCAATGCTAGTGACGTAGCTATTGGAGCTGTTCTTGGACAACGAAAGGAAGGGCGAATCCATGCCATATACTATGCTAGCAAGACGCTAGACGAAGCGCAGCTCAACTACGCCACTACAGAGAAAGAGTTTCTAGCCATTGTCTACGCTATTGACAAGTTTCGCTCTTATCTTGTAGGTGCAAAGGTGATTGTCTACACGGATCATGCTGCGATCCGGTACCTCCTTGCGAAGAAAGACGCGAAGCCAAGGCTAATTAGATGGATTCTTCTCCTACAAGAATTCGATCTTGAGATCCGCGACAAGAAAGGTTCAGAAAATTCTGTTGCGGATCATTTGAGTCGTCTAACACATCTAGGGGACGACCATCTACCCATTGATGACTCCTTCCCGGACGAACACTTATACATCATAGAGGAGTGCATCAACGTGATCTCCAAAGGTAACGAACCGTGGTTTGCTGATTTTGTTAACTATTTGGTTTGCCAGGAGACACCGCCCGGACTATCCTACGCACAAAGGAAGAAGTTCTTTAAGGACGTCCGGGAATACTATTGGAACGAGCCTCTCCTCTTTAAGAGAGGTCCGGATGGCATCATCCGGCGATGTGTACCGGAAGATGAGATGCAAAGTGTCATCCGCCATTGTCATTCACTACCTTGTGGAGGACATGCTAGTTCGAACAAGACTAGCGCAAAGGTATTGCAATCTGGATTCTATTGGCCTACTTTATTTAGAGATGTGCAATCCTTTGTTTCTTGCTGCGATGCTTGTCAAAGAACAGGCAATATTTCTAGAAGGAACGAGATGCCCCTCAACAACATCCAAGAGGTGGAGATTTTCGACGTTTGGGGAGTTGATTTCATGGGACCATTCTCATCTTCTTGTGGAAACCAATACATACTATTGGCGGTAGATTATGTTTCTAGATGGGTGGAAGCAATTGCCTCTCCCACAAATGACGCCATGGTAGTGGTTAAGTTCTTCAACAAGACCATCTTCCCGCGATTTGGGACACCAAGGACTATCATTAGTGATGGAGGTTCTCACTTCATAGCCCATCGCTTTGAAGCTCTTCTAGCTAAGTATGGGGTTACTCACAAGATCGCTACCCCTTACCATCCACAAACGAGTGGACAAGTTGAGATCTCAAATAGGGAGATCAAAGGAATTCTAGAGAAGACGGTTTCAAGGACTAGGAAGGATTGGTCCTTGAAGCTAGATGATGCATTATGGGCGTACCGGACTGCGTACAAAACTCCCATAGGAACCACACCATACAACCTTGTGTATGGGAAGTTTTGTCACTTGCCGGTGGAGCTGGAGCACAAAGCGTTTTGGGCTATCAAGTGGCTGAATTTCGGCATGAAGGAAGCGGGAGAGAAGCGTCTCCTAGACATCAATAAGCTGGATGAACTTTGCTTAAACGCCTATGAAAACGCCAAGATCTACAAGGAGAGAGCAAAGCGTTGGCATGATAAGCATATCATTCCAAAGGACTTCAAAGAAGGAGATCAAGTTCTCCTCTTCAATTCGAGACTTCGCCTCTTTCCAGGTAAGCTTAAATCCCGTCGGACCGGACCTTTTCTAATTAAGCGTATTTTCCCCCATGGTGCAGTCGAAGTATGGGGTGAAGCTAGCGGAAGTTTTAAGGTGAACGGCCAACGACTCAAGAAGTATACGCCGGAACTCCAAGATGAGGAGTTTGCGCCTACCGCACTCGAATAAGTGCGAGATTGGTCTAGCTACGGACCTTAAATAAAGTGCTTCTTGGGAAGCAACCTAAGGTATTGCATTTTCGTTTTTGTTCTCGATTCATAGTTTAGCTTAGAATAGACGTGTTTCGCTTTATTTTGCCTCGATTTCTTCCGGTATGTTCGTGTTTTTGGTTGCAGGATCGATGGAAAAGGAAAAGAGGAGATGATGTTGAAGAAAAGTGACGAAATTTGGACTTTGGAGCTTTACAGAAGGTTCCACGGTCTAAATTACGGTCGTCATAGCTATAGTGGCCGTAATTCTCAAAAGCCTTTGAAAAATCACCAAAACCACGGTTCCGTACACTTCCACGGCCGTGGAACACCCCGACAGACCGTGATTTTCAAAATTTTGCCTGCAACTATATAAGCCACATTCTTCACAAACTCATCCCAAAAACCCCTCTTTCCACGACCTAATTGCCGGAATTCCACGCCTCCTCTCAAATCTTCGTTTTCCAACCGTTTTCGACAATTCTTCTTCCCAAACTGCAGCAAATTCAACCACAAACAAGATCCAAGCGACGAATCAAACGGAAATCCATCAACAGACACGCATTTCGGGTTTTTCAATCAGAAAAAGAGGTTTATTCTTTCTTCTTGATTCTCGCCGATTGGGTTCGTTTTTGCTATAGATTTTTAGGAAGAACTGACAAAGACTGGAAGGAATTAGACTAGAACTGCTTGTTGAGGTGATTGCTTGTGAATTTGCTGAGATTCGTGAAATTCTGAGACGAATCACGGTCTCTGGGTAAACCACGGCCGTAATTCCTGAAGAACAGACCGTAATTTTTGGTGCGGAATGGATTTCGTAAGGAGAATGTCGGGAAGGATAAAAGAGAAGAAGGGAGAGCAGAATAAGAAAAGGAAAGGCAATCCCTCCACCTCCTCATCCTCTAGGGCACCACCACCCTCATCTCCCTCACTACCATCTTCACCTTCACCTCCATCCTCACCTCCTCACCCTAGAATCCTGACCATACATGAGAACCATCTTGCTGCTTTCGAGAAGATCACGATGAGGCCAGTGATTGGCCCTAGGTATTTGTTGTTGGAGGATCTACATCCTCTCAACATAGTTGATGACTTTACGTGGCTCTTGGATAGAGCCGGATTAGTTATCTTCTCGGCTATCCGAGAAGACGCCTATGAGGAGATCACCCGGGAGGTTGTGACGTCTTTCGAGCACAGCCACGTAGATAGGACCGTCTCTTTCCGTCTCATGGAACAAGACTATCATTTGAGTATCGTTGAGTTTGGGACTATTTTTGGGTTTCATGAGACCTTCAATGGTCGATTCCCGAGTGGTGTTTACCCTAAGGATTTTTGGAAGGAAGTTGCAATGATTTACGCCGACGAGGACCGTTGGCAACCCGCCGATACCAAGGCTAGATTGATGTACCATCTAGCCTTGAAGATAGCTCACCGCGTTCTTTCGGAGTGTCTCTTTCCTAGGACGGAGACGCCCCAAAAGATCAAGACGGATGAGCTATTCTTGCTCTATTGCATGCTTTATGGACGCCGTGCAGATTGTGCTACTCTCTTGGATGCTACGATGAGCAAGCTCAAGAATAAGGCGAAGGGAAACATCGGATATGGTGGGATAGTTACCCACATTGCTAGGAGTTTTGGTGTGGATTTTTCTGCTTGCGCCCGCATACCGGCCGTTCCTTTGGGACTACATGCATTCATGGTTAGGGGTCTCATTTTCCCCACACATGGAGGTCCGCCTTATGCGGGCATTCCTTGGGAGAGTAGGACAGGCAGGGGTATAGAGTGGCTGCCGGAGTACTCCATTATGGTGGGACGCCATAATTGGAAGGAGACGTTCGTTGCGATGCATGCGAACAGGATAGTAGCTCCCCCTTACGTCCCACCACCGGTTGTAGAGGAGGAGGATATGGGAGATCAGTTCGAGAGTGGAGGAGGAGCGGAGCAGGAGTTTGGCACGTTTCCGGACCAGCCGGAGGCGGCCCCAGATGTACCTAGACGCTCTCCACGTCCAGCTAGAGCCTCAGGCTCGTCATCTCGCCGCGCTAGCGTGAGTGAGAGGCCCACGTGGATGACCACACCTCCCACATGGTATGGCGTTCCCCCTCCTTGGTCCACGGAGCAGCCAGCAGCACCACCACCAGCACCAGCACCATCCGACGCCCCCGCATGGTACAGTCACGCCCCGGGATGGTACGAGCAGATGCCGGATTGGGCTACCGGACTTTCAGAGAGAGTTGGAGCGTTGGAGATCCGGGCCGACGCTAGAGACGGACGCCTCGACGACCTCGACCACATGATGAGGGACGTCTACCGCCAGCAGTTTGGGCGGCCCTACGACTCCAGCTTCTCCCCATTCCCACCTCCGCCGGCGCCGCAGTGATTCGATGCATGACCGTTCGTTTTAGACATTCCCGCCACCACTTTGTGAGTTTCTTTTTCTTTTCTTTCTTTTCTTTCTCTCTTTTGAACATTAGGGACAATGTTCGTCCTAAGTATGGGGTGAGATGTACTAAAAAGTTTGTAATAACTCTACTTACTATGTTCGCTTTCATTTGAGACTATCGTTGCATGTTCATTATGTGTTGCACGTTTTCTTATTGCATTGATTGAAAAATAACTTGAAAAACCCATAAAAATTTAAAAATTTTAAAAATTTTGTGCTCCTAATGAATTGAGATGATTTCCATGATAATCACTACTTGTGAATTGAGTTTGATGACAATTGCATGCTTAAAAGGATTGTGAATCGAAAAGAACTTGAATGAATGAATTTTACCTCTTTTGCAAGTTTTATAATGTGAAAATGTTACCTAAATCATGCTAGGAAATTGAAGTTGAAATCACATTATAAGTTCCTATACTTCTTGTTGAAATGATTAAGGCAATTCGATACTTTCTTTCTTCTTTCTTTGATCATCTAGCTCCTCATTGAAATATTAGCCTCCTTTACCTATCCGGGAATTTGGAGAAGTGAATGAGAAAAAGGCATGTTTGATGTGGGAGGGCCATGAGAGCAATTATTTGCAATCAATTGAATAGAAAGAAATTGTAGGTTTGGGAAGTCAATCATGACGATGAGTAACTCGGCACCATTCACATAGCCGGGTGTTTGTGTCTTGCCAAAGTCGGATTGAGCGATATTCCTAGCGGATTATGGTATGTGCGCTAAGGGTTTGAGGCATCTCTTGAAAAATTGAGAAACGCCGATCTCCTAGGCTTCGGTTTTTGTGCACCTCTGTCCATAACTCCAAAAGTAAAGTCGAAAAATGAAAAGAAGAGAGCGAAGCTCTAAGTTGAAGTGTTGCGGGAACCGCATAAGAAGAAGAAGGTAGTTGTCCACTTTCCCGGATTTATGCACCACTTTCCCTTAAAGTTTTCCCTTCCCTTCCGTATTCTAGACCTTTTCTTTGGAAGTCCTTAAGATCAAAAGAATGTTATATGACTTGGTGGTCTAAATTGAAGTTTCTTGTGATTGATTTTGATAATGTTTGAAGGTTATAATGCTTGTTTAGAAGTTAAGTTGGTTCATGAATTTTCTTTGCTTTTTACTCTTTGATTGAGTGTGTGAAAGTTTGAAGAACGATTGAAGCAAGGTTTGAGAATGATCTATTCTTTAGAAGTCACATTCACCCAAAAGAAGGTACACATATTTCATCCTAACTCTTGTTTCAAGCTTTTTGAAAGACCTTGCTTAGGGACAAGCAAGTGTTAAGTATGGGGTTATTTGTTAGCATGAAATATTGTGATATTTTAGGCACGTTTTCTAAACGTATTTGATTCATATTGATAGTCTTTGATTTAACTTTGTGCATATGTGAGCTAGTATTACCTATATTGTCGATATGGATGTCTACACTAGTTCTATGTTGATTATAGGTGATTTGGAGCTATTTCCGAACGGAATCGAGCAAAGGAGAGTTGATTTGATATGTCCAAGGATTGAGGACATTCTTAGGAAGAAAATTGGAGTTTTAGCTTGAGGAATGCACGAGGCTAGGGAAGAATCACGTTCTTGCCCTAAACCACGCTCTAAAATACGGCCGTACTACGAACCACGTTCAGTTCCTCGGCCGTGGAACCCTGCAAGAGAGGCGTGATGTATTCCAGTAACTATTACGGCTGTGGAGTACATGGTACAAACCGTGACCTAATCCACGCCCTAAATTACGGTCGTGGAAACTTCCACGATCGTGATCTTGGCGAATCTTTTCGCCACACTTTGAAGCCACGATCTTTTGAAGATTGGGCCGGGCCGATATTTTATCTTGACCTATAAAAAGACGGACGAAGCAAGAATCCGTCACTCTCGCTTACCCTCATTTATCACCGCTTACACCCGCCATCTCCGTTTAGAGAAATTCAACGCCGTTTGGCCTTCGCTTGGAAGGATTGATCATCTCATTGGAGATTGAAGTTCGCATCGGGGAATTACCCTAATCTCGCACTTTTGGTGGAGATTGTTGTTGAGATCTCCGGATTGGCGGAAGATCGAAGTTTTTGGAAGATTTTGCAAGAAGATCTCTCTTCTTGTTTAGGTTTGATTCGGAAAACGGATTGACATCCCGTTTTCCCTTCTTTCCTAAGGTTGTGATTGTTTACTTTATTGTGAATCTTTTGACAACATTCGTTCTTGATTGTGACTTTGAGATTGGTTTGAAGATTATTGAAAGTTCTTGAAAGTTTTCGTCTTTTTATCTTTTAATTCTTGAATTAATATCAACATGACCGTTATTGGCTAAAAACCCTTAACAATTCTAAGGTGAAGGGTTGATAGTTGTGGCTTGGATGATGATAGATCGATCGCAAACAGATCAGACCCTGAGAGTTAGAGAGAATCGCCGACAACCCTAAATTACGGCCTGTTCTTGAGTCCACGGCCGTGGAACCTCAAGAACTAACCATGATTTCCCTTAAGTCCACAAACTTGCTTTTACTTTAATCCAAAGTTAAAGATTTGCTTTAGCTTAGTTTAGACTTGTCTTTTCTAGGTGGTAGTGAAGCCTCAACAACCTCTACCTCGATCGTGAGTGTCACAACCTCAATCGGTTAAGTTAGTCATGATCCTTGGGTTACAAGTTTGGGTATTTGACACTAATTCTCACCTTTAGAATCTTTCTATATTGAGCCTCAACAACCTGTATAGAGAGTGCCTTGTAGGTGAGTTACATAAGGTTTTTGGAACTTCACCGTACGATTACCTTACATTAGTATACCTTCGCATATCTCAACTCTGTCTTTATATCATAAAGTATATCTTGAATCGATTGCCACAGCTGGATACTTGGATCTTTAGGATTGTTGTTTTCCCAATATTTGCAAAACTCTCATATTTACTCACTTGATAACCTGCAATCGAATTTGTTCCCACCCAAATCCCTGTGTTCGATACTCTGGAATTCTTGCTTAGCTACGTCGATCCGTACACTGCGGGTTCGCTGCTTGATTCTAGTTTTATAAATTTAAAGCTTATTTGCACACACCTTTAGGGGCGAACAGTCACCAAGGAACAAAATAGGGGATACGCTTTGCTCATTAAGCTCCTTCATCAAAGCCCAGGTTAAGTGCTTATTGTGTCCCTCAGGCCATCCGTAGATACAGGCTATAGTCCAGGGGGTATTATCCTGTGAGATGACGTTAGCCAAGATGTGATGATCTGAGTATGACAGTACAGAAACCTTGACATTTCTCCACCACAAACCCAAACCTCCAGATCTGCCAGTAGAGTTCAGACATAATTCCTGAGTAAAACCACATTTCCGTTTCACAGTTTCCAGTTCAGTACGAGCAGTTTTGGTTTCCATGACGAAAACCATATCCGGGCAAAACCTCCAAGACCAGTCTCGGAGGGCACGAACCGTTTGGGCATTACCCATTCCCAAACAGTTCCAGCTGAAGATTTTCATTGCTCTTCGCGAGCATTGACCATGCTCGCTACTTGGTTGTCAACAACCATATTGTCAAAGTCGGAAGTTCGTTGTTTTTTCCTCTCTTCATTATCTAGAATTGTTGTCTGTGCAGCCTTTCTTTTGTTTGCCGTCAGTGCTTGGTGGTCGATAGCCTACCGAGCTCGCGCCTTGAGGTTGATTTTTTTCCTACCATGATTAGAAGAGGCGAAGGTGGTTGGCGTCGGCATTCCTTTAGGAACAGGAGTCTCCAACTGTGGTGGCGCACTTGTAAACGCCCTGGGTGGTGGAATATCCGTGTTGGTGAGTGGTTCGCTGCTTTCTCCAACCGCATTAGGTCTAGGGTATTCATGTGTTGTTGCGGTTTGTTTGAAGTTATTGTACCAACACAGTTCCTTATCTTGTGTTTCCTGTGTTGCCCGGTCCCTGGCTGAGGGAGGATTGGTACAGAGCCATGGTCCAAACTGATCTATATCCACTGATGGTGAGGCTGCCGGAACAGGGCAGGATTTGAGAAGGTGCCCAATTCGTCCACAAGTAAAGCAGAAAAGGGGCAACCGTTCATATTGAAGCTTAATCGTTGTTGCCTTTCCATGGATCAAGACCGTGATCTGCCTCAACAAGGGTCTCGTGATATCAAGACGGATACGTATACGTATCACCCCTCCCAGTCCCAGAAAATCAGCATCATCCCAGGACACAAAGGAGCCTATACGGTTACCAATGGTTTTTGCTAATGGCAGGACTGCGCAGCCCAGGGGTACATCACGAGCGACGACCCAAAAATCAGAGTGGGTGAACAGGATGTCCGCAGGACCTTTGTCCGGTGGAATCACTTGGAGGAGCAGAAGTGCATCATCGAAGCACCATGGCCCATTGTTGAGGGCATGGTTCATATCAGACGTATCAAAGAACTGGAAGATGAACAGATTCTCTTCAACTGCTCGGGAAGCCAGACCGGCCTTTGGGCGCCAGACTGCCTTAAAAGTATTCATTAATGCTTGGGAGTTGAAACGCCGGTGTGCGAGAAGTTTACCAACGAGACAGAGTTGTAGTCGTTGTGGATCATCTTCCAGCCCGTCCACCGGGACGGCCAAACATTCCTCATCGGAGAGTCGAAGGCCAGAAATTTTCAAATTTGTCGCATCCATGGAGGTTGAGTGCCAGCGAAATTGGGGCGTGAACCCTAGAAAAGAGAATGGGCCAGAAGATGGAAAACAATGATTGGGTGATGATGGGGAAATGGGACTGCTATGATTGGCACGGAGTTCGAGGACCAATCTGAAGAAATTTGGTTGGAAACCTAGAAGAAACTAGGAGAGAAACGCATTGAGCGGAGGAGTCGTCAGAGCGGACGAGGAATGACTTAACCCTAATAGATTTAACCACAAAAGCAATTAAAGTAATCAAAGATGATAATAAGGTCAAATAAGGGGGAAATGCGGATTCTAGGGATTAAAGCATCTAGTTGTGGTTCCGACTCAAGATCTCAAAGATAACTCGGACAAAGCTAAGGTTTTGCAAAGGGAAGGTGTTTCTAAGGTGGGAATAGATTACCGGGTAAGTCTCACTACTCACTATCCCAAACAAAAGCTCCTATTACCGGGTAAGTCTCAATGTACTAAGGAAAGGAACTATAATCTCAAACCAACACACCACCTAAGGGAATAGAATCAACCTTTACCGGGTAAGTTTCAGGCTAACTCACAAAGATGGGATGAAGGCACATTAAAACCCCAATAAAGGATAAACCTTTATTACCTACACTTATGATCTTGGGTAAACAAACATAGGAATCACCGGGTAAGTCTCATCCTAGGCTTGCATTGAACCAGGAAAGGTGTAATAAAGATAGGATTTGGCAAACTAGAACTCTTAACTCTCAGTTTCGGATCAGAAAAGGTCACCTCGTTCAGTCAAGTTCCACCCCAGCCGAGATGTTCATCGACTTAGCGAGATGTTCTAGGGTTAAGGTTAAAGGCTCGAACTTTCAGGGTCCTGCTGGGATTAAGATCATTCTATCATCGTCTTTCCCACAACTTTCAGCCAATCACCCTAGAATCGCACAAGAAATTTAGCCACTCATCATCATGATAACAATAATCAAATATATGGAAAATGAATGAATATTCGAACAAGTAAAGCTTAAGAAAAGGGCCTCAATAACTGAATCGAATAAACAACAAATCAGCGTTCCTCAATTCACAAGTCGAACAAGACAACAAATCAAAAGGGAATCTAAGAAAGTCTTACAAATTCCCTCAAAAGCTAACTTCAAACTATGAATCCTTCCTTGATTGATCTTCAATCCTTCCTTTGAACTTCCAGAAAATCTCCTAATGTTGTGTATTCTCAGCCTCCAAGCCAGCGACGATGCTGAATTGTAGAAAATCCAACCCCTTTTATAGGAGAATTATCTTCCAAAGATAATAATATCTTAAAAAGATAGTTTCCTATAAAATATATTCATATCTCTAAAATAGATCTCCCTAAAACAAGATCTTCCTTCCAAAAATCCAACCCAAAAATATAAGATATCTCTTTCCATAATTAAAAGATCTCAGCCAAAAAAATGACCACGCCGGAGGTAGGGTGTTCGCCTCGGCCAGGACGCTCCTAAAGATCACCTCGGTCGAGGTGACACTGTAGCTGACCGAGGTAAATCTCAACTGAATGTGAAATCTCTCAAATCTGGTCCAAAGTAAATCTTCTTCATTAATTTCATGCTTCCTGAGTTCTCTTTTAAGCTCCAGAATGTAGCTTCAATGACTCCTTAGCTCTTCGATCCAAAAAGTGCCATTTTACCTATGATTACAACGAAACTTGGTGTAGACCTCGATTCTCATAAAGGTAGATGAAATAACAATATAATCACATAATATACATCCATACATGCAGATTTTTGAAGATAAAACGTCTAAACAAGTCCCAAAATATAGACTATAGTACATGCTATCAAAATATCTCATAGTTGTCCCTTGCTTGTCCCTAAGCAAGTTCCAAATCTTAAGTACGAGATAGAAGGGATTATAGGTCATAAAGATCAATGAAAAGTATTTCAAAACATTTTTGGTGGTGTGCTCTACTCATAGATCACTCTAAGAGAATGCTTCATGGCAATTAAAATCAAAACATGATCAAAATATTTTATAAATATAGAAAAGTTATTCATCTTTGCATAAAATCATAGAATGCATAATAAATCATAATTATCGAAATTAATCATGTATAATCCAGTTTAAACCACCAAGTCAATCAACAAGCTCGAGGTCTCAAGGGCTTTCAAAAGAGGTCAAGAAACGTGCGAGGGTGGGATGTATATAGGGAATGTGGTGCTGGAATCCGGAAAAAGGATCTTACTTCACTTCCTTTGAAACTCAACATCTTCCACCAATAAGCTTTGCTTATTTACTTTATATTTTGGGATGCATGGACAGAAGTGCATAATAACCGAAGCCTAGGAGATCAGCAATCATCAATTTCTCGAGATGCCTCAAACTCTTGATGCACATACCGTGACCCGTTATGAATATCGCTTAATACGACTTTGGCAAGACACAAATACCCGACTATGTGAATGGTGCCGAGTTACTCATCATCGTGATTGACTTCCCCAAACCTATTTGTTTCTTTCTAACACTTTCAGCCAACAACTCAACTTCACTTTCACTTGCTTTTCACTTGTTTGCTTCCAAATTCCCGGATAGGTAAAGGGAGGCAAATATGTATATGAGGGGCTAAGCATGATCAAGAAGAAGAAGAGAAGAGAATGAATTGCCTTAATCATCCCAGGAAGAATGTGATAGAACTCATCATGTAGTGTCAACCTTCAAATTCAACATAATTTTGATAAAAATAAAGTATTTAACATGCCAAAATTTCAAACAAAACATTTTGCAACTTAAACATATCATAAAACCTTTCAATCATATAAAGATTTCAAAACCAATCTGCAAACTAAATCATCACTAAGGTCATATCTAGAAAAGAAGCACAAAACGTTTCGAAAAATCTTTCAGTTAAACTGCCTCGGTCGAGGTGTTCTAAGTCATCCGAGGTGCTTTACCTCGTTTGGCCAGAATCATCCCGGTCGAGGTCATAAATTTTTATTTTTTTTCTTAAACCAGTTTTTGACGTTTTTTCTCAAACAAATAACCTGTATGCATGCATGTAATCTCAAATAAACACATAGAGCATAAAGAAAATCATAAATATCCGACTCGAGTCATACAAGCATACACAATGTCAAATCATACACATAAATACCCCATTCTTGGGACACATTGTCCCAATGGGTCAAATAAGTCTAAAATAAGAGAACTCACCGGACATAGCTGAGCTGCGAAAATATATAATATAGAAAATCCATGCTGCTCTAGTCCTGATCCGTTGGTGGTGGTGGATATGGGATAAAGGGATGCTGAGATGGGTCAAACGGATAGCACATAGTGTGCTGAAACTGGATCTCTATCATCCTCTCCTGGTAGTGCTGGTTCTCTCTAAGCTCCATCATCTCCAATGACAAGGTTGCGTAAGATTCGATCATCTGGTCCATTAGCTCATCAATCCGTCGGTGAGCTACTGGATCTCTCTGTTTGCGGACTCTACGCCGGGCAGGTCGTGATGGTGCAACTGCCTCCACCTTTGTAGCCTCGTCATCTAAATCGACAACCGGCACACTAGGGCCGGCTGTATTTGTACTAGTCTCCATGGCAGCCCCGCCATCATCATAATCCTCCTCCTCCACAGCTGGTGCAGCATCTCTCGCATCCTCTATATAGGGCAACCAAGCGGAAGACCTGTACTATGGATCGAAGATTGTAAACTGGTCTGACCAAAGGATACCCTAAGGGGCAGTCTGCTCCCAAGGCATAGCTATGTAGGGTGTAGTGAGGCCACGAGGAACTAGAATCCTCCTGGTGATCATCTCTTGAAGTCCAAGCGGCTTTGCAGCCGCAACCAATGTACAAGCAGTCAAGTCTAGACCCATAAATGTAGCGATATGGGTCACTAGTCCTCCAAAACAAATATCTCCCTTTGCCTTGCCCTTGATCCGGTGCAAATCCTCAGCTAGCATGCCTCCAAAGTTAGGCACTCCTCCAGTAACCATGCAGAACAGGCTCCACCACAAGGGCAATCTGCCCCCAAAACTATCGAGCCACTGCTCGGGAAGGAAAGTCGGTAACTGTCGGGGTCGGGAAGCCAAAAATGTCTCTAAACTGATCCATAGGCACTATGTAGTTCGGTTCAGCAGCCGGTACTTGATGTTGTTCCTCTCTCGAATGTGAGTGACAGAACTCACAAACTCCATGGTCGGCTCAAGGTAAGCTGGAGCTCGGATCTCCATAAAGTGCTCCAGCCCTACCATGGATTTCATCTTCTTTAAGTCCTCCACCACGTGGAGGCACTCGAAGGCTGGAACATCCAGAAAACGCGGGGCAACTACAGGGCGCCCGCATATGTGATCAAAGTCCGCCTGGTGACGCTCATGTATCACCGGGATAGAAGGTCGAGAAGAAGAAGAAGGTGAGAAACCACTAGGAGCATCCCTCAAAACAAGCTGGCGATCGGATCTAGAACTCATGATTTATGCTGACAAGATCACCTCGGTTGGTCTGACAGGCTGAAGAACACCTCGGCCGAGACACAACTCGACTGGACCGAGGCGAAGCGCTGTTCGATTTCCTCTCTCTGATTTTCAGTTCTTTTCCACCAAAATCACTACAAATTGCTTCCTATAGGGCACTTATACTTTTTTCAGCAATAAAATGTGCAACCAAAGACAAAAATTGCCCAAATCAGTAAAGAGAGAGGAGTTTAGGGTTTTCGACAATTTACCCTAAATTAAGCCGATTCGAGGCGTATATCTTGCAGTTTGTTACTTGCAAACTGATCCTCTTTCTTTTCCTTGCGAGATCGGAGCAGAAATCGTAGAAAACGAGCGAAAAACGAAGAAGCAAGATGAGATATGCGCCGCGGTCGAGAAGGGAGTTGGGAGAGAAGAGAGAGAAATTTGTTCGCCTTTTATACCCCTCGCCGATTTTGATATCACCTCGGTCGAGGTAGTCCCGACCGGACCGAGGTGGCTGACTGGATTGTCAGACCTAGTGTAACAACCGGTGTTATTTGCAGTATTTGAGAGCTCCAATAAATAAAGTTACAGTTGAGAGAAATGATCAGGACATCGGATATGTCCTAGATGTGAAATAATATAAAAAGACGAAACGGATAAAAGAGACGCTATTCCGATTCTTAGCGGTTAAGAAATGCGGCTTAGGAATGCCCATTTTACGAGATAGTTTTGGACTAGTTATCCCGATAATATTCCGGATTTTATATTCCAATTTGATAAAGTTTGAAGACCGAACATACAATTACTTTTCGATTAAATGGTTCGGATAACTTTTATATATATATATATATATATATATATATATATATATATATATATATATATATATATATATATATATATATATATATATATATATATATATATATTGAAGGAGAGAGTCGGCTAAGTGCTCCACATCATTACCTTTACATTTCAATTGAAATTGAAATGAAAAAGCCGGCTCTTGATAAACATTGCAATTGTAAAAGTAATTATATTTAGTACAACTTACAAAGTAAGGAATACAGTGGCTGGCTCCTTATCTTCATTTATTTTTAATTTCATTATCAAGTTTACAAGTTGCAGACGAGAGCAACCAAGCGGAAGACGTACATACCGCTCAACTTCGATTTCTAACTAAACTTTCACTTTCGATTCATTTTAAAATCCGTTTGCACCATCGAAATCCTTACCTTAACCTCTACATCTTGGTACAAATTTATTTCCCGTTCGTTAGCTTTTTGGTTAAGCCTCCGTTTACCGCTATCGGGAACGCTTGTTCGCCACTTAGCGTGCGTGCAAATAAACTTTAAATTTATAAAACTAGAATCAAGCAAGCGAACCCGCAGTGTACGGATCGATATAGTTGAGCAAGAATTCCAGAGTATCGAACACAGGGATTTGGGGGGTTAAATCCAATTATAGATTATCAAGCAAGTAAATGTAAGAGCTTTTCGAATTATTGGGAAAACAACAATCCTAAAGATCCAGGAATCTAGCTGTGGCAATCGATTCAAGATATACTAAAGATATAAGGACAGAGATGAGATATGCAAAGGATCAAGACTAACTAAACCGATTGAGGTTATGACACTCACAAGCGAGGTAGAGGTTGTTGAGGCTTCACTACCACCTAGAAAAGGGCAAGCCAAGACTAAGTTAAAGCAAATCTTTAACTTTGGATTAAAGTAAAAGCAAGTTCGTAAACTGACACAAAATTACGGGTAGTTCTTGAGTTCCACGGCCGTGGAAGCTCAAGAACAGACCGTGGATTAGGTTCGTCGGCGATTCTCTCTAACTCTCAGGGTCCAATCTAATTACGATCGATCTATCATCATCTAAGCCACAACTATCAACCTTTCACCTTAGAATTGTTAAAGGGTTTTAGCCAACAACAATCATTATGATATCAAATTCAAGATTAAAGATAATGAAAGATGGAAACTTCCGAAAACCTTGAATAACTCTTAAAACAATCTCAAGTTCACAAACAAGAACAGTAACGTTAATAGATTTGGAATAACACAACCAATCACGAATCTTAGATAAGAAGGAAGAACGGGATGTCAATCCGTCTTCTAATTCAAACCTAAATGAGAAGCGAAGTCTTCTCACGAACAATCTACCAAATCTTCAACTCTCCCGTCAATCCGGAAGTCTCAATGGTAGAACACAAATCTCTCAATCACAATCTCCACAAGATGTGAAATTAGGGCAATTCCCAAGCGTAAAATGCGTCTAAGCGTAAGCGGGGATGACGGAATCTCTCTTCCTCCGTCCTTTTATAGTGTAGGATAAAATATAAGCCCGGCCCATTTGCGTAGGAGATCGTGGCTTAAAGTGTGGCGAAAAAGATCGCCAAGATCACAGTCGTGGAAGGGTTCCACGGCCGTAATTTAGAGCGTGGAAATCATCACGGTTTGACACAACTCCTCCACAGCCGTAGAAGTTGCTGGAATGAACCACGCATCCCTTGCCATGGTTCCACGGCCGTGGACTTGAACGTGGAATGTAGTACGACCGTATTTTAGAGCGTGGTTTAGGGCTAGAACGTGATTCTTCCTTAGTCTCGTGCATTCTTCAAGTTGGCACTTCCTTAGCTCCTAGGAATGTCCTCAATTCATGGACATGCTCAATCAATCCATCCTTGCTCAATTCCGTTCAGAAATAGCTCTTAATTACCTATAATCAACATAAAGCTTGTGTAGATCTCTATATCGACATTATAGACAAACAAACTCACAAATGCATCAATGCTTAATCAATGACTATCATAATGGATGAAATACACTTAGAAAACGTGCCTAAAATATCACAATATTTCATGCTAACAAATAACCCCATACTTGCAACTTGCTTTTCCCTAAGCAAGGTCTTTCAAAAGCTTTTAAAACACAAGTTAGGATGAAATATGTGTACCTTCTTCAAAACAAAACTTCTTTTGGATGAATGTGCCTTCTAATCAATAGATCATTCTCAAATCTTGCTTCATTCGTTTATAAGACTTTTATACACTTAATCAAAGAGTAAAGAGTAAGGAAAACTCATGAATCAATTAAACTTCCATACAAACATCATAACCTTTAAACATTATCAAAATCAATCATAAGAAACTTCAATTTAGATCACCAAGTCACATAACATTCTTTTGATCTTAAGGACTTTTAAAAAGGTCTAGAATGTGGAAAGGGAAGGAAAACTTTAAGGAATGTGGTGTATGAATCCGGGAAAGTGGATAACTACTCTTTTCTTCTTCTCTTGCGGTTCCCGCAATACTTTCGACTTAGAGCTTCGCTCTCTTCCTTTCATTTTTCGACTTTACTTTTGGAGTTATGGATAGAGGTGCACAAAAACCAAAGCCTAGGAGATTGGCGTTTCTCAATTTTTATGAGATGCCTCAAACCCTTAGCGCACATACCATAATCCGCTAGGAATATCGCTCAATCCGACTTTGGCAAGACACAAACACCCGGCTATGTGAATGGTGCCGAATTACTCATCTTCATGATTGACTTCCCCAAACCTACAATTTTTTTCTATTCTTTTGATTGCAAATAATTGCTTTCAAGGCCCTCCCACATCAAACATGCCAATATCAATCAAACTCCTCCAAATTCCCGGATTGGTAAAGGAGGCCATAATTTCAATGAGGGCTAAATGATCAAAGAAAGAAGAAAGAAAATCGAATTGCCTTAATCATCTCAATAAGAAGTATAAGAACTTATAGTGTGATTTCAACCTTATTTTCTCAACATAATTTAGGTAACATTCATCACATTATGGAATTTGCAAAAGAGGTATAATCAACTCATTCAATTTCTTTTCAATTCACTTATTCGTTTAAGCATGCAATTGTCATCAAACTCAATTCACAAGTAATGATTATCATAGAAATCATCTCTATCCTTAGAAGCACAAAATTTTCAAAATTTTTCAATTTTTATGGGTTTTTCTAACTCTTTTTCATGCAATGCAATAATGAAACGTGCAACAATATAATGAACATGCAAGATAGTCTGAATATAAGCAATCAAAGTGAGTAAGAGTTATTACAAACTTTTAGTCACACCTCACCCCATACTTGGAACAAACATTGTCCCTAATGTTCAAATAAAAGAAAGAAAAGAAGAAAAGAAAGAAAAAGACTCACAAAATGGCGGTGGAGCGGCTAAAGCTTTCGGTCATCATCATCGTCACTGCGGTGCCGGTGGAGGTGGGAATGGATGGAAGCTAGGGTCATAGTACCGCCCGAACTGCTGGCGGTAGACATCCCTCATCATATTGTCGAGGTCGTCCATGCGTCCATCTCTAGCATCGGCTCGAATCTCCAATGCTCTCACTCTATCCAAAAGACTGGTATCCCACTCTGGCATCTGCTCATACCAACCTGGAGCATGGCTATACCACCCCGGTGCATCTGACGGTGCTGGTGCTGGTGGCGGTGGCTGCTGTGCAGACCATGGAGGTGGAGCTCCGTACCATGCAGGAGGTGTCTCCATCCAAGTGGGTCTCTCGCTCACGCTGGCGCGGCGAGAAGATGAACCTGAAGCTCTGGTTGGACGTGGAGAACGTCTAGGCACATCTGAAGCAATGTCCGGATGATCCGGAAATGTGCCAAACTCCTGCTCTGCTCATCCTCCTCCCTCATACGGATCTCTCATCTCCTCCTCAACTACTGGTGGTGGTGGAACATACGGAGGGGCTGCAATCCTGTTCGCATGCATAGCAGCGAACGTCGCCTTCCAGTTATGGCGTCCTGCCATAATGGAATACTCTAGGAGCCACTCAATGCCCCTCCCCGTCCTGCTCTTCCATGGCATAGCTGCATAAGGTGGACCTCTATGGGTAGGGAAGATGAGACCTCTAGTCATGAAGGCCTAGAGTCCTAAGGGTATAGCTGGAATGCGTGTACATGCAGAAAAATCTACCCCCAACATCCTAGCAAGGTGGGTGACTATCCCACCATATCCAATGTTGCCAGCCCTCTTGTTCTTAAGCTTGCTCATGGTAGCAGCTAAGAGGGTGGCGCAGTCAACAGGGCGCCCATACAGCATGGAGTACAACAGAAAAAGCTCATCCGTCTTGATCTTCTGAGGTGTCTCCATCCTAGGGAAGAGACACTCAGAAAGAACCCGGTGAGCAATCTTCAAGGCTAAGTGATACATCAACTTAGCCTTGGTGTCAGTTGGTTGCCAGTGGTCCTCGCTGGCATAGATCATGGCTACCTCCTCCCAAAAATCTTTGGCGTAAACGCCGCTAGGAAAACGACCATTGAAGGTCTCCTGGAACCCAAAGAAGGTCCCGAACTCCCAGATGGAGAAATCATAGTTCCTTTCCATCAGACGGAAAGAAACTGTCCTATCAACGTGGCTGTGCTCAAAAGACGTCACAACCTCTCTCGTGATCTCCTCGTAAGCGTCTTCTCGGATAGCCGAGAAGACAACTAATCCGGCTCTATCCAAGAGCCAAGTAAGGTAGTCTATGATGTGGAGGGGAGCTAAATCCTCCAACAATAGGTACCTAGGTCCTATCACAGCCCTCTTATGGATCCTCTCTAGTGCATCGAGATGATCCTCGTGAATGGAGGGTACCTTAGGGCTAGGAGGTGAAGGTGATGAAGGTGATGAAGGTGATGATGGAGGTGAAGGGGAGGAAGGTGGTGGTGCTCTAGAGGATGAAGAGGAAAAGGGGTTACCCTTCCTCTTTTTGTTCTTATCCTTCTCATTTTTCTTCTCCTTAATTCTCCCAAAAACTCTCATCACAAAATCCATTATTGTTCAAAATCACGGTCTGTTCTTGGTGTTCCACGGCCGTGGAATTGACAGAGACCATGGTTCGTCTCGACTTTTCTCAAAATTCAGCAATCAGCAGCCAAACTCAGCAATCAAGCAGTCCTAGTCTAATTCCTTCCAATTTCAATCAGTTCTCCTATAATTGCTAGTGATAACACGATTTATAACATAGTTTTAGGTGTACATTTAGATAGAATTCTCGCTCATTCATGCATGATCTAGCATTAGTTCAAGACGTTTTGCACCCAATTCACGTATTTTGTCGAGATAGACGTCTACACGGATTTGTGCGCGTTTTGTAGGTATTTCGGGAAGTTTAGGAGCTTAAACGATGCGTTTGAGGATCGTTCATTTGGATGACACACCCTCGGACTCATTAGGACACAAGCCAAGGGGTGAGGAGGACTCATGGAGCCTTACTAACACTAGCCATGCACCAAATCACAGCTTAATGATCCAAGGCGAAGTTTCTGCATAAAATCACGGTTCTCTGACAAACCACGGCCGTGGAAATGACCGTGGATTTTGCCAGATTCTCGTGACAGCTGTGCCACGACTCTCATGGCCAGCTCATGCAAGATTTGTTATAAAAGTGGTCCTTCATGGGTTGTTTGAGGCAGCTGGGTAGTTTGGGGAGCAGCTCATCCATTCTCCATTTCTCTCTAACAAATATATTCTCAAAAACAAGAAGATTTTCTAGGAAGGAAAGTGTCAAAGAGAAGAAGAAGAGCTCCATTGAAGAGGAGAAGGAGAACACACACCATAGCTTACTTGTATTTCGGATTTCGTTTTCTAGAGATTGTATGAACCTTTGAACCTTCTTTTGGAAGGGTTGTAAGTGGCTCTATTCTAATCTTCAGCTTAGTTTTGAATTAAGTTCACTTGTTCATCTCCCTTCTTTCATTATCTTGTAATGGATGTTTTGATTTTATGTTTGTTTATCTCGATTTTCATTATGAATGTTGTAGGCTAAATTGATGTGGTTCTAGGGTAAGGAAAGGATGGTTATGGCTAGAGCTATGATAGGACGGACTTAGATTCACCTTTGGATGACTTTTGCTTATGAACGTAGTTCCTGTTAGAAGTCACGGGTAGTTCTTGAAGAACCACGGCCGTGGTTTCGGTAGAACAGACCGTGATTTTCTCTGGTTCGAAGGACCTTGCCTTAGACCTATAAAATGTTGAAACCCTAAGTGTTTGTTGAGTTTAACCTACCCTAGGGTGACCTAGTGTAGTGACTAAGTGTTAGGAGAGACTTACCCGGTAATCCTTGCCCTTAGAATCTAAAATAGCAAACCTTAGGTAGTGGTGTGCCTAATAAGCCGCCATTGGATTAGATGTGCTAGGATAGTTGCTTAGGACTTCCCCTTCCAAGACTTACCCGGTAATCCTTGCCCTTAGAATCTAAAATAGCAAACCTTAGGTAGTGGTGAGCCTAATAAGCCACCATTGGATTAGATGTGCTAGGATAGTTGCTTAGGACTTCCCTTTCCAAGACTTACCCGGTAAGGATAGGTTAGATCCCTAATTAACGATCCGGTTTGTGTAGAATTCCTATCCTTAGGTTCTTAGAGACTTACCCGGTAATGAGACCTTAGGTGTGGACTAGTTGGACCATGAGACCTACCCGGTAATTGATCCCAAATTAGATACACTTAATCCCAACATATCATAGTTAATCCAAAGAACGAATAGATAACTTGAGTTCTATGCCATAACCGGAACTTCCGACCCCTAGAATCCGTCTTTTCTTCCTTTGATCATAATCTTGTTTAGTTTGCTCATTTGTGCTGATTTTTAGTTTAGTTTGATTGTTTACTTTGCATGAATTGTGATCTTTGATTGATCACCAAAAACCGACCAAAAACAATTGAGATTTTCATTTCTTTGTTTCCTCCTTTTCTAACCTTAGACCTTCACTAAACTTAATCACAAAACCGAATCAATTTCACCTTAGTCTTTGTGTTCGACCTCGGAATACTATCCATACTACAAACGTCCCGTACACTGCGGGTGCGCTAGAAGTTAGGATAAATATAAAGAGTATAAATTTAAGGCTTATTGCGTGCACACTTTTTAGCGTAACAAGTTTTTGGCGCCGTTGCCGGGGACTAGGTCTAGATTGAGTCTATTTTGTGATTGTTTCTAGTGTAGATCTTTCTTGTTGCTTTTGATCTCTCTTTGGTTGGTGTCTTTGCTTTTCAGGACATCTATTACTCTTAGGTGTATGCGAAGATCTCGTGGCAAGGATTTAGCTCCATTCGATCCCGAACCGGAGAAAACCCTTCGATCTAGATCCAAGAACATCCGAAAAGAGAAGGAGATGGCCGGTAGAAATCTTCAAGCCGAGTTAGATGAAGCCTTAGAGCAAATAAGGCTAAGAGATGAGCTCTTGGAGGAAGAAAGGAGACTCGCCAATGAGAGGCAAGAGGAAACAAGGAGGGAGATTGAGGAGATTAGGCAAGCCCTTGTTCAAGGAGAGCTTAATCGCCGACAACCTCCACCTCCTCCACCACCGGTGGTACAACCGCAGCCGGCGGCCAATGTTAGGGTTATTCCCATTGCTATCGAGGAGCCATAAACCCTAGGGAGACGTATGGATCCGGCACAAAGAGCACACCGACCGGGTGTGAATCTAGGAGATCCCGCAACCCACAACTATGAGCTCCGCCCTCAAGTTCTACAAATGATCCGGCACAATCAATTTGGAGGGATGGAAGGAGAGTCTCCTCACCAACATTTGATGAACTACGAGATTTTGATGGAAACTCTTAGGCTGCCAAGATTGGAGAGCAACAACCATAAGCTTAGGGCTTTTTCCTTCTCTCTTAAGGATAAAGCCTTGGCTTGGTATCAATCTATTCCACAAGGGCGAGTTGGTACTTGGGAGGAGATGACAACCGAGTTCTTGACCAAGTTCTTCCCACCTTCCAAGACCACTGAATTAAGAGGGAAGATCAATGCCTTCGTGATGAGGGATAGAGAAAGTTTGTTCAAGTCGTGGGAGAGATTCAAGGACCTTCTCCTAGATTGTCCACACCATGGCATACCGAAAATTGAGCTATTGGAGATCTATTTCAAGGGACTTGATGAAGATAGCCAATTCAAGCTTCAATCTCTTTCTGGTGGGACGTTTATGGAGAAACATGTAGATGATGCTTGGGAGTTTGTGGAGAAGCAAGCTCTAGTGATTGAGAAGTACTCTCATAGGAAGAGTGAAGGAAGAAAGGCGGGAGCATATGAGGTGAGCGAGGTCACCATGAGCAATTTCAAGCTCGACGCCATCAACAACGAGTTGAAATCCTTGAGAGAGTTGTGTACTACAACCTTGAAGAGCCAAGCAACTCCTCAAGTGCTTCCACAAGCCAACCTATCTTCCAAAGAGGAGGATGTGAATTATATGGGAAGGGGCAACTTCAACAATTACCAAGGCCCAAGGAATTTCAACAACCGGCAATTCAACAATTACCGGCCCAACCACAACCATCCCGGATTTTCTTACTCTAACCCGGATGGAGCCTTGAACCCTCCCGCCTCCACAAGCACAACTCCGCCACAAAGAGCTTCACAAGAACCTCCACCCGGTTTTTCTCAACCTTCAAAGGATAGGACCGAAGTCATGTTTGAACAATTGCTAGGAAGATTGAGTGGACTTGAGAGCACCGTGACTTCAATTTCTAAGGCTCAAAAGGTCTTGGAAGCACAAGTCTTTCAAAAGGCGGGTGAAGCACATAGAGATCCGGGGAAGCTTCCCGGAAGAACCAAAGACAACCCAAGAGGCCAAGTGTTGGCTATCACAACAAGGAGTGGGTTGAGTATGAAGGATCCTTTGCCCAAGGACCAAGCTAAGGGAAAGCAAGTAGTGGTAGAGGAGGGAAGAGAGCAAGAAGATGGAGGCAAGAGCAAGGATGTAGAGCCAACCTATGTGGCACCGCCTCCATACAAGCCACCACTACCGTTCCCACAATCAAGAGCAAGAGCTCGTTTGGACAATCACTTTGGTAAGTTCCTTGAACTAATGTCCAAGTTACATATTAACATTCCGTTCATGGATGCCATCTTAGGAATGCCGGCATATGGGAAATTTTTGAAAGAAATACTCTCCAACAAAAGGAAGTTGGAGGAGTATGGGGAGATAAGGATGACCAAGAGATCCTCGGAATTAATCCAAACCATGAAGGAAGAGATGCCTCCCAAGTTGAGGGATCCGGGCTCTTTTTGCGTCCCAATAGGAGTGGGAGATGTGAAGTACGAGGCCCTTTGTGACCTTGGGGCGAGTGTAAGCATCATACCGCTTGCACTTAGCAACAAGGTCGGGCTAGGAGAGCCAAAGCCGGTCAAGATGACCCTCTATATGGCGGATCGTTCTATCACTCATCCGGTTGGGATTCTAGAGGACATTCCGGTGCAGCTAGGAGGATTCTACGTGCCTATTGACTTTGTAGTATTGGACATTCTGGCGGATTATCCGGTTCCTATCATCTTAGGAAGACCTTTCCTAGCCACTTCCGGATGCTTAGTGGATTGCAAGAACGGGACTCTCTCCTTCAACATCGGGGAAGAGAACATCAAATTCAAGCTGTCCACAATGATGAAAGGGCCAACCCTTGATGAAGATATCTTCAACATAGTCGAGCAAGAAGAATCTAGAGAAATTGTGAGCTCGATCTTGATCAAGGATCCCTTGGAAAAGGTTCTCACCTTAAGTATGATGGAGGAAGGTGTTGAAGAGGCCTGCAATGAAGAGATCAAGAGTTGGATTTGAGAGCCACGAAGAGGTGGTGAACAGCTGCAAGTTCCACGGTCGAGATTTATGTTCCACGGCCGTCAAACTCTCTGGACAACTCCGAGAAGCAAGCTTGGCAAGAACCACGGCCGTGGAAGATGAGCAACCCGTGTTTCCAACCGTTGTTTTCCCTGAATCAGCTCTTGATGATGATCAAGCTTCTAGGAGCCATGGGGAGTCTTCCCTTGCTTTGGATTCATCTCATCCAACCTTATTTGGATCGTCTTCAACCGATAGAGGTCCTCCCTCACTTGAACTTAAACCCCTTCCCTCTCATTTAAAGTATGCATTTCTTGGTGATAATTCTACATATCCTGTGATTGTTAATGCATGCTTGAGTGATGATGAACTTGCTAAATTGTTGCATGAACTAAGATTGCATAGGAAAGCCATTGGTTATACTATTGATGATTTGGTTGGCATTAAGCCATCTTTGTGCATGCATAAGATAATGATGGAAGATAACCACAAACCCTCTATTGAACATCAAAGGAGATTGAATCCTATAATGAAAGAGGTGGTCAAAAAGGAAATCATTAAATTGCTAGATGCGGGAATTATCTACCCTATTTCGGATAGTAAGTGGGTTAGCCCCGTTCATGTAGTGCCTAAGAAGGGTGGGATGACGGTAGTAACTAATGAGAACAATGAACTAATACCGACTAGGACGGTTACGGGGTGGAGGATGTGCATTGATTATAGGAAATTGAACATGGCCTCTAGGAAAGATCACTTCCCCCTCCCCTTCATTGACCAAATGCTAGAAAGGTTAGCTCAACACTCTCATTTTTTCTATTTAAATGGGTATAGTGGATTCTTCCAAATCCCTATCCACCCCGATGACCAAGAGAAAACGACTTTTACATGTCCATGGGGTACCTTTGCATATAGGAGAATGCCATTTGGGTTGTGTAATGCACCCGCCACCTTCCAAAGGTGTATGATGGATATCTTTTCAGAATACATAGAAAATATCATGGAAGTGTTCATGGATGATTTCTCTGTTTATGGTTCTTCTTTCGATGATTGCTTGGCTAACTTGTCATTAGTGTTGCAAAGATGTGAGGAGACAAATCTTGTCTTAAATTGGGAAAAATGCCACTTCATGGTAAGTGAAGGGATTGTGTTAGGACACTTGGTGTCTAACCGTGGCATTGAGGTTGATAGGGCTAAGATTGAAACGATAGAGAAGTTGCCACCACCTACCTCGGTGAAGAGGGTGAGGAGTTTCTTAGGGCATGCCGGTTTTTACCGGAGGTTTATTCAAGACTTCTCTAAAATTTCTAAGCCTCTCACTAACCTACTAATGAAAGATGTTGATTTTGTCTTTTCCAAGGATTGTCTTGAAGCTTTTGGTAGGTTGAAGAACGCCTTGATCTCCGCACCTATCATGCAACCTCCGGATTGGAGTCTACCATTTGAGATCATGTGCGATGCAAGCGATGTGGCCGTTGGGGCCGTTTTAGGGCAAAGGAAAGAAGGGCGCACTCATGCTATTTACTATGCTAGCAAGACGCTAGATGACGCCCAACTCAATTATGCTACCACCGAGAAGGAGTTGTTAGCGGTGGTGTATGCATTTGAGAAGTTCCGCTCATACCTTGTTGGAGCGAAGGTCATAGTTTATACGGATCATGCGGTGATCCGTTATCTACTTACAAAGAAGGATGCCAAACCAAGGTTGATTCGGTGGATCCTTCTTCTTCAAGAGTTTGATTTGGAGATACGAGATAAGAAGGGATCCGAGAACTCCGTGGCGGATCACCTTAGTAGACTCCCACCATTGGAGCTTGAGAAAGACAACATCCCGATAGATGATTCATTCCGGGATGAACAATTGCAAATGGTGGAGGAATGCTTGTTCCAAGTGGCTAGAGGAAGTGAGCCATGGTACGCCGACATCGTGAACTACTTAGTGTGTGAGGAAGTACCTCCCGGATTTACATATGCACAAAGGAAGAAGTTCTTCAACGATGTTCGGCATTACTATTGGAGTGAGCCACTTCTATTCAAAAGAGGCCCGGATGGAGTGCTTAGAAGATGCATACCGGAGGATGAAGTGGAGAGTGTGATCCGGCATTGCCACTCCTTACCATGCGGAGGCCATGCTAGCTCACACAAGACGTGTGCAAAGGTATTGCAATCCGGTTTTTATTGGCCTAACTTGTTTAGAGATGTGCAAGGTTTTGTAGCAGCATGTGATGCTTGCCAAAGGACGGGCAACATCTCAAGGAGGAATGAAATGCCCTTGAATAACATCCAAGAAGTTGAGATCTTTGATGTGTGGGGTGTAGACTTCATGGGACCATTCCCTTCTTCATGTGGCAATCTCTACATCCTATTGGCGGTAGACTATGTGTCAAGATGGGTAGAAGCGATCGCTTCTCCTACGAATGATGCCAAGGTGGTAGTGCGATTCTTCAACCGGGTGATCTTCCCTAGGTTTGGAACACCAAGGGTAATCATTAGTGATGGAGGGAAGCACTTCACAAATAGGAACTTTGGAGCACTTTTGGCCAAGTATGGGGTGACTCATAAGGTGGCAACACCCTACCATCCCCAAACTAGTGGTCAAGTGGAGATCTCCAACCGAGAGATCAAGGCCATCCTCGAGAAGACGGTGTCTAAGACAAGGAAGGATTGGGCTATGAAGCTCAATGACGCACTATGGGCATATAGAACCGCCTTCAAGACACCAATTGGAACCACTTCCTACAAGTTGGTCTATGGCAAGTCTTGCCATCTTCCGGTGGAAATGGAGCATAGAGCTTATTGGGCCATTAAGTGGCTAAATTTTGACCTCAAGGAAGCGGGAGAAAAGCGGTTGCTTGATATAAACGCCCTTGAGGAGCTCCGGTTGGAAGCTTATGAGAATGCCCGGATCTACAAGGAGAGAACCAAAAGGTGGCATGACAAGAGGATCATTCCAAAGGAGTTGAGTGAAGGAGATCTTGTCCTTCTCTTCAACTCAAGGCTAAGGCTCTTTCCCGGAAAGCTCAAATCAAGATGGACCGGGTCATATATGGTGAAGAAAATCTTTCCCCATGGAGTTATTGAAATAGGAGGGGAGCATTGTGGAAATTTCAAAGTGAATGGGCATCGCTTGAAGAAGTATATTCCGGGAGCCCCGGTAGACATGATTGCCCCGCTTCACCTTGAATAGACGCTCCCGAGTTTGGTCAAGCTAATGACCTTACAGAAGCGCTTGGTGGGAGGCAACCCATTGGTAACATTTTTCCCTTTTCATTTTTGCGTAGATTTTTCTGTTTTTGTGTGCTTTGTGTGTGTTTTGTCTACTTTCATGTGTGTGCTAGAGCATTAGTGGCATTGGAAGCCTTTCTTGGCAATGAAAATGATGATGATGACACCCTCACCAATTATGGGTGGAGCGGACGCGGAACTTGGACGGCTAGCGGTGCCTAGCACGGGTTCCGAAGCTTTGAAGGATGCTTAGAGCTCTCTACCATGGTTGAAAGGATCATCCAACATCAATTCACTTGAGAATTCCAAAATACCATAGCAAACAATTTTACATTGTGAGAACCTTCTTTCACTCTCTTTACTTGAATACCACATTGAGGACAATGTGTTTCTAAGTATGGGGTGGGGTTTGCATGATCCTTTGCATGATGAGCATCTAGGATAGGTTAATATTTTGCACATGTCTTGCATTGTACATACCTAAAACGAAAATCCCATAAAAATCAGAAAATTTAAAAATTTTTGTGCTTTCTAGGCTTGGATATGATCCTAATGATGAAACTTGTCTTGTGATTGGCTATGGATGGCCTTATGTGTTGAATTGATAAATGCATATGTGGACTTGAACTACTTCTCTTAAATTCTATGAATGACTTGTGATCATGATGATTGCCTAGAATGGATTGAGTATTGAAAGTCGAAATTACATGATAGTTCTTGCATACCATCTAGGAATGAATGAGGCATTTCATCTTTCTCTACTTCTCATCTTGATCATGATTGCTTAAGCACCTCAATTGATATAAAATCGACCTCCTTTAAACCCATCCGGGAATAGGAGCATGCTAGTGTGTTGAAATATGTGAAAAGCAAGTGCGGGGTGAAGATGTAATGAAAAGAATGTCGTGAATGAAATGCTGAAATTATTGTGGAAGTGTAGCCAAAATATAGGTTTGGGGGCGTTGGTTTAAATGACAAGTAACTCGGTACACTTCACATAATCGGGTGTTGGTGCCTTGCCAAAGTCAAATGAACCAATAGCCCTAATGAGCTTTGGTATGTGTGCCCGGTGTGGATGCACCTCGAAAACTAAGAAAAAGCCCGAGGACGGCTAATCACCAAGGTTTCGGCTTTTGTACACCAATGCCATTGTCTCAAAAGAAAAAGAAAAAAAAAAGAAAAGAAAGCAAGATAGGGAAAAATATACACTTTGGGGAAGTTGATCGAGGACAAGGATGTGGAGTTAGTTCCATTCCCGGATTAGCATCACATAACCTAAAGAATCCCCCGCCCAATTGCAACGTTTCTTGGCCTTTTATGTCACAAGCCCTTATGACCTACTTGCATGTTTGTAAGACTTAGTAATCTAGATTGGATAGACTCTTGATCTTCTTGACCTCTTCATCCTCACATTTCATGCATGTTTTTGAGTTAAGTACAATTGTCTTTCCATGCCCTTACTGTTTGATACATAATTGCTTATCCAATTGCCATTGATCATGACTATGAAGGTGATCCAATAGTAGAAGCACAAAACCCAAAAAGATTTTGCCATTTTTCTGCATACATAAATCATGTCATCTCTTAGTCTATAGTTGGGAATTTGCTCGGGGACGAGCAAAACTTAAGTATGGGGTATTTTGATAACACGATTTATAACATAGTTTTAGGTGTACATTTAGATAGAATTCTCGCTCATTCATGCATGATCTAGCATTAGTTCAAGACGTTTTGCACCCAATTCACGTATTTTGTCGAGATAGACGTCTACACGGATTTGTGCGCGTTTTGTAGGTATTTCGGGAAGTTTAGGAGCTTAAACGATGCGTTTGAGGATCGTTCATTTGGATGACACACCCTCGGACTCATTAGGACACAAGCCAAGGGGTGAGGAGGACTCATGGAGCCTTACTAACACTAGCCATGCACCAAATCACAGCTTAATGATCCAAGGCGAAGTTTCTGCATAAAATCACGGTTCTCTGACAAACCACGGCCGTGGAAATGACCGTGGATTTTGCCAGATTCTCGTGACAGCTGTGCCACGACTCTCATGGCCAGCTCATGCAAGATTTGTTATAAAAGTGGTCCTTCATGGGTTGTTTGAGGCAGCTGGGTAGTTTGGGGAGCAGCTCATCCATTCTCCATTTCTCTCTAACAAATATATTCTCAAAAACAAGAAGATTTTCTAGGAAGGAAAGTGTCAAAGAGAAGAAGAAGAGCTCCATTGAAGAGGAGAAGGAGAACACACACCATAGCTTACTTGTATTTCGGATTTCGTTTTCTAGAGATTGTATGAACCTTTGAACCTTCTTTTGGAAGGGTTGTAAGTGGCTCTATTCTAATCTTCAGCTTAGTTTTGAATTAAGTTCACTTGTTCATCTCCCTTCTTTCATTATCTTGTAATGGATGTTTTGATTTTATGTTTGTTTATCTCGATTTTCATTATGAATATTGTAGGCTAAATTGATGTGGTTCTAGGGTAAGGAAAGGATGGTTATGGCTAGAGCTATGATAGGACGGACTTAGATTCACCTTTGGATGACTTTTGCTTATGAACGTAGTTCCTGTTAGAAATCACGGGTAGTTCTTGAAGAACCACGGCCGTGGTTTCGGTAGAACAGACCGTGATTTTCCCTGGTTCGAAGGACCTTGCCTTAGACCTATAAAATGTTGAAACCCTAAGTGTTTGTTGAGTTTAACCTACCCTAGGGTGACCTAGTGTAGTGACTAAGTGTTAGGAGAGACTTACCCGGTAATCCTTGCCCTTAGAATCTAAAATAGCAAACCTTAGGTAGTGGTGAGCCTAATAAGCCGCCATTGGATTAGATGTGCTAGGATAGTTGCTTAGGACTTCCCCTTCCAAGACTTACCCGGTAAGGATAGGTTAGATCCCTAATTAACGATCTGGTTTGTGTAGAATTCCTATCCTTAGGTTCTTAGAGACTTACCCGGTAATGAGACCTTAGGTGTGGACTAGTTGGACCATGAGACCTACCCGGTAATTGATCCCAAATTAGATACACTTAATCCCAATATATCATAGTTAATCCAAAGAACGAATAGATAACTTGAGTTCTATGCCATAACCGGAACTTCCGACCCCTAGAATCCGTCTTTTCTTCCTTTGATCATAATCTTGTTTAGTTTGCTCATTTGTGCTGATTTTTAGTTTAGTTTGATTGTTTACTTTGCATGAATTGTGATCTTTGATTGATCACCAAAAACCGACCAAAAACAATTGAGATTTTCATTTCTTTGTTTCCTCCTTTTCTAACCTTAGACCTTCACTAAACTTAATCACAAAACCGAATCAATTTCACCTTAGTCTTTGTGTTCGACCTCGGAATACTATCCATACTACAAACGTCCCGTACACTGCGGGTGCGCTAGAAGTTAGGATAAATATAACGAGTATAAATTTAAGGCTTATTGCGTGCACACTTTTTAGCGTAACAGCTAGCAAAAACGAACCCGAATTGACAAAGATAGAGAAGGGCGGAAAAACCTAGGTTTCGGATTTTGAAATCCGAATTCTGCGTTCCTTGGTGATTTGCCGCTCGATTTGTTACTTGGATCTCGTTGGTGATCGAATTTGCTTCAGTTTGGGTCGAAGAATCGTTGAAAACGATTAACGAACGGAGAATTGAGGTGAGAGGCGTGGAATCGGCGAAAGAGGGCGTGGAATTGGGTTTGTGGTGTGTTTTTGTGAAGAACGTGGTTTATATAGTGGCCGGCAAAATTTTTGAAAATCACGGTCTGTCGGGGGGTTCCACGGCCGTGGAATTGTACGGAACCGTGGTTTTGGTGATTTTTCAAAGGCTTTTGGAAATTACGGTCACTGTAGCTGTCACGACCGTGGTTTAGGCCGTGGAACTCTCTGTAATGCTCCAAAGTCCAAGTTTTGTCACTTTTCTCCAAAATTACTCTTCCCCTTTCCTTTTCCACTGTTCCTACATCCAAAAACACGAACATACTAGAAGGAATCGAAGGCAAAATAAAGCAAAAACGTCTAAACTAAGCTAAACTATGAATCAAAAACAAAAACGTAAATGCAATATCTTGGATTGCCTCCCAAGAAGCGCTTTGTTTAAGGTCCGTAGCTAGACCACACTCGCACTTATTCGAGTGCGGTGGGCGCGAAATCTTCAGCTTGGAGTTCCGGCGTATACTTCTTGAGTCGTTGACCGTTCACCTTAAAGCTTCCGCCCGCTTCACCCCATACTTCAATTGCACCATGGGGGAAAATACGTTTGATTAGAAAAGGTCCGGTCCAACGAGATTTAAGCTTACCTGGAAAGAGACGAAGCCTTGAATTGAAGAGGAGAACTTGATCTCCTTCTTTGAAGTCCTTTGGGATGATATGCTTATCATGCCAACGCTTTGCTCTCTCCTTATAAATCTTGGCGTTCTCATAGGCGTTCAAGCGGAGTTCTTCAAGCTCATTAAGGTTCAAGGGACGCTTCTCTCCTGCTTCCTTCATACTGAAATTCAACCATTTGATAGCCCAAAACGCCTTGTGCTCTAGCTCTACCGGTAAGTAACAAGACTTCCCATACACAAGGTTGTATGGTGTGGTTCCTATGAGAGTCTTGTACGCAGTCCGGTACGCCCATAATGCATCATCAAGCTTCAAGTACTAATCCTTCCTAGTCCTTGAAACCGTCTTCTCTAGGATTCCTTTGATCTCCCGATTTGAGATCTCAACTTGTCCACTAGTTTGTGGATGATAAGGGGTGGCGATCTTGTGAGTAACCCCATACTTAGCTAGAAGAGCTTCAAAGCGCCGGGCAATGAAGTGAGAACCTCCATCACTAATGATAGTCCTTGGCATCCCGAATCGTGGAAAAATGGTCTTATTAAAGAACTTAACCACCACCATGGCATCATTGGTGGGAGAGGCAATTGCTTCCACCCATCTAGAAACATAATCCACCGCCAAGAGTATGTATTGGTTTCCACAAGATGATGGGAACGGTCCCATAAAGTCAACTCCCCAAACATCGAAAATCTCCACCTCTTGGATGTTATTGAGAGGCATCTCATTCCTCCTAGAGATTTTTCCTGTTCTTTGACAAGCATCGCAGCAGGAAACAAAGGATTGCACATCTCTAAATAAAGTAGGCCAAAAAAATCCAGATTGTAATACCTTAGCGCTAGTCTTGTTCGAACTAGCGTGTCCTCCACATGGTAGTGAATGACAATGGCGGATGTCACTTTGCATCTCATCTTCCGGCACACATCGCTGAATGATGCCATCCGGACCTCTCTTAAAGAGGAGAGGTTCATTCCAAAAGTATTCCCGGACATCCTTAAAGAACTTCTTCCTTTGTGCGTAGGATAATCCGGGCGGTATCTCCTGACAAATCAAATAGTTAACAAAATCAGCAAACCATGGTTCGTTACCTTTGGAGATTACTTCGATGCACTCCTCAATGATATGTAGGTGTTCGTCCGGGAAGGAGTCATCTATAGGTAAATGGTCGTCCTCTAGATGTGTTAGGCGACTCAAATGATCCGCAACAGAATTTTTCGAACCTTTCTTGTCGCGGATCTCTAGATCGAATTCTTGTAGGAGAAGAATCCATCAAATTAGCCTTGGCTTCGCATCCTTCTTTGCAAGGAGGTACCGGATCGCAGCATGATCCGTGTAGACAATCACCTTTGCACCTACAAGATAAGAGCGAAATTTGTCAATAGCATAGACAATGGCTAAAAATTCATTTTCGGTAGTAGTGTAGTTGAGCTGCGCTTCATCTAGCGTCTTGCTAGTATAGTATATGGCATGGGTTCGCCCTTCCTTTCTTTGTCCAAGAACAGCTCCTATAACTACGTCACTAGCATCGCACATAACCTCAAAGGGAAGGTTCCAATCCGGAGGTTGGATAATAGGTGCTGAAATTAGAGCTTCCCGAATTGTGTTAAACGCATCCAAGCATTCTTGCGAAAACTCAAAAACCGCATCCTTCATCAATAGATTAGTAAGAGGTTTTGATATTTTAGAGAAATCCTTTATAAAGCGCCTATAGAATCCAGCATGTCTTAGGAAACTTCTTATCCCTTTCACCGAAGTTGGGGGAGGAAGCTTCTCTATAGTCTCTATTTTAGCTCTCTCCACCTCAATCCCTCTACTAGAGATTAAGTGTCCTAATACAATTCCTTCCTTTACCATAAATTAACACTTCTCCCAATTTAGAACTAGGTTAGTGTCTTCACACCTTTGTAATACAAGAGAAAGGTTAGAAAGGCAATCGTTAAAAGAGGAACCGTATACGGAGAAGTCATCCATGAAGACCTCCATGATTTCCTCGATGTATTCGGAGAAGATGGCCATCATACACCTTTGAAAGGTGGTTGGGGCGTTGCAAAGCCCGAACGGCATCCTCCTATAAGCAAACGTACCCCATGGGCACGTGAATGTGGTCTTCTCTTGATCATCCGGGTGTATCGGAATCTGAAAGAAACCACTATAACCGTCAAGATAGCAAAAGTGCGAGTGTTGTGCTAACCTTTCAAGCATTTGGTCGATGAAGGGCAATGGGAAGTGATCCTTCCTTGTCACATTGTTAAGCTTGCGGTAGTCTATGCACACCCGCCATCCCGTTACGGTTCGGGTAGGAATGAGTTCATTGTTCTTGTTGGTGATGACCGTCAGTCCTCCCTTCTTCGGAACTACTTGAACCGGGCTCACCCACTTACTATCGGAGATAGGATAGATGATACCTGCATCAAGAAGTTTAAGAATTTCCTTCTTGACAACCTCCTTCATGGTCGGATTCAACCGTCTTTGAGGTTGTCTTGAAGTCCTAAAGTCCTCTTCCATTAGTATTTTATGCATGCATAGGGAAGGTTTGATTCCTACTAAGTCCTCAATAGTATATCCTAAAGCTTTTCTATGTTTCCTAAGGACAACCATGAGCTTATTATGTTCATCTATGCTTAGATCGGAACTAACAATAACCGGAAAGGTAGAATTAGGTCCTAGAAAAGCGTACCTTAGATGAGTAGGAAGTGGCTTTAGTTCCATCGCTTTCGGAGCTTCCAATGATTCTTGAGGAGCATCCGATGCCTCCTTAGAAGTGTCTAAGGGTGTAGAAGGTGTGGGAGAAGAATCAAAAGAAGTTGAAGAAGTGGCACGATCACCCTCTTCCACGGCCTGAACACGGTTTCCATGCATCCTCCACGACCGTGTAACCCTCTGGAGTGAGCCACGCTTTGGTTGGTGAAATCCACGGCCGTGGAATGTAGTGTGTGGCCGTGGATTCTCACGTTTTCTGCTTCGTCGTGGAGCTTCTCAAACTCCTCTTCATCTACTTCTTCTTGTGCTTCTAAGGCTTCAATTGCCTCATTGCACTCCTCTTCTTCCCCTACATTCGTTAGACTCATAGTAATAACCTTTTGCAAAGGATCCTTGAAGAGAATAGCACTTACCTCCTCTCTAGACAACCCTTCTTCATCTTGGATATTGAATATATCCTCATCAAAGATTGGCTCCTTCACTAGAGTGGAAAGAACGAACTCTACCTTCTCTTCTCCTATGTCAAAGGCGAGTCTAGCATTCTTGCAATCGACTATGCAGCTGGAAGTTGCAAGAAACGGTCTTCCGAGTATGATCGGGACCGGACTATCTGCAGGAATGTCAAGCACAACAAAATCAATGGGAACAAAGAATTTACCTAGCTTGATTGGGACGTCTTCTACAATACCGACAGGACGAGTGATGGATCGATCCGCCATGTACAACGTCATCTTCACCGGTTTAGGGTCGCCTAAACCGATCTTCCTACATAATGCAAGTGGTATGATGCTCACACTTGCTCCCAAGTCACATAACGCATCATATGTGACGTCTCCCACTCCTATGGGAATGCAAAATGACCCCGGATCCTTTAGCTTTGGGGGCATTTTCTCCTTCATGGTTTTGATGAGATCCGAAGAATCCGAACTCATCTTAACCTCACCTAAGTCTTCTAGCTTCCTCTTGTTGGAGAGGAGCTCCTTTAAGAACTTGCCATAAGCCGGCATACCTACAATAGCATCAATAAAGGGTATATTAATATGCAGCTTGCTCATGAGTTCTATAAACTTACCAAATTGTTTATCTAGGCGCGCTCTCGCTCTAGATTGAGGGAATGGTAGGGGAGGTTTGTAAGCTGGAGGAGGAACGTAGACATTTCCTTCTCTTTCCCCTTCTCTTTGTCTTTCTCAACGGAGACTTCAACAAACTTGGGCTGCGGATCGGTGGTAGTCACTCCGCTCCTAGTTGTGATTGCCATCACCCTTCCCTTTGGGTTGTCCTCCGTCTTTTCTGGAAGTTTCCCTTGATTCCTAGGAACTTCCTCCGCATGAGTGAACATTTGGTTTTCTAAAACCTTTTGGGCTTTATCAACCTTAGAAATTTGATCATCAACCTTAATGATGCGGGTCTCCAAGCCTTGAAGCTTTCCCAAAATCGTTTCCAACATGGGATCGGGCTTCTCCTTCCCCGAAGTGTTTCCTCCATTAGATGTTTGCCCCTGGCTTTTCAAAGGAATAGAGGAAGAGGAAGGTGGAGTTAGTGAATTCGAAATGGAAGGATAAGAGTTACCGGAGTTTTGTTGATTGGAGCGCCAATTGTTGTTGTTTGAACTCCTATTGTTGTTCCAATTGTTGTTCCGGTTGTTGTTGTTGCGATTCCAATTATTCCGGTTGTTGTTCCGGTTATTGTTGTTGTTGCGGTTTGTATTCTCTCCACCGTTGTCGTTGTTGCTTACGTAGCCAATATCTTTTCCGGTTTGCTTGGGAAAGTTGGTCTTGATAGCTTCCTTCAACTCTTTAATCTCATTGTTGAGAGAAAAGATTTGAGTTTGAGCTTCATGTGTGAGCTTTGCTCCTTGCTCCACACGATTTCCCTCTACTTTCCGGTGGGAATACTTCTCTATGAATCTTGCTTGCTTCTCAATGAAGTCCCAAGCGTCATCTTCCCTCATGTCCATGAATGTGCCACATGAGAGGGATTGGAGCTTGAATTGTGTCTCCACATCCAGCCCCTTGCAGTAAATCTCCAGCAATGCAAGCTTGGATATGCCATGATGAGGGCAATCCAATTACAAATCCTGAAATCTTTCCCAAGATTGAAACAAACTTTCGTTAGATCTCATGGAAAATGCATTAATCTTACCTCTAAGTTCCGCCGTTTTGGATGGCGGAAAGAACTTAGTGAGGAACTCCGCGGAAAGGTCTTCCCACGTGTCTAGTTTCCCACTAGGAAGAGCTTGGTACCAAGACAATGCTTTCCCCTTCAAGGAGAAGAAGAAAGGCTTTAGCTTATAGTTGTTGGTAGTCGCATTCTTCGGCCTCATTGTCTCCATCATACACTCAAAGTTTTGCAAGTGTTGGTGTGGAGATTCAGCACTTGTCCCGCCAAATTGGTTTTGGCGAACAAGAGTAATAACTTGAGGGTTGAAGCTAAACCCTTGTACATCATCAGCATCAAAGTTCACACCTAGACGGCGTGGTTGCTGCGTTGGATCCATCCTTTGGCCAAGAGTTCTTGGCTCCTCATCCACACGTTCGATCCTAGCATTCCTAGGTGGAACACGGCGATTAGCAGCTGCCCGTGGATGGAATGGATTCACATTGATCGTGGGATCAATTTCCTCTAACGGTGGCAAGGAGGAGTCGCTATCCTCATTGGATGAGTTGGCTCTAACCGATCTTCCCGGTCTCCTCCTTTTCTTTTTCTCCTTAAGGTTGTTTATCTCCAACCTCATCTGGAACATCATGTCCGTTAGATCGTCAACTTTCATTTGATGACGATCCGTTTCTTCCCTTCGTGTTTTCTCACTCCATTGGAGTTGAGCTTCTTTCTCCGCTAACTCCGATTGAAGATCACGTTCGTTTTTTTCAGCCATTTTCTTTTCTTTACGCTTTTGCCTTAAAGTCCTCTCAAGTTTTTGATCAAGAGGTAAGAGGTCCTCGGTGTTCCTAGACCTGCGCATGCACTTGAAAAGATATCAAATAACAAGGGAGAAGCTCCCAAGCTTGACAACCGATAACCGAATTCGGCCTAGACCAGACCCCCGGCAACGGCGCCAAAAACTTGTTCGCCACTTAGCGTGCGTGCAAATAAGCTTTAAATTTATAAAACTAGAATCGAGCAAGCGAAACCGCAGTGTACGGATCGATATAGTTGAGCAAGAATTCCAGAGTATCGAACACAGGGATTTGGGGGGTTAAATCCAATTATAGATTATCAAGCAAGTAAATGTAAGAGCTTTTCGAATTATTGGGAAAACAACAATCCTAAAGATCCAAGAATCCAGCTGTGGCAATCGATTCAAGATATACTAAAGATATAAGGACAGAGATGAGATATGCAAAGGTATATGAAGGTAAGATAATCGTACGGTGAAGTTCCAAAAACCTTATATGACTCACCTACAAGACACTCTCTATAAAGGTTGTTGAGGCTTCAATATAGAAAAGTTCTAAAGGTAAGAATTAACGTCAAATACCCAAACTTATAATCCAAGGATCAAGACTAACTAAACCGATTGAGGTTATGACACTCACAAGCGAGGTAGAGGTTGTTGAGGCTTCACTACCACCTAGAAAAGGGCAAGCCAAGACTAAGTTAAAGCAAATCTTTAACTTTGGATTAAAGTAAAAGCAAGTTCGTAAACTGACACAAAATTACGGGTAGTTCTTGAGTTCCACGGCCGTGGAAGCTCAAGAACAGACCGTGGATTAGGTTCGTCGACGATTCTCTCTAACTCTCAGGGTCCAATCTAATTACGATCGATCTATCATCATCTAAGCCACAACTATCAACCCTTCACCTTAGAATTGTTAAAGGGTTTTAGCCAACAATAATCATTATGATATCAAATTCAAGATTAAAGATAATGAAAGATGGAAACTTCCGAAAATCTGAATAACTCTTAAAACAATCTCAAGTTCACAAACAAGAACAGTAACGTTAATAGATTTGGAATAACACAACCAATCACGAATCTTAGATAAGAAGGAAGAATGGGATGTCAATCCGTCTTCTAATTCAAACCTAAATGAGAAGCGAAGTCTTCTCACGAACAATCTTCCAAATCTTCAACTCTCCCGTCAATCCGGAAGTCTCAATGGTAGAACGCAAATCTCTCAATCACAATCTCCACAAGATGTGAAATTAGGGCAATTCCCAAGCGTAAAATGCGTCTAAGCGTAAGCGGGGATGACGGAATCTCTCTTCCTCCGTCCTTTTATAGTGTAGGATAAAATATAAGCCCGGCTCATTTGCGTAGGAGATCGTGGCTTAAAGTGTGGCGAAAAAGATCGCCAAGATCACGGTCGTGGAAGGGTTCCACGGCAGTAATTTAGAGCGTGGAAATCATCACGGTTTGACACAACTCCTCCACGGCCGTAGAAGTTGCTGGAATGAACCACGCTTCCCTTGCCATGGTTCCACAGCCGTGGACTTGAACGTGATTCTTCCTTAGTCTCGTGCATTCTTCAAGTTGGCACTTCCTTAGCTCCTAGGAATGTCCTCAATTCATGGACATGCTCAATCAATCCATCCTTGCTCAATTCCGTTCGGAAATAGCTCTTAATTACCTATAATCAACATAAACCTTGTGTAGATCTCTATATCGACATTATAGACAAACAAACTCACAAATGCATCAATGCTTGATCAATGACTATCATAATGGATGAAATACACTTAGAAAACGTGCCTAAAATATCACAATATTTCATGCTAACAACGCCGATGAACCACCGCAAGTCATCAAACGTAAGATTTCATACCGTGCTCTTACTCCCCGTATCGCCAAGAATCCGTATCTTCTTCCGGATCGTATAACGGGTTTGTAACGAATAAGTTATGAATTTATTCGTTTTCCGTATTGCGGGTTAGGATAATTGACCTTAAGTTGGTTAAAATGGTAAATTCGAATTTCCATTATGCTCGTTACATTATTCTGGTAATTATGGGATTTTAGTTTGATGATGATATCATGAGTTGGATATATGCCCTGATGTGGCTTTAAGGTTTAGCAAGTTATTCGAGGTTATAGATGTATATGATCTTTATGGATCCCTTTGGGTCTAGGTGTGACCCTTATATGGTTAGGAGTTTGATATATCTCCCTATGCCTTATTTATAGGTTGTGCTATCCCTCCAGTGTAGAGGTGATCTTGGTTGAGTTTTGCTCGAGGTTGAGGTAAGTCCGTAGGACTTACTTAGCTGCCATCCTTATATTGGGTGTTTGCATGAGTGGTGTGTGCTTTGTATGTTTGCAATGATAGCATGTGATGTCGTATATACCGACCTATGTTTTATTGATTGCCCCACTGCGTGGCTGTGATAACCTTTCCCTTTCATCCCGCCGTGGAGTCTGGGAGGTTCTCTGATGTCAAGCCAGACCGGTTTACAGGAAGGGCGCAATCCACTCCCATAGGGTACACGGATTGTGTGACCGATACTAGTACGGATGGCTAGCAGGCTCAGAGGCGAGGATGTATCGGTCCTCGTGTCACATAGTTTCATATATATTATATCTATACGATTTGAGTGAATGACCATTATATTGAGATGAATAAATGGGTAAATGAGTGAAAGCATGTTGATGTGTTATCTTCTCTTATGTGTGTTTGTGCTTATGCATTACTCTATATATGTGTATGGATAGCTAATGGTTTATTACCATGTTGTAGATGCCCTACATGATAGGCATACTGCTGGGTGATCTAGCAGAGTGGCATGCCAAGGACGTCTCGTACATTAGGATGTGTGGGCTTTTGGATCTGTTATCTTTCCCTCCTGCGTGAGAATGGTCTTTTGTTACCTCCTATGTGAGGGTGTTATGTTTCTTACTCGGCTATGATGACTTATCTTTTGAGTTGTACAGTTTTATACAGTTTTATGTATTTGTTTTCATATCTGTCAGTGCCATGTTGTAAGGTTCAGTGAACTTGTTGTCAAGCTAGGGTCAAGATCCATTGTGAGATCCTAGCCCAATGTGACACTCCAAGTCCCGCAGATTCAGGGTGTTACAAAGTTGGTATCAGAGCCTAGGTTGACAATAATGGGACTTGTTACCTGCAATAAGGTCTGATAGGTAAAATAAACAGAACCCACATGGGATCTGACGTTTATAAAGGTTTTTGTTTTAAATGTGGTTTGGGGTTAGATGTACGAGAAGTCGCCACTCCTGCTATGGATCTTTGTAGTGTAGATATGATATGTATATATGTATGATGGATTATTTATGTGTTGTGTTGAGTATATATATATATATATATGTACTTATGGCCTATATAGAGCCTTATAAGTTAGGTGTACATACCCCGCAGATGGCTCGGACTAGAGCTATTGCCGCTTTGGGCAAAGGTAGAGGTAGACCACCCCGTCCTCCGGGTGTGGTAGGTGAGGGACCAGTTCCCGCTGCTGACCCACTAGTGGTGGAGGAGATACATGAGGAGATTGCAGAGAGCGTCGTCCCAGAGACGAGGAGTAATGTATCTGTGAGACATCATTCACATCGAGCTCAATCTGATGACGCTGACCGTGTCTCCATGGGAGGACCAGAGTTCAGAGAGTACCTCCGACGTTTTGAGGAGGATATTAGGGCTGGAAGGCGAGCCCCAGATTTACCAGTACCTGAGGGATCTTCTGAGAGATCTCAAGGAGCGGCCCGGGTGCCAGTTGCACCTGCACGTGTCGTTGATCCCGTTCAAGTTCCAGTGGAGACTAGAGGGCCTCAACTAGATGCTTGGTTGAAGGCATTTCACCAGCAGGGAGTACCACACTTCTCAGGAGAGATTGGTTTAGAGACTGAAGTGTGGATTGGGCATGTAGACTCAACCTTAGAGTCTATTAGATGTCCTGAGGACAGACGGATAGAGCTAGTTCAGTCTCTATTCCGTGACCTTGCACGCAAGTGGTGGAGGACTCTCCGGACCAGAGCTACCAGTTATGACCACATGAGGCGCGTGATTAGAGAGCAGTTCTGCCCTGCCTCACTGAGGAGAGAGAAGCTGCATGACTTTGTGGAAGCTGGCTTTGAGGATGTGCCTATTACCGATGCCATCCTCCGTTTCCAGACCGAGTTAGCTTTGCTAGGTCCAGCTGCATCATCTGAGGACCAGCATGTGTATATGTTCTCTCGTCGTCTGAGAGAAAGCACCCGTTCATATATGGCGGGATTCCATTGTGAGTCCCTAGCTAATTACCAGGACCGGGCTTCCGCTTTTGATAGAGAGCGAGCCAGTCAAAGGAGAGCTTCTCACACGGCACGGTCTGATAAGAGACAGCGCACTGGGCAGACCATCGGAGTTGGAGGATCATCTGGATTTAGACGAGATCAGAGGCGTCAGAGTTATCCCTCATCTGCACAGACTGTAGATAAGGGACGTCAGTGTTACAACTGTGGTGACCCTGGTCATCTGAAGCCAGCTTGTCCCAGACCAGTTGTGACTTGTTTTACCTGTAGCCGACAGGGACATCGAGCTGCCTTTTGTAGGCAAGGAGGAGTAGCATCTCAGTAGGGTTCTTCCCCTACTAGTGTAGCAGGAGGTGGTCAGAGGACACCTCAGCAGCAGACACAAGGACATCAGAGGGTCCCGGAGCGTCCATCTACTCAGGGTTCTACTCCAGGACCGAGTATAGGTAGAGGTAGAGATGTTGGCACTAGTGATGCCAGAGGAGCCCGAGGGCGAGCTTTTGAGTTGAGGAGTGTAGAGGATCCACCTGCACCGGCTGCTACAGGTACCATTTTACCTCATGGTTTACCTGTTAGAGTTTTGTTTGATACTGGTACTACGCATTCCTTTATTTCTGATACTTGTGTTGAGCGTCTGAGTTTAGCTACCATAGAGGGGATACCCTTTCTTATAGGGTTACCTGATGGTAGTCGGGTCAGAGGTACCCGTGATATACATAGTTGTCCCCTTCGTTTAGGGACTCGTGTTTTACTTGTTGACTTCTTAGTCATGCCATTGATGCATGAAGAAGTCATATTAGGTATGGACTGCATGCGTAGACACCATGCAGTTTTGGATGTTGGTAGGCGGACTGTCACAGTCTCTACCAAGGTTGGTCAGATTGAGGTCTTCCGCGGTTGGGACCTTGGGAATGCAGGTTCGGTTATTAGTGCCGTACGAGCAGCTAGGTTGATTGCACAGGGTTGTGATGCCTTCTGGTGCTACGCCATGAAGGATGGAGAGAGTCCAACTCTGGAGGATATTCCAGTAGTCTGCGAGTTTACTGATGTGTTTGTTGAGCCGTCGAGTTTTTGCCGCCTCAGCGGAGTGTGGACTTCAGCATAGAGTTTGAGTCTGGCACGCGACCCATCTTGAAGGCCCCATACCGTATGACACCTGTCGAGATGTTGGAGCTGAAGAAGCAACTCGAGGAGTTGGCTGAGAAGGGCTTCATACGCCCTAGTGTTTCACCACGGGGTGCGCATGTCCTCTTCGTGCGGAAGAAGGACGGATCTTTGAGGTTATGCATAGATTACAGAGAGTTGAACAAGGTGACCGTCAAGAACATGTATCCATTGCCTCGTATTGACGATATACTTGATCAGCTTCAGGGAGCTACAGTTTTCTCCCGGATTGATTTGCGCTCAGGATACCACCAGCTGAGGGTGAGAGAGCAGGACGTACACATGACGGTGTTTCGTACCCTCTATGGACACTACGAGTTTGTAGTGATGTCATTCGGGCTGACGAATGCCCCAACAGTCTTTATGGAGTTGATGAACAAGATATTCATCGACTTTCTTGATCAGTTTGTGGTGGTCTTCATTGATGATATTTTAGTGTACTCTCGTAGTAGAGAGGAGCATGCCGGTCATCTGAGGACGGTTTTGCAGATTTTGAGGGATAGAGAGCTGTATGCTAAGCTTTCTAAGTGTGAGTTATGGATGTCTGAGGTTGCTTTCCTTGGACGCATCGTCTCCGCCGATGGTGTTATGGTTGATCCGGCGAAGATCGAGTCTGTCGCTGCATGGACGACACCGACGAACGTCAAGGAAGTGCGTAGCTTTCTTGGCTTAGCCGGTTACTATAGACGCTTTGTGGAGGGTTTTTCTGTGATTGCCCGTCCACTGACGAGTCTTTTGAGGAAGACTACCCGGTTTGTGTGGACCGACCAATGTGCTTAGAGCTTTGAGGAGTTGAAGAGGCGTTTGACTTCTGCTCCTGTCCTGGCACAGCCAGAGGGATCTGATGATTTTGTGGTCTATAGTGATACATCCAAGCTAGGCTTGGGATGTGTGTTGATGCAGAGAGGTAGAGTGATTGCATATGAGTCTCGACAACTGAATACGTATGAGGAGAACTACCCGACTCATGATCTGGAGTTGGCGGCGGTAGTGCATGCTTTGAAGATCTGGAGACATTATCTGGACGGTGCTACGTGTCAGATTTTCACAGACCATAAGAGTCTGAAGTATATTTTCACGCAGCGGGAGTTGAACAACCGCCAGCGTCGATGGCTTGAGTTGATCAAGGACTTTGACCTTGAGATTTTGTATCATCCTAGAAAGGCGAATGTTGTAGCTGACGCCTTGAGCAAGAAGACGCCTCGAGAGAAGGCGATTGCAAGATTGACAGTACAGCCCCAGCTTCAGAGGGATCTAGCTTGGCTAGAGTCAGACATCCAGTTTCCTGATGAGGATGCCCAGTTCTTTGCTTTAGAGGTTCTACTTGATCTTTTGGATGAGATCCAACAGAAGCAGGGGACCTACCAGACCTTGACGAGGATCAGAGAGAGGATGTCTTGTGGAGAGGCACCACAGTTCTCCATTGGAGCAGATGGAGTTATGAGACGCCGCGATCGCGTCTGTGTACCCGCTGATGCGGAGTTGAGACAAAGGATTTTTACAGGAGGCTCATTGTACACCTTACTCTGTACATCCAGGTACGAGTAAGATGTACCATGATGTGAGACGTTCATATTGGTAGGGAGGGTTGAAGCCCGATGTAGCCAGATTTGTGGCTCAGTGTGCGACCTGTCAACAGGTCAAGATCGAGCATTTCAGACCTAGAGGTGAGCTCCATCCACTGCCAGTTCCGTAGTGGAAGTGGGAGGACGTCTCCATGGACTTTGTGACGGGATTGAGACCTAGTAGGAGTTTTGATGCCATTTGGGTTGTTGTTTATAGACTGACGAAGATGGCACGTTTCATCCCTATCAAAGAGACGTGGCCAGTGAGTAGATTGGTTGAGGAGTACACTAGATAGATAGTTAGACTCCATGGTGTACCGAGGACGATCGTCTCTGATCGAGATGAACGATTGACCTCGAGGTTTTGGCAGCAGATTCAGACTTCTTTGGGGACGAGCCTACACTTTACGATTGCGTTTCACCCCCAGACCGATGGTCAGTCCGATAGGACCATCCAGACTTTGGAGGATATGCTGCGAGCTTGTGTGTTGGATTGGGGACAAGGATGGTCTGATTACCTCTCACTTGTTGAGTTCTCATACAACAACAGCTGGCATGCATCTATTGGGATGGCTCCCTATGACGCACTCTATGGACGTAGGTGCCATACACCTTTATGCTAGGATGAGCCTAGCAGTATCAATAGAATAGCGCCAAAGCATATTCGTGATGATATGGCTCGAGTAGTGTTGATTAGAGAGAGGATGTTGGCTGCACAGAGTCACCAGAAGTCATACGCAGACAAGAGGTGTCGGCCTCTAGAGTTCAGTGTAGGAGCTCATGTCTGGTTGAGAGTATCCCCGACGCGTGGCGTAAGACGTTTTGGCATAAAGAGGAAGTTGAGTCCCCGATATGTAGGTCCTTTTGAGATACCGGACAGAGTTGGGAAGGCAGCCTACAGATTAGCTTTGCCTCCGAGATTAGAGGGTGTTCACCCTGTGTTCCATGTGTCTCAGCTGAGAGAGTACATACTAGATCCGAGGCACATCGTGAGTTATGAGGATTTGGTGGTCGAGCTAGACCACACCTTTGCTGAGCATCCTGTTGCAGTCCTAGAACGAGGTATGAGACGCCTGCGTTTGAAGGACAGACCTATGATGAGGATACAGTGGTCGAGACGTGGACCTGAGGAGGCTACATGGGAGACTGAGGATAGTATCCAGAGGAACTATCCAGAATTTTATGCTGAGATAGATGCACCTAGGGTCGATGAGTAGATCTTAGTGTTATCTTGGTGAGTATGTGATTATGTGCTTACATGCCTTGATGTGTTTATTCCATGCTAGCTATGTTATGCTTTATGATCTTGTTAGATCTTGTTGTGCTAGTATGATGTATGTTATAGCTGGAGATGATTATTCCCTCCATGCTATTTGAGTATGATGTATCTCTATAGTTGGAGATGTTTCTTCCTCCATGCTATCTGAGTGTGATTAGGATTCAGCTGGAGATGGTTCTCTCCTCCATGCTACCTTGATGGACATAGTTTCAATGGAGATGTTATTCCTCCATATGAAGTTATGATTATGTTAGGGCTAGAGATGTACTTCCTCTATGCCTTGTGTGGTGGTATGGCGAGAGATGTGATTCCTCTATGCCTTTGGGATAGCGTTATGATCCTGTTTTCTGGAGTTGATGATTCCTCCATGCTTGTGCTTGAGGATATAGAATGATATAGGTTGTGACCTTTTTGAGCGGAGATGTGATACCTCCGATAGATAGAGTAATACCTCGGCATATGGGTCCGAGAGGATTTGGGTTTGTTCAAGTTTCGGGACGAAACTTGTTTTTAGGGGGATATGATGTAACAACCGGTGTTATTTGGAGTATTTGAGAGCTCCAATAAATAAAGTTACAGTTGAGAGAAATGATCAGGACATCAGATATGTCCTAGATGTGAAATAATATAAAAAGACGAAACGGATAAAAGAGTCGCTATTCCGATTCTTAGCGGTTAAGAAATGCGGCTTAGGAATGCCCATTTTACGAGATAGTTGTGGACTAGTTATCCCGATAATATTCCGGATTTTATATTCCAATTCGATAAAGTTTAAAGACCGAACATACAATTTCTTTTCGATTAAATGGTTCGGATAACTTGTATATATATATATATATATAAGGAGAGAGTCGGCTAAGTGCTCCACATCATTACCTTTACATTTCAATTGAAATTGAAATGAAAACGCCGGCTCTTGATAAACATTGCAATTGTAAAAGTAATTATTTATTATATTTAGTACAACTTACAAAGTAAGGAATACAGTGGTTGCTCCTTATCTTCATTTATTTTTCATTATCAACTTTACAAGTTGCAGACGAGAGCAACCGAGCGGAAGACGTACATACCGCTCAACTTCGATTTCTCACTAAACTTTCACTTTCGATCCATTTTCAAATCCGTTTGCACCATCGAGATCCTTACCTTAACCTCTACATCTTGGTACAAATTTATTTCCCGTTCGTTAGCTTTTTGGTTAAGCCTCCGTTTACCGCTATCGGGAACGCCGACGAACCACCGCAAGTCATCAAACGTAAGATTTCATACCGTGCTCTTACTCCCCGTATAGCCAGGAATCCGTATCTTCTTCCGGATCGTATATCGGGTTAGTAACGAATAAGTTATGAATTTATTCGTTTTCCGTATTGCGGGTTAGGATAAATTGACCTTAAGTTGGTTAAAATGGATAATTCGAATTTCCATTATGCTCGTTACATTATTCTGGTAATTATGAGATTTTAGTTTGATGATGATATCATGAGTTGGATATATGTCCTGATGTGGCTTTAAGGTTTATTATGTTATTCGAGGTTATAGGATGTATATGATCCTTATGGATCCCTTTGGGTCTAGGTGTGACCCTTATATGGTTAGGAGTTTGATATATCTCCCTATGCCTTGTTTATAGGCTGTGCTATCCCTCCAGTGTAGAGGTGATCTTGGTTGAGTTGTGATCGAGGTTCAGGTAAGTCCGTAGGACTTACTTAGATGTCATCCTTATATTGGGTGTTTGCATGAGTGGTGTGTGCTTTGTATGTTTGCTATGATAGCATGTGATGTCGTATATACCGACCTATGTTTTATTGATTGCCCCACTGCGTGGCTGTGATAACCTTTTTCTTTCATCCCGCCGTGGAGTTTGGGAGGTTCTCTGATGTCAGGCCAGACCGGTTTACAGGAAGGGCGCAATCCACTCCCATAGGGTACACGGATTGTGTGACCGATACTAGTATGGATGGCTAGCAGGCTCAAAGGCGAGGATGTATCGGTCCTCGTATCACATAGTTTCATATATATTATATCTATACGATTTGAGTGAATGACCATTATATTGAGATGAATAAATGGGTAAATGAGTGAAAGCATGTTGATGTGTTATCTTCCCTTATGTGTGTTTGTGCTTATGCATTACTCTATATATGTGTATGGATAGCTAATAGTTTATTACCATGTTGTAGATGCCCTACAGGATAGGCATACTGTTGGGTGATCTAGCAGAGTGGCAGGCCGAGGACGTCTCGTACATTAGGATGTGTGGGCTTTTGGATCTGTTATCTTTCCCTCCTGCGTGAGGATGGTCTTTTGTTACCTCCTGTGTGAGGGTGTTATGTTTCTTACTCGGCTATGATGTCTTATCTTTTGAGTTGTACAGTTTTATACATTTTTATGTATTTGTTTTCATATCTGTCAGTGTCATGCTGTAAGGTCCAGTGAACTTGTTGTCAGGCTAGGGTCAGGATCCATTGTGAGATCCTACCCCACTGTGACACTCCGTGTCCCGCGGATTCGGGGTGTTACACCTAGTCGCCTCGGTTGCCTCAAGAACATCTCGGTTGAGGCGTTGTGACAACAACCGAGATGTGTTTCAGACTTCAGTCAAACTCCGTCTTCTCAATTTTTCGAACTTTTGTCCTTCCAGTATTGCTCCTGAGTTGTAATCCTTCCTTAGAGAGTACCTGGTTTCTGTCCAGGACGCCAAAAACAAAATAAAGCAAAGCAAACTATCTAAAATTAAACTAGAAAAAGGGAAAAGAACTCAATACCTTGGGTTGCCTCCCAAGAAGCGCTTGATTTAAGGTCGCTAGCTGGACCGTACGGCATCCCTAAACATGCTGGAAGGTATCCTCACCCCATACTTCACCTTCATCATGGGGTGAGATAAAGAAGTCTATCAAATGTTCCAGCAAATGCAAATGCTCATCGGGAAATGAGTCATCTATGGGTATGTCATCCTTCTCGCATGAGGAGGGAGGTAGCCGGCTGAGGTGATCCGCAATAGAATTCTCGGACCCCTTCTTATCGCAAATCTCTAGATCAAACTCTTGAAGCAAGATAGTCCATCGAATAAGACCCGGCTTTGCATCCTTCTTAACAAGCAAGTAACGAATAGCTGCATGGTCAGTGTAAACAATAACTTTTGCTCCTACTAAGTAAGAGCGAAACTTCTCCAAAGCATACACAACCGCCAAAAGCTCCTTTTCGGTGGTGGCGTAGTTTAGTTGAGCTTCATCTAGCGTCTTGCTAGCATAGTAAATGGCGTTGGTCCGGCCATCCTTCTTTTGTCCGAGTACCGCTTCTACGGCCACATCACTCGCATCACACATGATCTCAAAGGGCAAGTTCCAATCCGGAGGTTGAATAATGGCAGCGGAAATCAACGCTTCCTTTATCCTGTAAAACGCATCAAGGCATTCCTACGAAAACTCAAAAACAACATCCTTATTCAAGAGTTTAGTGAGTGATTTAGAAATCTTCGAAAAATCCTTGATGAACCTCCTATAGAAACCTGCATGCCCGAGAAAACTCCGCACACCCTTAATAGAATAAGGGGGAGGAAGTTTCTCAATAGTCTTAATCTTAGCTCGATCGACCTCTATACCTCGGTTGGAAACGAGGTGTCCTAGCACAATTCCTTCATTAACCATAAAGTGACACTTCTCCCAATTCAAAACGAGATTAGTGTCTTCACATCGTTGTAGCACTAGAGAAAGGTTGCATAAGCAATTATCAAAAGAGGAACCATATACTGAAAAATCATCCATAAATACCTCCATGATCTCCTCTATGTACTCGGAAAAGATAGCCACCATGCAGCGCTGGAAGGTAGCGGGTGCATTACATAATCCAAATGTCATCCTCCTATAAGCAAATGTCCCCCATGGACAAGTGAAAGTGGTCTTCTCTTGATCATCCGGATGGATAGAAATCTGAAAGAAGCCACTATAACCATCTAAATAGTAGAAATGGGAATGCAAAATGAGCCCGGATCTCTCAACTTAGGTGACATCTTTTCCTTCATGATTTGAATGAGCTTCGAGGATTTAGATGTCATCCTTACTTCTCCGAAGTCTTCCAGTTTCCTCTTCCTTGATAGAATCTCTTTCAAGAACTTCCCATAGGCGGACATCCCTAGAATAGCATAAAGGAAAGGGATGGTAATGTGTAGTTTATTCATCAAGTCAAGGAACTTACCAAAATGCTTGTCTAGATGCACTCTGGCCCTTGACTGAGGGAATGGAAGTGGTGGTTTATAAGCAGGAGGTGGGACATAAACTTCAGAATTGTCCTTCGCTTTTTGGGACTCCACCTCAGATGGCACCTTGACCGAAGTGTTCCTCGACTGTACCTGGACCGAGGTGTCCTTCGTTTGCACTGGCACCGACCAAGGTACTGGATCTGCAGTTTTTAGTCCACTTCTCGTCGTTATTGCCATGATCTATCCTTTAGGGTTGTTCTATGTCCTTGCTGAGAGTTCCCTGGATCTCTCGGCGCTTCATTCGCCTTAGTAAAGAATTGTTGTTGTAAGGCCTTTTGTGCCTTTGAAAATGAAGTCATAGACGTCTCCATAGCGTTGAGCTTGATCCAGATGGCCTCCAACACTGCATCTTTCTTCTCTGGCTGGGAAGAACTTGATCCAGGCTCTTGGCTCTTCAATGGAGTAGAAGAAGAAGAGGGGTTAAAAGAATTATTAGAATTAGAACTAGAATAAGGGTTACCCGGATTTTGTTGATTAGATCTTCAATTGTTGTTGTTGGAACCTCTATTGTTGTTGTAATTGTTGTTCCTGGACCCTTGGTTGTTGTTTCTTCCTTGATATCCTCCATCTTCCTTCTTTGTGTGAGCCACCAAAAGGTCCTTCAATTGCTTCATCGTTTTTAAGGGAGATGAGTTGATTGTCATTTGATGGAGTGTCTTGGAAATTAACCCTCTTAACTCCATTTTCGGCTCCTTGATGGAAGTACTTCTCCATATGCAAAGCTTGTTTCTCAATGAACTCCCAAGCTTCGTCTATCGGCATATCCATGAATGTGCCGGCGGAAAGTAGTTGAAGATTGAATTGAGTAGCTCCATCCAATCCCTTGAAGTATATCTCCAGCAACTCTATCTTTGGAATCCCATGGTGTAGGCAATCCAATAGAACATCCTTGAATCTCTCCCATGACTTGGACAAATTCTCCTTGTCCTTCATGATGAATGCATTAATCTTCCCTCTCATCTCAACAGTCTTGGAGGGGGAAAAGAACTTTGATAGAAACTCCGTCGTCATCTCTTCCCAAGTGTTGATCTTTCCGGGTGGAAGAGATTGATACCAAGTAAGCGCTATGTCCTTCAAAGAAAAGTAGAAAGGACTTAGCTTGTAATTGTTGTTTTCCAGCCTTGAAGGTCTCCATAAGGATCTCATAGTTTTGCAAATGCTGATGCGGAAACTCCCTCTCTAAACCTCCAAACTGGCATTGGCGGATCATAGATAGAACTTGCGGTCGAAGTTCGTAATCATGCTCCGCTGGATCACCTAGGTTGACTCCTGGACGCCTCACTTGCTTATTAGGGTCCATTCTATGTCCTAGGGTTTGTGGAATTCCAGCAACAAGAACATCTCGGACAAGCATCCGAGGTGGATGTATCTCGGCCGCGGCAACTGGGACTGGGTCCTGCCTCGGTCGAGGATCTCGGATCGGTCGATGCAGAATCTGGGCTCTTCGATCGGCCATATCTTCTTCGATCTCTGCAGTTCTGGTGCGAGTCTGATCTCTTTCTCGTTGCAGTTCTTCCTTATTGAGACGCAGCTCGGCCTCAAGATCGCGATTGTCTTGGTTGGCCATCTTAGCTTCTTTCAAGCGTCGTTTGTATGTCTTTTCTGGTTCGGGATCGTAAGGAACAATTTCCTTCCCAGCACGGGTTCTTCGCATAAACCTAAGAAAAATATCCTGCGAAAACACTCAAGTAGAGTGGTTAGTAGCAACAAGGGCAATTGCCCCGAAAGACAACCGCAACCGGCTCGGTCTAGACCAAGTCCCCGGCAACGCCCCTGATAGGTGATGGAATCACTATCATTTAGGATAGTTTTTAGAGTCTTTTTATCACATTAGTGTCGGTTTATGCTACTAACTCCTTGATCCAGAAGAAGAAGACTAAAAGAAGATAAAAGAGGAGTTTTAGCACTTGGGAGTTGAAGACCATGCACGAAGCAAAGCTTCTGTTGCCTCACCGCCCCCGCGGAGCAGTGTCACCGCCCCCGCGGGTGACACCACGTTCCGGAGCGCAGCCCGCGTCTTCTCCAGCGCCAGGAACAAAGACTGTCGCCGCCCCTGCGCCACTCATTGGCGCCCCTGCGGTGACTTATCTTGAAGAAGCAAAGATCGGCGCTCCTGTGCCTCTACCTACATCTCAGAGACTTTCTACAGAGGAGTGCTCCAACATATCCCAAGCTAAGCCGCCAGTTCATAGCCACCTTCACCATGGAGAAGGAGGATCACGTGTGTGTTGGACTTACCTTCAAGTTCAACAAGAAGAAGTATACCGTTGATTACCTCCAGATGCAGGAGGCCTTTGGAGTGACTCTCAACCTCTCAGAGAACTGGTGGGAGATAGTCCCGACACCGGACCTATGCGAGTTTTGGCAGGCTGCCACAGGATCCGAGTTTCATGTCGGGGTGAGTACTCCAACAAACTCACTCACCCTTGCTTGAGGCTCCAGTCAAAGATCATCATGAGTGTCTTCTATAGACACAAGGAGGAGAACAAGGTCGCCCTCAAGGACCTTCCACTGCTCTATTCCTGCCTCCCGATGAGCGAGAAGGTGATGAATTGGCCGTACCTCTTCCTTACCGCTTTGAAGCGGATTAGGAAGAACGAGCCAAGGGACATTGTTGGCGGTGGGGTGATCTTCTTGATCGCCTCACAAGTTATGGATCTTTCCGGCCTAGAGGACAGGTTGGAGGCGCCTCTCTACACGGAGGGGATGCTGAGGAGGTGCAAGCTCCTCAAGAAGGATGGGGACAACCTATTTTGGCTCTCATTTGCAGATGGGAGCCACATCACATACCTTCCCCGGCCACTTCCACTTGGAGACGAGCTCTCCGAGCTTTTCATCCCAGTTGATCCTTTCGTGCCGAGGAGGCCTCAGAGGGCCATTGTTGAGAGGCACGTTGCGAGCTCCATCCGGGCTCATTGTGAGCAGCACATGCCCATACCGGAGGACGAGGAGATGCCTACTGCAGCACCCGATGATGATCCGGCACTTGCGAGCCTTCAGGCTCAGATGGCGGCCTTGACCACCCAGCATCAGGCATGACAGACCGAGTACCAGCGGACCATGCTTGAGCAGCAGTAGAGCTGGCAGACGAGCTTCGTCTCCTCCATGACCTCCCACTTTGACCAGAGGCAGGATGCGTGGCAGGCGGCTTAGCAGCAGCAGCTCGAGGCTCAGCAGTTGGCTTGGCAAGCCGGCTTTGAGACCTCATTTGGTCGTCGGATGGATGCTCAGCAGGCCCGCATCGACACGTTCTACCGCCGGCACGAGCACTTCTTCAGCCACTTTCCATATCCACCGGAGGAGGGTCCGGATGGTCCAGCCGGACCATCCCATTAGTGGTACCATCTTTTCTCTCTTTCCCACATTTGTCTTTGCTTTCAGTTTCCACTTTGAGGGCAAAGTGTGCTTCAAGTATGGGGGAGGAAATTATCATTGCATGTATAGTTTTTTTTGAGTGTGTTTGTTGTGAGTTGTAGTTTAAATTTCAGTTTGAAAGTCATATAAAAAAAAGAAAAAGAAAAAGCCAAAGAAAATGAAAAAAGGCATGAAAATCCTTGGATAAACCGAAAACCCGAAAGGGCGGTTTAGGCAAAAAGAAGGTAGTCTGACCAACCTTAGGTTGGTACAAAATTGGACTTGAGGGATGTGAGTTCCAAGTGAGATCATCAAACAAAAGAAGAGTGGCAAGGTGAAAACCCGAAAGGGCACCTTAGCAAAATGAGCGGCACCGAGTGTAGGTTCCCTTTTCGGCGTTTGGCGGCATAAGAAGGGGAGTCATTAGGAGGTTGTCCGGGTAGGTCACTCTGGGAGCAATAAGGATGGTAGTTTTCTCACCTTTTTCTCACATTTTCTCTCTTTTTCCGTCTTTCTTTCTGGCTTTTCTTTTCCATTGTCTATACCTCTTAACCATGCTTCTTGAGGCCTATGAGTCTATAAACTATTGTCATGTGTTTTACTCGGGACGAGTAAAAGGTCTAAGTATGGGGGAGTTTGATAGGTGATGGAATCACTATCATTTAGGATAGTTTTTAGAGTCTTTTTATCACATTAGTGTCGGTTTATGCTACTAACTCCTTGATCTAGAAGAAGAAGACTAAAATAAGATAAAAGAGGAGTTTTAGCACTTGGGAGTTGAAGATCATGCACGAAGCAAAGCTTTTGTTGCCTCACCGCCCCCGAGGAGCAGTGTCACCGCCCCCGCGGGTGACACCACGTTCCGGAGCGCAGCCTGCGTCTTCGCCAGCGCCAGGAACGAAGTATGTCGCCACTCCTTGGCGCCCCTGCGGTGACTTATCCTGAAGAAGCAAAGACCGGCCCTCCTGCGCCTCTACCTGCGTCTCATCCTGTGGAGCTGTGAAGCTGAAGAGTCAGTGTCACCGCCCCTGCGTTGACATTGGGCCGCCCCTGCGGCTCGGCATCTGAAGCGACAGAAAGTTGAAGAGTCAGGCGTTTGAAGATCATCAATGATCCGCCCCTGCGGAACTGTCAGGCCGCCCCTGCGGCCACGAAGAAGATCAAACGTTTTCGCCTGAACCGCCCCTGCGGATCTGAAGGCCTGCGGTTCAGCGATAGAGGCTTTACTCCGGCTGTTTACACCACCTTTATGGCATTAAAGGTGGTTGTTTTGGCCGGCCATTTACTCCCATTTAGTGTCATTTGTAGTATATATAGACCCATGGTTGATTGCTAGAATCATCCATCATTTTTCCACTTTTAATCTCTCTTGCTTCCTTTGTAATGAGCTTCTAAGTTTCCTTGCTACATTGGATTGATTTGAGACTGCATTATTACTACTTGGGTTGTAAGTTCCCTTTTTAATATAAGTTTTATTGAGTAATGTTTTGTGTTTCTTGGCCTTCATTTATCTAAATTGCATGTTTTCATTATCACTTAAGATTGATCGCCTTAGGTTCTAAGTTCATGCAAACAAATAGGATTAATAGATTCCGGATTCGAGTCTTTAGTCTAGTAGTAACCTTTAAGTAATAACGGGTTGTAATTGCTTGAAAGAAAAGAAACACAATTATAAAGATTATTTTAACGGTTTTAATCTTCTCTTTATATCCCTTAGTCTTTGTTTGAAAGCTAACTTGTGACTTGTTCTTGTAGATTTACGGAACACTAACTTGTTAAGTTGTGTTGATGCCGGTTGGCTCAACACATACATATGATCAAGACGGAAATATTACTTGAAACTTGTAAAAGGAACTCACCAAAGTAGTAATTGCATGCTTAGAATCAACCTAGTGTAGATTCACTCATCATCATCTTACCAATCTCTTTTAATTGCTTTTTAGTTTTGTGTGCATCAATTCATTCCAACCCCCCCCCTTTTTGTTACTTTGTCCCATAATCAATAATTGAATTTAATAAAATAACACAAACTCTCTTGGGTTCGACCCTTAATCACTATACTTGCTTTAGTGTTGAGTTCGGAAATTATTTTGACAAGATATAAACGACCTTAGGAAAAGTCTTAGTCAGGCGCCAAAAACTTGTTCGCTCCAAACGGTGTGTGCAAGCTTTAAATTTATATCCCAAAAAATATGCTTAAAACAAGGATGCGAACCCGTAGTGTACGGATCAATTGTAATAAAAAGCAAGAATTCCAGGGGTCGATCTCAGGGACTTAGGTGAAACTAAGCAAGAATAGGTTGTCAATGTAACTAATAACTACAAAAGCAATTAAAGTAATCAAAGATGATAATAAGGTCAAATAAGGGGGAAATGCGGATACTAGGGATTAAAACATCTAGTTGTGGTTCCGACTCAAGATCTCAAAGATAACGCGGACAAAGCTGAGGTTTTGCAAAGGTAAGGTGTTTCTAAGGTGGGAATAGATCACCGGGTAAGTCTCACTACTCACAATTCCAAAACAAAGCTCCTATTACCGGGTAAGTCTCAAGGTACTAAGGAAAGGAACTATAATCTCAAATCAACACACCACCTAAGGGAATAGAATCAACCTTTACCGGGTAAGTCTCAGGCTAACTCACAAAGATGGGATGAAGGCACACTAAAACCCCAATAAAGGATAAACCTTTATTACCTACACTTATGATCTTGGTTAAACAAACAAAGGAATCACCGGATAAATCTCATCCTAGGCTTGCATTGAACCAGGAAAGGTGTAATAAGGATAGGATTTGGAAAACTAGAACTCTTAACTCTCAGTTTCGGATCAGAAAAGGTCACCTCGTTCAATCAAGTTTCACCCCGGCCGAGATGTTAATCGACTGAGCGAGATGTTCTAGGGTTAAGGTTAAAGGCTCGAACTTTCAGGAACCTGTTGGGATTAAGATCATTCTATCATCATCTTTTCCACAACTTTCAGCCAATCACCTAAAATCGCACAAGAAATTTAGCCACTCATCATCATGATAACAATAATCAAATATATGGGAAAGGAATGAATATTCGAACAAGTAAACCTTAAGAAAAGGGCCTCAATAACTGAATCGAATAAACAATAAATCAGCGTTCCTCAATTCACAAGTCGAACAAGACAACAAACCAAAAGGGAATCTAAGAAAGTCTTACAAACTCCCTCAAAAGCTAACTTCAAACTATGAATCATTCCTTGATTGATCTTCAATCCTTCCTTCGAACTTCCAGAAAATGTCCTAATGTTGTGTATTCTCAGTCTCCAAGCCTGCGACGATGCTGAATTGTAGAAAATCCAGCCCCTTTTATAGGAGAATTATCTTCCAAAGATAATAATATCTTAAAAAGATAGTTTCCTATAAAATATATCCATATCTCTAAAATAGATCTCCCTAAAATAAGATCTTCCTTCCAGAAATCCAGCCCAAAAATATAAGATATCTTCTTTCCATAATTAAAAGATTTCAGCCAAAAAACATGATCTCGCCGGCAGGTGTTCGCCTCGGTCGGGACGCTCCTCAAGATCACCTCGGTCGAGGTGACACTGTAGCTGACCGAGGTAAATCTCAACTGAATGTGAAATCTCTCAAATCTGGTCCAAAGTAAATCTTATTCATTAATTCCATGCTTGCTGAGTTCTCTTTTCAGCTTCAGAATGTAGCTTCAATGACTCCTTAGCTCTATAGCTCCATTTTGATCCAAAACGTGTCATCTTACCTACGATTACAACGAAACTTGGTGTAAACCTCGATTTCCATAAAGGTAGATGAAACAACAATATAATCACATAATATACAGCCATACATGCAGATTTTTGAAGATAAAATGTCTAAACAAGTCCCAAAATATAGATTATAATACATGCTATCAACTAGTATCTTGTGAATTCACTTGTGCACTAGTTATGAGAGAATATCAACAAGATAATGTTTTGAATGTTGTGTAGTTGTTATGTGTTTTCTTTGTATCATATTAATGCAATGCTCATGTGAATACAATTGTGCATTGGTTATGAGAAAACATCAACTAGATAATGTTTTGAATGTTGTACAATTGTTATTTGTTGTTTTATATCATGTGAATGCAGTGTTTTATATATTTTGAATGATTTGATAATGTTTTTCGATGGGATAACGCACACATTTCACACACATGCTAGTTGTTGATAATCTGAAAGTGACTGGGAAGGATCAAAAGAAACTATTTGTCTAGAATGATGCCTCAACTAGGACTTTGTTGGGCATATGCATTTAATATCAAAAAGTCCATGGTTTAGAGCAACCGTTTCATTAGGTTGATATCGCCGCTGAAGTAGAGATGAAATTAGGTAGGAAATGCCCACTTGTTATTTGTTGCTTTTGTTTATATATCATGTGAATGCAGTGTTTATATATTTTGAATTATTTGTTGTACAATTGTTATTTGTTGCTTTTGTTTTTTTTAATTTCTGAAGGAAAAGGAAGATTACAAGAAATTTAGGAGGAACGGTGTACTATATGATCTAGAAGAGATGTGTGACAAAGTGTTTGTGAGCATTGTAGCAATGGGGCGACATTGTTTCACATCTATAATGAATGTGTCTTTACTCGTTGAGGGCGGACAAACTCAAAAGGAGAATGATGCTTTTTAGGACTTTGCAAACGAGGATGCGTTTAGGAATGGCAACGATTTTGCAAACTTGAAGAACATCGACTTCGATGCTCCCGATGATGATCTTTTGAGCAACATCCAGGAACAACTGATTGCACCGACCCCTTCTAGCAATACCAAGAAATGTCCAAGTACATCGAATGTGACTAAGGGTTCTACGCGAAACACAACATTTGTAGGTGGTTCAAACGCAAAAAGAAAGGGTCCAATGTTTCAAAGTTGTAGTGAACACCTTACGCTAGTAGAGTAAACTAAGTAGAAGATGTTGAGCATGTTTGAGGCTGATGTTACTATTTGGTTGCACCAAAAGAAAATTTTACCATGGAATAGTGCAACAATGCACTTGAAGAAATGGTTAAGACACAAGTATTAGAAGAAGATTCTCTTTTGTGGTGTTTTGCTACTTCGCAGATCATGATGAACCAACAACTTAGGCAAATATTCCTCATCATCTCACGCAAATCTTCCACGCTAGTGTTTTTGAAATACCAATATGCAAAAGTGAAGGGTATGAGTCCATGACTGATTGTTAATGCTTATGAGGCAGCGAATTAGTATTCTCCGAAGATGTAGCTAGTTATTATTAGTGCTTCTTGTTATTATTTTAAGAGATAAATGTTTTTCAATATTTATGAGTTGTTATCATGAAAGATTTACGTGCTTGTATTGAACGATGTAGTTATTGTATTTGTTATTTTTTTATTGTGTTTTTTAGTTCTTATGAGTTGGTTTACGAATGCTTGCAAAAGTAAATCAAAGTCTAAAAAGACGCAAAAAAATAAAAACAAATGGCGTTTATGCACATGTGATTGAAGATGAACTCATCTTTGTGCTCCGTATATTACTCCAATCAAGTGTACAAAGAACTAAACTATGATTGGGTATTGACGGGTTACAAATGAATGCCAAAAGTAATAGATCATAACTCTTTTCTAAGGTGTATAAGAGCTTTTTGGATGGAGCCGCATGTGCTTCAAAGGCTATGTGACAAGTTGGAGTCAAAATATGGACTAAGACGATATGGGGGACATGATGCTTTGGGAATATAAAAAATTGTGATATTTGTAATAGATTTTCATGATCCGGAGAAACAATCACCATTCATGAGGTTACAAATGCAATCACAAGTAAGGCACAAGGGTATACATGACATGCAAGAGATCTACTAAAACTGTATTCCTTGACGTTCTCCGTTGATCTAAACAACTATTGAAAACTGAAAAATTTAGTTTTTTCGAGGTAATAAATCTCAAGAACTACACTTTCATCGTTATTTGCAAAAAGAAATTATATCTTGATGACATGTAATCATAAATTATATCTCGTTGACATATAAAAGTTTGCTTATACCTCTATCACTGTGGAATCCAGTAAAGAAGAAGCTCTGGGGAAGAAGAAGCTTCGGGAGGAGAAAAAAGCTCCAAGAGGAAGACGAAGCTCCTGGACGAAGACGAAGCTTTGGGGAAGGCGAAGAATGAACAACACGGGTGGTGAAGGAATTGAATTAGAGAAAAAGAAGCTCTCAATTTGGGGGTTAGGGTTCGATAAAAATCAAACAGAGAATTTGAGGTGTCGATTGAGTCAAAATCGAATGCCGCAATTTCATTGCTTATGATGCTATTGAAAGAGATGATGATTGTGAATGATGATGGTTCTTGTTCATTGGTTTCTAAAGTTTGTTTCCTAGTTTCTATTGTTATGAATTTATTAGATGTCTTTTTAGATTTTGAATGTGTTGTTGGTCTAGATTGTTAGAGTATGAGGCTAATATATCGGGTCTTGTATATTGAGTTATATGTTAGGTTTATTCTTTATTTGTTAGTTTATCTTTCCTTTTGTTAGTTTATCTTTTTATCTCTTTATATTTGTCTATATAAATAATATTTGATCAATGAAATAAACAAGCTTTTAGTTCACAAAAATATCTACATGGTATTTGAGCACTTTTCTTACCTACGCTTCCGCACAAAACAAAACCCTAGGTGCGTCATCATTACCGCCACTGGTGATGACAACTTTCACCGACGGAAGCGGTATCATAAACGACTTTGACTACTGGTAACAGAAACGGGCGGATATCATCTCGCTAATCACAACCCAAACTCAGGATAATGAGATCCGGATCAACTTGCGTCTTAAGGTCTGAAGGAAGGGAGGTCCTTTTTCAAGCTAAGACTGTTCAAACTTGAAGTTGTTGAATCACACTTCTAACTTGAGGGAGAGTGTTAGAGTATGAGCTTAATATATTGGTTATAGTATATTGGGTCATATGTTGAACTTATCCTTTATTTGTTAGTTTATCTTTCTTTATACTTGTCTATATAAATAATATTTGATCAATGAAATAAACAAACTTTCAGTTCACAAACTCTACATAGATTAAGGTTTACTGACTTCCCACTCTAAAATCTTTGTTTTTGAGGAGGAGTTTTGAGAATAGAGGACTTTTGCTAGTCATGGAAGTCGATCCATATTGTTAACCTCGTTTATTAGTTTATAGAGAATGTCATTGTTTTAGCTCTTGTAATATAGACCTCTGGAAGTCGGAGCTCAAGATTGGTTGAGAGTATCTTCGACACGAGGCGTCAGACGTTTTGGTGTCAAGGGGAAGTTGAGCCCAAGATATGTCGGACCGTTCGAGATTCTTGAGCGAGTTGGAGAGACAGCATACAGACTTGCTTTGCCATCGAGACTCGAGGGTGTTCACCTAGTCTTCCATGTGTCTCAGCTATGGGAGTACATACTAGACACGAGTCACGTCGTCAGTCACGAGGATCTAGTGATCGAGCCAGACCACACGTTTATTGAGCACCCGGTGGCTGTCTTACAACGTAGTACGAGACGCTTGCGTTCGCAAGGCATACCGATGAAGAAGATTCAGTGGTCGGTGTGAGGAGTTGATGAGGCGACTTGGAAGACAGAGGATAGTATCCAGAGGAACTATCCGGAGTTTTACGCTAAGTTGGATGCACCGTTAGCGTAGTCGTTTTGTTTGGTTTTTCCTTTGTTGCATTGCGTATGCTTTTTTGTAACGTTTTGAGTTACGTGCCCCGAGTGGGAATATATGAGTTCAGTTCTGTTTTGTGTGTTGTATGTGATCGTTCGGGTTTTCGCAAGTTTCGGGGCGAAACTTCTTTTTAGGGGGATTTGATGTAAGATCCCACTTTTGACATTCACCGCCCCCCGCGGTGAAGAAGGTCGTCCCAACAGCCTTGAGGTCTGTCACCGCCCCCGCGGTGAAAATGATCCGCCCCTACGGCTGAGGCGATCCGCCCCTGCGGATGCGCTGTAGATCGTGCCCGATCTGCTTTCGTTCGTTTTATCTTCCTTCCATAGATAGAATATCCGATCTTCTATCTTATGGGTCATTTTCCTTATTTTCTTTCTAACCCTAGACGTCATTCCTTTTTATCTTTCTAGCCGTTCCTATATATTCCCATCTTTTTTTCTTTTCCTTGTTTCTTGCTTACGTTTCTTTAACCCTTGAGAGCTGCAACAATCATCTTGCTTCCTGTGACCTTGCTGAACGTGTAAGTTCATCTCTTCTAGTTTCTTCATCACATTCATGTAATTGTTGCATCCCGTTCTCTTCTGTTTCGCTTCTTCCCTTCGTTCTTCCTTTTCTTCTTCTCCAAGGATCAAGATCGAGTCTTGATCCCTGTTGTTGGTTCCGTTGGCGATATGTTGGTGTTCACAGGCTCCCTTGGTCGAGTCTTGTAGAGTTGAATCAAAGGATCGAGCTTTGGATCCCTTGTTGTGAAGTTTATGTCGAGAGAAACTCGACAGCGCCTTCTGTCACGCAGCCGCACCCGCGCCTGCACATCCCCGCTCCCGCGGCAAGCCGCCCTGCACCTTGCTCCGCCGCCCATGCGTTTTCTTTTGCAGTAACTCCCGTTCTTGTGAGTTGCTTCCTTCCTTGCTTTCCTCGTTCCTTTCCTTGATTCTTATGGTTGTTCCTCGCCCCCTGAGCATGCTGTAAGACTAAGGTTGAGCCCTTAGCTTGTGAAAATATCTTAGAGATCATTGAGGCTCGAAGTTATAGATTTCTAGCAACCGTTTTGTTCCTGATCCGTGATGCTTCTGTGAACATGCTTTCCTTGCTCCTTTCCAGAGGGAAACTGAGCCGTCTCTGAGTTGTTTGTTGACCTTTGAGTTACTTCGAGTGAGGTAAGTCCCTTGGACTTACTTAGCTTCGTTCCGTATATTAGTTAGAGTGTTTTGGCTTGTTTGTGTTATTATTATTGTTATAACGGATAACCGGAATAGGATTCACCTTTTACAACCTTAACTGATCCAAGTGTATGATAACCGGGCGGTGACCACTTGTCTAGTTCTATAGGAGACTAGAATGTGCTCTTGCAACCCAGACCCGTAGGTGACGGATAGTACTGATTTCTTCCTATTGGTAGACGAAAGCGGAGACGAGTTGTAGGAGATTAATTCTCGTATGACAAAAGAAGTTGAATTATTTAATGGATAACTTTAAGAAAGATAATAACCGGTTGTGTGCAAGCATGCTATGTGTTTCCTTTATCTTATGCGTGTTTGTGCCTTTACGCTCTTGTTGATATCTAGAATGTTAGCTAACGGTTTATACCGTCGTTGTAGATATTCCGCAGGTTCAGGATGTTGCTGAGTGATCTGGATGGTGTGGTTAGCCGGGGTTCCCGTACATTATAGGACGGGATCGAGTTTATGTTTTGTTATTGCTTTTCCCTTTTGTTCAGTCGAGTCTTTTATACTTTCCTTTGTTTAAACATTTGGTTTCATATTGAGTTTTGATTTTCATTCGTTTGTGTCTTGTTGTAAGATTCGTTGTGCTGTTGCTACTTTGATGGTCGGGACTCATTGTACGGTTCTATCCCGTAGTGCTTCAAGTTCCTAAAACTTGGGGTGTCACATTTAAATCCTCACCTATGTTAAATGGAAGTGGATAACACAATATCATTAATATATAAATTCAATTTAATTACACTATATGAATTTCATAAATATTTACAATGTCGATTACACAAAGTTAACAAGTGGCCGATATTCAACGTGATTAAGTTATATGTCACTACAATGAGAAGGAAAAGGAGGGAAATTTGAAGACGCAAAAGTGTAAACATTGATATGTCATTAAGCACCATAAACTAGGTACTAATTTAACATTAATTATGGAATTGCTTTTTCCTATTAACTTACTTAAATTGGAATTAAAACTTTATTTATTAAAGAAAAATCTTTTTTAGGACCTCCCTATATAGAGTAGATTACATTTTGGAGTGGAAGCGGTGGCAGTTGCGACCAAAATTCAAATGCAATTAAGCAAACTAATAGCCCATTAGTCCAAGCAATCCGGAATTAGGGTGATCTAATCAGAATGCATAATGTATGAAAAAAGAAAAAGGTTAAAATCTGAAATTCCAACCTATGAGTGAAAAGTGTGAGAAGGTCCATGCAAAACCATTGGCGCCAAAGACGTAGGGCGCCCACAAAATGGTAAGTGGTTTTGACAGGGATAGTGAACCCGGTTTAAGGCATTTGTACGGACTCCGTAAAACCGGGAGGAAATAGATGGGTTTGATTAGAGTAACGCAGTCACTCACGTTATATGTGGCGACTCACTTGTGAATGCATTGGCCACGTTTCTTGCTTTCTCTTCTCTTGGTTAATATTTTATTATTTTTTAATCTTAAACTTTACCCTGCTTTGTCGCTTTCACATCTTGTCGTTCACTGCGTAAATTACTGTATCTGCCACTCCATGCATGCATTATTTTACATCGAATTACAAGTGTACAGTGTTAAATTAGGGTTCTTGCTATTTGTACCACCATATACATGCTACACATATCACATCTACGCTTAAGTATGGCGTTGGCGTAGTGTAAAAAAAAAAAAAAATTTTTTTTTTTTTACCTTACTACGCCTACGTAATACGTAGGCGTAATAAGTTTTCCTTCATTTTTCGAACTAAATATATGTTACGGACTACTACGCATCGGTCACGCGTAGTCGTAACCATTTTCCTTTATTTTTTGAACGGAAGAAGCTTTTTGATACGGCTACGCATTGCGTACGCGTAGTCAGGGTACGAATAGCAATCTCGAATTAGGGTCGACATATAACATATGAGTATAAAGATTAATTCTTAAAGGATTAAGGTTGTGATATTAGTGACATATTATCTCATCACTTCTTGTTTTGGTGTCTCCCATTAGAAATGACGTACTTAGAGATAGTGTTTTAATTTGGTAAAAATACACCTTATAAAGGAAAAAGGCAGAGTTTAATTGAGAGATAGAAAGTTAAGAAATGTATAAAAGAAGGCAAAGGTTATTACGATAAATCAAAATATTTTTTTTTTTGTATAAAATGAACTTTATTTTTATCTTACACCCTCAACAACTATACAAGATAATTGAATCATTTGAATTTAATTAACTATGTTTTTCATAGATGATTAATAATGAGAACGATTATTAATCGTATTTTAGCCAATTTTTTATTGTAAAAGAAAGATAATTAATAAGATATCTAAACCTTTTTCATTTAAATAATTATACTTTATAAAATCATGCATTATAAAACTATTATCAATTTGTATTTTAGATTATATTTTTCAGTTATTAATTATAAAGAAAATATATTCATAATGATGATTAATTTGATTTAAATTTGTTATTAGATTTTGTAAAAACTTTTTTACTATTTTTTATTTATGATTTATTAGTACATATTTTTTAATGTTATTTTCAGCTCATATTTTTAATATTAATATATAATGGGAATGTTTACTATCCAAATATAGAGATTTAAAACAAATCAGGGCTGTCATTCTATTAGTTTAACCTTTTTAATGCATTAACTTAAACATTTCATCATATCAATTTAAATATTTTATGATTTGTGTTATTTCCTTTGGAAAAAAGTAGTTTGTTTTATAATTAATATTTGATTATATTAGTTTATATTTAATATAATATATCACTATTAACAAACTGATTTTTAAAATTAAATATTAAAATATTAATTTATGTAATTTATTATTTTGCAAAGTATGAACTAAATATCATGTGATTATAAAATATTGCGTTACATAATAAAGGAGAAAAAAAGGATAAAAAGTGGCAAAAAATGAAAATAGAGGGTTGAGGTGAACAAGGTGGCACATCAAGTTAGATATTGAAGACAAGTCGCTCGGATTTGCCTCGGACTCGGCTCGGGATAATTCTTATAACTAAACAAGTTGAACACGATAAATTACAGCATGTCAAGTAGTAATGTTAAGCCAAAACGAACCCGAACGAGTCTAAATGAACCCGAGCCCTAATGAGCGTAAACAAAAATGAGCTCGGCTTGTCGAAAACGAGCTAAATGAGCCGAACACGAACTTCAAATGAAACTCACTCTCCGAGACCGAGCATGATTTTAGGCTCGGTTTAAGAAAAACCCACAAGAGAAACCCTGGAAGTGCAAACCCACAACAGAATAGCACCCCCACACCCTTACACAAAACCTGCAGGTGCAAATCATCTGGATGCCTTATTTCACTCTCTCTCCTCTAAACTACAAAACCCACAACAGAATTCACCCTTCTTCACGCTTAAAGAGCGTTTCTTTTCCTGCATTCTCACACCAACAATTTCATCTCTAATTTGGTCGGCGGAGATGAGAACCAGCTGTAACGGCTGCAGAGTGCTCAGGAAGGGCTGCAACGACGATTGCGTCATTCGCCCAAGCCTAGAATGGATCAAATCTCCCGATTCACAAGCCAACGCCACCGTCTTCCTCGCTAAGTTCTACGGCCGTGCTGGCCTGCTCAACCTTCTCTCCCCCGGCCCAGCCCAACTCCGGCCTGGTAATTCTCCTATAACTACTACATCTAAATTGCAGATCTTGAGTCCTAGAATTTGAATTAAAATAATTGATTCTATGTTCAGCTATATTCAAATCCCTGTTGTACGAGGCATGCGGTCGGATCGTGGACCCGGTTTACGGTTCGGTCGGGTTAATGTGGTCGGGTCAGTGGCACCACTGTCAAGGCGCCGTCGACGCCATCCTGAGAGGCCTTCCGATCATCCAAGTCCCGGAGCCACTTTCACATCCGCCCGATCATACGAGGTCCGCCGTCGCCGGTGGGTCCCACGCCATTCCGCTAGCTGCCGCTCTGAAGCTTTGTGACATCCGTCACGTCTCCTCCTCCTCCTCCGGGCGGTCGAAGGTGAAAGTAGCGACGCCGGAGCGGTGGGAAGAAGTCGAAGCGGACGAGGATGAGAGCTTGTTCTCGAACGAGACCGTGGAGGCGAGTGTGGCGAACCCAGACATAACCGGGTATCCGGGTTTGGAGCTGAGGCTGGGTTTAGCCAAGTGAATGGAGACAAAGTGGGTACGTGACGAGGAAGAGTAGGTCACGTGAGAAGGAGATGGTGAGAGTTTCTGTCAGGTGGCATTTTGGCGGCTGTACGTCTATCTCAGCAAAGGCCTTATCTTTTGTCTATTTTCTGAGTTTCAATATGTATTTCCTTTTTCTTTTTGCAAGTTATATTGGGTGTGTACTCAAATATAAATATATATGGACTATTTTGATGGTCACGAAATCGTAATTTGAATGAAGTTAACGTAGTCGCATGAGGCATGTTAGAAAAAGCAGTAAAATGACAAAATCAAGAAAAAGCGGTCAAAGAAGTCAAAATTTATCCCACGTATGTACGGACGTGCCCGCCATGCACCGCCCTTAACAGCTGTTTCTGAATCACTTATTATTAACTCTACTACGCAATTGCGCAACTGCTTTTCTTTTACCTTAAGGCTTCAATATTTATGGATCAATTTTCTTTTTTTTTTTTACATAAAAATGAAGTTTAATATCTTAAAGATGATTGAATTATTTTCTGACCTGAGGATGTGTATTTTGAGATTATTAGTAGTATATTTTACATTAATATGTGAATATGTAGGACTGATAAATTACTAAATATATTTAGGATAAAAAAGAATATTTTAAACAAAGAATAACTTAAAGGGATATCTGGGTCATAGACAGCCACATGACCAATGCCCGAGGCCCAAAATTAGACTAACCAGTTTAAGTAGTCCAACAGTAACAGGCCCATGTAGCCGATTAAGTTTTCTTTGGAACCAGTAGATAGGTGAAGATGATTTAGATGAAGGTGTAGTCGAAGGTTATTGTAGCTAATTGAATCAAGCTTAAAATAGAGCGATAACGAAAGCATCACTGAGCAATCACATTGGAAGAATCTCTCAAAGCTCTCTCTGAATGAACCCTAGTAGAGTGTACGATAGATGGTCAAAGCAGTCGAGTGTGAACAAGTGACCTTTTATACCCATCTAGTAAAGAGCGACGTGTTTAAATTAATGATATCAATAGGAAGACCGTCCGGCTATAGAGTGGCTACGTATGAGATTAGGGGGGTCAATGGGTCAGTTTTGAAACGGGGAGTACTATTCATCCCTATATCCGTTTTGTATAATGTCCGCGTCCCATTTTTATCCCGATATTGAAAATTGTCCCCATCCCCAGCCCCAACCCCGTCGGATATTCGTCCCCATCGGGGAATCCCCGTCCCCCATTTAATTTTTCCCATTTAAAATTTTTATGGGTTTTCATTGTAAAAATCTCTATTCTCATCCCCGTTTAACTTTAAGGATTTTAAAAAAAACATTATCTCGGTAATAAACGTGAAATTAGACCATAAAATAAAAAAATGTTACTTTTTTGATTATATAATAAAAAAACACGAGAAAAAAAGGAAGAAGAAAACTTCTTTTTTTTAGAAAAATAGTACAAATTTGTCAAAGTAAAGTTATATTGTGTATATATTAGGTTTTGATCATCGTGATTTGACATTTATGACATATTCAAAAATTTTATGAAGGTGTTATCCTTATATGATCGAAAACCAAATTAAGATTGGTTACCATTAGCATGCATATAATCTACGCATACAATGTACATTTTAATTGAAATGTTATCCTCGTATTTTTTTCAAAATATACTTTGTGTAAGTAGGAACAAGTATGATACTATTAAGTCTTAAAAAACAAAAGAGTATATAGTTTATTATCCTTAGTTCATGATTACAAGATAAATGTCAATTTATATTATATTAATATATATTTTAATTAAAATGTTGATGTGGTTTAATTTGTTGTTTAAAACATCACCTATCCAATTTGTCAAACTATAAGTATATTTGTATATATTAAGTTTCGTTCGTTCAAGTACGATCGAGACTCGTAGTACAAACTAGTGTAAACTATAATAATTATATCAGTCTAACATTTGGATTACGATCTCAATATAAAGTGTTATATTATTTATCATTTTAATTTAATGGTTTAAGATTTAGGTTGCACATCCAATCATGTATCTGAAAGAGTAAGACACGTTAAAAAACACAACATGCAGTGTGATGCGCATTAGATCATCGTGATTGACGTTCATGACATATTTAAATTTTTCACGAGGTGTTATCCTCATATGTTCGAAAACCAAATTAATTAAGGGTTAACATTAGCATAATTTACATACATAATTATCAAATAAATATTTAAAATTAAAATACATTTTGTACAAGTAGGAACGAGTACTCTTAAAGTACCAAAGTTAATATAGTTTAAAATTTTAGTATTCATCGTCAATATTTTAATTAAACATGAAACTACAATGAAAGTGTTATATAAATATAATTTGTTTATTTATGTATTCCCGGCAGATTCTTTGTCGGAGATCCCATCGGTTTACCCGCCGGAGATCCTCATCGGATTACCTGTGTGGGATCCCCATCGGATTACCCATCAGGGTTCCCCAACGGGTTCGGGTTCGAATTGGGGGACGGGGCGGATACCCTATCTTCATCCCCGTCTCCATCCCCAAGCGGGGAATCAAAATTTTCCCCATCCCTGTCCCCGTCCCCATTTAAAATCCCCGTTTCCGTCTTCATTAGGGGTGTCAATGGTTCGGATATGGTCGGGGAGTACCCTATTCATCCCATCCTCGTTTAATATAATGCCATCGGTCCCCATCCCCATACCCGTTCGGGTATTGAGAATTGCCCCCATCCCCGTACCCGTCGGATATTCGTCCCCATCGGGGAATCCCCGTCCCTGTTTAATTTCTCCATTTTAAAACTTTATGGGTTTTCCCGTAAAAATCTTCATCCCCGTTTAACTTTTAGGAGTTTGACAAAAAAAACATTGACTCGGATAATAAATGTGAAATTAGACTATAAAATACAAATTGTTACTTTGTTTAACTATATTAATAACAAAAAAAACACTAGTAAAAAAAGAAAGAAGAAAATTTCATTTTCTTAAAAAAAATACAAATTTGGCAAAATAAAGTTATACCGTCTATATATTAGGTTTCGTTCGTTCAAGTAGGATCGAGACCCGTGATACAAACTTGTGTAAGCTAAATTAATTATATCTTACTAACATTTAGATTACGATCTTAAGATAAAGTGTTATATTATTTTATCATTTTAATTTTACGGTTTAGGATTTAGATTGCACATCAAACACACGTATCTTAAAGAGTAAGACACAACATGTAGTCGGATGTGTATTTGATCATCATGATTTGACGTTCACGACGTATTCAAAAATTTCACGAGGTTTTATCCTATATGATCGAAAACCAAATTAATATAGGTTAACATTAGTATAATTTACACATATAACTATCAAATAAATACTTAACGTTAAAATACATTTTCTGTAAGTAGGAACGAGTAATCTTTAAAGTACAAAAGTTTATATAGCTTGAAATTATAGTAATCATCGACAACTTTTGAATTAAATATGAAACTACAAAGAAATTGTAATATAAATACAATTTGTTTATATATGTATCCCCGACATATTCTCCGTCGGGGATCCCCATCGGGTTCCCGTCGGGGATCCCCATCGGGTTCCCGTCGGGGATCCCCAACGGGTTCGGGTTCGAATCGGGGAGCGGGGCGGATACCACTATCTTCATCCCCGTCCCCATCCCCAAGCGGGGAATCGAAATTTTTCCCATCCCCGTCCCTATCCCCGTTTAAAATCTCCATCCCCGTCCCCATGACGGGTAATACCCGCAAATTTCGGGTAATCTCCACCCCATTTACACCCCTAGTCTTCATGACGGGTAATACTCGCGAATTTTGAGGAATCCTCGCCCCGTTTACACCCCTATATGAGATTTATGGTCAGATAAGGATATATCCATCCAACTATCCAAGTAGGACCGTGCAAACTGTCCGGATCGACGGAACATATTGACTTTTAATAAAATAATATAATTAAAAAAAATATTTGGATGTCTCAGATCCGATCTGAACCATATTCACTTCCTTTTCCAAAAAAGTATTAAAAGCGTAAAAAACGGTCCGGGACATTATGATTCATCATCAGACCAAACCGTAATGTCATAAACCGGACTAGAATCTGCTGGGAAAAAATCCGCGTTCCCAATACTCCGAGCATATAAGCGGGTATTTTGTTGCACACTCACACTCACTAACCTCACTTTATGTATAGCCTTTGATGGATCGAACACACTCTTTGTTACATTCCAAATATACAAACATCATTACATATTTATACTAATGTATCTCGATTACTACACAAGACCTAAAGCACCGACCTACATAATTCCCTAAACATGATTAATAGTACTAATCTTAGAATAATCTAGATTATGCAAATACAAGTCGGTTACCACTTAAATCAAATACACTAACCGACCTTCACATATTTCTACCTATAATTACACAATTTCCCCACAAATCTAGACAATTCTATATCATCCTAAGTATGTAGCTTCTTGTAATTTCTAGACCCTCACTGCAAAAGAGCTGCAGTAATAATAATCAACCCATTTAGCCCATTAATTAATAAGAATATGAATTAACTTAACATTTCCTCCCTTAATTCATATTTTAAGTACCTCCACCGTATTTGAAAAAGTTACCTTCGTTCGCTTCTAAGTTTCGGCTCCACCACCTCTTTCTTGCACCGCTCTTCCATCTAAGAAGCAAATATTCTTCTCGTCTTTGCGGCCTCACATCACCAAGCGTCTTCCCTTGAACACCTTGCACCATCTTCTTGTGCCGACGAACCTATACCCCTCCATCATCATCGCTCCCAACGAGATGACATTTACGTACGCCGATGGCACATACCTCACATTGTGTAGAGTGTGGCTTGTACCGTTATGAAGCCTCATCCTCACGCTTCCGGTACTTTCTACTTTCAACTTCTCACCACTCACTGAGTTGAAGTGACCAAACTCTCCACCAATCTTCTAGGTGTCAAATATTGCTTGGTCTCTACAAACATGTATCGAGGCAGCACTGTCCATCACCCACTCTGACTTGGCGGTCTCCTCACCCATCGCCAAGTAAACATCACCATAATCAACTTCACCAACTTCACTGATCACATTTGTACAAGAGTTCTCACTCTTCTTTCCCGTCGACATCTCTCTCAACTTCTTTAAGTCCTCCCTCATCCGAGGACACCGGGCTTGCATGTGACCCTTCTCTCCGCAGTAGAAGCACTCGACCTCATTCCAATCTCGCCGCGAGCCTGATCTCTGCTCTGGTCATACTGCCTCCTCTATTGACTCCTCCCTCGTTCTCGCTCCCCTACAACTAGTATGCGATCCGCTCCTTTGTCGGTAGCATCATTCTTCATCATCTTCTCACTCTCCCGCAAAGCAGCGGTCACTTCATCCAGAGTGAGAGACTTCCTTCCTACAAGTAACGTCTGCACCAAAGACTTGTAGGACTTCGGCATTGATGCTAGCAACAACAACGCTTGCTCCTCTTCCTCAATCTTGTCATCAACATTCAACAATTGATATACTAGTTTATTAAACGAGTTAATGTGGTCATGAAGATTACCTCCTTTCTCCATCTTGAGCGAGTAAAGCTCCATCTTCAAGCAGAAACGGTTAGTCAACGACTTCGACGCATAGATGCTCTCGAGCTTCTCCCACAACGCCTTCGGTGTGGTCTCCTTCAACACACCGTACTTAATCTCGGGAGTCAACACCAACCGAGTTGTACTCACCGCCATCCTCTGGATGCTTCGCCACTTCTCCTCGCTCATCGATCCAGGCTTCTCCTCCTCCAGAGCTTGGTCAAGACCCTGCTGCACCAATAGGTCTTGAATCGTACTCTGCCACAAAGTGAAGTTGATATTCTCGTCAAAGAGTGGAATCTCGAACGCCCTCATCGCTTCGGCCGCCATCGCGCCAACATGAGATTCTTCAAGCAACAAAGTTTACCCGAACACCACCACCGTGACCCCGGCTCTGATACCAGTTGTTGGGAAAAACTTCGCGTTCCCGAACACTCCGAGTATATAAGCGGGTATTTTGTTGCACACTCACACTCACTAACCTCACTTTATGTATATCCTTTGATGGATCGAACACACTCTTTGTTACATTCCAAATATACAAACATCATTACATATTTATACTAATGTATGTCGGTTACTACACAAGACTTAAAGCACCGACCTACACAATTCCCTATATATGATTAATAGTACTAATCTTAGAATAATCTAGATTATGCAAATACAAGTCGGTTACCACTTAAATCAAATACACTAACCGACCTTCACATATTTCTACCTATAATTACACAAATTCCCCACAAATCTAGACAATTCTATATTATCCTAAGTATGTAGCTTCTTGTAATTTCTAGACCCCACTGCAAAAGAGCTGCAGTAATAATAATAAGCCTAACCCAATAATTAATAAAAATATGAATTAACTTAACAGAATCGATAATTGTTGTTCAAGACTGGTCCAAATATGTACATTTCTACATATAAGGCATCGGGTTGAACTTTCAGGCCCATCATCATTCGTCCTTTCAAAGCACCACATCACAATCGTAAAACATTTCACACATAAACAACCATGTTAGAGACAGGGTTATAGTTGTAATTACTTGTTATTAGGTTAACCCTAAGGGTTCCCTTTGTGTATATATTTAGCATTGACTACACTGAGACGTTTGCTCCTATGGCTAAGTTTGTCACTATTAATCTATTTGCTACCCTCCGAAATTGGGAGCTTCATGAGAGGAATGTTCACAACGCTTTTCTTCATGGTGATCTACGTGAGAAAGTCTACATGCTCCCTCCGTCTAGTTTTTCCACCTTCAGTAAGGTTTGTCGTCTGCGCAAATCTATATATGGCCTTCGACCAGTGCCTCGCAACTGGTTTCACAAGTTTATTAATGCTCTTCTTCGATATGGATTTTAACAGTCATACGCTGATTATTCCCTTTTTCACATATTATTCCCTTTTTCACATATTGCAAGTCAGGTATCACAATTCACATCCTTATCTATGTTGATGATCTAATTATTTCTATCAACAATCCTGCCAACATCTCCAAATTCAAGGTTCCATATGAAAGATCTTGGTCACCTCCGTTTCTTTCTTGGCATTGAAATAGTCAAGACTCGATCTCGCATTTGTCTCAATCAACACAAGTATGCGCTACATATTATTACTGATGATGGCCTTGTTGGTTGCAAACCAACTTCGTTCTTATGCCTATCGACCACAATATGCAAACGGACTCCGTTGCTTCTCTGGCTGATCCGGAAAAATATAGGCGCCTTGTTGTTTGTTTGATCTATTTGTCTATTACTCGCCCTGAGCTATCCTACCCGGTTTACATTTTGCCTCAATTCATGTCCAATCCTCGTAATGGTCATTGTGAAGCTGCCTTGAAAGTTGAAACTCCTACGGTACCCCAAGCTTTTGCTTTTCTCACACTCTAGTGATTTGTTTATCAATGCCTCTTGTGACTTTGACTATGTTTCTTGTCCTCTCACTAGACGATCTAGCACGGGTTACTACATCCTTCTCGGTTCTTCTCTGATCTCTTGAAAAACTAAGAAGCAAGTCATTGTTTCTAGATCTTTGGTTGAAGCTTAATATATAGCCATGTCAACCACCATTTGCGAACTTCTTTGGCTTCGCTCCGTACTTCTATCTCTTGGTGTTCATCATGAGCTTCCAATGAAGCTCCATTGTGATAATTAAGCAACAAATTACATTGCCAATAATTCGGTATTTCATGAGCTAACCAAGGGGCACTATTCTTATTGTTTTCACGCATGACATCACCTAGATAGCAACTATTAAGACTAAATTCTTAGGCCCTTCTCACTTCAAGTTTCTACTATCTAAGCTTGCGTTGTCATTTCCCCACCTCCAGCTTGAAGAAAGTGTAAAAAACATAATCATACTTATAACTAGGAGTATAGGCCTGTGCTACGCACAGACATCCCGTTACACTTAAAATTAATTTTGATGTTATAATCAATTGATCAGATGTGGTAAAAAAATAGTTTATATCAAGAATATGGAGTTCAAGAAGGTTAATTACATTGTGGGTTGCAGATAAAGTAATTCATTAATCATAAAGTATGCTACAAAATATTATTGAGTTGGACTAAGGTAAGAAAAAAAATAAATCAAATGTATAAATGAATTCAATAATATATAAAGAGGTTGTTGTTAATGTATAAATTGTTAAACGTGTAATAATTATGACTATATTTATTGAAAAAAAAACTCATTCTTACTGTAGGTAGGATTTACTGGATTTACTGCTTATTAGGTTAACCAAAAGAGTTCCTCTTTTTGTTTATATTTAACTTTACGATAAATAGATAAAAGCATAGTGAGTTTATCAAACTCTATAAAGCACAAGCATCTTGATTATGTATGTTTATGCAAGCTCACCAGATGAACCTTGGCTAGTCATTGCACCCATCATGACTAGCTATTATTACTCCAATGAGATATTGCATAGCTCGTGACAATGATATACCATACACATATCAAGGTTAAGGCAATTAGTTTCAAACTAAGTATACTATGCAACTTAGGATTAGACCTGTATAAATCCGGGCTCGGGCCGGGCTCGGGTCGGGCCATACCTAAAAACTCTACCCATAAGGTGCGGGCCGGCCCGGATGACCCGTATGTACTTGCTTGTGCGTTTTTTCCCGAAATTTATCGTTCAAAACAAGTCATATAATAAATTTAATACACACTTTCAATCCAATTATACTTGCATAGTGTACTACCAACAAGTTCAATAACAATCAATACACAGAAATGAACAAGTCCAAATACCTAAAACACAATAAGTACCATTACAGTCAAGCTATCCTATAATCTTGTGTTACAAATGAACATAACTCGTCAAAATTCTCTAAACAAACTAAATGAACAATCAGAATATGTGACACTCAAACAATATAAATTGTATACACATATATAAAATATAATATATGTATAAAATTGTATACGGGCCGGACCGGGTTAGCCCGCGGGCCAAAATGTTTACCCGTATCCGTCCCATCAAAATACGGGCCAGGCCGGGTCAGGCCCGAACGGGCCAAACTTGTTGCCCATACCCATGTTTTTTTCCGGGCGGGCGGGCTGGACGGGCCGACCCGGTTTTGTACAGGTCTACTTAGGATCGATCATCAAACATAACATGAACATTAAATATACATGAATTGCTGGGATGGATCCACAAATCAGTATCTTTAATTTTTGCTTCTTGAACAAGAAAATTCAATTCAAATAATGATTGTATTTCCCTTTTATGGTTAATTTTACAATCCCTCAGCACCAACAAATGACCTCTCCAACTTCATTATCAGTGTTGAATCTTCGAAACATAACATACACCAATTAAGGTAGGTAGGATGACCAAAAGAAAGAGATGAGAGGGCAAAACAAATTGATGTGCACCTATTTTAATGTAATTTTTCAAAAAGATGGTACTTTTATTTCTCCTACATACTGCAAAGAACCTCCTTGACTACAGATGATCAGTCTTCCTTTTTAGCAATGAAGAGCAAGTTATGTTAGAAAAGCAACCACGTTGACAAGATGGAGTAGTTGCAGAATCTTCCAAGAAAACATGGACCATGAAAGCAACTTCATCAATTCAATTTAAACAAGTTGGTTCCCTAAATCTGAAATAAAGTGCAACCCCTTACAGTAATAATACATAGACTATACACTAGTTCATTATCTTGTAGCGACTACTCCGTATATGACACTTTAAGGGACCACGCCAGTGTCACCTTTCATCTTCTTGTACAAACTGTCAACCTCAAAATTTCATTCGCTAACGTCTTTTCTGTATCAACTTGTTGTTTAGACGGATAACGTAGATTTAATTGTCATGTTATACTTTGGTGGTTTACTAGACTTTTAGGTTGTCACAGGATAAGATTGTCAAGAAATGTCATGTCTTTGAGGGAAGTCAAGGTTTACTCACTCTTTGGCCTAATAGACAGGAGATATAACATACTGCTCTTCTTGTCTAACAATGGCCCATCAAACCATAAAGATTACTACTGAAAAACTAGCTGCACAAGAGTTTCATCTCCCTTCACTATTTGTTGAGCTTAATAGACAAGTGCAACTTGGTTTATATACTCTAGTTACACTTGCAGGTAAGGTCGGTGAGCTACTCCTCCTATTGTCAATTGGTTTTAGGATGAGACCTCGTCGGGTTTGTGTGTTGGGCCTGCCTAATGTGCATGTGCACTCGTATGCACACTAATCCCGCTCTATTGGTCCGTCTGTATCGGATTTTGACATGGTATCAGAGCGGTAAGCTTCTATCCGGCTCGCGATCCTAACCTGTGGACAATTGCAACACGACCCCGCTCTACCGTCAGTTTGTATTGGACTTTGACACTATTTTACCCAGCTATCAGAGTCTCACAGACTTGTGATTGAGGTCGTGCACATACAAGGAGTGATCCATTAACCTTTTATACTAGACTGTGAATTGTTTCTGATGATGTTTTGAATACTTTAGATATTTTGTGATCATCAACCATATATTTATCTTTGTCTGATAGGTTCCAACTGTGGCAGTAGAACGGTAATACCGAAATTGATTGAATCCTGTAACTTACGGCCATAGGGACCAATTATTAGAATTGTGTTTTCTGGAGACCACAGTCACATGCCCATTTCTGTTGTTTTCTGTCATCTCACTGTAACTCAATCTATACTCATCACAATGCAATGTAACAGTGTTCCAACATAATTCAGCAAACATATAACACTTGGGAGTGATTCACAAATTATAGTTTGAACAAGTAATTAGCACTTACTTCTTATTGTATTTATTTCTAATTTGCTTGGTTAATCAAAATCAGTGCACAAGAAAAGCTGAATACAGGAAAGACAATCTGGTCATGTTGCTATTAGCTATTTGCTCAGCAAATGATTGGGTTTAAAGATGATCTCTTCACAAATCTTCCTTTCATTCTAGGCCTTTTCTCTGCATTCAACTTCCTCACCTCGTACCTTATTTTCTTCGAGAACAACCTCGTTCTTCGCTTCTCTCTGTACCTCGACACTCTAGCTTCCCTCCCTCCGTCCGCGCTCTTTGCTATCATTCCGGCTTCTCCGAATGGCCGTACTGTCCCGGCTCCTCCCTGATTGTGCATAAAAAAATTTATTTAACATGTTTTGCTAAGATATTTCAAAAAAAACTTCCTAGGATAAGAAACTTACCATGGTACCATGAAACCAGCAATCATTAGGATTAATTAGAGGTCTCTCTCCATTCATCCAAGGCGATCCTTGGCTCGCCCAAGCAGTGGTGATTGCATCATAATCAAGCCTTAATGAGATCCTCCACTCGCGATTATCATCGTTGATATTTGATTTGTCTTCCAATTCTTTAACATCCACGGGTGAGTTGTAGTCGAAGCTGAGCTCAAACGGGTGAAACGGGTCACCTATCATATCCATATTGTGTCCAATTGGAACAATATCATCTTCCTCGTCTTTGACGATTGTTCCTCTTCCATGGCAGTCCAGCAAGCCAAGCTCCTCTATCCCATAGCTTTCATTATCAAGCCCCTTACCCAACAAACTCTCCACATCAGCTGCGAATTCTGCCATGTCCATATCCAAATCCAAATTGAATAAACTCTCGTTACACTTTTCGTTTTGATTATCATCTCCGAGCAAGATCATCTCAGTATACTTTGATTCTCGTTCGGTGGTGAGCTCATTCGACGTGACAGACGGGCTACAAAGCTCCGAGACAAACGGGTCGAGTATTGGAACCCGATAAAGAACCTGCATAGGATCACTCTCATCATTTGAAGTAGTGGTACTACTCCGGCCAAGCTCCGGGACATCGAGTTTGAACTGTTGTTTTCCGTGTCTCGGCGTTCTGGCTTTCCGTTGAATCCCACGGTGCCACGACGGTATGCAGGCTTTCTCCTCCGACGAGCACTTGAGAGACGCGGTGTTTAGACGGACCCTCTCGTGTCTTCGAGCCAAAGGGTTCGCCGAGTGGACGGAGCTGTCGCAGGCTTGGCAAAGGAAAGCGTCATCGGCGGCGCAGTACCACCGAGCACGGCGGCGGATGCAGTAGTCGCATGCTCGAGCTGTTTTTGCACAGATTGCATCGCTTTTCGTCATATTTTTGTGTTAGATCATACGAGGAGAAGATTTTGAATTGAAATTGGAGTATGAGAAGGCAATAATTGTAGTGTGAACTTTTGGGGTTTAGTAAGGGAGGTGGAGGTGTGGTGGCCCACGGGTTGCGCTTTTACAGTCCACGTAGGCGTGCCTTGTCAGCATGGAAGTTGGATCCTATTGGCTAAGTTCATGAAGTTGATCTTTAAAGTTGTAACCTTATTGGCTGAGGGTCTATTACAGGAGATTTCCTTGTGGAACCCACCACAGTTGAATTTGAAAGGATAAAAAAGGAAGGTAAAAGATGAAGTTTTGAAAAAAACTCAAATTTACCTCACTTTCGCTATCTGTGCACCCTTTTCATGGAAAATTATGAAAAGGACTCTCTTTTTTGGTTTGGATTTGATTTCATGGATTAACCCACAAATTAGTACAAAAAATACCCATTTTGATTGGGTATGGGAGTCATCATTTTGCATTATTGGTCCCCTTTGGGTTTCTCTGCTTGGCTTAGCCTTATGAGTATATGTTGCCATTCTCTTGACATTCCTTCATTTAAATCAATTGTCTTTTTGATGGATGCATTCCTGGGGAAATATTTTCACACTCTACTGATCATTTGAAATATTTACTATTTTACTGACAAGAGGAGTTGGAACTTGTGAATTTGGTTAAGTATTTTCTTCATTTGACAGATATTTTTAGCCGCTGTTACACAACAAACGATCATTTGGAGCTACACCAGAAACATCTATTCATTGCGAATGTTGCCGGCATGCAAATAAGGTAATAGGGATAAGCAAGAAATTATGGATCACAAATGTAATTTTTGATCTTGTTGTGATTTGAACGAGTTAATAAGAGGAATAAGAGAGAAGAGGACACATTTTTGGTTTTACTGCACGAAACTTACAACTAGGTTTTCAATACTTTCGTGGATAAATGTATACAACTCTAAAACCTATCTATTTATACTCCAATAGATAGAATCCGTACCTTACTCGTTCAGTCCTTGACCCATTATATCATTATACCTAGATTTATTGTCTTATTATAAGAGATATTCAATCGCGTAACTATTCATATAACATAAATTGATTGTAGCTTTCTTTCACCTTGTACCTTGTAACACAAACACCATACACGTATCTGTACTTCCTTTGTCTTCTCTCAATGATATTTGACATTGTAGGATCAATCCTTTCATTTCCAACGACCAACTGTGTGGTATTACATTTATTTGCACGTAACTGTAGGAAAACTTAGTGTGAAAAAATCAAAATAACCCGAACCGAAATATCACAGTTTCAAAATGGGGTTGAGGTTTAAAATGGACAAGTTGTGCCATAGCCATTTTGTCGTGATGAGCCAAGGAAAAAGATCTGAAATAATTCCTTAATGTTCTTTGAGCCATCCCTTGTTTGGCTTTTGGTTATTTAATTCACAAGTTTGGCCTCTTGTGGGTATTTACAGTACAGTACAAAGTGTTCACGAGTATAATATGACAACCCATATACTACTAGCTTATAATCCGATAACGCATATCAAATGACATGGCACGATAAGTTTTGTATAATCAGGATGAGTCTCGTGTGTCCAACGACGTTGATGGCTCTCCGCGTAAGCGCTTTTGTATACATGCCTCGACGTTGAAATGTATGTACTATACTGCTATGAACTTATTATCTTGTATTGAAAATTCAAGATACAATATAAATCAATTGGATTTTGCAATTAGCCACAAACAGTATATTAAACATATTAATGCAGTTTAACTTCTGTTACATCAGTATTTAAGTGAATTTGCAGCAAAACAAAGAAAAATAAGAAAACAATGGCTTTTCCGGATTGAATTCCTCCTGTTCTGAAAATCCTCTCAAGATCAACAGAGTATTAACAACAAATTATAATTTTGCAAACTAATCAGTAGTAGTAGTATACAATTTGCTGTTGCCTAATTATGTGCAGTGCTGAGTTGATATTGGTTAGTTCTGCAGCTAAGTGGAGTTTCTATGGATTCAGCATAACCAGAGGTCATCATCCATCCTGCTATACTCTCCAACCAACTGTCCATAACAATTCACAACATCAAACTCTCCAATACTTTCATCATTCACATTGGGCATACTTCCTTCTTCCCCATCAGCATTAAAAACTGAACCACTTGTAGCATCCATGACAGCATACTCTTGACAGCTATGATTTCCCTGCTTCTGCTTCTTATTTCTATAATCTTCTTTAGCCTTTTCTGCTTTCAAGACTAAGTCTCTCTTCTTTAGATTAATAGCTGCTTCAGCATCCTCATGAGTCGCATAAGTACCCACGTGATGTCTTGCCTTTCTTATGCCTATCTCAGCTCTCCACTTGCCCGATTTTGTTTTGTAAACGCCACCGCTACCATTAGCCCTTCTAGTTCTACTCTTTTGCTTACAATCAAGCTTTGACATATTATCCGGATGTGCAGCCTCTTTGGCAGAATCTATAACTTTTGTATCCGTCTCCTCAACAGTAAGCGATTCATACTCGAGCTTCTTTTTGGCACATGCGTCTGCAGCCTCTTCAGGACTAGTGTAAATGCCCACCAACACCCAAACCTTACTGATTGGAAGCTGGATTTTACCTACCCACTTTCCTGATTTCAGGCACTTGACGGTATCTGAACTTCCATCAATAGGCTCATCCAATTCACACACATCAGCACCACCTTGGCAGCTATCATTTGACTGTTTTCGTTTCTTACTGTTATTAGTTTCATCAACAGTGTCAAAAGCTGTCAAATAAACTACTGGATGTTCTTTCTCACTTTGATGCCTGCCTGATGCATAAACCAAAACATCTGTATTGCCCCACTTTCCCGATTTCATGTACTTCACAGCAGGGAAATCCTTCTCGTCTACACACTGCTTCATACTTTTGACCTTCTTTTTGCTATATGCATCCGCAGCTATCATTTCTACAGCATTATGGTCCAAAAGAACAAGAAATCAGAAATCAGCAGTTTGAAATACCCAAGTGATAGTAGATATATACACTACAGAAAACAAGACAAACCCCTTTCATTTGTTCACAATATCATGTCAAACGTAGTTTTTAATGTTTCAACACACAAAACCCTTGGAACACCTCGTGTATAGCCCGAGATTGTTGCTATTCGTACCACATATTTCATGCTATTCGTACCCTTGGTCCGGCTACGCCCGGCGTACGTCATACACGATAAGTATGCGTAATACTATGGAAATGCTACGCCTCGTGGTAGGGTTCAAATATATATCAAAGAAAGCAGTAGAGAACAGTACCGTTACCAATTACCGCTGAATTCGAGCTCTCTTGACGCACCAAACACGGCCTAGGGCTACGGAAGTTCTAAAGGCCCTGTCAAAGTGTCCAGTCTAATCGGAATCGGTAGACATTCGTCAATGCTGTAATTTGATTCTAGCGACCAACCCTAAAATCTTAAAGATACAAATGTGGCATTAAAATCAAAGTAAATAATTAAACTACGTTTGATACCAAACCGGCCCTAATTAATCGAAAGTAACCTATAAGTTTGATACCAAGCCGAGCCTAATTAGTTGAACCTTCTTCTCAATAGTTTATTTGACGTATGTCTTTCTTTATTTTTTCCCCTTTTTATTTCGAGTTTTATTTATAAAATCTAATAAAGATCAAGATCTAACAATATTCTCTCCTTACTTCATGCTGACCAGACAAGGAACTACATAATCTATGCTTCTAATTTCAATTAAGAACGTTATGCATATTTCCACTTTCATCGCCATGAAAAGAATTAGTGAAGTGAAGTGATCCGTAATCAACTGGTGAATCCAAGGTAATAAAAGCAAATAATTTAAAACTGTAAACTTTGATCTTACGGGTGTAGGTGGGTTTGAGCTCTTTAGGGTAAGTACTTCTAGAAAGAGTTTGGAAAGGGTTATACTTTTTTTCCAGAGTTCCCACATCAAATATTTGTTGGATACTTTAGAGGAGAAACCATATAAAATATATATCAATGAAAGACGAAGGAAAGAGAACGAGAATAAGAGCCGGCTAGGGTAGTCGGTGTCATTGCAAACGATGACGGACGATGGAAGACAATGACGGACGATGAAAGACCAGGACGATGACGGACGATGACGGGCGATGGAGGACGATGACGGGCGATGGAGGACGATGACGGACGAGGACGACGATTCGGATGAAGTCGTAACGAACTTAGTACACGGATGAAGTGAATTCGTCAAGTACACGGATGAAGTGAATTCGTCAAGCGGATCAACGAACTTAGTAGCAAGATTCTGACTCGGAAACCTGATGCAAAAGGAAAGTAACGAAATTAGTAGCAAAATTCTGACTCGAAAATAAATTTTCGGTTATTACACCAAAGATCATAATTCAAATAGGTTACACAAATCAAAATCCGAGTACTAACTCGTCAAAAATCCGAGTACTAACTCGTCAGTGTAGAGGTTGCGGCTAAAGAACTCAGGATAACTACACCTAATGCTACACTAGATCCATAATAGTGGTATATTCTTAGACCGTAAACGTCTAATACTTCACTCTAAAATGACCACTAGATAGTAGATATATTCCTTACAAAAAAAGACAGATGAGCAGTGTGTTCACCACAGAAAACCGATAGATGAGAAACATTGGTATATCCGTAGAAATCTGAAATCAGCAGTCTGAAGTACCCAAAGATAGTAGATATATTTACTATAGAAAACAGACAAATGAGTAGTGTATTGAAACCGAAACAAAGTCGGCGACTACAACTCTTTCATTTGTTCACAATATCATGTCAAACCGAACTTAGTTTTTAATGTTTCAATACACAAAACACGACCTAGTGCATAACCATTGCTATCAAAGAAAGCAGGCGAGAACATTACCGTTACCAATTACCGCTGAACTATGATGCACGGACACGGAAACGGAAAACAAATACGGCGAGAAACGGGGACAATCCTCAAAAGTATAGGAAACGGGGACACGGCGAGTAAAACAAATAATATATTATTTTAATGATATTGAAATATAAATTCCTATATCATAATAAAATACATATATATGGAAAAAAAATCAATGATATATGAGTATATAAAAATATTAACATGATAACATAACAACCGAAACAAAAGGTTAGAAATAAACATTTCCAGTTACAAAATATAGAAATAAACGTATTTAATCTTATAATTTGAAATATACATACTTAGTATCAAAACTGAAGAAGGAACAATTCATTTACAAATCAACAACAAACGAACAACATGATCAACCAATGAAAACAATAGTAAATATTTATAAATTATAAAAAGCGAAATAATTAGAATAACACACTCAACATTCAACAAATAAATGTTACACAATAAATTAGTAATCAAAGATTTAAAATTAATTTATAAAATCATAAGAAAAATGGAGAGTCGGCCGGCGGAACAACATTTCTACATTAGAGCCGAAGAAGAAGATCGGTGTCCTACTTCTGGCAACCACAATCTCGCAGGTGACCATGTGTAGCTAGGTTTAGTCGGAAAAAAATGGGAGAGAAGAAAAAATATTACGGTAAATCAGTTTTTTTTTATGTTTAAAAAAAATATTTTTTTTCCTAGCCTTAAAAAATAAGGTAAATTTCGTTGACCGTGTCTTGACCGGACACAATACGCGTCATCGCCGTGTATTAGACGTGTCCTACCTCGGAAACGTGTCTTAACCGTGTCCGGTCATATTTGACCGTGTCCGAGCCATGTCCTAATGTTTACCCGTGTCCGACACGATAAGACACGTGATACACCGCCTTCTAGAAGTGTTCGTGCATCGTAGCCGCTGAATTTGAGCTCTTGACGCAACAAACAATTCTAAAGCTTGTCCGAAGTGTTCAACCTAATGGGAATCGGTAGACATTCGTCAATGCTGTAATATGATTCTAGCGAAGGACCCTAAAATCTTAAAGATACAAACTTGAGATTAAAAATCAAAGTAACTAATGAAACTACGTTTGTAAATTGAAGGAACCATATTACCTAGAAATTCAACTGTACAAGAATCCTGCAAATCTAAATACTTGCAAGAAAAGTAAAGAATTAATTCCAATAACTCAATCTATAATCCCCTTTAGTTTCAACTACTTACAAAACTATTCTATCCAAAATAATCGAAAGTAACCCTATAAGTTTGATACCAAACCGGGCCTAATTAGTTGAACCTTCTACTCAATAGTTTATTTGACGTATATCTTTTTTTAATTTTTTTTTTCCTTTTTTTATTTTGAGTTCTATTTATAAAATATAGTGATAACTCCACGTTGGTTATATATTTGCATATGTGATGATGGAAGACTTAACATTATGAGCGGTTTATATATAAACAAATAACGATTATAAATTCCAGATTGTTTGGTTTGATTTTGTGATTGTTAAATATGTGTAGACCATGGAAAACATTTCAAAGGATGAACGGAGGCCTTGAAACACATTACAAGAGACAAACACATAGATTGAAACGCAACTCAAAGGTTCAACACGGAGACCTTGAATATCATTTCAAGGGATCAAAGCCGAGGCCTTAAAATAAGATACAAAGGATATATCGGCGGGAAGGAATTCAAGATTCAATCTCAACAACCAAATCTACCAAGGATCAAGAGAAGATCTTCAAAGAAGATCTCGGCCAGCTCAAGCAAGATCTCAATGGATTTTGGAGATCTTCAAACGTTCATCTAAGAGAAACATCCTCAAACCGCAAAGATTCTCAAAAGATCTCGAAGCGAGGACTTCAAACGGCAAGATCTTTAACGGCTCTTTCAAGAGAAGATCTCGAAGAAGAAGACCCAACGTGCGTCAAGAAGATGAAGAAGAAGATTCTACAACGGCTACTTCATCTCAAGATAAACCATTTTCTACGGAGAAGGAAGAACCTCACAACGGTTATCTTCACAACGGATAGAAGACTTCTCCATCGAAGACTATAAATGAAGATCACGATTGAAGAGAACAAGAACAAGCTTACACGGAAACATCAATGTCTTCAAGCGATCAAAAGCATCTTCATTCGTTCCAAAAGTTTTTCTTCCTCTTAGTTTGCAAAAGATTACATTCCTAGAGAGAGAAAAACACTAGAGCTCCATTGGTATATCTAAAGAGTGTTATACTCGAGTGTCTGTTACTCTGCAAAGTAACTAGGCTATTATTGCTAGGTTAAGAGTTGAAACTAGATCGTAGCATTGACTACAACGAGGGATAAAAGGTTCTAGGCTGTATCTACGACTCTTTGAAGCAAATAATAGATAGTTAGATCCTACGGGCAAAGAAACCATAGGACGGAGACGTAGGCTGTTAGAACCGAACTTCGTAAACATATCACCGTGTCGATCTTTTTATTCGATCGGCACATTTTATTGTTTAACTATAACTAACGTTGCTTGGGATACACCAAACACGCCCTAGGGCTACGGAAGTTCTAAAGCCCCTGTCCAAAGTGTCCAGTCTAATGGTAATCGGTAGACATTGATTCTAGCGATGAACCCTAAATTCTTAAAGATACAAACTTGTGATTAAAAATCAAAGTAACTAATGAAACTACGTTAGACACCAAACCGGGCCTAATTAATCGAAAGTAACCATATAAGTTTGATACCAAGCCGGGCCTAATTAGTTGAACCTTCTTCTCAATAGTTTATTTGACGTATGTCTTTCTTTACTTTTTTATTTTCCTTTTTATTTCAAGTTATATTTATGAAATCTAGTAAAGATCAAGATCTAACCATATTCTCTCCTTACTTCATGATGACCAGACAAGGAACTACATAATCTATGCTTCTAATTTCAATTAAGAACATTCTGCATATTTCCACTTTCATCGCCATGAAAAGAATTACTGAAGTGAAGTGATCCTTAATCAACCGGTGAATTAAAGATAAAAAAAATAATAATTTAAAACTGTAAACTTTTGATCTTACGGGTGTAGCTGGGTTTGAGCTCTTACTCTTATGGAAAGAGTTTGGAAAGGTTTATACTTTTTTTCCAGAGTTTTCACGTCAATTATTTGTTGAATACTTTAGAGGGAGAAACCATATAAAATAAATATCAAAAGAATGACGATGGAAAGAAAATAAGAATAAGAGCCGCAACCAACTTAGTATCAAGATTCGGATGAAGTCTGACAAGTGACAAGATTCGGATGACGAAAGAGAACCCTTTATAGATGGGCCTAAATGATGGAGCTGAACGAGTCTTTTAAGAGTATTTTATTTGATCAAAACTTCACATAGTATTTTATGTAAGTAATCTTTCACATACAATTATATAATTTGTCAAATGAAGGAGTTAGGTATGACGTATAATATCAAGATGTTCCAATTCCGATCGATTTGACTCGGTAATAGACGAAGATAAATTTTCGGTTATTATATCATTTTCCTCTTTCTACAAAGTCTTCGTTTTACTTTTCTAAACATAAAACTATCATCCAAAGATCATAATTATGACACACATCAAATAACAAGTACTCAAACATGTAAGTCAAGTATATAGTCAAATAGGTTACACAGATCAAAGTCCGAGTACTAACTCGTCGGTGTAGAGGTTGCAACTCACGATAACTACTCCTAATGTTGTCATCGGTCTCCTATGTAGACTTGTCACGCTCTAAAATGGACACTAGATAGTAGATATATTCACTACAGAAAACAGACAGATGAGCAATGTATTCACTACTGGAAAACAAACAGATGAGCAATATCGGTATATCCGCAGCTATCATTTTCTACCTATGATGCATGAACACTTCTAGAAGGCGGTGTGTCCCGTATCCTGCCGTGTCGGCTACGGGGACAGGATAGGACACGGTTCGGACATGGTCAAATATGACCGGACACGGTCAAGACAGGGAGGACACGGCAAGGACACGGATTGTGTCCGGTCAAGAGACGGCCAACGAAAATTTACCTAATTTTTTAAGGCAAAAACTTAAAGAAAAACTAATTTACCGTAATATTTTTCTTCTCTCCTTTTTTTCCCGACTAAACCTAGCCCCACATGGCCACCTGCGACTGCGAGATTGTGATTGCCGGAAGTAGGACACCGATCTTCTAATTTGGCTCTAATGTTGAAATGTTGTTCCGCCGGCCGACTCTTCCCTCCATTTTTCTTATGATTTCATACATTAATTTTCGTATATATGGATCTCCTTATGATATAGGAATTCTATATTTCAATATCTTTAAATAATATATCATTTGTTTTACTCGCCGTGTCCCCGTTCCCCGTTTCCTATACTTTTAAGGATTGCCGCTTCCCATTTCACGCTGTGACCGTTTCCCGTATCCGTGTCCGTGCATCATAGTTTTCTACAACATAATGGTCCAAAAGAACAAGAAATCAGAAATCAGCAGTTTGAAGTACCCAAATATAGTAGATATATTCACTATAGAATATAGACAGATGAGCAGTGTATTGAAACCGAAACAAAGTTAGACAACAACTCTTTCATTTGTTCACAATATCATGTCAAACAGAACTTAGTTTTTAATGTTTCAATACACAAAACACTTGGAAGACCTAGTGCATAGCCATTGCTATCAAATAAAGCAGTAGTGAACAGTACCGTTACCAATTACCGCTGAATTCGAGCTCTTGACGCACCAAACAACTATAAAGTCTATCCGAAGTGTCCAGCCTAATGGGAATCGCTACACATTCGTCAACGTTGTAATATGATTCTAGCGACGGACACTAAAATCTTGAAGATACAAACTTGGGATTAAAAATCAAAGTAACTAATGAAACTACGTTTGTAAATTGAAGGAACCAGATTACCTAGAAAATTCAACTGTACAAGAATCCTGCAAATCTAAATACTTGCAAGAAAAGCAAAGAATCAATTCCAAAATCAAATCCTTGGAGATTATAAAGAATTAATTCCAATAACTCAATCTATAATCTCCATAGTTGCAACTACTTACAAAACTATTCTATCCAAATTAATCGAAAGTAACCCTATAAGTTTGGAATCTGGATCCTCTCCAAATAAAACCCTCCTAATATTTACCTAATAAACTAATATTAACCTTTGGATTAATCCAATGGTTGAGATCTATTATTGTTTATTAAATTAATTATTAAAAAAATAAAATCTAATACTTACCTTCTTCTTTCTACTAGTTTCAGTTAACAAAGAAAGCAGTTTACCTTCTTTTTTCTAGCAAAGCATATGGGTATTTTCATATATCATTTTCTAAGAATACTACGTATGAACCCATTTGTAAGTGAGGTTAACTGTAGGTGACATAGAAGGAGGGAGAAGATCAATGGCAGTATTCTATAAGAATAAGTAGGTTCATATATCTTTTTCTAGCAAAGCATCTGGGTATTTTCATAGCCAACTCCCCCAAAGTCCATGTTCTCCGTTGCTCGGTCTCACAATCTACAACCGTCAATTAGTTGTCCATCCCAAACGCAATGTCTACTGATCGCTTGGTGAGAGGGTTGGAGACACAAGGCCAAAGCGTCGGTGGCTTGGCAATATGCTGATCCGGAAAGAAGAATACCGACAGTATCAATCCCCTTGCTCGAGGACACGATCTTATGAGTATCGTCCCTTGGTAAGGTAACATAGGACATGTAGATTGATTTGTGTAGCTCCTCAGCCTGCATTATGAGTTTACCCTCCAGATTTTTGTTCGTAAAAGGATACATCAATGATGAATGGTGATAGACGCTTGGCTAATTTTGTTGGTAAAAGAAGAGTTCTTTGTTAATTGACGCAGTAAAAAGAAAGAAGAAGGTAAACTGTTTTCTTTGTAAAGAAGAAGGTAAGTATCAGATTTTATTTTTTAATAATTAATTTTAATATTATTAGAATAGATCTCAACCATTAATTTAATTCAAGGGCTAATATTAGTTTATTAGGTAAATATTAGGAGGGTTTCATTTGGAGAGGATCCAGATTCATAAGGTTGATACCAAACTGAGCCTAATTAGTTGAACCTTCTTCTTAATAGTTTATTAGTATATTACTCGCACCTTGTGCGATTTTTTTTAAATTTTATTTTATAATTAATATTATAATATGTTAAATATAAGGTTCAAAATATTACAATAAAAACATTTAAGTTTGTAATCTAGTCGTTGTTTTATTTATAAGTAGTAAATTTAATTACAAATATTATTTATTGAAGATTATATCAAATAACTACTTGTACAAAATAGATTTAAGATAAGATAAGATTAAAATTCTTAATCAAAAATAGGTTTGGAAAAATAATTTTAGTTAGATTTTGATCAAAAAAATAAAATAAAAAAAAAGGAAATGAATTAGGATAAAAATAACAAATGTAAAATCTATTTGAAAAAATAAAAATAAAAATAAATTACACCGTAAAATAAAACTAAAAAGATTTGTTAAGATATGATTGTTGGTAAAATTGATGGAAAAAAAATCCGTAAAAGTGTTTTTAAAACTATTTATTTAAATATTAGAAATCACTTTTCAATTTATATTACCATTTAAAAATCCTTTTTTTTAAAATAAATTTTTTGTGTTTCGAGAAACGTGGCGTTGACACGTGGCAAAAAACTTCTACTTTAATAGATATACTAGTATATTATCTGTGCCCTGCACGGGGTTTTTTGTAATTATTATTGTATAAAATTTATATTAATCATATTATTATAGTTAAAACAAACATTTAAAACATTATGGGTTTTAATTGGTACTATAAATATATAATCGAAAACCTCCACCGAATTTTTGAGTTGGAATTCCACCAGCTCGTGACCCTTTGAGAGTAATTCCCCTTATGAATATCTTGTCGGAATCTCCTAGTTAGAATAAGGTAAATGACTCTAAATTTATCGAAATTATGTAAGGTAAATGACTCTAAATTTACATATCTTTATTTTGTAACACCCCAAATTTTCAGAACTCGGGGAGCTACTGGTTAGGACCTCACAATGGGTCCCGACCTTAGTTTGACAACAGCTTTACTAGGATCTTGCAAGAAGGCACAAACGTATTTAAAACTTTTTTGAAAACATCAAATAGTATTTACATGAATGATCCACATGACAGCCTTACAAAACATAAATATATTAATAGCATGCATGCTGAACGGAAGACTCCCCGTCCCCATCTAATGAGTACGTGGACCCGGCTGACCATCCATCCCGGATCTCTCTGCAACTGTTTATCTCTACAAAATCTACAACACGGATAAACCGTTAGCTAACAATCCAAATATAAGTAGAATAAAAAAATAGCACAAACACAACTCGGGCAAAATAAAACAATCATCATGCTGGCACACAAACCGGTTATTATGTGATAACTTAGGTGATTCACTTTATTCCGTTTTTAAAGTTGTGGCACGAGATATCTTAAGATTTCTCGCCTCTGTTCCTTATCCAATTGGTGATGGTTTGACACACCTCCGCCGGCGGCGTCCCCGCAAACCAAGTATGATTTAGTCCCTAAAGAAACCCCCAGCGTCCTCGGGCTAACTGAGCAGAATGCCACCGCCCGTTACTCTTCGGCCAAATGTGTATGTCGGTCGATAATAAATAATAAGTACAACGATAAACACATCATTCCAACACCACTATCATTATTCACACTCATATCCAGAAGCTAGCTAAGTAAGCCCAAAGGACTTACCTAGATCAAATCTCAAATCTCAAATCTCGAAAACTCAACTCGGTTGGAAACCGTAGAACTTAATCGCCTGTTATAAGAGGCAAGCGGATCAATAGTATATCCAAATCTCTTAGAAGTTTTCAACTTCTAAGTTACTAAAGCTCATCTAAAGAAAATTACCAATTTAACCTTGAGCCATAAAAATCCTAAGAAATTCCTAAAACTTCCAAACCATTACTTTAAATCCATAACCATAATCCAACACTCAAAGAAAAGTTTTTATTAAGTTGGAAGATTCTTTTCAACTTCTTAACTTTTAGGAAAAGCTCACTAAGGTCTTACTTTGACCCGTCTTAAAACATCTATACTAAAACCATCAAGTCTAAAGAGAAAATCTGAACCCTCCATGTTATGCACACTTCTCCCTATAACCATAAAACTAGGAAATAGTCCTTCAATCCTACACAAAAATTCCAAAGATGATTATAGGATCAAGGCTTCCCATACTTAGCCAAAACTTCCACTAAATTCCCAACATTCCGAGAAGGCTTAAACATACCATTCTTTATTGGATCGATCTCACTACCCCTACTTTATTCCTCATAAACGCACTTGATAACCGGACAAGACATTAGTTAGTGTAGCCTATACTAATGTTTCGTCCTAAGGACCTATAACAAGCGGAATTCGATATCAACAGTTATAATTTACATATAGAAGGCACTACTAGGATTAACCTAATGTAATCACATACAACTAAAATTAAGGTCCATAAAGTAAGTGTTAGGATATTATAGATATTAGAATTAATATCGTAAAATATCATAGCTATGCTAGGTTAGTTTATCGTATAATATCGTAGCTATGCTAGGTTAGTTTATCGTATAATATCATAGCTATCTTAGGTTAGTTTATATTTCATCCATATTTATGATCTCTATTATTCCACTGTAATTCCTATATATAGGGTCACGTTATATCAATACAATTGTGGTTCTCCCACCAACGCTTGTGGGTTTCTATACTTAAATCCTTAATCTATCATGGTATCAGAGCGGTATGCCTAACGGCACCCTCGATCCTATCGTCACTCAAACACGGGATCAACTTTTGCCCGACGCCGCTAGTGCCCTCACTGCCGCCCAACCAACCGCAGGCAACAGTAGGCACACGCATGCTTTACGGACCTTCATCTTCAAGCTCTCCAACTCCCTCCGCCGGAGCCTCTCCAACCGCTGCCATGGTCGGAACTCATGGACCGCTCCGCCTTTCCCTTCCCTCCTCCATCTCCTTCTCACCGGATCGCCTTCGTTTTTCCCTGCAACCGGACACGATCCCTTCGACCTGCCCTCTACTAAACAGGTTGTTGCAAGTTTACCCAGAAACTGAAGTCTTCCCTGCAACCATCCCACTCGATCTCTTCCTCGAGCCTTGCCTAGATCTGCAACCATCCTATCTCCCTTTGTTCATTTCGTAGCCAACAACCCCTTAGTCTCCCTCCTTACCACCAATCTTTTATGCTTTCTCCCTCAAGCACAAACAACAACTCTTCTCAAAAAAAAAAGAACATCATCTTGGCTTCGCCAAACAACAGAGAGATCCGCTTGGATCTGCAACTACCATGGAAACCGCCGGATCTGTCGTCGTCAAAGAAGACTATTCACCGGAGAAAAGCCTTGCTTCGCATCACCGCCCCCGCGGTTGGTTCCCTGCCGCCCCTGTGCCACCTCAATAGTCTTCACTATAGGGTTCAACACCTTTCTCCCGAAATCACAATCGGGCCTCATCTTTTCTTATAATTGCAATTTGTGACTCACATGTTGTAATTATATTGTGTTTCAATCTTCAAAATTTGATTTACCCACGCTTCGATTGCGGGGGAATGTTAGGATATTATAGATATTAGAATTAATATCGTAAAATATCGTAGCTATGCTAGGTTAGTTTATCGTATAATATCGTAGCTATGTTAGGTTAGTTTATATTTCATCCATATTTATGATCTCTATTATTCCATTGTAGTCCCCATATATATAGTCACGTTATATCAATACAATTGTGATTCTCCCACCAACGTTTGTGGGTTTCTATACCTAAATCCTAAATCCTAAATCCTTAATCTATCAGCTCAATGCTGCATTTAATGGTTACAACAAAATGATAAATAAAGACACAATACTACTGACCCATTCTACACTTAAATCTTAATTTTGCTACTATGGATCACTTTAGCTTAGTGATTGTTTCCACCTGGCAGATCCTAGCAGCACTATCCCAAAACAACTATCCTTAAACTTATAAACTTAATTATTTTTAACAAATAAAACAACACACAAAGCCTTCCTAATCCTATACTATTGTATAAGCCACCGTACCATTTCTCGCAAACCGCAGCTAAGCACTCATATCTCACCTTCCCTAATCAAGCCAACTATCTTACTACCCTACGTGACTCGGTCAAACAAAACCAGCCACCATTGCTACAACCCAGAACCCGCAGGAAAGGTGAAAGAGAGACTCACCGGTATGGTTGTGGCTCGATCGACCCTCCCGTGACAGCCCACGATCCGGTGAGGGAAAGGAAGGCTCGACTCGATGTCGTACCGCAGCAGGGAAGTCTATTCTTGCTCGTTGAGGAGGTGGTCCAGACTTCTGCGATCGCGGTCATGGACGCCGGAGAAAACTGGGAAGGCTCGTTGCAAAGGAGGGAGGGCAGATGACTGTGGTCCTCCTGGGTCGGTGTTGGCAGGTGAAGAAGGCCTCCACCACGGCTGCTCGTAGTCGATGAAGACGCCATCGTCGGTAACTATGCAGAAGGAGATGCAACAAGGATAGGAATGAGAAACGGCTAAGGCTCTTGGTGATGAATGAAACGGATGGATTGGGAAGGGAATAAACTCGGTCAAGGATGCGATCCGGATCTTAAGAAGGTAAGAAAATTTGGCAGTTATTGTGTCGGAGATCCTTTGCAAAATTTACGGGGTGAGGTGCTACCATCGTGACTTGGGGAGAAGGTTGAAGACAGTAAAGGGTGGTGCTAGTTTCAGCGTTAAGATTTGCTGAAGAAAGGAACGGCCCAGAACTCCCGGCCCAAATGGCATGAATGACGTGCAGAATAGGCTTGTGGATCTCATTTGTTGTTGTTGGGCCCGTCTTGATGGTTTCTATTCTAGTCTTACAATAGTTAAATATAAGGATGATAGATGTATTTTATGTGTGTAAACTCTCCACACAAAATGTTTTAATAAATGATAAAAAGTATCCTGTATGGAGATTTAAACTTGTCAGAATTAGGTTCTACTTGGAATAAACGGAATTTTTTTTTCGGGTATTACATATTTATTAAAAAGTAGGTACTTTACGTACTTTTTTTAAAATCACTTTACAAAAATAATATTATAAAAAATAAAAAATAATAAAGATTAATTAGAATGGGATGAAAAAATTAGTTATTTTAAAGAAAATGAGTTTTGTTAAGCAAAATGGATAAAATTAGTTGTACAAAATAGTTTACATTACAAAATTCATTATGTGTATCTAATTAATAAGTAAAAATTGTTTTGCTATTATTTTTTTTTATCATTTTTGTTTTTGGTTAAATTGTTTTGTCATGTATTGATTTAAAATTGAAATTGAAATTGAAATTTATGAAATAAAAAATAGTAAGATTTGAACTTTTGAAAAAAATTTGATTTGACTGTGTTCCTAAAAAATAGTCAGATTCAGAAAAATATTTTATTATTATAAAAAATTGGAAAAGATGAGATAAGATTTACATGGAAAAAAGATTTACTTTAAGATTTTTTTTTTTGAAATGTTAATTGTATTAAGAAGAGGGTAAAGGTTACAAGGATATGAAACAAAGCAAAACAAGATCAAGATCAGTGATCAATACAAGATCAAGTGCGATTGGATTGGGGGTGAGGGGCCGAAGGCCATGAGAGACTGAGTCAGGGGAGAGGTATGTTCAGATGGAAGGCCATGTCGCGAGCTTGGGGGGACCTGTCCTTCCAATTATGGGTAAAATGTAACTTCACACTACGAATGATCATCCCAGCACATTCCGTAGGAGTGGTGATAGCTTGATTGTAGATCAGGTTGTTCCTGGCGGTCCAGATATGATAGAGGTAGGCGACAATCACTGCGATCCGGATGCTATCCATAGGAAGGAGCTTCTTTCTGGACCAGGAGGCCATCCAAGGCCAGATGCAACCAAGGTAGGGCGCAGGAAAGGGAGTAGTTGTCCAGCGCGACACAATGTCCAATATCATTAAGCTATAACCGCAGTGGTTCCAAAGGTGGTCACCGTCTTCAGGAGCATTGTTGCAAAGTCTACAAGTATCGTCACTTATCATGTTCCAAGCCTGGATCTTGGTAAGAGTAGGAAGACGGTTGAGGGCTGCAAGCCAAGCGATGAATTAGGTTTTGGGGATATTTGAGGGGAGCCAGATGGCTTTAAAAGGTGAAGGTTGAGTAGCAGTGAGGGGAGGCCTGAACAATTCATAGACGTTTTTCCTAGAGAAGGAGCCATTAGGGCTGATGATAAAGACATCCCTCGAGGTGCTAGGGGGAGAGGTCGGGAGCTCATCCCTGAGTGAGAGAAGGCTCTTCCAGAATGGGGAATGAGAACTCCTAGCAGGACAGTTCCAGATGCACTCACCACGCTTGAGCAGATGGTGGTTAGCCCACGATTTCCAAATGCTAGAGTTACCCTTATCAAGGTCATACAAGAGATTTGAGAGAGTGACTTTGTTCCTTGTCACAAGGTCCGGAAAGCCAAGCCCACCAAAAGCTTTCGGGTTACATATAGACTCCCATGCCACCAGAGCCCGCCTGCTGTTAGCCACCCCCGACCAGAAATAGGATCGCATCAGGCCATTGATAGTATTGATCACCTTGACAGGGAGAGCAAACATAGAGCACCAGTACTGGCTAGTCGCAAAGAGAATAGTTTTGATGAGTTGAGCACGCCCAGCATATGAGAGGGACTTAGCATTCCAGGAATGAATACGTCGGGTAATCTTATGGATCAAGGGGAGAAAGTCATGAACCCTCAGGCGTTTACTACCCAAAGGGACCCCTAGATACATGAAAGGGAGGGAGCCAACTCTCATGCCAGCGATGCGAACAACATCATCAATCGCATCATGATTCATGCCACCAGTGAAGATATGTGACTTAGCAGGATTAATGGCGAGACCAGAGAAGGTACCAAACTCCATAAGTGCATCATTGAGGATCATGACAGATCTGACGTCGCCACGGCATAGGAGGAGAAGGTCATCAGCAAAAACAAGGTGAGCGATGGCAGGAGAGGAGCACTTGGGATGAAAGTTAAAATCAGGGTGAGAGATGGCAGCAGAGGAGCACTTGGGATGAAAGTTAAAATCAGGGTTTGAGGTCCTCTCCGAGATCAATCTGGAGAGAAAGTCCATCGCAATAACGAAGAGGGGAGGAGATAGGGGGCAGCCCTGTCGAAGTCCACGAGATCCAGGGAAATGGCCTTTAAGCTCTCTATTAACATTGACTGAGTAGGTAGCGGTAGTGATGCACTCACTAATCAGCTTAATGAAGGACTCCGGGAACCCCATCGAACGAAGGCAGTGCATTATGAACTCATGACTAACCGAATCAAAAGCCTTGGAAATATTAACTTTCATAGTCACTCTTGGAGAGATGTGTTGCCTATCATATTTGTGGAGAAGCTCCTGGGATAGGAGGACATTATGCTTGATTGGTCTCGAAGAAACAAATGCGCTTTGGTTGGGGCTAATGAGACTCGGAAGAATAAGGTTAAGGCGCCTTGCAAGAATCTTGGAGATGGTTTTGTAAACTGTGTTACAACAAGATATTGGCCTGTAATCCGAGGGCGTTGTGGGCCTGTCATGCTTGGCAATAAGGGATATGGAAGCATGATTCACTTGCTTAAGCAGTCTTTTGTTGATAAAGAAGTCTTGAATTGCATTAGTGAAGTCATGATGAATGATACTCCAAGCCTCTTTGAAGAAGAGAGAGCTGAAGCCATCCGGCCCATGGGCTTTATTGTCCCCTATGCTGAAGAGGCCCTGCTTGATTTCAACATGTGAGACTGGTGCATTAAGCGAGGAGATGTCATGCTGGCTAAGAGTGGGGAGACGGATGGGGGGGAAGGGCGCTCTAGCAGTGAGATGATGGGGGGTTTAAGGCATTGGTGAAATGGTTCACCAGCGTACAACCAATAGCGTCAGGGGCATTAACCAGTTCCCCATTAGCATCCTTGATTTTAGTGATGAGGTTTGCACATCTTCGCACCTTGATACTCTTAAAGAAGAAAGAAGAGCATTGGTCTCCATGCTTGATCCACTTCTCCTTGGATAGCTGGGCCAGCATACTTTGAAGTTTGAAATGATGATCCTTAATGGTAAGAGTGAGACGCCTCTCAGTCTCCTGTAAATCAGAGTCAAGGGGATCAGTCTGAAGACGAGATTGTGTTTCATCAAGTAATTTGCGGTTTTCAGCAATGCTAGCGTGAATATCCTCCATTATAGCACTGGGAAATTTCTTGAGAAGAGGCTTGAGGATCTTCAACTTCTTAGAGAGTCTGAACATAGAATTCCCATTAATATCGGTGTCCCAGACAGATCTAACCGTGTCAAGAAATGCCTCGTGCTTGACCCATAAGTTGTTAAATCTGAACGGGAAGGCTCTCCGAGAGACCATGCAGTCAGTGAAGAGCAACGCTGGGGAATGGTCTGAGACATCCGCGTTGCCAAAGTGGACAGTAGAGTTGGGAAAGACTGCATTCCATACATCATTGGAAATAATACGATCGAGTTTGCACCATATCCTATTGCCCACCTGCTTATTACTCCATGTGTATTTGCAACCAGTAAACGGGAGATCCGAGAGATTATGTTGCTCAAAGTAGTTCTCAATCTTGGTGCTAAGTTGTGAGAAGTTGTGGTGGTTATTGGAGATCTTTTCATCAGGGGATAATGTGACGTTAAAATCCCCCATAAGGGCCCAAGGGCAGTTGGCGTTGAGTAACCGTAAGATTGTGATTGCATTCCAAAGACTCGCACGATCCTCCAAGGCGTTATGAGCATAGATGAAGGATATCTCCGCCAAGGTGGACGGATTAGGGTTAGGGAGATGGTTAGTGATGCAACAATGGATGAGTTGATCAGTAATCAATGGTGTAGAGAGGCTAAGCTTGGCAGGGTTCCACCAAACCCAAATGCGGCAGTTATGAGCATGGGAGGAGTTTGAAATGTGATTCCAAGAGGGGAAGAGAGAGTTGGAGATTCTTTTCTTATTGTCCGAGCATAAACGTGTTTCAAGTATAGCAATAAGGTCAAGGGAGCGCTTCTTGGCAAGGAATTGAACTGCTTTTTGCTTTACAGGATCATTGAGACCCCGAATGTTCCATGCGCACATTCTTACTATCATTAAACAATGAAGCTTTGGTCATTGATGGCACTTGCAATCAATGGAGAGTTAGGGAGGGCGTTTGTGGGGGCATTTGTGGTGGTCTTTGGAGGGGGGGAAAGAGTGAGTGGGGCATGACAAGGGGTTGGGGACAAAATAGGGAGCTGTTGTGGAAGGGTCGGAGTAGAGTTGCGAATGAGTAATGTCGGGTTGGGAGCAGGCTCAGAGGTAGTAGGAGGGGTGTCAAGCTGATAGGAGTGAGGGCGTTTGGTAGCATAGGGCCCTTCTTGGGGAGGGAGGATCCTCAAGGAAGGGTTAGGGGTGGGGAGGATAGGGGTGAGGTTAGGGTTAGGAGTCGGGGTGACTTTCCTGGGGAGGAAGGGACCTTGAGGAGCAATTGGAACCCCAACCGAAGTGGACGCCTTAGGGGGCTTGCAGCAGTGCCCAAAGGTTAAGCATGCGTCACAACACGGTGAAAGCCATTCATAGGTGACTTTTTGGACAAAGGTGACTCCCTCGGGCCCAGAGAGGGTGATCTCGCGAATAAGGGGTCGGGAGGCATGGATTTCAACTAGGATCCGTGCAAACCCAAGACGGTCTTGATTAACTGAGCAAGCGTCCGTCAAGATGGGGGTACCCAGCGCCAAACCGATCTTGGCCAACATTGTCTTGGACCAAAACCGATAGTTGAGGTTATGCAGTGTAACCCAGGTTGGCACGGAGCAAAGGCTGGAGTAGTCGAGGGGCAGGTCAGTGGACCATCTTTTCAAGAGGATGGTGGTGGAGCCATTAGCAATCCATGGGCTCCCTAGCAAGATTTCGTTCAGATCGTCTCCCTAGCAAGATTTACTTTAAGATTTGGATTGATTAATTGATTAATAAATAATTAACTTTTTTTTTAAAATTTTGTGGGCTTAGAGAAACCTCGTGTTGACACGTGACAAAAAGCTTATGCTTTAATAGATATATATGATATATGATAAGATCTAACAATATATGCGGAAGTAAATGAAAAATGAGTGCTCAGTCTAATATATATATATATATATATATATATATATATATATATATATATATATATATATATATATATTTTGTCCTACCTATTTATAGTTATGACCCTATATTTATAATATACTTTATATCCCCTCTAGAGATGAATTTGTTGGTGAAGCACATATAAGACCCATCTTGAAAATTAAGAATTTGTGTTGAGCTCCGTCCAATGGTTTTGTTAAAATATCAGCAACTTGACTCTAATATCTAATCAACTTGACTCTAAGATAAATGATGGTTGAACAAATCTTTCATGGACCTTCTCTCGAACATAATATGACAGTCAAGCTTGAGATGTATCGTCCTTTCGTGAAAGACTAAATTCACATGCATAGATGTGAATTGCAAATTTGTTATACGGATATGTGTTCCTGGAAAATTACAACTCTAGTAATGATAATTTTCTAAACTTCAATATCAAAGAATTTGTATGCTTTATGTCCCTGAGGATAACCCAGAAAGATATACTTGTCAACTTTGGAATAAAATTTGTCTTTAGAGATGCCTTTGATCAATGACAACCAATGACTCGAAGAGAAGAGTAATTAGGATCTTTCCCATAAATGTGAGCTTATAGAGTTTTCCAATGTAGTCCCGATGATGTAAGGCAATTAATAAGATGAGTAGCAAAAAGTATACAATCTTCCCAAAATTTTACAGTCAGATTAACATGTAGCCAAATGACTCTGATAATTTCTAATAAATATCTATGTTTTCTCTCAACTTTATCATTTTGTTGAGGACATAAGGTGTAGTTCGTTGATGAACAATACCTTTATGAGAAAAAAGGTGGAGAGAAGAGTGATGGATTCCATTGTCACTTCTAATGACTTTCACAGTGGCATCAAACTGATTTTCAATCATCAAAATAAATGCAGGTAGAACAACAAACACTTGTGTTTTATCCTAAATCAAATGAGTCCAAGTACACTGTACATCTACTAAAATCATCCAATATGGTAACAAAATATCGAGCACCACTAATGTTTGGTGATCTATATGGAATTCATAAGTCAAAATGTAAAAGCTCAAAATATTTTTGGCAACATATTCACTCTTTGAAAAATAAAGAGAATGATGTTTTGCCATGATACGAACATCACATGAAAAAGGAGAAATGGAACAATCCTTATACTAGGTAATGTGTTTATGTTTATTGCTTGAGGTGGGAAGGGCCATCACAATGCAACTGATTTCAATTTGGTTTTGTATAATCCATTTATTCTACTTGCAATCATTACTTCTTGGCAGTTCTTGCCCGTTATCCGGGTTTTGAAAAGTACATCGATGACCATCAATAACCTTGCGAACAGAGAGAAGATTATGCTTAAACTTCTTGGACTAGTGGCTTCCGAAGAGTCATTGTGGAGATCGACTCGGAGCTCATTGTCAAGCTAATTAATCAGAAGATTTCACCTTCACACCCGTTATTTAGTCTCGTGGTTCGCTGCCAAGACTTCCTTAGTAGGGATTGGCACATTCAATTCCGGCACATCTTTAGAGAGGCTAATGCGGTTGCAGATCATCTAGCCTCCCTAGCCCATACTTACCCGTTAGGTTATTTTACTCTCTCGCAACCACCTAATTCTGTCATTCATATTTTAAAGAACGATGCCAGAGGAGTAGCGACCCAACGGCTTGTCATTTGTTAGCTTTCTACGGTTTTTTCAATAATATGGGCGAGCCCCTAAAGCTCCCCGTCTTCATTACCAAAAAAAAAAAAAAAAAAACTTCAAATAGCTGCAGCCCATATGAGAAATTAATATCTCCAACTTCAGAAACTTATTTAATAGATCCATCAAGCAAACATATCTTAATAGATCCATCAAGCAAACTTATTTAATAGATACAAAAATTATTATAAGATTTATTTTATTAGAATGTCATCTTATTTATTTTTTGGGAAATTCCGGTTGGTACCCCTGTGGTATGGGGTATTCCGGATTTTGCCCATGACTTTTTCAGAGTTCGGTTGATACCCCTCAATTTTCACATTTTTTCGGAATTTGCCCACCTTTTAAAAAACCGGTTAAACTTCACTTTTTCTATTTAAAAATAAAAAGAAAATTGAAAAGAAATAAATAAAAAAATGAAACAAAAGGAAATTGAAATGAAATAAAAAAAATTGAATCATACCTCCCACATTTTCTAGTCGATCGAAACGTTAAGTTTAACCGGTTTTTTAATGGTTGGGCAAATTCCGAAAAAATGCAAAAACTGAGGGGTACCAACCGAACTCTGAAAAAGTCGTGGGCAAAATCCGAAATACGCCATATCACAGGGGTACTAACCGGAATTTCCCTTATTTTATTGTGAACTAACAATTCAATTTAGGTTCATTTTTAAAATATTTTAAAGTTTACTTCACACCCTAATAACTTAGGGTTTATATTTTACCAATATACAATTCGTCTCTTAATAATTCCATACCAAAAAAATTGTTTTACTTGAACCACTCCCTTAAAAGTATCTATATTCCATAATTATAGAATATTATTTATTATTAATGCTAAATGTATAATTATAAAATAAAAATGTTTGATTGAGTATAGAGGTAAAATCTGTAAAAAGACATTTGATGGATACCGTTTACATATTTGTTTACGATAAGTTTTTAAAATGAGAATGCACGAGATAGTGTGAAGTGAAATGCATGAGAAAACGAGATGTGACATGCATAACTTCCGTCTTAATAGTAGTATACATAGGACAAATGTGAGAAACAGGAAGCTATTAGCTTGTTTGAAGATATAAGATATAATACAGATCAGTAAGATTTGGAACCAAAAGAATTGTATAAGAGTTTTGCAATTAGCCTCAAACAGTAGATTAAACAAATTAAATACAGCTTAACTTCTATTTATCAGCATTTAAGTGGATTTGCAGTAAACTGTGTTAACAAAGATAAATAACAGATTAAATGCAGCTTGGCAGCTATCATTTGACTGTTTTCGCTTCTTGCTGCTATAAGTTTGTTCAGCAGTGTCAAAAGTTTTCAAATAAACCCCATCTTTGTTCAGTTTCAGCTATAGCTAACTCCATCTTCTTAGACTGATCACAATATCATGTGAAACATGAAAGTACTTTTTAATGTTTCGAATACAAAACCTAATGTATAACATTGCTATCGAAGAAAGAAGTAGAGAACACTACCGTTATCCATTACCGCTGAATTCGAGATCTTGACACACCAAACACGTCATTAGGGCTACGGAAGTTCTAAAGCGTGTCTGAAGTGTCTAGCGGCAATGAGAATCAGTAGGCATTCGTCAATATTCTAGCAATGAACCCTAAAATCTTAAAGATACAATATTGAAGGAAATACCTGTTTTTCACCAGCAAGAGAAATTCAACAATAATCCTAGAGGAAGTAAAGGAACGGACAATTTCAAAAACCAAATTCTTGGAGAATAGGTATACGATAGATGTACCGCGCAGAGCTGTCGATGTCGCCCCGATCCAAAAAACGCCCGACTTAAATCCGCCAGGTCTGGAAAAAATGAAACGGTTTCTCTAATGCCCATGGACACCCAGTAATAGTAGATAGATTCCATCTTTTATTGAAAAGTTAGTTAGATTTTTAATGGCTAGTATTATGGTTTGATTTCTCTTAAAAAATAAAAAACCACAATACCAGTAATTGAATCAATCTGACTAACAATTTTTTCTGAAAATGTTGGCTGCTGCTTTCTAAAGAAAGAAGGAGTGTTGGCTGCTGCTTTGCCGATCCAATAAAACGGTTTTTTATATGATATATTGAATTTGCTTTGTATACATTGATTAAATTGATTCAATGGCTAGTATTATGGTTTGATTTCTAAATTCTATATAGTTTACATATTTTATCTTTTGTTTCCTTTTTTTTTTTCTTTCTTTCATGAATTTGATTCAATATTTGCTAATGACCAGCTTTTAACTTCTCTATTTTGTGATTTTTTTTATTGATTGACTCTATTATATCGAAATTCCATTATTAAACATTTGTTTTTATTGATTAGTTTTGATTTGATATTTGTTGTTTGTGTTTTTTTACTGATTGAATTGACATGTGTTTGTTTTTTTTGTTTCGTTCTTATTGTTTTTGTGTTGACAATATTTTGTATTGTCAACAATAACATTTTAAATCCTGTAACAAACATAGTTTTGATGTTGCCAATGACATTTTAAATAAGAAATCTTATGTTTTTTTTTTCCCATAATAACTACACTTCTATGTTTTTCACTGTCAACAAAACAGTAAACAAAAATTTTTTTAAAACTTTTTTAGTGTGAACAATATAGTAATCATTGCATATGTGTTTTCTACTATCAATAAGGCATTGCTTAAGACAATTATTTAGTTTTAATATCAACGAAACATCCACTAGATTTAAACAAGTTATGTCTAATTAAACTGATTTTTTTGGATTGAAAAGTGAAAGTAAAACTAAAGTTAGGATTTTTTTAATTTATAAAATATTTCTATAAGAGTTGAATGTAATGAAAATTTGCTAATTTATCGATAGTAGAGCTCAGCCTTTACCCACACCGAACCAAAAAGTCCACTAGATTGCCCGACCCAATTACAAAATGGGTATATTTGAGAATTTAAGACCTCCTTAATCAGAATTAGCTTGTCAAAAAATAAACCGATCTCGTTAATAGCCGAATGACATAGCTTGGAACCAGCTCAAATCCTACATCCTACCCAAAATCCACCGATCCCGTTTATATCCGAATGATATAGCTAAGAACCGGCTCAAATCCTACACCATCCTACCCAAAACCCACCGATATGACCTCATGCAAATATGTCTCTTGTGCAGCCTTTAACTCGATTAGACTTGAATTGACTCGAGATTTCCTCCTCATTTAGTTCTTTTTCTTATCGTCATTAAATTATCTTGCACCCAACATCTTATGACTCTTGACCTCTTTGCTCTAGACGTTTACCGGCAAATTCATGCACAAGTTAGAACTACTAATTCATTAAAACGTTAAATACAAACCAACTTATGTCGGTCATAACTATCGTTTTATTGATATATCTTAAAGTCTACTTATATTGAAACGCTCCAGAAATAAGGAACATTTTAGATTTATTTTCTTTTCCTACCCTCTCTTTTTATTTTTCCTTCAACCCGCCTTTGAACCCTTCCTAGAGCCAACTTCCTGAATCATATAGCACCGCTAGGTGCCCCGTCCAGCCTCCTTGGACCGTCAACCTCATTGGCATCCTTCACACTCCATCTGCCGTCATCTTTTTTGTTGGAACCATCAACCAACCGACACCCCTGGCTAGCTTTTTCTAGCCCTTGTGAACCCAACTAGCATGCAACCTCCTTTCTCCTTCAGCCATACATTGCCCCTTCCCTCCTTCAGTTGTCCTGTAGCCCTTGTCCTCCTAGCCAGCTTAAGCTACGCCCCGCCTACCTCTACCGAGCCTTGCTGTTTGCTTCTACCAACCTTCAGTCACTCCTTCCTTCACTCATACTAACCTCTCTCCCCTAGCATCTCTATCACTCTCATGTCAAAATATGATTCATAACTTGTACACATTATTTACATAGCTTATGTTTTTATTTAATTCAGTTCATGCTATCATTAGGGAGGTTGTTAGTTGAATTAGTCTTCCATCATCTTAGTTAGTGGTTGAACGTGTTTAGTGGTGTGGCAGTTATTTCCTTTGCAATTGTGTAGCTCGTATTTAGAGCATTTTTCCCTTTCATTCAATGCAGCAGAGACTATCTGTACTTCTTGCTGAAACACTCTCTAAATTTCCTTTGTTTAGTGTTGTTATCTTCTCCTCTTAACCAACAAATTGGTATCAGAGCAATCTAGGTTCCGATTCTAGGATTGTGTGAGTTTAGGAGAGTTAAAGCACAAGGGAAACACGGGCTAAGAGAGAAGCAATGAATCTGGGAGGAAACAACAATGGGACTTCGAATCTGCCTATCTTCAAAGGCACTAAGTACCAGTTCTGGAGCTTGAAGATGAAGACCTTGTTCAAGTCTCATGAATTGTGGACCCTAGTTGATGAAGGGTTCATTGATGAAAGGCCAGCCGAGCCAGATCAAGCTCTCAGGGACAAAAGGAAGAAGGATGCTAAAGCCTTGTTCATGATTCAACAAGCAATTGATGATGAGATCTTTCCCAGAATTGCTTCGGCTTCCACTGCAAAGGAAGCATGGGATACCTTGAAACAAGAGTATCTAGGTGACAAGAAGGTGATCACTGTGAGGTTGCAATCACTAAGGAGAGAGTTTGAGACATCTCTCATGAAAGACAAGGAGCCAGTGCAGGACTACTTGTGCAGAATTTCAAGTGTTGTGCAACAGATGAGATCCTATGGAGAGGATGTCAATGACAAGCATGTCGTAGGTAAGATTCTGAGAAGTCTTACCAACAAGTATGATCACATTGTCACAGCTATTGAGGAATCAAAGGATATGGAGACCTACTCCTTTGATGAACTGATGGGATCTCTTCAAGCTCATGAAGAGAGATTGAATAGAGCTGGAGATCACAAGGAGGAGAAAGCCTTTATAGGAAGAGATGACAATAGAAGTCAGAACTTTAACCGAGGAAGAGGTAGAGGGAGCTTCAGAGGAAGAGGTAGAGGAAGGTTCAACCAACACAGTGGAGGAAATGAGTTTGAACCTCAGAAGAAAACCTTCAAGTGTTACTACTGTAAGAAAGTAGGACACAAGGAGGCTCAATGCTGGAAAAAGGAGGAGGAGCAAGGTCAGAGAGAGCAAAGAACTGACCAGAAATCAAACTTTGTTGAGCAAGAGGATAAATTGTTTCTTGCTCAACTTGTTGAAGAAGAAGAGAAGCTGTATTCTGTGCAGGAAGGATCAACTTGCAGCAGTGAAAAGCCATGGTATGTTGATAGTGGATGTTCGAACCACATGTCAGGAGCAAGATCTTTGTTTAAAGATCTTGACAACACAAAGAAGAGCAGAGTCAGGATTGGTGACAACAAGCAATTAGAAGTTGAAGGAAAAGGTACTGTCTCTCTTGTGAGTAGTGAAGGAAAGTCTAAGTTGATCTATGATGTGCAGTATGTTCCTAAGTTAGCTCATAACTTGCTTAGTGTTGGTCAATTGGTGAGTACTGGGTATTCAGTTCTGTTTGATAATGATGCTTGCTTGATTAAGGATAAGAAATCAAGTGATGTTATTGTTAGAGTTGCTATGGCCAGAAACAGAGTTTTTCCACTAGAGTTGAGCTCCAATGTAGGGAAGGTATTGGCTGTAAAAGAAGATAATGAAGCCAAGATTTGGCACAATAGGTATGGACACCTAAATGTGCAAAGCTTGAGACTGTTGATGACCAAAGGAATGGTCGAAGGGTTGCCAAAGATGGGTGAACTAAGTCTGTGTGAAGGCTGTGTCTATGGAAAGCAAGCAAAAGGATCTTTCCCAAGTGGAAAGGCATGGAGAGCAAGTCAGAACTTGGAGCTTCTTCATGCAGACCTGTGTGGGCCTATGCAAACTGAGTCACTAGGAGGCAGCAAATATTTTTTGTTGATCATAGATGACTTCAGTAGAATGTGTTGGGTGTTCTTTCTGAAAGCCAAGTCTGAGGCCTTTGAAAGCTTCAGAAAGTTCAAAGCCTTAGCAGAAAATCAGAGTGGGAAGAAGGTGATAGCATTGAGGACAGATAGAGGAGGTGAATTTACTTCCAAGCAGTTCATGGAGTACTGTGAAGAGCATGGGATCAAAAGGGAACTCACTGCACCATACACACCTGAGCAGAATGGTGTAGCCGAGAGGAAGAACAGAACTGTTGTAGAAATGGCCAGGAGTATGCTGAAGTCCATGAGTGTACCAAATGAGCTGTGGAGTGAAGCAGTAGCAACAGCTGTGTATATCCTCAATTTGTCTCCTACAAAAGCTGTCATGAACAAAACTCCATATGAAGCTTGGAGTGGTAAGAAGCCAGATGTAAGTCATCTTAGGGTGTTTGGCTGCATTGCCTACACTATGATTAATCTCAGAACAAAGCTTGATGATAAAAGTGAGAAGTGTGTGTTCATAGGATATGGGACACAATCCAAGGCTTACAGATTGTATAACCCTGAGTCAAAGAGGGTGATCACAAGCAGAAATGTAATATTTGATGAAGAATCAAAGTGGAGTTGGAATCTGAAGCAAGGAGAATTTGAACAAAGGCAGAGAAGTGTCAGCTTTGATGATTCAGACTCCTCACCAACCTTGAAAAACATTGATCATGCACTTGATCAAGGTGGACATCAACAGGAAAGCAACTCACCAAGCTCAGAAAGCAGTGGCTCGAGCAGTTCACCAGGTAGCAGTTCCTCAAACTCACCAGTCTCATCTCCAAGTAGCTCAGCATCCTGTTCATCAAGTGATTCATCTCCAAGGAGATTCAGATCTTTGGAAGAGATTTATGGTTGTGACCTTGCACTAAGTGTCACTGAACCATGTAGCTATGAGGAAGCTGCAGGAAGTGGTGAATGGAAAGAAGCAATGAAAGAAGAGATGAATGCAATTCAGAAAAATCAGACATGGAGTCTTGTTGAACTTCCTGAAGGCAGGAATCCAATAGGCTTGAAATGGGTGTATAGAACCAAGTTCAAGACAGATGGGAGAATTCAGAAATACAAGGCAAGACTTGTAGCAAAGGGGTATGCTCAGAAAGAAGGCACAGATTTTGAAGAAACTTTCTCTCCAGTGGCAAGGTTTGAAACAGTCAGATTGGTGTTAGCAATTGCAGCTCAGAAAGAACTTCCTGTGTACCAGTTTGATGTTAAGTCAGCATTTTTAAATGGTGAACTCCAAGAGGAGGTGTATGTTGAACAGCCTGAAGGTTTCATCAAACAAGGAGAGGAAAGTAAAGTGCTAAGGCTTCATAAAGCCTTGTATGGTTTGAAGCAGGCCCCAAGGGCATGGTACAACAGAATTGATGACTTCTTCATCAACAATGGCTGTGATAGAAGTGAAAATGAACCTACACTGTATGTGAGAAAGGAGAGCAGCAACAGGTTCATGGTGGTATGCCTATATGTAGATGATATTATCTACTTCAGCAATTCAGAAAAGCTACTGATGAGCTTCAAAGAAGTGATGAAGAAGGAGTTTGAAATGACAGACTTAGGAATGTTGCAATACTTCCTTGGCCTAGAAGTGAAGCAAAGGCAGCAAGGCATCTTTATTTGTCAAAAAAAATATGCCAAGGACATGCTCAAGAAGTTCAGGATGGAGAAGTGTGAAGTCACAGTCACACCTATGAATCCGAATGAGAAGTTGCAAAGAGAAGATGGAACTGAAAGGTGTGATGAAAGGTTGTTCAGAAGTCTTGTAGGAGGTCTGAATTATCTCACACACACTAGGCCAGACATTGCCTACTGTGTAAGTGTTGTGTCAAGATACATGCACTCTCCAACCAAGCAACATCTTGGAGCTGCAAGGAGAATTCTCAGGTATGTTGCTGGGACCATTGATTATGGAATTTGGTATAAAGCAAAAGAAGATTTCAGATTGATTGGCCATACAGACAGTGATTGGGCTGGGAGTCTGGATGATAGGAAGAGCACCTCTGGGTCTGTATTCAGTCTAGGTTCTGGAGCAATAACTTGGAGCTCAAAGAAGCAAGACACAGTTGCTTTGAGCTCATCTGAGGCAGAGTATGTGGCTGCAGGATCAGCATCAAGACAAGCTGTATGGCTGAGAAAGATGTTAACAGACTTGTGTTGTGAGCAGGATGTTGCAACAGATATTTGGTGACAATCAGTCCACGATTGCCATGACAAAGAATCCAGTTTTTCATGCTAGGACAAAGCATATAGAAGTGCAACATCACTACATAAGGAAGCTTGTGTCTGAAGAGAAAGTGGTGCTCAGATTCTGTGGAACAAATGAACAAGATGCAGATTTGTTCACAAAAGCTCTCACCCAAGTGAAGCACAGGTTCTTTATGGAGAAAATCGGAATGTGCAAGTTTGAATCAAGGGAAGGTGTCAAAATATGATTCATAACTTGTACACATTATTTACATAGCTTATGTTTTTATTTAATTCAGTTCATGCTATCATTAGGGAGGTTGTTAGTTGAATTAGTCTTCCATCATCTTAGTTAGTGGTTGAACGTGTTTAGTGGTGTGGCAGTTATTTCCTTTGCAATTGTGTAGCTCGTATTTAGAGCATTTTTCCCTTTCATTCAATGCAGCAGAGACTATCTGTACTTCTTGCTGAAACACTCTCTAAATTTCCTTTGTTTAGTGTTGTTATCTTCTCCTCTTAACCAACATCTCATCCTCACCCTACACCCAGTCTCGATCCCTCTCCTCCCTCGCCCTCCTTCACTCTCATCACTCCTCTCTCGTCTCGCCACTCCCCTGGAAGCCACTCCCTCGTCCTCTCCCTCACTCTTCTCTGGATTCAGCAAAGCAGCAGCCAACACTCCTTCTTTCTTTGTTCATCGCCATCCACCACAGCCACCAGTGAGCCACCGTCGGAGATAGCCCCCAATACGGACTACCAAGTGGATTCATATCCACCCACTGGAGCTTACCGGAGACGCCAGGAAACGCCACCAAAGTCGCCCAATCGCAGCCAGAAAAAACTGTAGTTCTTTACCCCTCGAGCACCGCCTCTTCAGACTGCCACCATCACCGGATCAAACAACGTCCGCCGTTTCCACCACCACCATTAGCTATCCCCCGCTGCAATCTATCGAAACAAGCCAACGCAGCCGCCGGAGCTTACCGAAGCCGCCGGAAAAGCCACGCTTAAACCCCCTGTCGGCCCTCCCCTGTTGTCCGGTATTTGCATAAAATAACCTGAACTATTATTTTCATTATTAGCCCATATTTATGTTTTAGTAAACTTTCCTCTGTTTTATATATTTACAAATGTTGGCCATTTATTTAATTACGTAAATAACTCTTAGGTTTCCGTTTTTACATATTATGCTTATTTACTTATTTTAGTTAGTTAGTAAATTACAAGAATGGCCCAAACTTTTAATTTTGCATAAATTGCCATCGGAAATACATGATTACAGTTTTTACCCAATCTTTTTAATTCCAAAAGGGCCCAAACTTTAAGGATTTATAGTTTTGGACCTAGAAAACATATTTATGATTTTTAACCCTAAGTTTTTTTTTTGAAAAATTACTTGAATTAAGAAAGAGGGATGTACATGTGATGAGGAAAGGATCAAACAAGCAACATACAGAAATAAAGAAGAGAAGGTAAACTTCTACTTAGACAAGAGATATCTTAAGCATTCTAGCAGTTGCAAGGGTATGGGAGGAGCGATCTTTCCAGTGGTGAGAGAGGTGAAGCTTGGTGGCTCTTATTGCATCGCCCGCACTATCAATGGCTCTAGTGAAGACCTTGTTGTAGACAAGGTTGTTACGGGCTTTCCAGACGAAGTAAATATCAGCAATGATGGCGGATACACGAGCAGACTGAAGGAGGTTGTTTTTTTGGTTTGGGTGTGAGTTAAGCCAAGGCCATATGTTATGGATGTATGGGGCATGGTAACGAACTCTCCCTCATCTAGATATGATATAAAGGACAAGAGATGTGTAGCTGCATCCAGACCAGAGGTGATCATCATCCTCGGGCCAACAGGAACACAACAAGCAAGTGGTGTTCTCAATAAAGTTCCATTGGTGGAGTTTGGTGAGAGTAGGGAGTCTTCGGAGGCTAGCAATCCATGCAATGCAGCTATACTTGGGGATGATAAATTTGGTCCAGATGATTTGATTGGTTGCCACAGGAGGGGGAGAGCGGATGACCTGAAGATGGTGTATGCCTTCTTGGGAGAAAATGAGCCATAAGTACTGGAGATTGTTGAGATCTTATTGGTCCCAAAGGCATGCAAGGGGAGCTCATCACGGATGGTCAGAAGAGTTTTCCAGTAATAGCTATGGTACGGTCTAGCTTGGCAATCCCAAATAGACTCATGCTTCAACAAATTAGAAGAGATCCAGGAGACCCAAAGGCTGTTAGGGTTTCGATCAATGTCGAAAATGAGCTAGGCAAGAGAGACTTTGTTACGCGCCTGGATGTTTGAGAAGCCAAGACCACCATCCTTCTTGGGGGTACAAACAGTATTCCAAGCGACAAGAGCTCGATTGCTGACTTCTTTACCGGCCCAAAGGAAAGATCTGAACATTGTTTGGATTTTATTTATGATAGTGGCGGGCAAAAGAAAAATGGAGCTCTAGTAATGATATAGGACCATTAAAATAGAGGAGATGAGCTGAATACGGCCAGCATACGAGAGGAGCTTTGCACTCCACGATTGAATCCTCTAAGTAATCTTATGGATGAGGGGGAGGAAGTCATTAATAGTCAACCTAGACTTGGGTCCTAAAACTAAACCGGCAAAAAATAAACCGGCGGTTTAGGTTTAACCTAAACCGCCAGTTTGGTGGCGGTTTGTAAAAAAAAATTGAAAATTGCCTGTTTAAGGGCCAAACCGCCGGTTTAAGGACCAAACCGGCCGGTTTGGTCCTTTTAAAAAAAAAACCCCAAACCGGCGTGAACCTACGGTTTGGTCAAACCGGCAAACCTAAACCGCCGATTTGGGCCGTTTTGAAAACCGGAGCTTTGGGCGGTTTGCCCAAACCGGACCCATGACTAAGTCAACCTTCTACTTCCAACGGGGACACCTAAATAATGGAAAGGAAGGGAGCCCTGGTGAAGCCCGTAACCTTGGTGCTATAATCTTGCTCATCGAAGGAGATGCCACCCAAGAAGATAGCAGACTTGGAGAGGTTAATTTTAAGGCAGAGAGCATACCAAAGGAGTCAAGGGTAGACTTCTATAAGATCCAAGTTTTTGCCTTCACCGCCCCGCGGCTTACGACAGAGCGCGCCCGATCTTTCTTTCGTTCGTTTTATCTTCCTTCCATAGATAGAATATTTGATATTCTATCTTATGGGCGGGTTTCCTGATCTTCCTTCTAAACCCTAGACACCCTTTCCGTCTATCTTTCCAGCCCGTCCCTTTATATTCCCGTCTTTTTCCTCTTTTTCCCGTTTCTTGCTTACGTCTTCTTCAACCCTAGAGTGCTGCAGCCCTGCCCTTGTGTTCTTACTGAACGTGTAAGTTCTTCCTCCCTTGTTCTTCATCACGCTCATGTGCTGCCGTACCTTGCTTCTCTTCTGTTCGTTTCCCTCTTCGTTTTTTTCTTTCCTTCTTCTCCAAGGATCAAGTTTGAAACTTGATTCTTGTAGAACATTCCGTTGTTGATCCTTTGTTGTCCTCAAGCTCTTTGGAGTTGAGTCTTGACGTGTTGGAGTCAAAGGTTCAAGCTTTGGTGTCCCTTGCTGTGAGTTCTGTCAAAGAGAAGCCCGACAATAGCTTTTGTCGAAGATCCGCCCCTACACCTCTGTCATGTGCCGCCCTTGCGCCTCTGTCAACCGCCCCTGCGGTTTGCTCTATAGTAACTCCCATCTTTGGTGAGTTGCTTCTTTCCTTGCTTTCCTTGTTCCTTTCCTTGATCCTTGTGGTAGTTCCTTGTTCTCTGAGTTGCTGTTAGACTAAGGTTGAGCCCTTAGCTTGTGTAGATCTCTTAGAGATCGTTGAGACTAGAAGTTATAGACTTCTAGCAACCGTTTCGTTCCTGATCCGTGATGCTTGTTCGTACAAGCTTTCCTTGCTCCTTTCCTGAGCGAAACTGAGCTTTCTTGAGTGTTCTTTGAGTTGTTGCTGAGCCTTTGTGTTACCTTCGAGTGAGGTAAGTCCATTGGACTTACTTAACTTCATTCCGTGTATTAGTAGGATTGTTTTGGCTTGTTTGTGTTATTTATCATGTTTATAACGGATAACTAGAAATAGGATTTACCCTTTGAACCTTAACTGGCCCAAGTGTATTATAACCGGACGGTGACCACTTGTCTAGTTCTACGGGAGACTAGAATGTGCTCTTACAACCCAGACCTGTAGGTAACGGATAGTACTGATCTAATCCTATTGGTAGACGGAAGCGGAGGCGAGTTTTGGGAGATTCTCGTGTGACAAAAGAAGTTGGATTAGAAATGGATAACCTTAATGAAAGATAATAACCGGTTGATGTGTGAGAATGCTATGTGTTTCCTTTACCTTATGCGTATTTGTGCCTTTACGCTCTTGCTAGTATCTAGAATGTTAGCTAACGGTTTATACCGTCGTTGTAGATATTCCGCAGGTTCAGGATGCTGTTGAGTGATCCGGATATTGTGGTCAGCCGGGGTACCCGTACATTATAGGACGGTATCGGGTTTTTGTTTCTTTTGTAGTTTTCCTTTTGTTTTGAACTCGGCTGCGGAGTTTTTGTGTTTCCTTTTGTTTAAACCTTTGGTTTTATTTTGAGTTTTGGTTTTCGTACGTCTGTGCCTTGTTGTAAGATCCGTTTGCTGTTGCTACTTTGAGGGTTAGAACCCATTGTGCGGTCCTAACCCGTAGCGCTTCGAGTTCCTAGAACTTTGGGTATGACAACTTCAGGATGGAGATAGAATGGATGTCTCCACGATAGAAGAGCATTAAGTCGTCTGCAAAGAAAAGGTGGGTGATGCGTGGGCAAAGTTTTGAATAAGGATTAGCTCAATTCGAAGTTCGACAAACTGTCAATCAATTTCGATTACGTCAACACCACATGAGTCATCTTGATTTCTTGATTTGAAGTTCATATTGAAGTATATCTTGAACTCTTGATTTGAAGCTATTATAGGATAGATTGGAATTTGGAATGACATACCTAGTGAACATTCTAGATACTTATGATTACAGGTTTTGGGCAAACACCAAGTGAGGTCTGACCCAAACTTGGATTGGGAATACGTCAATCATTGTCACACCTATTATATTATGTTTGTGATATTATGTATGAATAAATATTGATATTATGTTACTTTCTTAGTTTAGGTTGATTGTCGGACTCTAAACATTTTTGGGCTTTGAGCCATTCCGTTAGATATTTTGAGGCAAGTACTTGTGAGCATTTTTATATGAGCATGATTAAGAATTTACGATTAAGTTATTATGTTATTTCACTCATGCTTTGAAATTTTATAACATGTTGGCATGATGATTGTATTATTATTTACGTACATGGGTATTTCTTTCGGTTTTAAGATTTCGATGTGACTTGATGGATTGTTACTGAAAGATTTATAAGATGCTTTGTGATGCGGGGTTGAAGCTATAGTTTCTGATCTAGATAAAAATCTACGAAAGCTTCAACTTTGGGAAATCTCAGTGTCAAATCTCAAGAGAGATTATTATTAGTAATGCTGAGATTTGTGAAAACTCAAAGAAATAGAATGTGAGTTATATGAATGATAATGGCGAGATTATATAAGATGATTATGGAATAAATTTGATGGAAAATATAAGAAGATAAGAACCAAGATATTGTTGCAAAGAACCTTGACCAATTGGATCAAAATCCCTTAACAAAGAGCTTACCTTAACCCTTTCTTTTTCAACCTTACACAAACCTCCTGAATTGAGATGTACACAAGGATGAACTAGAATTGACTAGGAACACCAACCTTTAATGAGATTAACACACACAAGTACAACCTAGTAATGACTCACAACAATTCAATCAAATACTCTCTCTTTTATTGAATAGGAACGAATAAAACAAAAACTTCATAAATGAAGTAACAAGTCTCACAAAATCTTGTGAAAAATATCATCAAATCTATTTGGCAAATGTCGACCCTAGGAGAGATTTATAGGACAAATATCCAAATAAAAGAAAATAAAAGATAATCCTATAAGATAGAGCTTTAAATGTATTAAAATAAAATAACTAATAGTTATCAAATCTCGACTTTAGGGATTATCGAAATATTGACTAGGTGCTCGAGATTCTCGGCTAGGTGGGACCGAAATCTCGAATGGATGCTAGTAATCTCGACTAGAAACTTTCCTTGCTTCCTTGATCATCTTCACACATGCATGTGACTTCCGTTAAGTCCTCCTTTGCTGGAATTGTCAATAATGTGACTAAGAAGATTTAGGCACAAAATGATCAACAATGGTTTACTTAGAATCTAAGGATGCCAATAAGCTCGAAACCTCCTCTTGAATGGTACTTGCTCTTGATCTAGTAATGGCTCATTCCATGACATGACAGCTAGATGATGTAGACTCCTTCTCCTTCAATGCTCTTGCTCTTGCTCTAGTGATTGGTATATGTATAGGTGTTGAGGATGATCCCTCATCATGCTCCCCTTCTTAAAAAGGGTTCATCATCGAATCATCATCATGCTCATCACTAGACACAAAAGGACTCAAGTCTCCTACATTAACAGTAGTGCTCACGCCATACTCCTCCGGAAGCTCCAATACATAAGCGTTGTTACAAACCTTACACTTTACTCTTAATGGTCCATCTCATCTTGGAGATAACTTTGACTTCCTCCTCTTCGGGAATTGTTCTTTCCTTACATGCAATCAAACTAGATCTCCTGGTTTGAATAGCCATTCCTTACGATTTTTTATTAGCCTTGGCTGCAACTAGCTTTCCCTTCTCCTCTAACCTTATGTGTGTCTTCTCATGCAATTTCTTGATGAATTCCACCTATTTTCCTGTATTAAAATCTACTCGCTCCTTTATAGGCAACGATATAAGATCAAATGAGGTCAAAGCTCATAGACACACTCAAAAGGCGTTAAGTTAGTAGAAGAATAAATAGTTCTATTATATGCAAACTCAACATGAGACAAGACATATTCCCAATCACTCAAATTATCATTCAAAACAACTCTTAATATGGTAGTTAAGGTCCTAGTAGTAACCTCCATTTGAGGATGACAAGAGGTTGAAAATAACAACCTAGTTCCTATCTTTTCCCAAAGAGTCTTTCAAACGAAACTAAGGAACTTATCACTCACAATAGTCCTAGGTACTCCTTGTGATGAGGGACCATCCCAACACCTTCTATACATGGACCAATCACTAGAGCAAGAGCAAGAACATTGAAGGATTAGGCTACATCATCTTCAAGTCCTATCATGGAAGGTGCTATTACTAGATCAAGAGCAAGAACCATTCAAGAGGAGGTTTCTAGCTTATTGGCATCCTTAGCTTCTTAGAAGACCATTGTTGATCATTTTGTCGCTAAGTCTTCCTTAGTCACATTATTGACATTTTCAGCAAAGGAGGACTTAGAGGAACTGTCATGCATGTGTGAAGTTGATCAAGGAAGCAAGAAGAGTGGCTAATCGAGATCTATGAAGCCTGTTGAGATCTCGGCCCCACCTAGTTAAGATTTCAATTAGTTGTTAGTTATTTTATTTAATTCCTATAAAGCTCTAAACATTCTAAAGGTATCTTTTAGATTTGAGCCTATCTTTTAGGATTATCTTTTATTTCTTTTATTTTCTTTTATTTGGAGATTTTTGTATAAATCTCACCTAGGGTTGACATTTGTCAAGTAGATTAGATGATTGATATTTTTCCACAATATTGTGTGAGACTCGTGTTTATGATATTTTCGTTTTATTCATTCCTATTCAATCAAAAAGAGAGCCTTCGATAGAATCATTGTTAGTCCTTGCTAGGTTGTACTTGTGTGTGTTAATCATTTAAAGGTTGGTGCTCCTAGTCAATTCTAGTTCCTCCTTGTGCTTGTCTTAACTAGAAGGCTTGTGTAATGTTAAAGAAGGAAGGGTAGGTAATTCTTTGTTGAGGGTTTTTGATCCAATTGGTCAAGGTTCTTTGCAAGTCTAACTTAGTTGTTATCTTCCTATATTTACTATTATTTCACCCCATTACAATCTTCTTAATCTCGCCATATAACTGACTTTCTATTTTCTTTGAGTTTCGTAAATCTCGGCATTACCATTACAGAATCTCGTCCGAGATTTCGACCGAGATTTGTCCCAGTTGAGCTTTTCGTGGACTTTCAATCTAGACCGGGAACTACGGCTTCAACCTCGTATCAAAGTGGTATCAAAGATAATCGATTGAAGTCCAACTTAGTCATACATCATGGTTTAATTATTTTTTTTTATTTTGAGTCTAAAATTTGAGTCTTTTCTTTGGTGCTATTCTTTTGGAGATTATTTGAGTTTAACTTGCTTTGTCTTGTGTCTATTGGATAAGAGAGAAACGCCATAGCCAAACACAAGCCAACCAAACCCGAAATTGAAATCTCGCCCGAGATCCCTTCGCCATCAAGCAAAGATTTTTCATGGCGGCAAGCAACGTTATTTTATCCAATCTAGTCTAGATTCCTAGATAGTTTTGGGTCAAACCTATCCATATCCAGATGCCATATCAAAGGAGGAAAGAGATTTGCAAAGTTTTCTAATTGTGAGACCTTATCATATCTTATCAAATCTCTTTCCAATTTAACAATATATCTCGTTGCTAACAACTATATCTCGACCCAGCTAATCCCCATAAATCCACAAGAAAGACAAACATAAATCCTTGTCTTACCAAAACCCATACTTTTTTTCATAAAATTATAACCAAAGTTTTGGTTAAGCTAGTTTAGCAAGAGTTGTTGCGATCCAACTGAGAAGGGATCATCAAGGCAACAACGGAGGAGTATAACCCACATCATATTCAATGTCTGTCGACAAACACTTGCAATTAGAAAATCTCACCCCCCAAGTGTAAATCACGGGCAGAGATATAGGTTGAGATTCGCTACCGTTGCTAATTTTATCGAAAATTTTGAGGCAAATTTGAGAAATTGAAGTGTGCCAAGTTCAAGAGGACATGCAGAGAAAAAGTTTTATACCACCCTCGATCCAACTTCATATCCAAAACACACCTTTTCTGATCGATCTCGCCCCCAAAGGTAATCTCGGCCGTGATTTTGACCGAGATTTTCCTTAGTAGAGATCAAAACCAAACTGGTTATCTCTCACTTTAACTGCATAAGTGCAAGGTACGTATAACTCTCTTCTTAATCTCTTGTGTGTCTATTTTTTGCCTCTTTCTACTCTAAACACATTGAGTTTATTATTTTGAGTGTGTTAGTTAGTATCTATACTTTCTATCATACTAGTTGAGTCTACTTGCAATATTATTTCCACATTTTGTCAATTGTGTAAAGAAAATTTGAGCAAGAGTTCCTTAACTATATTTCAACACAAGAACCTTCTTCTAAGCCAAGTTGACTTCTTGATTCATCCAAGGACTGTTCTAGTTTAGACTAGTTCACTGAACTTAGAGGAGCATTAATCCATCCAAGGAAATTACATCAAATTAACTTGCGATTTCAAAACAAGAGTGTGAGTGTGAGAGAAAACAAGTAAGGAGTTTTCGATTTCACTAACTGCACAAGTTTGTTGATACTTTGTATGATAGTGTAGGATGTCTAGGTCTAATAGCCCTAGAAGGTCACAAAGGATTGAATCATCGAGTCTCAAAGCCGATAAACTAAATTGTCTCGTAGAAGAAATTGCAAGTATATCGAAACGAATCGGGTCACTGGAATCTCACCCCAATGAACAATCTCACCCTAGTAATCTCGGCCAATCCCAGCCGTGATTCCATCTAAGATCTATGTTTGAACTGGGTGGAAGATCTCAACATATAACAAACATTCCAGCCCGGACCCTCCTCCAAGAGCCCTTCATGGGCCAGATATGCATCATCCAAATCCTCCTTTTCATGCATCTAATATTCCGGATTTTATTGATGATTTTACGGAATTAGAGGATTAGGATGAAGAGGGCATGCGCAGAGACTATCCTAGACATCATCAAAGTCCATGGAGGGGTCAAGATTATGAACCCTATACACCTCCCCAAGAGAATGATGAAATTGGGAAAGTGAAAGTCAAAATTTCAAGGTTTGAAGGCAAGTGCGATCCGGACACTTGTTGGAATAGGAGACTAAAATTGAATAAATTTAGTCTTGCCTTCACTTTAGTGAGAAAATGAAGGTCCAACTTGTTGCATTGATTTCCAAGGTTATGCCATAGTGTGGTAGGATCATATCTATCAAAGAAAGGAAAAGAACACTAGATACGGACATTAACACTTGGGAAGAAATGAAAGCATTCATAAGAGAAAAATTTGTGCCTCAACATCATGCTAGAGAATTAAGGCAAAGATTTTGGAGAACATCAAGCAGGATTCTATGAGTGAAGAAGTGTACACATCAATGCAAATGGAAGGAGCCAAACAACTACATTATATCACCCTAGACCATATAAGTTGGTTTATATTCATATGATACTATGACTAATTTGTTGCATTTGGCCATCAATGTAGAAAAGAAGGCTATGGGAAGGAGCCAGGCAACTAAGTTGAATTATGGAGCTACAAGCTCATGGAAGCAACAAATTAATAGATCCCAAGGAGCTCAAGGCCGAGATTCAGCTTCGACCAAGGACGAGAAAAAAGGTCGAAATTTCGATCAAGGAGCTACAAAAATCTCGCCATCTCACTCACAATCTCGATCCTTGAATGATCCTTCAAGTGATCCTAAAGGGAGCAATTCTAACTCTAATTTACGTTCTAGAGATATTGTATATGCTTTAAATGTCAAGGTAGAGGTCATTATATCAAAGATTGTCCTAATAAAAAAGGTTTTGTATATTAATCAACATGGGCAATATGAGAGTGAGGAAGAGTATGATCATGATGATAACACCCACCTTAATACATTAAATGAACGTGAAAGTGATAGTGAAGAAGATATTGAATATGAGCATGGATAATTATTGATTGGTATGAGAACATTGCATGCTAAGATAACCCCATGTGAGGATAATACAAGGGAGAATCTTTTCATATTAGATGTCATGTTAAAGGGAAGGGGCGTAACATGATTATTGATGGATGTATTTGTTGCAATATTGCTAGTACCGACTTGATTGATAAATTGCAAATTACTACATTATATCAGCCTAGACGATACAAGTTTCATTGGATGAATGATTGTGGAGAATTCAGAGTGAACAAACAAGCTAGGGTTACCATCACTTTAGGCAGTTGTGAGGATACTATTATTGTGTAGTACCCCGAATTCTCAGAACTCGGGACATTACTGGTTAGGACCTCACAATGGGTCCCAACCTCAGTTTGTCAACAATTTTACTAGGATCTTGCAACAAGACACAAATAAAAAAAATCGAAATTCATAAACAATATTTTAAAGAGATGAATGCAACCCAACGTCTAACAGCCAACAGTACTTAATAAATAAAAAAAGTCTATCTGTCTTCATACGATAATAGAAACAATAATGCATACACCCAACCCCACTCTAAGGAGTACGGAGACCCGGATGATCACTACTTCCGGATCACTCAACTGCTGCTCTAACCTGTGGTAAATCTAAACAACACAACAAAACAACCGTTAACTAGCTATCTAAAAGTTAGATGAACGAGAATAGCACACACACACACCATAGAAAAAAGCAAACACACATCATCCTTTCAAACAATCCATTTATTATCTTTACTTAGGTCATTCACTCTTACTAATGATACTTATTTTTGTGACACGAGGGATTCCCAAACCTCGCCTCTGCCCCCGTGTAACCATCAGGAATGGATCTGATGCATCTCACTTTGTACCTGTATGGTCGGGGTATAAGGAACCTCCCAGTCTCTTGTTAGAGCTGGGCAGTGATGTCACGACCCGTTATACATACACTTGGGCTATAAATAATAATAAAAGTCGTCCTAACAAGTTGTTATTAATAACACACAACACACACACACCACTATCGTCATTCAACCAGCATCCAGAAACTAGCTAAGTAAGTCGCAAGAACTTACTTGAATCAAATCACAACTCTCTAAATCTCAACTCGGTCTGGAACCGTAGAAACTCAATCGCCTGTCAAACAAGGCACGGGAATAAAAAAACATCTCATAATCTTAGAAGTCTATAACTTCTAAGATGCACCAACTCATCAAGAGAAAACGACTAAAAGGCCCTCCTAAGGTAAAATGATCATTTTACCCCCGGTCCCAAAACTCCAAGATTTTCTATAACTTAGTTTCAAACTCTCATTTGGAATCTATTTCCACAATCTAGTTCTTACGGAAAAGTTTAGTAAAGATTTACAAGAGTTACACAAAATTCTAGATTTTCACAAAAAGACGTTAAGGTCCGACTGTGGGTTAAATCCAAGGCTTGAATAAAAAGATAAAAATTCCAGAAAAATCTCTAGATCCTCTATGATATGCATACTAAAGATAGGGGCAAAGATCTCTAAAAAAATACTCAACCATAACTCCTACATAAATCTCTAAAGTTGGACTAAAAGCTAAAATTTCTATACTTAGCCAAATTTCCCTCTGCTGTAAAAACAACCCAAGTGCTCTACTTCAGGACCTTATAAATTCTAATCCGACCGTTAACTCTCTCTCAAATTTTAACACAGTAAACTACATATTTCTATCTAAAACATATAAAAAATTCAGCGGTGGAATCTTGATCTAAAGTATCGAAACTAGATCCTAAAGTCAGCAGATCAAGGCTAGAATATAAGGTGTGCAGGAGGTCCTAATTTCGATTCTCCTTGTCGGCATATGTTTCCCTTATTTATACTTAGAGGTCTTCAGTTCGAACCCTACAGAACCCAAATATGGATGAACCTTATTGACCCATTTTATGTTTGATTCTCTCTTCTACTGACTTCTTTAGCTTCTTCCTTGTTTTCTCGCCTACCCAACCTCTACATTTCTCAGCAACCTACTGCATACACACTATACAACACCACGAGACTAGGATGGAAGTTGTAGTTACTCACCCGCAACAGTGAAGACTCGATTTGCGGTTAATCTCCCAAAGAGGAACTCAGCGTGGAACAACAAGAGGTGCCGTGTGTTAAAAAAGGCTACAACAGATTAATGGAGGGGTTGATTAAGGTTAAACGCATGAGGAGAGAGGGGTGAACCAGGAAGGCTGCTTACCCAGATTAAAATCTGCAGCAGATGGGAGCCCATCACTTCGATAAGGCGTGCAGCAGGTTGGAGCCCAACACTTCGATGAGGCGTGCAGCAGGTTGGAGCCTAGACGTTGGGTGTTGCGTCTGGTGCCTGGCGATGGGTCCTCCGAGGTGAGTCGTCAGCGACGCGTCGGCTGTGCAACAACAACGTCATCAACAACAGTTACTCGCTTCAGGAAGGAAGGGGAAATCGGTGCTCACCTGGCCGATGAAGACGAAACAGGTTCCGGCGCCGAGGAAGGCTGTCTGGGAGGGTCGGTGGTCGGACGCCTTCAACTCGGTTTGTAGCCGCATGGGAACGCCGAAGGTTGTTGATGCTACTATCGATCGTGCAGAAGGATGAAGGAGATGGTAACATACGTGGCTGCTAATTAGGTTAGAGGTCATTAGATTAGGTTAAAATTAATTAAGGAAAAAAATTAGGATAAAGGGTAAGGTTGGGCCGGCAATAGTTTAGTATTGGGCCTATTTCGATGAGCCTGCTCATCTCACTAGATGATGGGCCGACAAGTGAATTATTACTCGCACGGAACTACTCTTCGGGTTTTTATTTATTTTTATTTATTTTTTTAAAAGTACGGAACTGCTATTCGAGTTACATAATTATCATTTTATGTGAATTACGGTTACATAAAATGATAGAATTGTGAAATTGTGTAACATTATCTAGAGTGAGGAAAGGTTAGTGGATCGAAATCCGGTTTGACCCGGTATTAGGCGGAATAAATTTTTCCGGATATTACATATTGCTTGTCAAAAGATCGATGATGCTGATGACATGAATTATGACCTTTGTTTAGGTATGAATTTAGATAGTTTTCCCCTTTTGTTTTGCATGCATGACATATATTCATATCAATTATGCTATTATTTGTCTACTTTGTGAGTATGGAGGTCTACACATAGTTTTGCTGCAATTGTGAGAAATATGGTATGTTTTGGATAAAAAAGGAAGCATGAGAGTACAAGGAGTCAAGAGGACAACATATTGGAGTGCATTGGAGCATAAAAGAAGACCATGGATCATAAGAAGAAGGATTCAAGTGGAATGCAAGCAAGGAGTTGAGGAAAGTACATAACATAAGAGAAATCTCGGATGGATAGGATTTATCTCGGCCGAGATTTATTTCGGGTTCATCCGAGATATCTCTAAAAACGGCCCGCAACCCAAAGTCCGAAACCCTAAGTTTTTATTATTTAAGGCGGCAACTACAACGTTAGAAGAGGACGATATTGGATACAATTTTCACGACGAGTTTTATGCAGAGTTCGATATAGTTGGAACATGGAGAAAGACGGCGGTAGAGAGTTCGAAAGAAGAGTTACAACATCAAGCAATCAAAGATTCGCATAGTTAGTTACAAAGTTTTGTGAATATTCTTGAATGGAGATACTTAGTTGTTGTTTTTATAGTTTTGAACACAAGGTCGAACCTTTGTTATTGCTTTATTTCAGTTTTGATATTTGGAGATCGTTTGCTAAGTATTCTTTTCCCTTTCGTTGGTTATTTTGGTTTTATGTCTTATTTGATATCATTTTCAAATATGATTGTTGCAATTCTAGGGTGATTAGTTGATGGTTGTGGTCTAAATGATGATAGAATGAACCTTTAAGTTAGATTGAATCTTGAAGGTTGAGTTTTAGCTACGCAGCTATCGATCTCGGATTGATCTCAGGAATCTCGGCAATTTGAGCAAGAACATTATGAGATTTATTGTTGTTTGCCCGTTCATATTATATCCTTAAGCTTAGATTATAGTTGTCCCAAATCCTAGCCTTGTTGAGCCTTTCAAGCTTACATCTAAGCTTGGGAAGAGACTTACCCGGTGAATCCCTTGTTTAGTTGCCAACGATGATGAGTGATAGGTAACAAAGGTTTATCCTTTGTTGGTTTTGAGTTTGCTTTCATCTTTCCTTTGTGAGTTAACCTGAGACTTACCCGGTAAAGGTTAGTTTTATTCCCTTAGGTTGAGTTGTTGAATTGGTTTGAGATTATAGTTCCTTCCTTAGATCCTAGAGACTTACCCATTAATAGGACCTTTGGTTTGGGATTAGCGGATAGTGAGACCTCTCCCGTAATCTATACCACCTTAGAAACACCTTTCCTTTGCAACCACAACCTTGTCCATAGATCTTTAGAAATCTTGAATCAAAAACCACAACTTGACGCTATGATCTCTAGAATCTGCATTCTCTCTTGATTGTTATATCTTCGTTGATCTTTGATTGCTTTGCTTTGATCTTTGTTATTTGCAAGTTTCTTACCTAGATTTGATATACTACTTGATTTCACCATAGTCCATGTGATCGACCATGGAATACTTGCTTTTATTGCGGTTGATCCGTACACTGCGGGTCGCTATTGCTTTTATTCTTGGTATAAATTTAAGACTATTTTCTTTTATAGACACACACGTTTTGGAGCGAACATGTTTTTAGCGCCGCTACCGGGGACTTGGTTTAGACCAAGCTGGTTTTGGTTGTCTAGAGTAGATACTTGCTTTTGCTATTGATCTTTCTGCTTTAGTGTTCTTGTAGATTTTTCTCTTAGGTTTATGCAAAGATCTCGTACCGGTAAGAAAGTAGTTCCATACGATCTTGAACCGGAAAAGGCCTACAAAAGAAAGTTAAGAGAAGCTAAGATGGCTTTAGCTGGAAGAGATATTCAAGCTGAATTGAATGATGCTTTGGAGCAAGTTAAGCTTCGAGATGATGCTCTCATTGAAGAGAGAGTTGCTGCACGTGAGGGAGAAGAAGTGATTCGAGCTGAGATTGACGAGATGCAAGATACTATGAGGCAGTTGCTCCTTGAGAGAAGGAACAATGCTAGATTGGAAGTACAACCACCCGTCGCACCGCCAGCTATACCTCACCCTCCGGTGAGGATTGATCCGTTTGTGGAAGAGCTACAAACACTTGGATAGAGGATGGATCCAACTCAACAAGTACACCGTCCATGCGTTAATCTGGGAGGTCCAGCCGCACATGATTACGAGATCCGCCCTCAATTTCTTCAGATGATCCGTCAAAATCAGTTTGAAGGATTGGAGGGAGAGTTACCACATCAGCACTTGCAAAATTAGGAGATTTTTATGAAGACGTTGAGGCCTCCAATATTAGAGAATAATAGTCATAAGTTGAGATGTTTTTCCTTCTCCTTGAAGGAGAAAGCTCTTGCTTGATATCAATCACTACCTTTTGGAAGGATTAACACTTGGGAGGAGATGACTATTGAGTTCATCACCAAATTCTTCCCACCATCAAAGACTACAGAGTTGAGAGGTAAAATAAAAGCTTTTGTGATGAAGGATAAAGAAAGTTTGTTCAAGTCATGGGAAAGGTTCAAGGACCTTTTGCTAGATTGTCCTTATCACGGGATACCGAAAATCGAGCTTCTAGAAATTTATTTTACAGGTTTGGATGAGGACACTCAATTTAAGCTTTAATCCCTTTTTGGAGGGCCTTTTATGGAGAAACCAGTTGATGACGCATGAGAATTTGTGGAGAAGCAATCTTTAGTCATTGATAAGTATTCTCATCGGAGAGTTGATGATAGACTCTGGCGACCCAGAGTCCATGAGGTAAATCTTGCTACTACTAATAGTGCTCAACTTGATATTCTTAACAACGAGGTTAAAGCTTTGAAGGAATTTTCTAAAACTCAAACACAAGCACCAACACAAGCTAGATTGCCACCTAAAGTACAGGATGTTAACTACATGGGAAGAGGAAACTATCAAGGGCCAAGGAATTTCAACAACAATAGGAATTTTTATGGAGGAAAAAATTAGCACCCTAATCGTAATCATCCCGTATTTTTCTACTCAAATCCGGATGGCGCATTAAAACCTCCCACATCCTCAAGTCAAGCTCCACCATCAAAGAATCAAGAACCTCCACCGGGCTTCAATTAACCTCCCAAGGATCGAACGGAGGCAATGTTTGAGTAGTTGATGGGAAGGTTAAGTGGATTGGAAGACACCGTTACTTCTATTTCAAAGGCTCAAAAGCCTTGGAAAATCAAGTGTTTAGTAAGGCAGGAGAAGCTCCTAAAGATCTAAGAAAGCTTCTTAGAAAGACGGAGAATAATCCTAAGGGACAAGTGATGGCTATCACCACTAGAAGCGGTTTGGAGATGAATGAACCATTTCCCAAGACTGTTGTAAAGAGAAGTAAGTTATGGTTGAGGAGGATCCACAACCATTAGAGAAGGAGAAGGATAAGGAGAAGGAGAAGGAACCAATTTATGTACCTCCTCCAGCTTACAAGCCTCAATTTCCATTCCCTCAATCTAGAGCTAGAGTGCGATTAGAAAAACACTTTTTTAAGTTCCCTGAACTCATGAATAAGCTACATATTGATATTTCTTTTAACGATGATATTGTAGGTATGTCCGCTTATGGAAAGTCCTAAAGGAGATCCTCTCTAACAAGAGGAAGCTAGAATATGTTGGAGAAGTAAGGATACCTAAAAGGTCAACCAAACCTATCCAAATTGTGAAGGAGAATGTAACACCCCGAATCCGCGAGACTCAGTGCGCTACGGGCGGAGAACTCACAATGGGTCCCGACCCTTAGCCTGACAAAAATTTCACCAGATCTTGCAACATTGCATAAATAAAAGGCAAAATCATAAATAGTTTTAATGCAATGTGACATGACCGAAATACGATATAAAGCGGAAACTCTAGCTGAGTTCTCAAAACAACATACATCCATAACGACTAAACTACACATGACAAAAAACATAATAAAGAACCCCAAAATCCTATCCTATAATGTACGGGAACCCCGCCTGTCCACTCCTCCGAGTCACTCGGCAGAGTCCCAACCTGCAAGGCGTCTATAAGGGCGGTATAAAACCGTTAGCTAGCATTCTATGCAATAGAAAGACGGAAAAGGCACATACACACATAAGAAAACATAAACACATGAAGAATGCTTGCACACAACCGTTTATTATTTCCCATTATGATAATCACCTTACTAGTTCCAATTAATAAGATTGTGACACGAGAAGTCTTATGACTCTCGCCCCCGTCCCCGTGTAACCAACAGGAGTGGTGCGGCGCACCTCTCGTATACCATATGGAGTGGTGCAGTGCCCGCCCGTATACCGTGTGTGGCCTTGTAATATCCGGAAAATTTTAACTTCGTTTAGTCCGAGTCAAACCGTTTTTTCGATCCGTTGACCTTCCCTAATTCTACCTAGGGTTTTATTAGAACACATTCTATTATTTTATGTACTCTTTTAGTCACATAAATGATGAAATTTATCAAACCTTAATTTAAGTCATAACGACGTCTTTTGACGAGACCATGACAAAGCTGAGACGAAGTCATGACGAAGCCCGACAACATTTTGACGAGCAATGACAAGTTTCCGGGCTGTTGTGACAACCCACTCCGCACACTACCCAGCCCAGCCGTCAACTCCTAATGCAGTAGATACAATCTAGCCCAATAACAACTTTTCAGCCCAAGAAGCCCAATCCCTTCACCCAACTCCTAAGGAAGCAGCTCAGGAAGGAGAGACGGTACCTGATGTTCTTTTCTCTCTCACGATGTTCAGCCGTTACATTCTATACAGCTAGCTCCTCTCTCTCCTATCGTGAAGATCCTCAGGTACAGCCGTATCTTGCTCTTTCCTTCTATGGATATTCCCTTCCGCTAACCCTTCGGAAGTCACGAATCTGGACACACACGTAGACGCCAGGAAAGATAACAACCCTCCAACGCTTCCAGCCCCTTCAACTAGCGTCTTGATTGTGCAATTACCGATTGTTCCAAACAGTCTTCATCGACGCCGACACTACTCTATCGTCGTTGATCAAGCAGGGAAGGATACCGCCGCTGACGGTCCACCGCAGAGCAACCCCGACCGCCACCATCTCCGTTGCAAACCGGTGAGTTGAGTTGCCTCCTTCCTCTAATCTTTTGTACCATAAATCTTCGTATTTTCTGAAGGAGCGTTGATTGTACAACAGCCACATAGCACACATTCTCGCAGCCAACCACGAACCACGCCAACCTTCCCTCGAGCGTGTTGAGAACAAGTACCAACTGTTTGATCAGAGTTACGCCGGCTCAGCGAGTCTTTCCTTTCAACCCTTAGTCTTTTGGTCTAGTGTTTCTAGCTGCAGTAGCATGTTGTAGGTTATCGTAGGGATTAGTAACAAGGGCTGAAGTAGGCTGGTTATTCATGGGTTCATGGCTAGATAGATCAGTTTAGAGAGGAGTGTAGTTTGGACATAGAAATGGTAAGGAGCTCAGAGTAGAAGGTTTCGAACTAGGGATCTTCAGGTTCTGGTAAGTAAGGTGAGAGATTGATGACAGAGGGACGAACCTTTGACCTTAACCCTCCTAGAAAAATTTTAGTTTTGGGGGCTTAAATGGCTAACTTTAAACGTGTATTTGGACACCTTAGAACGAACATCCACCGTTGAATTTTTGATATGTTGTAGGTAGATATATGTAGTTTCATGTGTTAAAAATTTGGAATGAATTAACGGTCGGATTAGAAGTTATAAGGTCCCAAAGTAGAGTAGTAGGGCTGTTTTTACAGCAGAGGAAAATTTGTCTAAGTATAGAAATTTTAGCTTTTATTCCAACTTTAGAGATTTATGTAGGAGTTATGGTTGAGTATTTTTTAAAGATCTTTGCCCCTATGTTTAGTATGCATATCATAGAGGATCTAGAGATTTATTTCATAATTTTTATATTTTTATTCGAGCCTCATATCTTAAGCCAAAGTCGGACCTTATCGACTCTTAAGAAAATCTAGAATTTTGGTTAACTTTTATAAATCTTTATTAAACTATATCTTGAGAACTAAATTATAGAGATAAGTTCCAAAGGAGAATTGGGAACTAGGTTATAGACTACTTTTGGAGTATTAGGACCGGGGGTAAAACAGTCATTTTACATTTAGAGGGCATTTTAGTAAGTTCCCTTCATGAGATTGTACATCTTAGAAGTTTATAACTTCTAAGAGTATGGGATGTGATTTTGATCCACGTGCCTTGTTTGACAGGCGATTGAGTTTCCATAGTTGCAGACCGAGTTGAGATTTTAGAGAGTTGTGGTTTGATTCAGGTAAGTCCTTGCGACTTACTTAGCCGGTTTTTAGTTGTTAGCTGAATGATGATAGTGGTGTGTGTTGAGTATTTGATAATTATAACATGCCTAAGATGACTTTTATTATTTTTATGGCCCAAGTGTATGTATAACTGACCGTGACATCACTGCCCAGCTCTGAGAGGAGACTGAGAGGTTCTCTATACCCAGACCATACAGGTACAAGGTGAGATGTATCGGATCCATTCCTGATGGTTACACGGGAGTGGAGGCGAGGTTTGTGAATCCCTCGTGTCACAAAAAGTATAATTAGTAAGAGTGAATGACCTATTTAAAGATAATAAATGGATTGTTTGAAAGCATGATGTGTGTTTACTTTTTCTATTGTGTGTGTGTGCTATTTTCATTTATCTAACTTCTAGATAGCTAGCTAACAGTTGTTTGATTGTGTTGTTTAGATTTACCACAGGTTAGAGCAACCGTTGAGTGATCCAGAAGTAGTGGTCAGCCGGGTCTCCGTACTCCTTAGAGTGGGGTTGAGTTTTTGCATTATTGTTTCTAATATCGTATGAAGACAGTTAGACTTTTATGTTTTTAAGCTTTTGGCTGTTAGACGTTGTATTGCATTAATCTCTTTTACAATATGGTTTTATGAATTTCGGTTTCTTTATTTGTGTCTTGTTGCAAGATACTAGTAAAATTGTTGTCAAACTGAGGTCGGGACCCATTGTGAGGTCTTAACCAGTAACTTCCCGAGTTCCGAGAATTCGGGGTGTTATAACATGGTATCAGAGCTCTAGGTTGGCAACAATGACACTTGAAATCTTTTGAAAGGCCGAATAAGTAAATAAGCAGAACCCGAAAAGGGATCTGAGTTTTTCAAAGAGACTTTTGGTTTCCAAAATACATGCATAGTCTGGTTGGGATAGAAAGTACGACTAACCACCACCACTACCGTGAATCTCAGTATGCTTAGTATGGACTTTAGGTTTTACTCTATTTTGACTTATTAGCTTGATTATTAAAGATATGTGATATAGATAAGTATAAGCCGGAGATTAGTAGAAATTATAGTTATATTATGCCCTTACCGGAGATAACAAAATGAGAACCTCACTCCGTTGACAAACCTAAGTATATTGGAAGGGTTTCAACATAAGGATAAGTATGCTCAGCTTATGAGCATTAGGTTAGGCGAACGTCCGGACAAATCCCTCGAACTTGTTGAGGAACATTGAGACGAAAAAGTGAAGACTAGAAGACAACACCAATGACGATGACAAGAAGGGAATCCCGAGTCAACTCAATAGGATCAAATGAAGAATATACATGAGAGTAGTTCCGGAAAAGCGATGAATGACCGGAAAGTATACAAATTGGATGAGACAACCTATAGGTTCTTTCAAGTGTGGTGTAAAGCAACGTTACAAACAAATTGGATGCCTTCAGAAACACACATAGGCATGAAAGTCAAGGTAAAATATAGTAGCGATCCGGACAAGAGGCGTTGAATCTAAGCTTACTGACGGACCAAAAGGTGAAAGTTGAGGCTAGAAGCAGGGAAGAATATGATCACTCTCGACAAGCTACTTGACACCACAATCAAGATGGGAAACCGAGACCATCATAAGCGTAGGACTCGAGATGAGATACATTGTCCATCCATATACGAAGAATTAAAGAGCCGCAAAATGAAAGCTTATAGGTTGCTAGAAAGTGGAAGACAAATTTCACCAACATGGAAGTGGAGTGACCTTCTAGAACACACAAAAATTACAACAAGGATCGGGATACAACAAAGACCGGAATTCTATAAAGGCGGCAATACAAAGCAACACCCCAAGGAAGAAGGGTGTAGGAGAATGGTCTTGGTGAACACGAGGGTCTCTAATAACTTCTCATTCCAGAAGGGATTTAAGTTAATAACATTAGCGGGTCATAACAGAGAACCGCAAGTGGACGATAACTCGGGTAAAAAGAATCATGGAGAAATACCTACAAGTTATTGTAGAAGAATTGATAAGTCCGTTGACGGAAGAAGAAGATACAACTAGACTCGTAAGACTATAGTGCTCTTATAGGAGTGTAGTTGTAGAAGGAGCTATAGGAGTATAAATGGAAGAGATATATTTTCACCTGGTATATCAAACCTCAAAAGAGATAGAAGAAAAGTAAACCTACGATCTTTTAGAAGGTCAACTACAGACTAATTGGTAACAACAGAGAATTTACACGTGATGGCTAACTAGTGATGGTTTGTTGACAGATAAGGAGAATAACCACAAGGTTATAAATGAATTTTATCGACGTGTGAAGAATTTCTCCCAGAGATCAACGACTACAATGGTGAAGTTAAATCAATACAAGTACTAGTAGCCTTGATGGTAACATTGAATGAGTCCAATATGATAACTCTAAGTAAGAAATTATTATAACTCTAATTAAGAAATTAAAGAGAAGCTCTTGACGGTCGGTACTGACCATTTATGACAGTAATGGTGTAAAGAGAATTGTTGTGAGCAGTTGCTTACTACTGACTAATGAATGATACATGTCAAAGTTAGTATGGAGGGATCCCTGTAAGAAGAAACATATGATTGTGAACATGTCCTATGTCTTAGCATTTCACATAAGTAGGAATGATGGTGCTCTTCCGAGAAAAGGTGGGGTCAAACTTTCTAGACTGACAGAGGAAGCCCTTGCAATTAAAGATGTGACACATAATAATTAAAATTATATATATGCGGCCCAAACAGGGAGAGTATGATTTAAAGCCTTAGTGAAATGTCTTATCGAGTTGTGAGATGATTGCAGATGAAATCTACATGTTGGCTAGAACAGACATGAGAAGGAGTAAAGTTGAATGACTAATGATTGTTATATGGATCCGGTATTACCCCAATAAGATGATTACCGAAAAGTGTCTAGATAAGAGTTTAATGAGAAATGGTGGCACTCCAATGAAAATTCAAGCTCGACTGATGACATAAGAGTTGATGAAAGTAATAAGACCAATCAATGTGGTCCGTAAGGCGTATACGAGGAAACTAAAAGGGATTTAACTATCCTACTGGGTGTAAAAGTTTAAAGAAGGTAAAGCGACATGAGTTTAAGGAAAAAATAATAAATGCGATGCGAGGAATTTGATTTTTGAGAAATCATATGCATATGATATTTTGTATACAAAGGGTACAGATAGATCGTTAATAAAAGGTCATACAATCGGACCGATGCCCCTATGATGGATAAAGTGTAAACCAAGCGTATAGCTTAACTAGTGAGAAGGAAAATCTTGTATCAAAAGTCGGGTCATGCTAATTTTAAATAAAGTGTTGAGATGAGGGTGCCTTATAGAATCCTTGCAAGAGTACTATGTAACTGAGGTTTCAACACGGAAGGGGTAGTAATGATCAATTGACAGTTAGAGACCGAATCGGAGAAGCAAAAAGTTATAACATGAGTCACCTAGTATAAGAGTTCACAAGACAAGCATGAGAGATCATCATGTGGTTTTACTATAGTCTCGGTGTAGACTTATTACCGCACGTCGAGAATTTGGAGCTAAATAGAAAACTCCATGCCAAGAGCGTAAATAGACCAAGTTAATGACTTATAGGTCAACGTGATGTACCCAATGTTGGAGGTCGAAGGGATCGTGGAATGGTAATCACGTTGAGTAGTCTTGGCGAGTGGTAAGTAGAGTTTGATGAGACATAACTGAATTCCGGAAAAAAAAAAGTTAAATAAATAAAAATTTTATACCGCATGTGCCAATCCTTCCAAGAAGGCGTGACCGGGGAGTTATTTTGCTGAAGAGTTCTCAAAATCAATTGTTAAACTCCAAGGGGGTCGAGGACCACAATTTTGACAGATATGGATGGGATATCTCGAAGTTTTGGACACCCAAGGCACACGGCTTAGAGTATGAGCCTTCACTTTACTATAGTAAATCATCCCCGGACCGACAGTCGGTTTGAGAGGACCTTGCCGTATTGGAAGGGAAGTTACGGGCGGGCATGTTATATTAGGGAACAAGTGGGACCAGACCACCTCTTTATTTTCTGGTATATGAATTGTATGATAGCAGAGGGTACGTATATTACGACATGTCTTCTTATGAGATGAGTTACAAACAAGAAATTGGTAAATCATCCTGACTCACGGAAGACACCATTATGATTAATGGGTGGCAAGAGATTGATTAGAGTAAGCGCAGCGGAAGCATGGTGGACCCATAATAGACAAAACACGAAACTCAATGTTATATCAACTATGACAACCAGTTAAGGGATTACATACCGATATGAAAATTTCCATGGGGGAGTGTGAATTTAGATCAAGTTGAACTAGAAGTAGGTGAAGATTCATTCATTAAGAGACTTTCCGACTGGGTCACATTAAGAAACCAGACCAAGCAAATTGTATTACAAAGAGCATTAAGCAATTATTTATGTTTTGTCAAAAGTACTGAGTATGGTTTCAGAATTGATAGTCGGGATCTTCCGAACGGTAGAAGCAAGTGAGACCAGCAGAAGGAATAAAGTTTTTATAATTAGTCATGGTAGAGTCATCAAAAGAGTTGGAAGTGGGTTTGCTAAAGCAACTTGTTGAAATCTTAAAGCTGATTTGGGAGTTATTTATCGACCAACACCCCTACCCGTACTCGAGGGTGTGTACCCTAGTGTTCCACATGACCAATTGAGAGAATACCTACTGGAACCGACACACGTCATCAGATATGAAAATTTGATAGTTGAGCCCTACCACACTTTTGTGGAGTACCCAGTAGTTGTCCTGGAACGCAGCACTAGACGTCTGCGGTCCAAGGAGATACCGATGTTGAGGATCAAGTGGTCTAGACGAGGAGCCGATGAGGCCATCTGGGAGACAGAGGAGAGAATTAGATGTAGTTATCCCGAGTTCTTTGCTGAGTTAGCCGCTACTTCTATACCGATTAGTTAGTACTCGGATGTTCGTTTGTTTGACATTTGTGATTTTATCTTGGATTGAGTGATTGTGTTCTCTTTTATGTATTGTCTGATTATGATGACTGAGTAGTTGCATGCTAAGAAACTAGATTTAAAATTTAGTGAGACCAAGTTAAAGAAATTTATTATGGAAGTCGTTTGATTAGATACCTTATTCTAAGTTTCGGGACGAAACTTATTTTAAGGGGGCACTGATGTAATATCTGGAAAATTTTAACTTCGTTTAGTCCGAGTCAAACCGTTTTTCCGATCCCTTGACCTTCCCTAATTCTACCTAGGGTTTTATTAGAACACGTTCTATTATTTTATGTACCCTTTTAGTCACATAAATGATGAAATTTATCAAACCTTAATTTAAGTCATAACGACGTCTTTTGACGAGACCATGACAAAGCTGAGACGAAGTCATGAGGAAGCCATGATGAAGCCTGACAACAATTTGAAGAGAAATGACAAGTTTCCGGGCTATTGTGACAACCCACTCCGCACACTACCCAGCCCAGCCATCAACTCCTAATGCAGTAGATACAATCCAGCCCATCAGCAACTTTTCGGCGCATGAAGCTCAATCCCTTCACCCAACTCCTAAGGAAGCAGCCCAAGAAGGAGAGACGGTACCTGCTGTTCTTTTCTCTCTCGCGATGTTCATCCGTTACATTCTGTACAACTGGCTCCTCTCTCTCCTATCGTGAGGATCCTCACTTACAGCCGTATCTCACTCCTTACTTCTACAGATATTCCCTTCCGCTAACCCTTCGGAAGTCACGAATCTGGACACACACGTAGACGCCAGGAAAGATAGCAACCCTCCAACGCTTCCATCCCCTTTAACTAGCGTCTGGATTGTGCAATTACCGATCGTTCCAAACAGTCTTCATCGGCGCCGAAACTGCTCCATCGTCGTTGATCAAGCAGGGAAGGACACCGCCGCTGACGGTCCACCGCAGAGCAACCCCGATTGCCACCATCTCCGTTGCAAACCGGTGATTTGAGTTGCCTCCTTCCTCTAATCTTCTGTACTGTAAATCTTTGTATTTTCTGAAGGAGCGCTGATTGTACAACAACCACAGAGCACACATCCTCGTAGCCAACCACGAACCACGCCAGCCTTCCCTCGAGCGTGTTGAGAATGAGTACCAACTGTTCGATCAAAGTTGCGTCGGCTCAGTAAGTCTTTTCTTTCAACCCTTACTCTTTTGGTCTAGTGTTTCTGGCCGCAGTAGCATGATGTAGGTTATCGTGGGGATGAGTAACAAGGGCTGAAATAGGCCGGTTATTCATGGGTTCATGGCTACATAGATCAGTTTAGAGAGGAGTGTAGTTTGGACATAGAAATGGTAAGGAGCTCAGAGTAGAAGGTGTCAAACCTAGGACCATACAGGTACAAGGTTAAATCTCCTGCGGGGCAATATAAGACATATATAAATGTAAGAAAAACTCGTTTCTAAAACCAAGGTTAAATCTGTTAAAACATTTTCCGGGGCAATATATACAATTTCAGGAATATGGGTCATAAATTGTAAATAAGAATATGTGCCATAATCTGTAATTAAGTCCAACATGGGTATAAATGCAAACTTCCTAATTGTGGGTCAAAACTACAATAAAAAAACATAGGGGTAATAATTGTAATTACACTAAAATAGAGGATGCCCGATTTATAAACCCAAAAGGGTTTCTCTGTAATCCGATGGATGAGGGATGGGGAAAGAAGATATGCACAGGGCGACAACACATACCTTCGGTTCTAGCAAGCGAGGTGAGGCGGGTAGGGGCTTTTCCGGTGAAGGGAGAAGGCAAATCTCCTGCGGAAGGCGAGGATTGCTGCAGATGAAGATCGAGGATAACCGAGAAAAAGGTGAGATGGGTAGTTGTTGATTGTGGCTCTTCTCCAACGATGGCCAGTGGCAGAAGAGGGTTCCAGGGCTAGCAAGGAGTGAGGGCAAGGATCCAGGTCTCCGGTGAGGGTTATTGCTCCACTGCATCAATGACAGGCTCGAAAGGTAAGGACTGTGGTATATAGAAGGGTGAGAGATCGGGAATAGAGATGGTTACTATGTTTAAGCTCCAGGAAAAAGTGCACATGTCCCTTGGCTAACTCAAGACCATCGATTAAAGATGTCTTGCAGGTGCTTGGATAAAGTGATACCTGTGAGGACGAGTTGAAGAAGGGAAGAATAGAGAAGTGAGGTTGTGCGAGAAAGGGAAGCAAGGAGAGTCACACAGAGAGAGATCAAGAAACCGAAGGGAGGGTGAAACTGTTGCGTGAAAGAGTTTGAGAGATTGAGGGAAGGAGACAGGGTCACGAGGTGGGTCGAGGGGTCAATTGAGGAGAGCTAGAGAAGGCTGCATGGGTAGGCTGAGCGAGCAGGGAGGCAACCTGACATAGGCGAGGGCTGCTCCTTCAAGAGGTCGGGGAATGAAAAGGTCAAGGAATAAAGAAAGAAGAAAAGAAAAAAAAATATATTAAAGGGAAAGGAAGAATAAAATAAAATAAAATAAGGAATAAATTGGAATAAATAACCCGATCGAAATAAACCGCAACGGGATTTTCGGATTAGAAAATTTTCCGAATTTCCCAAAAATAAAATACGGAAATATGTATACGTATCAAAACAAGTAAAAATACTCGTAAAAAATATCTAAGCTATTAAAATAGTAAATAATAATACGAAAAAATATTTATGCAAAACACGCCTAATATTTGGGGTGTTACAGAGGAGATGACACCGAAGCTAAGAGATACAGGATCTTTTTGTGTTCCAATAGGCGTGGGAGAACACTTATGAAGCATTGCCTGAGCATCATACCACTTGCATTGTGCAAGAAGATAGGACTTGGAGATCCACGACCCGTCAAGATGACTTTGTATATGGCGGATAGTTCAATTACGCATCCAGTGGGAATCCTTGAAGATATTTCTGTCCAACTTGGTATATTCTATATCCTAGTTGATTTTGTGGTGCTAGACATTTTTGCAGACTATCCAGTTCGGATCATACTTGGAAGACCTTTCCTTGCAACTTCGGGATGCATCGTTAATTGCAAGAACGCCACACTCTCCTTCAACATCGGTGATGAGAACATTGAGTTCACGCTGTCCGCTATGGTTAGAGGACCAGCTATTGGTGATGATATTTTTAATATTTGTGAGGAAGAAGAATTAAGAGAGTTAGTGAGTTCAATTTTGTTCAAAGACCCTCTTGAAAAGGTCTTAAGTTTGAGCATTATAGAGAGGGGAATAGATGTAGTTGGATACTCGGACCGGATATCCGAACCAAGTATAAAATGCCGGATATCTGGACATGCTCGGATCAGATTTGGATATCACTTTAAGGATTTTTCCGGATTAGATATGCGGCGGATCGGATCGAATATCCGAATATGTCCAGCCTTACCCCTCAACCTTCGTCCACGTCAGCCTCCACTTGACAACTTGATCCGGATCTTGTTACTTTTATCTTTAGAAAAGTAATATCATTGATTAGAGAGAAAATGAATCTTCCAATGAAGAATGAATGTGCGGAATCATCCCAGCAGATGGACAAAGCTGGAGGCGCAGAAGAAATGGCTAGCTAGGCTAGTCAGTCAGGGATATGCAGATACTGATGAAAAACGTTCATGTGTAGAGTTGTTGAAGAACTATGAGTTTAAAATAGTAAACTTCGATGAAAAAGGTCCATGTGCAGAGTTGTTGAAGAAATATGAGTTTAAAACGGTAAGATTTGATCTTATTTAATCATATTCTTCAAGTATTTATACCCAACTGGATGAGAATTAGAATCAAACAAGGAACTACATAATCTATGTTTCTAATTTCAATTAAGAACATTCTGCATATTTCCACTTTCATCGCCATGAAAAGAATTAGTGAAGTGAAGTGATCCTCAATCAACCGGTGAATCCAAGGTAAAATAATATAATAAATTGTAAACTTTGATCTTACCGATGTAGGTGAGTTTGAGCTCTTTAGGCCAAGTATTTCTGGAAAGAGTTTGGAAAGATTTATTGTTTTTCAGAGTTCCCACATCAAATATTTGTTGGATACTTTAGAGGAGAAACCATATAAAATGAATATCAATGAATGTCAATGGAAAGAGAACGAAAATAAGAGCCCTTTAGGGTGGTCGAGTGGAAAACCGTAAAATTTAGTAAAGAATACCCGTTCGGGGTCGTTCGGGGTCCTGACAAAGTGTCAAAGTTGTCAAGTGAAGGTCGAGGAGTAGGAAGATATCGAAGTAGTCAAGTGGAGGCTCACGTGCACCAAGGTTGTAGTCAAGTGGAGGCTCACGTGCACCAAGGTTGTGGACTAGGGGCCGGTATATTCAGATATCCGATCCGGGAAAATTCTGAATCGATATCCGAATCCGATCCGAATATGTCCGGATATCCGACATTTTATACTCGGATCGGATATCCGATCCGAGTATCCAACAATCATTTCCTGTGCACAAAAAAACCAAATACTATTTAAATAATTTTAAAAGCATTTGATAAAACATATTTAAACCTCAAAATCCACAATTATACATTTTATTAAAAACTAATTTCCATATATCATATAGAATTAGTCATCTAATCATTAATGCACCATCAATATCACAATTAGACGTTGATCAATGCTTTCATATGAAAAAAAAGCGATACTTTCTTTGGCACTTTTTGTGGGAGAGTAATCAGAAACTTTGAGTATAAATCAACAAAATCGAGTGAAGAATACGGAGGGAAAGAATGGTGTTTGCCTGCGCCGATTTGGTTGAAAGAGAAGAACCGCCTAAATTGAAGGGAGGAGGGTTTTCGAATTTATATTTATACTAGTTTTAATACTCGTGCCCTGTACGGGTTAGATGGTAATTGTGAAAAAAAAATATTTGACAATTTATTAGTTAGAAATTATTTTACATGTTATGTGATGATTGTTGTATGTTCTAATTTTTTCATATTGTGAATAGAAACCAACTAAGAATTCAAACCCTGCAACAACAGTCGTAAAAGAGAAACCCGATATAATATTCCTGAGCTATTTGGATATGTAGCCAAAGTTATTACAAATGATAATTGTTAATATATTAACAAATTAATTAAATAATATTGTGACGTGGAATAATCGATTTATGTAAGTTTGATGATGTGGTTGCATGAAAGTATGTCAAGTTCAAATTCATATACTGCTTTAGTTGTTTAACATATAGATATTTTGAAGAAACTACACGAATATGTAACCAAATTAGTCTTTTTACTAAAGATTTTTTAAATTAATTTCAAGAATTAAAATAAAATTATATTACTATTCATTTAACATCTACTAAAAATATGTTTAATAATAGGTCATGTGTAACACATATCATAAAATTCAAATTTAAAAATTTAAAAAATAAAATACAAATATAAATGAAAGAGATTTATATAAAATAAGTAGCATGTGTAAAAATTATGATTTCCTAAAACCACATGGTTAAATTTAAATAGTGAATTAATTAACAACTAATAATATATGTGAAACTACTAAAATAAAAAAATATTGAAAAGGTTTTTTAAAAAAAATATGTATCCACAAGGATCGCAAGACAAACATATTTTCAATAAAAAAAGGTTAATAAGCTTTAGAAAAAATAAAGTTCTGTAAAAAATAAAAAAAAACAATATTTAAGATTAAATAAAATAAAGTTTATAGGTTTTAAAAAGGAAGAAAAAAAGTTCAACTGAAAATTATAATATTAGAGTAAACAAAAGATTAAATAAAAAATAAAGTTTATACTTTTTAGAAAAAAATAAAGTTTAATTTAAAATTAAAAAAACATAAGTAAATAAAATATTTAAATCTTTAAAACTTTTAAAAAAGTTTTAGAAAAATAACAACGTTCAAATGAAAATTAAAAATACTTAAAGATTGAATAGAAGTTTATAAATTTTAGAAAAAAATAAAGTTCAATCAAAATTTTAAAAATATAAGTAAAAAATATTAAGATCTTTACAATTAGATTGCAAATCTTAACCATTTTAATTAATTAATTAAATATCAATTAATCTTTCATAGTGGCTTCATAAAATTGTGACAAGTGGCAAAACGATGAGGTGGCGACACCAAACTGTGCCAAGTGGCTTCATAAAATAGTAAGATTTGACCGATAAGAAGGTTTACTACTTTTGAAAAAAAATTGGTTTTACTTATTCCTAAAAAATAGTATGATTTAGGAAAATATTTTTATTATTATAAAAAATTGAAAAAGATGAGATAATATTTAAGTGGCAAAAAGATTTACTTCTTTAAGGTTTATTTTTTTGTGAAATGACGGATTGATTAATTAATTAATAGATAATAAACTTAATAATTAACTTTTAAAAATATTGTGGTAGGCTTGGAGAAACCTCGTGTTGACACGTGGCAAAAAGCTTCTCCTGTAGCCTTTAATAGATATAAGATAAGATTCTTTTATATTACAGCTCAAATGACCCTTTTGTCCCTCATTTTTTGATGGAATTTAAAAAACTACGTGTCCCATTAGATTTGAACTGAATACCAACATTCGTCAATGATGTAATACGCCTAGGGCTACGAAAGCTCTAAAGCCTATCCGAAGTGTACAACCGAATCGGTAGGCATTCGTCAATAATGTAATATGCTTCTATTGACGAACCCTAAAATCTTAAAGATACGAACTTGGGATACCTGAAATTCCAACTGTTGAGGAATTTCACAAGAATCCTGCAAATCTAAATACTTGCAAGGAAAGTAAAGAATCGATTCCAAATCCTTGTAGATTTAAAAAATTAATTCCAATAACTCAATCTATAATCTTCACTTAGTTTCAACTACTTACAAAACTATTCTATCCAAATTAATCGAAAGTAACCCTATAAGTTTGATATCAAACCGGACCTAATTAGTTTAACATTCTTCTCAATAGTTTATTTGATGTATATCTTTCTTTACTTTTTTTCTCTTTTTATTTCGAATTATATTTATGAAATCTAGTTAAGATCACCATCTAACAATATTCTCTCTTTACTTCCTAGAAAAAAATAGTGCATGTAACAGAATTCAATATATGCGGGAGTAAATGAAAAATGAGTGCTCAGTTTCCTATATGTTGAAAACCAACACGGAAGGGCATGTGTTGAAAACCAACACGTTTTTCTTCCATTTGCTTTTGACACGTTTGGCTTTTTTGCACCCGATGCTGTTGATATTCTCAAGAGGGTGCAAAGAGTTATGCATAATAATATTATGTCCTCTAGATTTGTAGATGTTGTTTTTAAAAGGATAGGTTTTGCCATCCAAAAAGGGGTAGCGGCGCAACTTGTTGCTCGCTTACCTTCTACTTCTATGTAAATAGTAATACCGTATAAATATAAAAAAACTATTCTGTTAGGACAATTTTCACTTATTTATAGTTATGACCCTATATTTACAATATATTTTATATCCCCTCTCAAGATGGATTTGTTGGTGATGAACATATAAGACCCATCTTGAAAACTAAGAATTTGTGTTGAGCTCCATCCATTGGTTTTGTTAAAATATCAGTCTAAGATCTAATCAATGGTGGTTGAACAAATCCTTCATGGACCTTCTCTCGAACATAATAAAAGTCAAGTTTGAGATGTTTCTTCCTTTCGTGAAAGACTAAATTCTCATAGATTTGAATTGCAGATTTATTGTACGGATATGTGTTCTTGGAAAATAACATCTCTCACAATGATAAATTTATGAGCTTCTATATCAAAGAATTTGAATGTTTTTTGTCTTGAGGATAACCCAGAAAGATACACTTGTCAGCTTTGGAAGCAAAATTTTCTTTAGAGATGCCTTTGATCAATGAAAAACATTGACAACCAATGACCCGAAGAGATGAGTAATTAGGATCTTTTGCATAAATGCGAGCATGTAGAGTTTTCCAATGTAGTACAGATGTTTTCTCTCAACTCTACCACTTTGTTGAGGACATAAGGTGTAGATCGTTGATGAACAATACCTTTATGAGCAAAAAACTGGAGACAAGAGTGATGGATTCCATTGTCACTTCTAATGACTTTCACATTGGCATCAAACTGATTTTATTTCATCAAAATAAATGCTGATAGAACAACAAACGCTTGTGTTTTACCCCGAATCAAATGAGTCCAAGTACACCTACTAAAATTATCCAATATTGTAACAAAGTATCTAGCACCACTGATGCTTGGTGATCTATATGATATTCGTCAGTCAAAATGTAAAAGCTCAAAAGATTTTTTTGGCAACGGATTCACTCTTAGGAAAGTAAAGAGAAAGATGTTTTGGCATGATACAAGCATCACATGAAAAAGGAGAAATATAGCAATCCTTATACTAGGTAATGTGTTTCAGTTTATTGTTTGAGGTTGGAAGGGCCATCACAATGCAACTGGCTTTTACCGGATTCAATTTTTGGTTTTGTATAATCCATTTGTTCTACTTGCAATCATTACTTCTTGTCCATTAACCGGGTTCTCAAAAATATATCAATGACTATCAATATGAATAAGCAATCTGGAATCATCAATAACCTTGCAAACAGAGAGAAGATTATGCTTAAACTTTGGGGAAAACAAAATTGAATTAATTAGGGAAATAGGACCCCTTAAAATTCTATTTTGCAAACTAGGCCTCTATACAAAAGGAAGAAAAAATAGGTATGAAAATTAGAAAATAGGGGTAATAATTTTTTTAATTGAAATGATAGTGATTAGATGTTTACTTTTGGTTTAACTATCTTTTTTACATGTTTACTTTTTATTTTTGGTTAATGTAGCTAGTTTGATGAAATTTTCAAGTCCATGAATGTTTAATTTTTTTGGGTGATATTGTTTTCGTTACCAAATTATGAATTGTAGTATTTTTCTAATTATTGGGTATATATTTATTGTCTTTGTGTTATGTTTTTTTATTGTTGAGTATGCTTAAAGTGATATTTTTGGGTATGTTTTATGGCTACCCAAACTGTGTTACAATGACCAAATGTCATTTGGTATTGATGTTTGTGTACAATATCGATTTGTATAAATTTTGGTTATGACAAATTCAAATTGGGTATGCTTTTATGCGTGTATTGGCTTTGTAGTATATTTCTTATTATTAAGTCTATTTAAAGTGATATTGTGGGTGTGTTTTATGGTTACCCAAATTGTGCTATGATGATCAAATGTCAAGCGGATTTTTGGGTAATGACCAAATGTCATTTGATATTGATGTTTGTGTACAATATCGTGTTTTGAAAATTTTGGGTATGACAAATTTAAATTGGATATGGTTTTTGTATTAAGTGATGTTTAAATTAGGTATAAATATAAAATATTATCCAATTTATGGATATGGTTTTATTTTGATATTTGATTTTTTGGATATGTTGTTTTCGAGTATGTTTATGTAATTTGACAAATTTATTTTTGGGCATGATGGTGACATTATTTGGGTAAGTAGATTTTTGGGTATGCTTTTATACGTGTATTGGCTTTGTAGTATATTTTTTATTATTAAGTATATTTAACGTGATATTGTGGGTATGTTTTATGGTTACCCAAACCTGTGTTATAATGATCAAATGTCAAGCGGATTTTTGGGTAATGACCAAATGTCATGTGATATTGATGTTTGTGTACAATATTGAGTTTTGAAAATTTTGGGTATGGCAAATTTAAATTGGGTATGGTTTTTGTATTAACTGACGTTTAAATTGGGTATAAATATAAAATATTATCCAATTTATGGATATGATTTTATTTTGATATTTGATTTTTTGGGTATGTTGTTTTCGATTATGTTTATGTACTTTGACAAATTTATTTTTGGGCATGATTGTGACATTATTTGGGTAAGCGGACTTTTAGTTAATAGGTGAGAAAGTAAGGATGTTGGAAATTTCTTTTTGTGATTGATGTGACATGTAAGATTGTACAACACGTCACATCCAATGGGTTGTCAAACTTTGCTCTCTTTTTGTACTATATTTTCTCTATTTTATTTTATAGGGGGTCAAAATATCAATCTCAAATACTAGGGGTTTTCTTTCTCAATTGATTTGTTTAAAAGGGATAGTTTGCCAATTTTGCCAACAAAATTCAAATAAGCAGCACAAATGAGAAATGAATATCTGCAACTTCAGAACTTATTTAATAGATCCATCAAGCAAACACATCTTAATATATCCATCAAGCAAACTTATTAAATAGATATAAAAATTATCCTAAAAAATTATTACAAGATTTTTTTTTTATTATAGAATATCATCTTGTTCAATTTTTTATGAGCTAACAATTCATTCTAGGTTCATTTTCAAAATATTTGAAAGATTACTTCACACCTTATCAACTTATGGTTCATATTTTACCAACATACAATTCGTCTCTTTATAATTCCATACCAAAAGAAATTGTTTCACTTGAACCACTCCCTTAAAAGTATCTATATTCCATAATTATAGAATATTATCTATTATTAATGCTAAATGTATAATTATAAAATAAATATATTTGATTGAGTATAGAGGTAAAATCTGTAAAAAGATATTTGGTGGATATTGTTTACATATTTGTTTACGATAAGTTTTCAAAATTTAGAATGCACGAGATAGTCTGAGGTGAAATGCACGAGAAAACGAGATGTGACATGTATGACTTTTGTCTTAATAGTAGTATACAATGGACAAATGTGAGAAACAATAACTATTAGCTTGTTTTGAATATATAAGATATAATATAGATCAGTAGGATTTGGAACCAAAAGAACTGTATAAGATTTTTGCAATTAGCCTCAAACAGTAGATTAAACAAATTAAATGTAGCTTAACTTCTCTTTATCAGCATTTAAGTGGATTTGCAGTAAATGTGTTAACAAAGATAGATAACAAATTACGACCCAAAAAAAAGATATATAACAAATTAAATGCAACTGAACTTGTGTTGCCTTATATGAGGTATACAATTTGCAAAGTAAACTAATCATTGGACAAACCAAGAAGAATATCCTGTCAGTAGTAGTATGATGTATACAATTTCTGTTGACAAATATGTGCAGGGCTGAGTTGATTTTAGTTAGTTATGCAGCTAAGTAGAGTTTCTACTTCTTTGAGGTTGCCCAGGGGAGATGGAAACCAATTAGGCTCTCTAGGGATGGTCCTAAGTTATCACACCTATTCTTCGAAGATGACTTAACTCTCTTTCCGGAAGCAGACCCGAAGCAAATGAGGGTGATATTAGGGTGCTTGGACTTGTTCTGCAAGGCATCGGGCCTAAAGGTTAGTAATCATAAGTCAAAGATCTTTGTATCCCCTAATGTGACACAAGAGATGAGGGACTCGCTTCAGGATTTGAGTGGTTTTGAGGTGACGAGAAATCTGGGTAGGTACCTAGGCATGCCCTTACTGCATGACAGAGTGTGTAAGAATACGTACTCGTTCTTGCTTGATAAGATCAACTCAAAGTTATGTGCTTGGAGAGGAAGAAACCTTAGCTTCGCAGGTAGGGTGACACTCACCAAGTCGGTACTCAACTGGCTTCCTATCTATGCCATGGCATGTGTCCTCTTGCCGAAGAATGTGTGTGACGAGATTGATAAGATGACGAGGGCTTTCATATGGGGGAACAAAGAAGGTAGCAGGAGAATGCACATTGTGAGTTGGAATATCATCTAAAATTCTAAGAACAATGGTGGGCTAGAAGTTAAAGTCATGGCTGACCTTAACCTTGCTTTAGTAGGTAAGCTTGGATGGAGATTTTTGAAATTTTGAATCGAGTATTTTGACTAAGGTGATCAAGACAAAGTACATCCGTGCTACTGGCATCGAGTGTTGGAACTAAATTAATAAAAGAATGAATAAAACATGTTTTAACCCATGTGTGCGCCGGACACATTTCCGGTGGGCTCCGGCCATTATCAACACTGGAAAGTGGGAGCGTTGGCTTCCTCTCCGCGAGCTCTTGCTCGTGCTATATTCATACATTAAATTTGAGTTCCTTTGAATGAGAAATGGATGCACAAAGTTAGTTGTGTGATAGGCAATAACTTGGAAAATAATCAAAAGTGGGAGCTTCCCACATGGATTATATGGAGGGAGAAACAATGGGATATATAGGGCAAGTATTCTCTAAGGCATGTGGCCTTGGGTCACTACCCATTTTCAATGGGAGAATGGCGTAGGCAAACCACCACACTCGCGCGCCGAGCCGAGCTCGAGCCCGTGGTCGTGCCGAGTCCGAGTCCGAGCCGTGCTGCACTGAGGGGTAGGTGGACCTAATTATGATTTTGGTTGGCCACCTATATTATTTTTGGGCCGACCCAACTCAAAGTCCAATAGTCCAAATGAGGAGGGCCTTGGGCTGTTGGGCAAGTGTTGACTCCGAAAATTAAGGGTAGATTAGTGACGGGACATTTTTTGTGGCTCAAAATTGCCTCTGTTTTTGGGCTGGTCAATGGGCTCCGAAGCCCATAGCCCAATCCGTCTCCTCCAACTCCTATAAATAGAGAGCTCTTCCTCTCATTTCAATCACACCATCAATCTTCTCTCTTCTCTCTCTTCAAGCTTGCGAGCTTTTCTGATCTCAAGAGTGCAACACATTACTGGTTCGTAGGGTTCCGGTTCTATTACAAAGAACGGATTCGAACAACAGTTGTATCCAGGGATTATTAAACACTGATAACGGTCGTAATACGAGGTGTTTTTAGAATTGAGGAAAGAGATTCCGATCTCGACTCTACTCAACATACGCACTGCGGTGGTATGAAATTCTGACACTATTATAGTGCATGCAATTTAACTGATGTATTACAGGTTCTTACAGTCTTAATTCTAAAAACTTGTTAGAATGTTATGCACTAACCATTTATTAAGTGTTGTAGATAAAGCGCCGAAATAGTCAAACCGGGTTTACTACCCGGAATTTTTTTTACAAATTGATTTTTGAATTAAATTCAATTTTCAAAATTCATTTTAAAAACAAAAAAATGATTTTGTTTTTAAACCTGAATTCGATTTAAATATTAAATCGAAAACAAGTCTATTCTTGTACGGAGTTATACCCGAAAAATTGAAACTCAGTTTTTTGAGTTTCGATTTCCGACCAAAAAATTGAAATATTGACTGTGCTTGTTTCCGTGTTACAGAAATGGTTGATAACACCAAAGAATCTACACACGGTGCGAACACTTTCGATGATGGAAGTGTACTACGGATTCTGACCGATGTTGCGAATGGAGGAACCGGTGAGGTGACGCCCCATATCCAATTTGGGAGTGGTCTACCACCGGCTAACCTGCCAAACCAACCGACCGGGACTAATCCACTTCCAAGTGGTGTACAGTCTGGTCAACAACGTGTCCCTCAGACAGTACCAATGTCTGGCTTTCTGAGCGTAGGATTGCTGCCAGACAAGTTCGATGGAACTAATTTCAAGGCATGGCAACAAAAGATGTTGTTCTTCTTAACCGTGCACAAACTTGACAGATTTGTGACCGAGGGTAAACCCGTCAATACGGAGGAACTCCAAGCTTATCTGAACATCGAATATATGTGCAACTGGTGGATTTTGAGCTGCTTGTCTGACTCGTTGTACCAAGTGTACATACTGGTTGAAACTTCTAGGGAACTCTGGGTTACCCTTGAAAAGAAGTACAAGTCTGAGGAGGCAGGCCATAAGAAGTTCGTTGTTCAACAATTCATGAACTTCAAAATGGTCGACCACAAGCCTGTCATGGAGCAAGCTGAGAAGCTACAACTTCTAGTCCATGACATCATTGTTGAGGGCATGAAGATCTGTGAGTCATTCGAGGTCGCAACATTCATAGGGAAACTACCCCGTCTTGGAAGGACTTCAAGAGTTACTTCCTGCACAAGACAAAGGAGATGACTATGGAAGACTTCATGGTCAAGATGCGGATTGAATTAAGAAACCGCAAAAATGCTGAAGGGACAAAGTCAGAGACAACTAATCTGACCAAACCAAAGGACAAGAAACGGAAGTTTCAACCCAAGGTCTCCAACAAGCAACCCAAAAAGAAGTAGTTCTCCGGCAAGTGTCACGCCTATGGAAAAATGGGTCACAAGTCCGACGAATGTCGGAACAAGGGAAACCCACGCAAAGGCAAGGGAAAAGCTCAAGCACAAGCCCAAGTAGTTGAAGGCGATCTCACAATGGTTGAAATGGATGTTGTGACGTCTGAAGTGAACATGGTCGGGAGCAACCCGATGGAGTGGTGGTATAACACTAGTGCTACCCGCCATATCTGTTCTTACAAGGGGATGTTTTCCACCTATCAGAAGAATAAGCTAGACGAGCACCTGTTTATGGGGAATTTGTCCACATCAAAGGTCGAAGGTCATGGAAAGATAGTGCTGAAAATGACGTCTGAGAAAGAGTTGACTCTCAACAATGTCATGCACGTGCTAGATATTTAGAAGATCTTGATTTCCGGATCTTTGCTGCGCAAGCACGGATTTGGCATGAAAGTAGGATCCGATAAGCTAACTCTCACTAAACGTGGGATTTATGTAGGTAAGGGATATCAAAAGGATGGGTTTTTCAAAATGTGTGTATTGACAGTCATCCCAAACGTTGTAACCAATGAAGTTTCAATGAATAAAACTCCTATTGCTTATGTTGTTGAGTCTTTTAATATTTGGCATGAATGATTATGACATGTAAATTATAAGTCTATCCAAAGACTGATGAATTTAAACCTAATTCCAAAATACAAATTAAACAAAGCCAAATGTGAAGTTTGCGTACAAGCAAAACTCACAAAAACGCCATCTCCACAAGTGGAGAGAGCCATAGAACCTCTAGGCTTAATTCACACTGATTTGTGTGATTTGAAGTTTATACAAACTAGAGGAGGTAAAAAGTACTTCGTCACATTTATTGACGATTGTACAAGATATTGTTATATCTACTTGCTAAAAAGCAAGGATGACGCCTTGGAAAAATTCAAGGAATACAAGTTGGAAGTTGAGAACCAACTTAGTAAGACAATCAAAGTCGTACGAAGTGATAGAGGAGGCGAGTACGATTAACCTTTCAAAGCGTTCTGTAGAGAACACGTGATAGTTCATCAAACAACTGCTCCCTATTCACCTGAATCTAACGGAGTTGCAGAAAGAAAAAACCGAACTCTGAAAGAGATGATGAACGCTCTATTGCAGGATTCTGGGTTATCCCAAAACATGTGGGGGGAAGCATTGCTTACTACCAATTACATCCTCAACAAAATACCGCATAAAGTATCTGGAAAAAACGCCATATGAACTTTGGAAAGGTAAAGTACCATCGTACAAATACCTCAAAGTGTGGGGGTGTGTAGCAAAAGTGGTTGTACCACCTCCTAAAAAGGTCACCATCGGACCTAAAACCGTTGATTGTATTTTCATAGGATACGCACACAACAGTAGTGCTTATCGATTTTTGGTACATAAATCAGATATACCAGATATACATGTTAATACAATAATGGAACTAGGAATGCTTCTTTCTTTGAAAACGTGCTCCGTGTAAGGATAAAGAAAATCCGAAACGAACTCGTGAACAAAGGGAAGAAGGCACTTCTGGAAATGAAATAGTCGGGGAAGAACCTCAAAGAAGTAAAAGAACTCGAATGGAAAAATCGTTTGGGGATGACTTCATAACGGCATTTCTCATGGAGAAAGAACCAAGAAGTTACACAGAAGCCATGTCTACACCCGACACACCTTCATGGAAGGAAGCAATCAAAAGTGAGATTGACTCCATTATGCAAAACCATACATGAGAGTTAGTTGACTTACCACAAGGGTGTAAAGCACTTGGATGCAGATGGATTTTCAAAACTAAGTTGAAAACCGATGACTCAATAGAGAAGTACAAGGCTAGGTTGTGGTGTAAGGATTCCGACAAAAAGAAGGGTTGGATTTTTTTGACACCTATTCTTTGGTTACGAGAATAACTTTTATACGAATGCTGATAGCAATAGCAGCATTAAGAAACCTAGAAATCCGTCCAATGGATGTGAAAACTGCCTTTCTAAACGGAGAGTTAGAAGAAGAGATCTACATAAAACAACCTGAAGGGTATGTTGTGTCTGCACAAGAACACAAAGTGTGTATACTTGTAAAGTCCCTTTATGGACTCAAACAAGTTCCTAAGTAGTGGCATGAAAAATTTGACAACGTAATGATGTTGAATGGTTTCAGCATTAATGAATGCGACAAGTGCATATATATCAAGAATACTCCTACGGGATATGTCTTGCTATGTCTATATGTCGATGATATGCTTATCATTGGAAGCAATAAAGGCAATAAAGACATGATCAACCGAACTAAGAATTTACTTAGGGGTCAGTTTGACATGAAAGATATGGGATTAACAGATGTTATTCTAGGGATTAAAATCACTAGATACTCTGAAGGTATTACCCTGTCCCAAGCTCATTATGCTGAAAAGATACTTGAGAGGTTTAAGAACTACTCGAGTGGAACAACTAAGATTCCTGTGGATCCTCAACTCCACCTGACCAAAAATGTGGGGGAATCGGTGTCACAACTTGAGTATGCACGTGTAATTGAGAGTTTTATGTACTTAACCAATTGTACACGCCCTGACTTGGCGCACTCATTCAATGTACTAAGTCGTTACACAAGTAACCCAAGACATAAACACTAGAAAAGAACTAAAGTATTGAACTATCTACGTTATACTCAAATTTATGGGTTGTACTATGGTAACCAACCTATAGTTCTAAAAGGATACAGTGACGCAAGCTGGATATCCGACTCTAGAAACTCAAAATCCACAAGTGGATATGTGTTTACACTTGGTGGTGCAGCAGTATCTTGGAAATCTTCCAAACAAACGTTATTGGCCAGATCCAAAATGGAGTCTGAGTTCATTGCGTTAGACAAAGCAGCAGAAGAAGATGAGTGGCTTCGGAACTTCTTGGAAGATATTTCGATGTGGGAAAATCCAGTGCCGGCATTATGTGTACATTGTGATAGTCAATCGGCTATAGCTCAGGCACTGGGCGTTTTATACAATGGAAAGTCACGTCATATTAGACGATGATATAAGTCCATTAGAAAACTGATCTCAACAGGTGTAGTCTCGATAGAATATATCAAATGAGCTGACAACCTAGCGGATCCATTTACTAAGGGTTTGTCAAGAGATCAAGTTTTAAAATCATCAAGAGGAATGGGTTTAAAGCCTATTACGAAAGAGGATGTTTGAAGGAAAATCCCATCTACATGACTGGAGATCCCATGATGTAGGTTCAAGGGGAAACCTAACCAAGTTGAATCGAGTGGAGCACTGTCTCTACCCAGTACCTAAGGATGATACACAGTTCAAACTGTATGAGTTAAGGTTAAGCTTGGTTTTTAATGATTCCATCGCCTTGCAACAAAGGGGGAGTATGAAAGATACTCTTTATGGTCAATCATCTTGTGAGTGTGACATGGGCCCGTGTCTAGGAGAATAAGATGAGGCTGAATTCTCCAAATTACTCATGAATAAACCAGGGATGTTCAAGGCCAAAATGAACACAACCAGAGAACCAAACGTTCTGCGAGAAAATGAAACTGTGTGATTGTTGTTGTCTTGATTTACATAAAGCCCGGGTGGTTCAAGACATCATAGTCACTACCTGGTCGAGTAAATCCGATAACTATTCACTATGGACGGTTCAAGCATGAAACATGGCACCAATCCAGATGCAGTGATTTTTCGATTGTACTCTTGAGAATTCTGTCTGTCTAAAAAATAGAGAAGCATATGCTTAGAATCATTTCTATTCATGTGGGGGATTGTTGGAACTAAATTAATAAAAGAATGAATAAAACATGTTTTAACACATGTGTGCACCGGGCACTTTTCCAGGAACATTTCTTGTGGGCTCCGGCCATTATCAACACCGAAAAGTGGGAGCGTTGGCTTCGTCTCCGCGAGATCTTGCTCGTGGTATATTTATACATTAAATTTGAGTTCTGTTTGAATGAGAAAGGATGCCCAAAGTTGGTTGCGTGATAGACAATAACTTGGGAAATAATTAAAAGTGGGAGCTTCCCACATTGATTATATGGAGGGAGAAACAATGGGATATATAGGGCAAGTATGATCTAAGGCATGTGGCCTTGGGTCACTACCCATTTTCAATGGGGGAATGGCGTAGGCAAACCACCACACGCGCGTGCGCACACCGAGCCGAGCCGAGCTCAAGCTTGAGCCCGTGCCGAGTCCAAGCCGTGTTGTGCAGCGCTGCGGGGTGGGGGAGGGGTGGACCTAATTATAATATGGGCTGGCCACCTATATTATTTTTGGGCCGACCCAACTCAAAGTCCAACAGTCCAGATGAGGAAGGCCTTGGGCCAGACCCATATGTGGCTCCGAATTGCCTCTATTTTTGGGCTGGTCAATGGGCTCCGAAGCCCATAGCCCAATCTGTCTCCTCCATCTCCTATAAATAGAGAGCTCTTCCTCTCATTTCAATCACACTATCAATCTTCTCTCTTCTCTCTCTTCAAGCTTGCGAGCTATTCTGATCTCAAGAGAGCAACGCACTACTGGTTCGTAGGCTTCCGATTCTATTGCGAAGAACGGATTCAAATAGCAGTTGTATCCTAGGATTCTTAAACAGCGGTAACCGTCGTAATACGGGGTGTTTTTAGAATTAAGGAAAGAGATTCCGATCTCGACTCTACTCAACATACGCACTACGGTGGTATGAAATTCTAACCCTTACTATTATATTGCATGCATTTTAACTGATGTATTACAGGTTCCTACATTGAGCAATCAACCCCTTCCCATATATGGAAGAGTATACAAAGAAGGATAAGAGAGATCGTTATTCCGGGTCATCGATGGATCGTGGGAAACGACAAGGATACAAACTTCTGGGAGGACGTCTGACTGCTTGATAGGTTTCTTATTGAAACAATTGTAGCCCTTGTTGGTACTGACCTACTGAACAAATAAGTGTGCGACTTATGGGAGGAAGGAGAAGGGTGAGGATTGAGTCTTCTCGGTGACCTACTACCGATGAGAACGCCCTTATCCCCTGCAGTGATTACACTACATTTTGATACATATGTTGGTATGGACAGGGAGGGAACCATTCTCAGTGATGAACTGGCATGGAGATGGAGCAAGGAGGGAAGTTATACAGTTGCTTCAGCCTATAGCGAGATCAAGAAGGAGACGGATATGTGCCAGATGGACAGGATGATTTACATGCAGGTCCGGAGTCTTAAAGTGAAAGAGAGAATACGTGTCTTCATTTGGAAAATCTTGCAGGGAGGAATATTGTAACATCCGGAAATTTTATTTCCGGAAGTTGAGTTGTTTTTGACTTTTCCGCGTCTACGGCTTATTTTCCACATGAACGTTTTCTGAGTTCGGGTTTTAATGCGGGATGAGGACACCTTTTTACTTTCCAACCTTGGAAAGAGGAGTGAGGGGACAAGGGAGTTGACCCTTGGTTATCCCACCTCTTTTGTCAGCTCATTACTCTCTCCTCTTTTCCCCACTTTTCCTCTTACGCTCTTTCACTCCCTTCCACTCCTCTCTTCCTTCTTGCTTGCTCTCACCTTCTTGGACTTGGAAGAGCTTGGTAGGAGCTGTAACTTGAGCTTTCCAGATCTGCTGTGGTAAGTGGTCTCTTCCCTTCTTCCTCTTGTTGCTTGTTGTCTCTTCTTCCTCTTCTCTTCACCTCCATGGCCATGGAGGAAGCTTTTGAAGAGAAACCTAGTAAACCTTTGCATGTCCCTTTATTTAGCTCGTTTAGGTCGTGGTGAGGAAGCTAAGACCTATGGTGAAGGTTTGGAGGAAGCCCATCAAGAGAAGGAGGCACTAGGAGCAAAGAACCAGTCGAAGAAATGAAGAAGAAGGACTTTCTACTGTTCGACAGCGGGGGCAGACCATCATAAGCGCAGGGGTGGATTGAGGCCACCGCAGGGGTGGCTAAAGCCATTGCAGAGGTGGCCACCAGGCGCAGGGGCGGCGCCAGTGATCCACAGGGGCGACGACAAGGTTCCGCCGGGAGCGCCAGCTTGCTTCCGCGGCTGCGTTTTCTTCACCAGTAGTTTCCTTCCTCCTTTCCTCTTCGCTGCTTCCTTAGACCTTATGTTGTTGCTTAGCTATAAGCATGATTAGGTTGGACCTAGGACTTATGAAAATTCCATTTAGTGGCTTGAACCTAGGTGCCCTTGAATCTTTAGTGATCTTATATGTGTGAGGGCCTTGTGGTCTCTCTCCCATCTTTCCCTCTTAGTCCAGCTTGTTGTGTGCTTAATCTCTTTTGGGTTGTGGGATGTTGTTCCCTCTTTCCCTTGCCTAGATTAATCTTGACCTCCTAAAGGTTCAAGAGAGCCTTACTAGCTTCTAGTTGTTGAGCCCTTGTTTGGTTTTAGCTTTGGAGAGTCTTGGAAGTGTGTTGTGAGTTGTTGTTGATATATGCATCTTGTGGATCAGGCTTTGGTTTTCCCTTTTGGAAAGTGAGATCGTTAGTTTGGATAGCTTGAGACGAGGTAAGTCCTCGGACTTACTAAGCGCTTCTATGCCTTATTTGGATGTATATGGTGGTGTGTGTTTACCTCTTTTAAGCATGAAAATGGATTAGGATTTACTTGACCTTATTTGTTGGCCCATCGTTACTACTATTATTATCGGGCGGTGACATTACCGCTCAGTTTTCCGAGGGAGACTAGGGGGATTTCTGCGACCAGGCCATACACGGTATACGGGCGGGCTTCTTCATCACTCCCTCAGGGTATACGGGTTGGGTGCTGCTACACTGCTGTTGGTTACACGGGGACATAGATGAGAGTTATAAGACTCTCGTGTCACACTTGAACGAATGAATTAGATATGGAACAACCTAAAAAGATATTATGTAATGAATGTTCACATTGTGTGCTTTGTGATCTCATGTGTGTTTGTGCCATATTATTCTTATAATGCATAGAATGTGAGCTAACGGTTTAAAACCGTTTTGTGTAGATGCCTTGCTGGTTAGGGATGCCGCCGAGTGAGGTGGAGGAGTGGACAGCCGAGTGGTCTCCGTACATTATAGGACGGGGGCATTTTTGGGGGTTTCCTTGTTTTGTCGGATTGTGGTTTGTTGTACGTTCAGATTGCGTTACGTTTTATGTCGTTTTGGACTCGGCTGAGTTTCCAACTTGTATCCCTTCCTTTCATTCATTGCATACATTATAAACTATTTTGAGTTTTATTTTATTTATTTGTGCCATGTTGGAAAGGTCTACTGAAGTTGTTGTTAGGATAAGGGTCGGGACCCATTGTGTGGTCTCGCCCGTAGCATTCCGATATCCCGCGGATTCGGGATGTTACGGATATTAACAAATGTTGAAAGGAAGAGGTGCCACATCAGCAGGAGCGAGGATTGTGGGATGTGCACTAACTGCCCCGAGTCGTTGGAACATCTTTTTAGAGACTGTAAAATCGCTAGAGATATGTGGTCGAGATTGAACGCTCACCGATTCGTCGTTGGATTTGATAGGCTCCCGTTTGCGACGTTGATTTGAGGTAATTTACTATCCCCTATTAAATTCAATTATGTCATCGATTGGAGTGTTATTTTCGTAGTAGGTCTTTGGTGGTTGTGGAAGTGGAGGAACGAGAGATTTTTCGAGAGTAAACCTACAAGGAGGGATGACCATGCTTTTATCATTGAGAGAGCCATGGAATATATGAGAGCATGGAGAAAGAATTTCAATAGCGGAGGAGGAAAGCACAAGACGATTATTCATGTCACATGAGACTCACCCCTGGATAGCAAGAACAAGATCAACTCAAATGGAGCGGTTAGAAGCGACGGGCATGCTACAACGGCTAGTGTTATTAGAAATAATGTAGGAGAGTGGTATCGGGGTTATGTTGGTAACCTAGGTATATGTACGGTTTCCATGGTGGAATTATGGGGTATCTATTAAGGATTAAAAGTTGCTTGGGAGAGTGGTTGTCGAGATGTGATTCTGGAGGCAGACTCGCAACTCGCTATCACCCTACTAGGTAAGGCTTTACCCCGATACCACCCTCTTGTTAGTCTGGTCATTAAGTGCCAAGACTTCTTTAGAAGGGACTAGAATATCCAGTTCTGACTTGCCTTCCGTGAGGCTAACTATGTCGCGGATTGTCTTGCTACTCTTACTTTTAACTTTCGTGCTGGATTAAGTGTATTGAGTAACCCTCTTGAGGGTGTAGTGGACCTGTTACGTTGCGATGTAAGGGGTTGGGCTAGACTTGGGTCGCAAACCTAAACCTAAACCGTGGGAGTATAAACCGCCAGTTTAGGTTTAACCTAAAACGGCGGTTTGACACCTAATTTAAAAAAAAATGAAATGTAATATATAAGTTATGTAATTATTAAAAAAATAAAATATACATTAGTAATATTTTGTAAAAAAATAAAATTACTAATTTAGTAAATTAAAAAAATATTCATTTAAAATTTATATTCTATTAGTAAAGTTTTGTAAATTATAACTTTACATTGAATTATTAATACATTGAATTTTATATACATTTAAAATTTGTAAATAAACAAAATTACTATCTTTTTATACATTGAATTTTTTATACATTTACTATCTTTTTAAACATTGAATTTTGTTTTATTACAATAGCATTTTAATAGAATTACTAAGTAAATAAAAGAGAGAAAGTAAAATAAAAAACAACAAGTAAAATAATTACAACAAAGCGAACTCGTTTTTTTTTATACCTTCAAATTTTTTTTAGAAACAATTTGGTTTACTAAGCTTTTTCTAGTTTTGTGTTTTGTAAATGTACCCCTTGAGAAAAGAGTGTGTAGAGTTTGAAATTAAATACAAAAGGTTGAAGTATATTTACTTAATTGAAACATTAAAAAGCCTAGTTACTACTCTAGTTTCTCAAAAATGTCTAGTTACCAAAATTGCCCAACTAAAATAAAATTACTAACTAAACTACAAGAAAGAGAATACTCATTTTTTTTATACATTCAATTTTTTTTTATTACAATAGCATTTGAATACAAGTAATTAAAAAAAAAGGAGAGGGCTTGAACCGGTTTTCCGGTTGCCTACGTATCCTCTTGGGGTTTAAGAGGAATCAAAGCCTACGTAGTTATCTTATGTTTGCTTACCTTTTTCGGACTGTCGAGTTGATTTCGTAACCCCCTTACCTTTGCGCCTCGGACTCGGAAGTAGTGGCCGAATCATCGGAGTTGTTGTTAGGCTAAGGGTCGGGACCCATTGTGTGGTCTCACCCGTAGCATTCCGATATCCCGCGGATTCGGGATGTTACGGATATTAACAAATGTTGAAAGGAAGAGGTGCCACATCAGCAGGAGCGAGGATTGTGGGATGTGCACTAACTGCCCTGAGTCGTTGGAACATCTTTTTAGAGACTGTAAAGTCGCTAGAGATATGTGGTCGAGATTGAACGCTCACCGATTCGTCGTTGGATTTGATAGGCTCCCGTTTGTGACGTGGATTTGAGGTAATTTACTATCCCCTATTAAATTCAATTATGTCATCGATTGGAGTGTTATTTTCGTAGTAGGTCTTTAGTGGTTGTGGAAGTGGAGGAACGAGAGAATTTTCGAGAGTAAACCTACAAGGAGGGATGACCATGCTTTTATCATTGAGAGAGCTATGGAATATATGAGAGCATGGAGAAAGAATTTCAATAGCGGAGGAGGAAAGCACAAGACGATTATTCATGTCACATGGGACCCACCCCTGGATAGCAAGAACAAGATCAACTCAAATGGAGCGGTTAGAAGCGACGGGCATGCTACAACGGTTGGTGTTATTAGAAATAATGTAGGAGAGTGGTATCGGGGTTATGTTGGTAACCTAGGTATATGTACGGTTTCCATGGCGGAATTACGGGGTATCTATTATGGGTTAAAAGTTGCTTGGGAGAGTGGTTGTCGAGATGTGATTCTGGAGGCAGATTCCCAACTCGCTATCACCCTACTAGGTAAGGCTTTACCCCGATACCACCCTCTTGTTAGTCTGGTCATTAAGTGCCAAGACTTCTTTAGAAGGGACTAGAATATCCAGTTCTGACTTGCCTTCCGTGAGGCTAACAATGTCGCGGATTGTCTTGCTACTCTTGCTTTTAACTTTCGTGATGGATTAAGTGTATTGAGTAACCCTCTTGAGGGTGTAGTGGACCTGTTACGTTGCGATGTAAGGGGTTGGGCTAGACTTGGGTCGCAAACCTAAACCTAAACCGTGGGAGTATAAACCGCCAGTTTAGGTTTAACCTAAAACGGCGGTTTGACACCTAATTAAAATAAAATGAAATGTAATATATAAGTTATGTAATTATTAAAAAAATAAAATATACATTAGTAATATTTTGTAAAAAAATAAAATTACTAATTTAGTAAATTAAAAAAAATTCATTTAAAATTTATATTATATTAGTAAATTTTTGTAAATTAGAACTTTACATTGAATTATTAATACATTGAATTTTATATACATTTAAAATTTGTAAATAAATAAAATTACTATCTTTTTATGCATTGAATTTTTTATACATTTACTATCTTTTTAAACATTGAATTTTGTTTTATTACAATAGCATTTTAATAGAATTACTAAGTAAATAAAAGAGAGAAAGTAAAATAAAAAACAACAAGTAAAATAATTACAACAAAGCGAACTCGTTTTTTTTTATACCTTCAAATTTTTTTTAGAAACAATTTGGTTTACTAAGCTTTTTCTAGTTTTGTGTTTAGTAAATGTACCCCTTGAGAAAAGAGTGTGTAGAGTTTGAAATTAAATACAAAAGGTTGGAGTATATTTACTTAATTGAAACATTAAAAAGCCTACTTACTACTCTAGTTTCTCAAAAATGTCTAGTTACCAAAATTGCCCAACTAAAATAAAATTACTAACTAAAGTACAAGAAAGAGAATACTCATTTTTTTTATACATTCAATTTTTTTTATTACAATAGCATTTGAATACAAGTAATTAAAAAAAAAGGAGAGGGCTTGAACCGGTTTTCCGGTTGCCTACGTATCGTCTTGGGGTTTAAGAGGAATCAAAGCCTACGTAGTTATCTTACGTTTGCTTACCTTTTTCGGACTGTCGAGTTGTTTTCGTAACCCCCTTACCTTTGCGCCTCAGACTCGGAAGTAGTGGCCAGATCATCGGAGTTGGAATCCGATTTGGAGTCATAAACGGGTGCATTCCGTTGTTTTCTCTTCTCCACCCTTATCCAATCTTGAACACAAACTTGAGCTTCCAATTTGCCGGGCTTCAATTGACTCCTCTTGTAGCTTAGTGATGACATGAATTATATACCATCATATTCATGCATATTGTGAGTTTATCACCTCAGTTTCACATTTAATTAATGGAAATTATATGACTTTTAGTTCATTTTTATTTAATTACCGAGAATAGAAGTCTACACTATGTTATTTGTGAAAATATAGGAAAAGTGGCGAGGTGACACAAAAAGTGGCGAGGTGGCGCGAAGATATGAGCAAAAATATCATAGCAGATCTAGAGGGAAGCAAAAAGATATGGAAAAGATCTCATGAGAAGATAGAAGTTTTAACTAAAAGATATCACACGATCTGGGAGAAAAAATCGGATGACTATAGATAAAAATCGTTCGATTTCCTTTGGTGATGACTCGATTTTTATCTTATAAAATCCGATTGGTTGTAGGATTGTAACCGAAAGATTACCCCTCATACCCTATAAAAGGAGGACGTCCCATGCCTTCAGAATCGTCCAATTCCATTCAAGACTATTGAGTCATAGGATCGAGAGCAGCGAAGGAAGCATTCGAGGAGGAAGATCGAAGGAAGTTTTTGAGTTCTAGTTCGAGAATATAGTTCTCGAAGGTTTTGTGAGTTTGATTCTATATTTTGTCTTTGTCATTGAGAATTGGAGTTTGTTGTTAAGTTTTTATTGAGTTTTGATAGATCAAAACACTGAAAAATCCGGAATTAATATTCCGTTTATTTCCGTAGCAGACCGGATTTTGAACCGTTAATCCCTATATGTCTATCTAGTCGGACACAGTATCTCAAAATTTTATCATTTTATGTAACCTCACTTCACATAAAATGATAAGATTTTATAGCAAACCCTAATCCATCAAACTCTAGTTATAACATGACTTGTCTTTGACAAGGTCATGACGACCTAGTGACGAGATCAAGACGAGCCCAAGACGAAGTCAAGACGAGACCATGACGAGTTATGACGAGACCATGACAAATTCGTGACAAAGCCATGCATGGCCATGACAAGCTATTGACAAGGCCTTGACAACTTCCAGCCCAAATTCTTACCTTGTTTCTGGCCTAGCTTCATGCCAGCCTTTCCTTAGTCCAGATTGCAGCGACCTCCCTGCCGACACAGCCCATACTCGCAGCCAAGAAGAGAGCGGGCCGGCGCCTCCAATCCTTCGCAGCCCAAAAAGCCCAGCCATATGAAGGAGCTCAACAAAGGCAGCCGTTACAGATCACCTCCTTTAATTCCTCTTAACTGCCTACTCTCTCTCTCTCTAATTTCCACGTTTCCCCTTCTGTAACACTTTCCTTGTGTGAGCCAGTACTACCCGATCTGATACACGTACAACACCTACATTTAGTCCACGTTCATTCAAGAGATTCCTCCTTCTGTTTCCTGATGCACGCCTGGAAGTAATACCAAAGATTTGCATGTCTTTCTTCCGTACTCAGTTCCGAGAGCCAAAATAGTACACCGCTAGAGACTGGACATCGCTCAGCTTACGTGAAAGACAAGAAGTTGCTGTGAATCGAGATCCTCCCAACTGCGAACCAGCACGTCTGTTTACAACTCACTGCATAGGTGAGTTCTGAACATACTCCTCTTTACCCTACATCTGCTAAGACCTCACTGCTGATCGTGTCTTCTATGTGCAGAAGACTCGAGTCTTCCTTGTATCAGACGTACAGACTCGGACAAGCAGGACACTCCCCTTCGTCCGTCATCAACTCTGAGAAAGGGCAGCGAGGTAAGTCAGTCCGTCCCTTTGTTTTCTGTCGACAAAGGCTAGTCTAAAGGCCAAGGCTGACTGCCTTTCTTCCCTAGGTTTTTGCCAAAACCGATTACAGCAACCCAGCCCTCATCTTAGTCCTGTCGTCAAAGGATTCAACAGCCAAGGTCGGGTAAAGATCGTTAGTGTACTGCATTCTTCAACAGCTTACAAGATCGTGGGTAAGCACTCCCGCCTACCACCTTACTAGCAGTGATATCTTCTGTTATAGAGATATGTTTAGGTTAGGACTTGAGTGAGATTTTATTGGATAGGTAGAGAGTAATGGCTGAGTATGCTGGCAGAAAAGGGAAACCAATGGACTGCTGTAAATGAATTGTTTTAATTGTTTGTTTTCAGTTTTGAAGTTGGAAACTGCCCATTTTGCAGATCAATGTTAAAGAGGTATATTGAAGATCCACCGTTGAAATTTTGATGAGTCATTGAAGGATATATGTAGTTTTCTGTGTCAAAATTTGAGAATAAATGAACGGTCGGATTAAAAGTTATAAGGTTCCGAAGTAGAGTAGTTGAGTTGTTTTTCCAACAGTGATTTTTGGCTAAGTTTAGAAAATTTTAAGTGTTGTAACCAACTTTAGGAATTTTTGTAGAAGTGATGGTTGAATAGTTTTAAAAAATTCTTGTTCCTATGAGTAGTTGGGATATTGTAGATGATCTAGAGAATTATTTCGGAATTTTTATAAATTTATTCGAGTTTCATATTTGAAGCCAAAGTTGGACCTTAATGACTTTTCAGGAAATAGGAAAATGTGTAGTTTTTCTAGTTTTACTCAAACTCAGTCTTTAGGAGTAGAATATGGCATTTTAGTCTCAAATAAGAGTTTAAGCATAAATTATGGAAATTTTGGAGGTTTCAGGACCAAGGGTAAAATAGTCATTTTACCATAAATTAGTATTGTGATCAATTTTGTTCTAATAAGACCTACTATCTTAGAAGTCTTAGACTTCTAATTACCTAGAAAGTGTGCTGACACACTTGCCTCCTTTGACAGGCCTCTAAATTCCTACTATTACAGATCAATTTGTGAATTAGAGTGTCGAGATCTATTTCAGGTAAGTCCTTTGGGCTTACTTAGCTAGCTGTCAGATATGAGTGTGAATGATGATAGTGGTGTTTGAATGATGTGTGTACTAGTGTATTTCATAGTAATCATCAATCGACTTACATATCTGGCCTAAGAGTAACGGGCGGTAGCATTCTGCTCATTTAGCCCGAGGGCGCTGGGGGTTTCTTTCGGGACTAGTCCACACTTGGTTTGCGGGGACGCCACCGGCGGAGGTGTGCCAAACCATCACAAGTTGGATAAGGAACGGAGGCGAGAATCTTAAGATTTCTCGTGCTACAACTTTTAAAACGGGATGAAGTGAATCACCTAAGTTATTAGATAATAACCGGATTGTGTGCAACATGATGTTTGTTTTTTATTATCTTGGTTGTGTTTGTGCTATCTTTATTCTACCATATTTAGATTGTTAGCTAACGGTTTATCCGTGTTGTAGATTTTGTAGAGATAATTAAACAGTTGTAGAGAGATCCGGGACGGATGGTCAGCCGGGTCCACGTACTCATTAGATGGGGACGGGGGAGTCTTCCATATGACATGCATATTATATATATATATATATAGAATCAGATTCCCATGTAAACAACCCCTATAGTGTACAATGAGAACAAATCTAATCCGTAAGATTATAATAATAGATGGCAAGATTAACCATAATAAATAGGGGAAAAAAATAAAAATAAAACAAATTAGAATGAGATTTGTTACCTTATATGATCCTATAATCTCTCATTTAAATCTTCCATCATCTCTCAATAACCGATTATTTGTGAAACGACTCCAATGGAGAGCAAGGGCGATTCAACGATGATTAGGGTTGCTGTCGTTCGTTCAATGAAGGCACCACCGTCGTCTCCAAACCAGATTTGGCCGGCCGGTTTTCTTCGCATATCCGGACTTGAACTCGCCATGGCTCTCCCTCGAATGCCTCAAGTTACCTTCCAACATTCCTTCAGTCTCGTGCATCGCGACTCAACCGTATATGAGACCAATTTCGTCTCGCTCAACATCAATTTCGTCTCGCTCACCATCAATATTCGCCATGGCTCTCCCTCAAAAGCCTCGTTTTCCTTCATCCTTGTAGTCTCGTGTCGATATTACATCATTACCATCAACAATCTTTTTATACGACTCCAAATTTGTCATCATTGCAGACCAACCGAAATCCATGGTTGTCCTCATCCTCAACAGTACAAGAGAAGCATATGTTATTGGATTTGTATTCACTGTTTATTGAGTTTTTATTCATTGATGTATGTTAATGTATTTAACAAAATGAGAAGGGCATTGATTTTGCTTAGATTAAGATTCAATATGTTTTTGTGGTGCTTGAAACCTTATTTGATCTGATGAACAAAATTTGTTATTCCATTGTCATATACATGAAATGATTGTACCTTATTTTTATTCGACATTAAATGCTGTAAATATTCGGTGGTTATATGTCTTTTATCCGGCGATTTGTGGTGGTTTCTCCGTGTATGTGCGACAAGTTATTAGAAACAATTGAATAACTAAATTTTGCAACGAATATATTATATCATATGTACGAATATATTTAGTAACACTAACGAATATTTAATAGTACACTAACGAATATTTTAAGTAACATTGACGAATATCTTCGTATACGTATATGTTCGTGAATTGTCCGAACATTGAATCATTGGTCTCTTCAGATTATGAGCGAATATTTTTCACTATATAAATAAATAATTTATGTACCACTGACTATTAATTTCAGTTATCAATAATCGATTAAAATTTGTTGGACATGAACGAATAATATCGGTATCATGAATGAATTCTTAATAGTATATTGACAAATATTTTCATGAACATAGACGAATACTTTTGTACAATATTAACTAGAAGAATGGAGATGATAATTGATTTGATTAGAAATGTTGTTGATATCAATTATGGTGAATGATGAATTGAGAAATGAAAAAGGGCAATATGAATTCACGTTGAAAACTAGAGTTGGATGTAAATGTGGAGATTTGGATAATAACAATTAGGGAGAGAATCTCTAACTTCCATATTTGATTATAATTACTATGGAGAGTGTAATGCACCCTCTTTAATTGAAAAGTGGAGTAAAATACTCCCTAAAATTTGGTTTAATTAAGACCATTAGATCAAAACAATCCTATGGTTAATGTGTGTTCTCATTGAACACTATAAGGACTGTTTACATGTGAGCCAAACTCTATATATATTAATATATAGTTGTGGTGTAAGGTTGTCATATGTTGTTCATTCACACAAATACTGTTTGTTATTTTCAAAGCATTTAAATACATTTGTGCCTTGTTGTAAGATCCTAGTAAAGTTATTGTCAAACTAAGGTTGGGACCCATTGTGAGGTCCTTACCAGTATCTCCCCGAATTCTGAGAATTTGGGGTGTTACAAACATTGTTCTTACGCTTTTGATTTGGTTTTAATTCAAAGATTCAAGTTTTCTCATCATTCTTCACCTCTTTGATTTAATCTCTATTTTGATTTTGATAATGTGTATCCTTGGCTAAAACCCTTGTGATTCTGGGGTGATTGGTTGAAGATTGTGGTTTAGATGATGATAGAATGATCTTCATAAACAGATTGAATCCTGAGAGTTGAGATTAATCATCGCAGGAAGCAAAAATCGGGATGTTCGTTGAGTAAATCGGACGATTTCTAGGGATGAACAACCCGATTTTTCCTTCTGTCAAACCCACCTTGCTTTATCCTTAGTCCTTGGTTAAATATTGCTTAAACCCTAGCCTTGTTGAACCTTTCTAACCTATATCCGAGTGTGGGAAGAGACTTACCCGGTGATTCCCGTCCTTGGTTGCCAACGATTACAATTCCTAGGTAATAGAAGATTCAAACCCCTCTATTAAGGTTGAGTGTTCGATAACCCTTACATTTGTGAGTTAGATCTCATTCCCTTGGGTTTGTGTTTGGTTTTTGAGAATATTATCCTTCCCTTAGATCCTCTTTCTTATCGAGACTCAACATCCTTTAGATAGAGCCTTTGGGTTTGGACATGGGTGGTGGAAACTTCACCGTACATCATACCGCTTTAGAACACATACCTTAGCAACCCCAGCTCTAACCATATAATCTTTAGAAGTCTTGAATCGAAAACTACAATCGGATTCCTTGATCCTTAGAGTCCTTTTTCCCAAATCTTTACACAAAAATCAAGTCTTTTGTCTTTTCGATTATCAAAGTTGCATATTTCCTTGTTAGATTTCTTATCATGATTTTGATTTCACCAAATCCCTGTGTTCGACCTTGGAAGTCTTGCTTTTATTATTAACGATCCGTACACTGCGGGTTCGCTTAATTGCAATTATTCTCAGTATAAATATTAAAACTTGCACACATACCTTTCGGAGCAAATGTAACACCCCGAATTCTCAGAACTCGGGACATTACTGGTTAGGACCTCACAATGGGTCCCGACCTCAGTTTGACAACAATATTACTAGGATCTTGCAACAAGACACAAATAAGGAAAACCGAAATTCATAAAATAGTATTTTAAGGTAATGAATGCAACACGGTCTAGCAGCCTAAAGTACTTAAAAGGGAAAAACAACAACTGTCTTAACACAAGAAACCACAACAACCAACAACCCCAACCCTAAGGAGTACGGAGACCCGGCTGACCACTACTTCCGGATCACTCAGCTGCTGGTCTAACCTGCGGTAAATCTAAAAACACAACAAGAGAAACCATTAGCTAGTTATCTAAATATTAGAAGAATAATAGTAGCACACACACACATAAAAATATAAACACCCATCATGCTTTCAAACAAGTCCATTTATTATCTTAAGTTAAGTTACTCGTTCATGCTAATGCTACTTAGTTTGTGACACGAGGGATTCCCAAACCTCGCCTCCGCCCCCGTGTAACCATCAGGAATGGATCCGATGCATCTCACCTTGTACCTGCCTGGTCTGGGTATAGAGAACCTCCCAGTCTCCTGTCAGAACTTGGCAGTGATATCACGGCCCGTTATACATACACTTGGGCCTTAAACATAATAATAACGGTCGTCCTAGCAAGTTATTATTATTAAAATCACGCACATAGCACACACAACCACTATCACTCAACTAATATCCAGAAACTGGGTAAGTAAGTCACAAGGACTTACCTGAGTCAAAACACACTCTAACACGTCTCAAACAGTCCGTACTCGTGGTAACTCAAACGCCTGTCAAATAAGGCATGTAATTCAAAATCACATCTAGATGTCCAACCTCATGCGAAGGAATTACGGAAATAGCTCTCTTACGGTAAAAGACCATTTTACCCTTAGAGTCGTAAATTCTCGAAGTTATTCTTAAAACCCTACTAATTTCTTTTAGCATTTGGTTTCCATAAAAATGTTTCTTTCTGACAATTCTTATAAGTTAAGTTAGCTCGAAACCATTCCTCGAAATATACTACTCCTCCTCTTTCCAGCTCTCACTCTACCCTCTCTTATGTATATATACATATGCACATACTCTAACTTTTCCTTCAACTCTACTAAATCCGTAACTATTAGGTATATATATGTATATATATATATATAGCTACATAATTCATATTTCCCCAACTCGCACTCATGTGAGTAGATCCATATATTTATCTACATGTATAAACTTATAAATCACTTATATGTACACTTCTATTTCATATTATATATATACGTATATTTATATACGCGGCATACACAACTCCTATATAAGCTCATACCTCCTCACGTACACAACACTCTATCGAATATACTTACCCTTACCCTCGGACCACACACATATCAGTCTTGCCTATCTACAGTTCTCAACAACTCACACAACTACCCTTACTAACCTACCGTACTACATACCCACACCACCTCCAATCTACTACTTATATACATATTTAGTCTCACAACAATACTCGCAGGAAGGCAGAAGGTGTAACACCCCAAATTTTACAACTTAGGGAGTTACTGGTTAGGACCGCACAGTGGGTCCCGACCTTAGTTTGACAACAACTTAACATGATCTTACAACAAGGCACAGATAAGGAAAAACTAAAAATCATCAAATAGTTTTTATCAATGCATGAATGTGACCAGATCAACAACAGCCGGAAAAGTAATATATCAAAGTACGGAAAGAAATGATGTTCAACTGAAAAACCCACAAATGCAAAAACTGCAAAACGTCCTAAAGTACGACACCCCGGCTGACCACTACCATCTGGATCACTCGGCATCTGCTCTAACCTGTGTCAAATCTAGACAACATATCAACCGTTAGCTAACTAACCAAATATAAGCAAAACGATAACAGCACAAACACACGCGAAAACAAAAATAAACAAACAACATGCTGGCACTCAACCAATTATTATCTGTTATTTTAGTGATTCACATTATTCAATTTAAGTTGTGGCACGAGAACTATTATTAGTTCTCGCCTCCGTTCCTTATCCAACTGGTGTAGGTATAGCTGACTTCCTTTGGTAGCGTCACTACAAACCATGTGTGGACTAGTCCCGAAAGAAACCCCCAGCGCCCTGCGAGCTACTGAGCGGAATGCCACCGCCCGTTACTCTTAGGCCAAAATACAGGTCGGTATTTATATATCACAACCTATCTCTCTAACATGTCAATCACACACCACCATCATCATTTGTACTCATATTTAGCAGTCAGCTAAGTAAGCCCAAAGGACTTACCTGTTATAATGCTCGACTCTTTAGTAATCACTTGCTCTGTAACTGTACCCACTCAGTTGCCTGTTAAAGGCGATAAGTGTATTAGCACACTTTCACGTAGATAGAAGTCTAAAACTTCTGAGATTAATAAGTATTAAGACGTACTAGCTACATTATTAGTTTTAGGGTAAAATGACCATTTTACCCTTCGTTCCGATTTTCTCGAAGACCCTAAAATTCATGTCCAAACTCCTATTTGAAGTTCTAAAATATATCCTAACTCGTAGAATTTTATTAGGTGCGGAACGGACATTTTTCTTATGTTTCTATTTTCCGGAAGAACCGAAAAAGGTTTAACTTCGGCTCTAAATATAAAATTCTTAACGGCTTATAAAATTTCCGAATTTAATATCTAGATCATCTATGAGGTTCCATCTAGCCTTAGAAGAAAGAATTTCACCAAACTGTTCAGCCGATATTTTTATAATAATTCCCAAAGTCGGTTCCTCACTCTACTTTCTTATACTTAGTCAAATTTATAAGTTCAATAAAACTGCTCAACTACCTAACTTCGGGAGCTCGTAACTTTCAATCCGACCGTTCATTTCTCACCAAATTTTAATATGATAAACTACATATATCCGTCTACAACATATCCAAAATTCAACGGTGGATCTTTATCCAAACATTTTATAATTGATCGACAAGATGGGCTGTTCGAAACCTAAAAGCTGAAGAACTTAAATTAATTTACAGCAGCCCTTCCTTCCATTTTATGAACATACTCAGCAGCTCATTAACGTTATGTTATTTATGCTTAGGCTCAACAACAGCAGTTCACAAACACATGGATGACAGTGAAGTTGAAGAGGGGAGGAGCAAGCTTACGGAACTGCCGTCCGGCGTTAAGGGGTTGGCGTTTCCGGCGGCGATGGGCTGGCGGTCCGACTGGGGTAGGCAGCGGCGGCGGCGCTGTGGTGGCTCCGGTGTAATACGAGGCTGAGCAGCGCCCTTTCTTCCTGCAGAAACGGGGCTGTTGAGTCTCGGACAGAGAAGAACGGAAAGAGGGAAAGCGAAGGGGAAGGACGGGAGAAGAGTGGCTCACCAGTCGGTCTGCAGTCGCCGGCGCGCGAGGAAGTCGACGGGAGCAGTGGTGGCGGCTTCTCCGGTGGAAAGCGAAGCGAAACAGCAGCAGCGTCGATTCCTGAGAGGGCCGGAAAGGTGAGTTCGGACAGAGAAGGCGGAAGAAGGAGAGGAAGGCTCACCTGGCTGCTGCAGTCGCCGGCGGACGGAGCGGCGCAGGTACTGGGCGGCGTTTCTGGTGGGAGCGAACTCCGGCTGGTGGTCGTGGCTTCAACGTCGCGAGGGAGGAGGAGAAACAGCGGTTCGTTGCAAGTCCAGTAGAGGTAAGAGGTAAGCGGCAGATGGATTTTCTTTTGGATTAGGATCAGGTTAACCCTAATTAGGGTTAGGAAAAATAAGTGGGCTGCTAATTGGGCTTTGTAATGGCCCACACCCGGTCCGCTATGTGATTATAAATACGGATACGCAACCCGTTATTTGCGTACGGAAAATTATAAAAATACGGAAATAAATTTCCGTATTTTATAACTTATTATCTGTCTTATTTTTAACGTACATAATTTTATTTCCGGTAATTTAGTTTATCATTTTATGTGAATCTAGGTCACATAAAATGAATAGAACTAAGCTCGGTTATTTACTTATTTATTTATTTACGATTTTCTCATCGGACTTTGGTTAATTTCAAATTATCGGAACTTAAAGTTTTCGGTTATTACAGAAGGGAAGAAGAACCGGAGGAGACGTCTTACCGGAGTTGCAGTCCGGCGGGGCGGTGTGTTGGTGTTCCGGACGGCCTCACTGGTGGTCGGCCCTGCTACTGTTGCGTGAAGCCGGAAAGCTGCTAATGAGTCCGAAACAGCAGAGGGGCGGGGAGGAATTTAGCGTAAGAGAAAGAGCGGACGTCACTTACCGGAATCGACGGAGGCGACGGCTCGGTGGCGGTTAGCGATGCCCTGGGTGGTCGACGGGAGACAGCGACCGAGGACGGAGGTGGCGTACTGCTGTGCGAATCCGGAGGGCGGTTGGTGAGTTCCGAAACAAAGAAGAGCAGGAAGGACAGTAGCGGAGAAGAAACAGGTGAGACTTACCGATGACAGAGGGGGCGCGGTGGTTCGGCGGTCGAGCAGGTGTTCGGCAGAGAAGGCGCGGTGGTTGCGGCGGCTGCTGTTGTCTCCGTACAGGAAGAGAGGTGAAATGCAGGAGCGGCACAAAGGGGAGGTTAGAGAATTAGGTTAACGTAAAAATTGGATTAGGTTAGGATTAGTTTAATGATATGGTTGATGGGCTGATAAGTGGGCCTATTAGTGGGTTATATCCGGCCTCTCTCTCTTTAAAACAGGATCCGAAACTTGTTACTTATGTGCGGGAATTTATATAATATGAAATTAAATTCCGTATTATATAAATTATTATTATTTTTTTATTTTAAGGTGCGTAATTTATTTCCGGTTACAAGGTTTCATCATTTTATGTGAATTAAGGTTACATAAAATGATAGAAATAACACTCGTTTTATTTTTTTTGAATTTATGTATTTATTTATTTAAGATTGACGTATCGGAAATCGGTTAAATTCAGGTTTAACGGAGTTTCAAATTTCCGGTTATTACATCAGTGCCCTCTTAAAAGAAGTTTCGTCCCGAAACTTAGAATTTTCCTCTTAATCACCCATTTCCTTTGGTATATTTTAGTTTTCTCGACATTTTCATTTTCTACCATACAACTACTCAACCATCAAAACAGACAAGTATCACATAAAGCAGAATCACTCAATCCCATATAGAAACATGAAAGGTCAAACAACACAACATCCGAGTACTAACTCGTCGGTACAGGAGAAACCTCTAACCCCTCAAAGAACTCCGGATAGTTACGTCTAATACTCTCTTCAGTCTCCCAAGTGGCCTCATCAGCTCCTCTCCTAGACCACTGGATCCGCAACATAGGTATCTCCTTAGACCGCAGACGTCTAGTACTGCGCTCCAAGACAGCTACTGGGTACTCTACAAATGTATGGTCAGGCTCAACTGTCAGATCCTCATGACTAATGACGTGTCTCGGATCCGGGATGTACTCTCTCAACTGAGATACATGAAAGACCGGGTGAACACCCTCTTATCTCGGCGGTAATGCTAATCTGTAGGCCACCTCTCCAACTCTCTCCAAGATCTCAAAAGGTCCGACATATCGGGGACTCAGCTTCCCCTTAATGCCGAAATGCTTGACTCCTCTCGTAGGTGACACTCTCAGCCACACCTGAGCACCCACTCTAAACTCCAAAGGTCGACGCCTTTTGTCGGCGTAGGACTTCTGACGACTCTGAGCTGCTAACATCCGCTCTCGGACTAGGGCAATCCGAGCGTTGTCATTTTGTATCTGATCTGGAGCTACTCTATCCACTCTGCTGGGCTCATCCCAACATAATGGTGTAAGGCATCTCCGCCGTACAAAGCCTCATAAGGGGCCATCCCAATAGACGCGTGCCAGCTGTTATTATATGAAAACTCTACCAGTGGAAGATGATTTAGCCATACCTGTCCCCAATCTAGTACACACGCCCGGAGCATGTCCTCTAAGGTCTGAATGGTCCTCTCAGACTGTCCGTCTGTCTGTGGGTGGTAGGTGGTAGTAAAGTGGAGACTCGTCCCCAAAGCAGTATGTACCTCCTGCCAAAATCTCGAGGTAAAACGTCCATCTCTATCAGAGACGATAGTCCTCGGTACTCCATGGAGTCTCACAATGTGTCTGGTGAACTCCTCAGCTAGACGACTCACCGGCCACGTTTCCTTAATCGGAATGAAACGTGTGGTCTTCGTCAGGCGGTCTACCACTACCCAAATAGCATCAAATCCTCTCCTGAGTCTCAAATCTCTGACAAAATCCATAGATATATCCTCCCACTTCCATTGTGGTACTGGAAGTGGGTGGAGCTCTCCTCTAGACCTATGATGCTCAATCTTGACCTGCTGGCAGGTCGCACACTGAGCTACATACCGAGTCGCATCAGGCTTCAAACCACCCCACCAGAAGGACCGTCTCACATCCTTGTACATCTTACTCGCTCTAGGATGTACTGAGTATGGGGTAGCATGAGCCTCACCTAGTATCCTCTGTCTCAGCTCACTGTCTGACGACACAAAAACACGATCCTGACGTCTCATCAATCCATCAGCACCAATAGTGAACTGTGGGGCCTCATCTCGAGACATCCTGTCTCGGATCCTGGTCAAAGTCGGGCAAGTCTCCTGCATCTGTCGGATCTCATCCAACAGATCAGGAAGTAACTCCAAAGTAACCAACTGACTATCAGTATCGGGAAACTGAATCTCTATCTCCAACCAAGCCAAATCTCTCTACAACTGTGGTTGTACTATCAACCGGGCTATCGCCCTCTTTATAGGCGTCTTCCGGCTCAAAGCGTCAGCTACCACATTTGCCTTCCCGGGGTGGTAAAGAATCTCAAGGTCGAAGTCCTTGATCAACTCTAACCACCGCCTCTGGCGGTTATTCAACTCTCTCTGAGTGAATTGTACTTCAGACTCTTATGGTCTGTGAAGATCTGACATGTCGCCCCATAGAGATAGTGACGCCAGATCTTAAGAGCATGGACTACTGTAGCCAACTCTAGATCATGTGTGGGGTAGTTCTCCTCATACGTCTTCAACTGTTGAGACGCATAGGCTATGTCCTTACCCCTCTGCATCAAAACACACCCCAAGCCCAGCTTGGATACATTACTGTATACCACAAACTCATCAGTACCCTCAGGCTGTGCCAAAATCGGAGCGGATGTCAATCTCCTCTTCAGCTCCTCAAAACTCTATTGACACGGCTCAGACCAAACAAACCGAGTAGTCTTCCTCAAAAGACAAGTAAGTGGTCGGGCAATCAAGGAAAACCCTTCCACAAACCGGCGGTAATACCCTGCTAAACCTAGAAAGCTGCGAACCTCCTTGACATTCTTAGGAGGTTGCCAAGAAGATACTGACTCGATCTTTGCCGGATCGACTTTAATACCCTCAGCAGTCACCACGTGACCTAAGAAAGCCACCTCTGACATCCAAAACTCACACTTGGATAGCTTAGCATATAGCTGGCTATCCTGTAGAATCTGCAATACTGTCCTCAAGTGTCCGGCATGTTCCTCTCGACTCCTAGAGTAGACTAGGATGTCGTCAATGAAGACCACTACAAACTGGTCTAAGAAGTCAATGAATATCCCATTCATCAACTCCATGAACACCGCTGGTGCATTAGTGAGCCCAAATGGCATCACTACGAACTCATAATGACCATACCTAGTCCGGAATGCCGTCTTAGGTATGTCCTGATCTCTCACCCTCAGCTGGTGGTAACCTGATCTCAAGTCTATCCTCGAGAACACAGACGCTCCATACAACTGGTCCAACAGATCATCTATGCGTGGCAGTGGGTACTTGTTCTTAATAGTTACTTTATTCAACTCTCTGTAGTCTATGCAAAGCCTCATCGATCCGTCCTTCTTCTTCATAAATAGTACTGGCGCACCCCAAGAAGACACACTAGGGCGTATAAAACCCTTCTCTGCTAGCTCCTCTAACTGCTTCTTCAGCTCAAGCAGCTCTATAGGTGTCATACGGTACGGAGCCTTCGAGATCGGTCTCGTGCCCGGCTCCAAGTCAATGCTGAAATCAACGCTCCTCTGTGGGGGTAGTCCTGGCAGGTCGTCACTGAATACCTCTGCAAACTCACATGCAACAGGTATCTTCTCTATAGTCAGGCTCTTGCTTTCCTTCATGGCATAACACCAGAAGGCTTCGCAACCCTGTGCTATCAATCTCGCTGCTCTCACTGCACTGATAACTGTGCCGGACTTTCCGAGGTCCCAACCTCGGAATATCACCCTATGACCCTCCTCAGTGGCAACTGTCACTGTCCTCCTACCAATGTCTAAGACTGCTCCGTGTTTCTTCATCCAATCTATCCCTAAAATGACATCCTCATGAGCTAAGGGTATGACTAGAAAATTGACTAGCCAGTCTCGATCTCCCATGCGAACAGGACATCCAAAGATCTCTCTAGTCCCTCTTACCTTACTCCCATCAGGTAAGCCTATCATAAAAGGTATTCCCTCTACAGTAGCTAAGGACAATCTATCTACGCATACATCAGATATAAAGGAATGTGTAGCACCCGTATCAAATAAAACTCGTACGGGTAAGTCATGGATCTGGATCGTACCTGTGGCAGTCGGTGCATCTGGCTGATCAGCATCTCTCAACTCAAACACTCGTGCCTGAGCTCCTCTAGTATCAGCTACACTACCACGTCCTCTGCCCCGACTTGATCCCTGCATAGAACTCTGTGATGATGTGTGTCCTGGAGCCTTGTAAGACTGCTGCTGACCAGGAGCTCGGTTTTGCTGCTGCTGACTCGGAGCTCGGTATTGTGGCGGTCTCTGTATACTCCCTGATAGGCCTGCAGGAGAAGAACCTTGCTGAGATGGAGCCCTGCCCTGGCGGCAGAATGCAGCTCTATGTCCAACCTTGCCGCACTGGAAGCAGGTTACTGCCGGCTTCGTGCAGTTCGATCGGATGTGACCATAACCACTGTAGTTGTGGCACTGTAAGCCACCAGCTGAAGTCTGACCCGTAGCGGTATGGCTATGTCGCCCCTGAGTCTGTCCCCGTCCAAAAACAGCTACTCCTGAACTACCACTAGCATAACCTGTCCTCTATCGCTTATCCGGCATGTCTGACTAAGCAGCTCTCCTCGACACTGGTCTGTCTCTCTCATATGCAGACGCTCTATCCTGATAGTCTGACAGAGTCTCACAACGAAATCCTGCCAGATAGGAACGAGTGCTCTCTCTCAATCTCCGTGAAAAGAGATATACATGCTGCTCCTCAGGAGGTGCAGTTGGTCCAAGCAGTGTCAGTTCCTTTTGGAACTTCTTGATGGCAGCAGCAATCGGAATGTCCTCAAATCCTGCCTCAATGAAGTCCTGAAACCTCTCTCTCCTCAACGAGACAGGGCAGTATCTGTCTCTAATTGGTGACTCGACTACGTATGATCCGCCACCAAGAATGAGCATCCTCAGTGAAGCATGTCTGCACCAAATCCACCTGCCGATCCTCCGGGCAACGTATTGCCTCTAACGCAGTCTCTACCTGTCCAATCCAGTGCTCCACCTCCAGTCCTATCTCTCCACTAAACGAGGTGACCTTTTGAGAGTTGAAAGCCTTCAACCACTCATCCGGCCTCGGTGCTCTAGACCCAGTAGGAGCTCTCTCAACCACAACTCTCCTCTGAGGTACAGCTGGCACCTGAGGCACTCTCTGTGTCACCTGAACAGATCTAGCCGGTACTGGTGGTACCTGGGTAAGTCTCTCTGTCCTAGCAGCCTCCTCCATACGCTCAACGTATGCTCGGTACTCTCTGTACTCAGTTGCTCCAATGCAAACACGTCCTGACTCCGTCGAACGTGCTCTCTGCACTCCAGACCTAGCAACGGTCTCATTCCTGACCTCGGGACCTACACTCTCAGCCACCTCCTCCACTCCAGCCTCTGGCATGATCACTGCTGGTGGATCCTCTCGAGGAGCTCGACCTCGACCTCGGGCTAGTGGAGGTCTACCTCCACGGCCACGTCCTCTAATTATAGGGGTCCCATCTCCCCTACCTGGTCCAGCTGGAGGGAGAGGTGGATGACCTCTATCTCGACCAGTAGCTAGCGTAGCTCTAGTACGTGCCATCTGCGCGAGGAATAACAACTATAAATATAACTAGCTAATAAGTCCAACAAGTCCATCTACAGTAAAACCTAAAGTCCATTTAAGCATACTGAGATCCGCGGTAGTAATGGTGGTCAGCCGTACTTTTCTATTCCCAACCAGACTATGCATGCATTTGAAAACCAAAAGTTCCCTTTTTAAAACTCAGACCCCTTTCGGGTTCTGCTTAAACTTATTCGGTCTTTCAGAAGATTTCAAGTGCCATTGTTGCCAATCTAGTGCTCTGATACCATGTTGTAACACCCCGAATTCTCAGAACTCGGGACATTACTGGTTACGACCTCACAATGGGTCCCGACCTCAGTTTGACAACAATATTACTAGGATCTTGCAACAAGACACAAATAAGGAAAACCGAAATTCATAAAATAGTATTTTAAGGTAATGAATGCAACACGGTCTAGCAGCCTAAAGTACTTAAAAGGGAAAAACAACAACTGTCTTAACACAAGAAACCACAACAACCAACAACCCCAACCCTAAGGAGTACGGAGATCCGGTTGACCACTACTTCCGGATCACTCAGCTGCTGGTCTAACTTGCGGTAAATCTAAAAACACAACAAGTGAAACCATTAGCTAGTTATCTAAATATTAGAAGAATAATAGTAGCACACACACACACATAAAAATATAAACACCCATCATGCTTTCAAACAAGTCCATTTATTATCTTAAGTTAAGTTACTCGTTCATGTTAATGCTACTTAGTTTGTGACACGAGGGATTCCCAAACCTCGCCTCCGCCCCCGTGTAACCATCAGGGATGCATCCGATGCATCTCACCTTGTACCTGCCTGGTCTGGGTATAGAGAACCTCCCAGTCTCCTGTCAGAGCTGGGCAGTGATGTCACGGCCCGTTATACATACACTTGGGCCTTAAAGATAATAATAACGGTCATCCTAGCAAGTTATTATTATTAAAATCACGCACATAGCACACACAACCACTATCACTCAACTAATATCCTGAAACTGGCTAAGTAAGTCACAAGGACTTACCTGAGTCAAAACACACTCTAACACGTCTCAAACAGTCCGTACTCGTGGTAACTCAAACGCCTGTCAAATAAGGCATGTGGATCAAAGTCACATCTAGATGTCCAACCTCATGCGAAGGAATTACGGAAATAGCTCTCTTACGGTAAAAGACCATTTTACCCTTAGAGTCGTAAATTCTCGAAGTTATTCTTAAAACCCTACTAATTTCTTTTAGCATTTGGTTTCCATAAAAATGTTTCTTTTTGACAATTCTTATAAGTTAAGTTAGCTCGAAACCATTCCTCGAAATATACTACTCCTCCTCTTTCCAGCTCTCACTCTACCCTCTCTTATGTATATATACATATGCACATACTCTAACTTTTCCTTCAACTCTACTAAATCCGTAACTATTAGGTATTTATATATATATATATATAGCCACTTAATTCATATTTTCCCAACTCGCACTCATGTGAGTAGATCCATATATCTATCTACATGTATAAACATATAAATCACTTATATGTACACTTCTATTTCATATTATATATATATACGTATATTTATATACGCGGCATACACAACTCCTATATAAGCTCATACCTCCTCACGTACACAACACTCTATCGAATATACTTACCCTTACCCTCGGACCACACACATCTCAGCCTTGCCTATCTATAGTTCTCAACAGCTCACACAACTGCCCTTACTAACCTACCGTACTGCATACCCGTACCACCTCCAATCTATTGTTTATATACATATTTAGTCTCACAACAATACTCGCAGGAAGGCAAAAGGGAAGAAGAACCGGAGGAGACGTCTTACCGGAGTTGCAGTCCGGCAGGGCGGTGTGCTGGTGTTCCGGACGGCCTCACTGGTGGTCGGCCCTGCTACTGCTGCGTGAAGCCGGAAGGTTGCTGGTGAGTCTCGAAACAACAGAGGGGCGGGGAAGAAATTAGCGGGAGAGGAAGAGCGGACGTCACTTACCGGAATCGACGGAGGCGACGGCTCGGTGGCGGTTAGTGATGCCCTGGGTGGTCGACGGGAGGCAGCGACCGAGGACGGCGGTGGCGTACTGCTGTGCGAATCCGGAGGGCGGTTGGTGAGTTCGGAAACAAAGAAGAGCAGGAAGGAGAGTAGCGGAGAAGAAATAGGCGAGACTTACCGACGACAGAGGTGGCGCGGTGGTTCGGCGGTCGAGCAGGTGTTCGGCAGAGAAGGCGCGGTGGTTGCGGCGGCTGTTGTTGTCTCCGTACAGGAAGAGAGGAGAAATGCAGGAGCGGCACAAAGGGGAGGTTAGAGAATTAAGTTAACGTAAAAATTGGATTAGGTTAGGATTAGTTTAATGATATGGTTGATGGGCTGATAAGTGGGCCTATTAGTGGGTTATATCCGGCCTCTCTCTCTTTAAAACAGGATCCGAAACTTGTTACTTATGTGCGGGAATTTATATAATACGGAACTAAATTCCGTATTATATACATTATTATTATTTTTTTATTTTAAGGTGCGTAATTTATTTCCGGTTACAAGGTTTCATCATTTTATGTGAATTAAGGTCACATAAAATGATAGAAATAACACTCGTTTTATTTTATTTTAATTTATGTATTTATTTATTTAAGATTGACGTATCGGAAATCGGTTAAATTCAGGTTTAACGGAGTTTCAAATTTCCGGTTATTACAGCAAACACTTAGCATGTTTCCTCCTTGACTAAAAGCTTGCTCCACGGCCACTGTTGATGTAGGCACGGCCATAATTTGTTGCACAATCTTGGCCAATGTTGGATACTTTGGGGCCATCTTCTTCCAATAATCTAAAACTTGAAAACTATCACTTTCACCATCAAAACTAAAAGGAGGTGTTAGATAATCTTCAAATTCCGCATTTGCGGATGAATGTCTAGGTGTTTTTGTTCTTTTAGCTAAAATTTGTTTTTCTTTAGAAGAAGAAGAAGAAGAGGGTGGGGGAGTTGATTGGGTGGAAGCACTACTAGCACTTGTTTCAAATAAAGGAAGCAATTTACCAATTTCAACACGAGTAGTAAGAGTAATAGAATTAACGGTCTTAATAGAAGATATACCTAAACATTCATAATAGACATTTAAAAATTCGGTAACACCATCAGTTTGAAGTCTAGGATCAAAAACGGCGGCAATAAGATAAACTAGGGGAATTTCAACATAATATTTTAGCCATTTTGTTTTCATTTCGGTTGTAGCATATTTAAGTGATTCTAAACCTAAACTGGTTTGTAAAGCTTCGGCAACATTTACGGCTATTTCTAAAAAACAACAAGAAGTAGGAATGTAAACATAACTTAACATATTAGTAGAATCACTAAAAACTTTTAAAACACTACAAATATCATAACAAGTTTGCCAAATACTTTCATCATCTAAAATAGACCAAGAAATAAATTGTGAGGAAAATTTTTGTAAAACATCTTTATATCTAATTTCTTGACTAAGTAGTTTATATGTTGAGTGTTCGCTCCAAACGGTGTGTGCAAATTTTAAATTTATAACCCTAGATGTAAGCTTAAAACAAGGATGCGAACCCGCAGTGTACGGGTCAATCGTAGTAAAAAGCAAGGAATTTCAGGGGTCGATCACAGGGACTTAGTGAAACAAAGTCGGAATTGGTAAGCTTTAGCAATTACTAACCACAAGCAATTAAAACAATCAAAGATGATAAAAGTCAATTAAGGAAATATGCAATTCTAGAGATTAAAACATCTAGTTGTGGTTCCAACTCAAGATCTAAAGATAAGCGGACAAAGCTGAGGTTTTTGCATAGGGAAGGTGTTACTAAAGTGGAATAGATCACCGGGTAAGTCTCACTACTCACTAATCCCAAACCGTAACTCCTATTACCGGGTAAGTCTCAAGGAATTAAGATAAAGAACTATAACCTCAAACTGAAACACCATCTAAGGGAATAGAATCAACCTTTACCGGGTAAGTCTCAAGCTAACTCACAAAGATGGGATGAAAGCACACTCAAACCCCAATAAAGGATAAACCTTTATTACCTACACTTATGATCTTAGGTAAACAAACAAAGGAATTACCGGGTAAGTCTCATCCTAAGCTTGCATTGAACCAGGAAAGGTGTAATAAGGATAGGATTTGGCAAACTCTAACACTTAACTCTCAGTTTCGGATCAGATAAGTCACCTCGGTCAGAAGAATTCCACCCCGGCCGAGATGTTCATCGACTGAGCGAGATGCTTAGGGTTAAGGTAAAGACTCGAACTTTCAGGGTCCTACTGTGATTAAGATTATTCTATCATTGTTTTTCCCACAACCTTCAGCCAATCACCCTAGAATTACACAAAGAGATTAGCTACTCATCATCATGAAAGTATTAATCAAATATATGGGAAGAAAGAGAATAATTGAACAAGAAAACCTTAAAAGAAAGGCTTCAATAACTGAATCAATTATCAAACCAACAAGCGTTCCTTGTGTAACACCCCAAATTCTGAGAACTCGGGACATTACTGGTTAGGACCTCACAATGGGTCCCGACCTCAGTTTGACAACAATATTACTAGGATCTTGCAACAAGACACAAATAAGGAAAACCGAAATTCATACAATAGTATTTTTAAGGTAATGAATGCAACGCGGTCTAGTAGCCTAAAGTACTTAAACAACGGAACAACAACAACTGTCTGAACAAAAGAAACCACAACAACCAACAACCCCAACCCTAAGGAGTACGGAGACCCGGCTGACCACTACTTCCGGATCACTCAGCTGCAGGTCTAACCTGCGGTAAATCTAAAAACGCAACAAGAGAAACCATTAGCTAGTTATCTAAACATTGAGAGAGTAATAATAGCACACACACACATAAAATAATAAACACCCATCATGCTTTCAAACAAGTCCATTTATATTATCTTCATTTAAGTCATTCACTCTAATGATACTTATTTTGTGACACGAGGGATTCCCAAACCTCGCCTCCGCCCCCGTGTACCCATCAGGAGTGGATCCGATGCATCTCACCGTGTACTTGTATGGTCTGGGTATAGAGAACCTCCCAGTCTCCTGGCAGAGCTGAGCAGTGATGTCACGGCCCGTTATACATACAATTGGGCCTTAGCTCATAATAACCATGGTCGTCCTAACAAGTTATTATTATTATAGTCACGCACATCGCACACACACAACCACTATCACTCAATCAATATCTAGAAACTGGCTAAGTAAGTCGCAAGGACTTACTTGAGTAAAATCACACTCTAACAAGTCCCAAAACGATCCGTACTCGCGGTAACTCAAACGCCTGTCAAATAAGGCATGTGGATCAATATCTCATCCAGATGTCCAACCTCATATGAAGGAATTACGGAAAAATCTCTCTTACGATAAAAGACCATTTTACCCTTAGTGTCAACATTCTCAAAGCTTATTCTTGAAATCTACTTATTTCTTTTAGAACTTATTTTTCCATGATTAATTTCCAACTCTACTTTTAGAGACTAAACTCATAATCCGGTTCTACGGAAGAATTTAGTACCACAATACAGGAGTTACACAAATCCTAGATTTTCATAAAGCAAACATTTTTAAGTTCGATTCAAGTTAAGATCTAAGATTTAGATTAAAAGTTTAAGGATTCCGGGAACACTCTCTAGTTCCTCTAATATACCTATCGATCATAGGGGCAAGAGTTTCTCAAGAAAAACAACCATAATTTCCATATAACCTCTAAGGTTGAACTAGAAGCCAAAATCTATACTTAGTCAAATTTCCTTCTGCTGTAAAAACAGCCCAACTGTCCTACTTTGAGCCCTCGTAAATTCTAATCCGACCGTTAACTTTCTTCCAAAATTTAACACAGTAAACTATATATTTCAAACTACAACATATTCAAAATTCAACGGTGGATGTTCATTTTAAGGCATCGAAACGTATCCTCCAAAAGGTCAGCTTATGAGTACAACTAAAATTCTGGAAATTTCTAAGATGTATAAGGTCCTAGGTTCGAGTCTCTCTCTCAGCGGTCTCTCATATTTACCCGGATCTAAAGGTCCCCAGTTCGAATCCCTCTTCATTGACTTTTTAATCTTTCTAAAACCAATCTAATCTATTCTCCTAATTTACATTTGTTCAGTACTATCATTCAGCATACAAAACCCACAGTAACTTCCTATACTCTACAATGTACGTAGAAGAGGGCTGCTTACTCACCACAGCCTACAAGTCACAGCTCAAAGCAGGTCGATAAGGACAGACCCGGCATTGGCTTTCAATTCGTTGCAGGTTCAATCCGATTGTCACAAGGGCGGAGGCGCCGTCTGCAGTGGCTAGGCAACAGCCCGAGTATTTCTCGTTCCCACCGGAGTAGTGCAGCAGGTCGGCGTGGTTGCTGTTGAAGACGGTTGGTGCGGCGTCGGCTGTGCAACAGGACTCCCGTCATTCAGAGGCTAGGATAACGTAAAGGAGAAGGGATATTGTTACTCACCGGTCTGGAAGCGTTGTTGTCGTCGTTCGGTTGTCGTCGTCACCCCATTCCGGTGTGCAGTCACGGTGGAGAGCGCTTCTGGTGGTCCTGGTGTGTCTCGGCGGTGCAGCATTTCTGCTGGCTTGTCTTGGTCATGGATGGCGGTGGGCGGACGTGTGAGAGGGTACGTAGGAGATAGAGCGTAGAGAGATGCGGAGTGTTAGGTTAATTAGATTAGGTTAGCGTACTAGATTAGGTTAATCATCAGCCATTAGGGTTAAGTTAAAATTGTAGGGTGGGCTGAAAGGTAAATAGGCCGGATATATTGGGCCAGAACTGGGTCTGCTCCTCAATTAAAAAAAAACTGAAAGAATACTCGTTATTCTCCCGGAACCGTTCGTCGGTTTTTAAAAAAAAGTACGGGATTTATCTACAGTTTACATAAATTATCATTTTATGTGAATCAAGGTCACATAATATGATATTTAAAAAGTAATATCGTTTTATTTATTTAAAAGAATTTAAGTTGGCGGATCGGAATCCGGTTTGATCGGGCATTAAACGGAAATTAAAATTTTCCGGGTATTACATCAGTGCCCTCTTAAAATAAGTTTCGTCCCGAAACTTAGAATAAGGTACCTAATCAAACGACTTTCTTTGTATAACCTGGTTTCATTAAATCTCGTTTTCTAACATGTAACTACTCATTCATCATAAACATGCACACATCAAAGAAAACACAGCATCAGAGTACTAACTCATCGGTACAGAAGTAGCAGCTAACCCCACATAAAACTCGGAATATTTACGTCTAATACTCTCCTCTGTCTCCCAAGTGGCCTTATCCGTTCTTCGTCTAAACCACTGGAACTCTACAAAAGCATGAACCGGCGAAATTTTCTGATCTTCATAGCTGATGACGTGTCTCGGAAGTAATGATCTTAAATTCTGTTGGCACTTTACTAAGTGCCTAATGCTCTTTGTAATGCAAACCGCTTGGCCTGGTTTCCTCAATGTGACCTAATGGGATCATTCATTAATTAATGGGTTTTCACCTACTTCTTGTCCAGCTTTTGAATTTATATAACTCAAAACAAATCACACACCCAAGTGGACCTTTTCATATAAATTTCTAATTTCTTAACTTGAAAACATAATTCGCCTAACATTTGATCTTCTTCATCTGTGGGTTATGGGCCTACCACACTTCTGGTGTAACACCCATTAGTCAAAATGACGTCTTTCTGAGGGTCAACATGATTTACCCAACTCCCGCCTATACTTCCCCTCTACTACTAGCAGGGCCCTCTTCAAATAGACCCTTACTCTATTACTCAACCGTAGTTTGTTCTTAACCAACCAGAAAGCAACCTCTAACCCGATTCTCTCCATATCCTTAGATCATCTCAGAAGGTTGTCGTTGCCTACTCGGGGAATCCTCCAAGGCATCGGTAAAGTTACCTCTTAAATCCGTAGTCACTAATGTCTCTTCTTGCTGGACCTACTCGTCAATACCAACCAACACTTACACGTCTTCAGCTGACGTCGGTCCGTCTATAATTGACTTATCTCAGTATCCCGGACTTACTCTTCTCATACCTATACTGGAGTTAAATTCTTGGTGAGCATCATCTGTCCGATTAATCCTTTCATGATTCACTAATTCGTTTTATCTTCCACACTTCTGTTTCCTTAGGCTAACTCTACTTCTCAAGCCCAACTGGGTCTTTCATCTTGACATAAATAGTCATTCCAAGTCTTCACCGATAGTTGGTAAGTGTAGTTATCATACCCTTGCAGTTCCCCTTGCATGAACCGTCGGTGTTGATGACTTAGGTCCCGTGATAATTGGGGTTACCTTGGACTTTCGAGTCCACCAAGGCTGTTCTCATATATATATTCCTTCGCTGGTGTTACCGACAATATTGCCTTCATGAAACTCCGTTGTTTCCGCTACAGGGATTCAAGGCATTGCGATTTCTTTCAAATTCCTATATCTTTGAGGAGGTCAAAACCTCTCTACACTTGTAAAGTCTACATTTTGCTTCTCCACTCCATTGTAGGTATCCCTTCCATGCACCTTAGACCCTCATATTCGGGTCGACATTTTATCTCTTTTGGTTTCTCAAGCTTGTCTAGTGAACTCTTCTACTAGGTGACTCGTGTTATAACAATTTACTCCCCTGGATCGGTCTCAACTTTCAATTGATCATTACTGCTCATTTCATGTTGGAACCTCAGTTACGTTGTACTCTTGCATAGATTCTACAAAGGCATCCTTATCTCAACACTTTATTCCAATTTAGCAAGACCCGCCTTTTGATACATGACTTTCCTTCTTACTGGTTAAGTTATTCCTTTGGTTTACACTTTATCCATCCTATCGTTATCGGTCCGATATGTATGACTTTTATTAAACACCTATTGGTAGCATTTGCATAAGAAATCTCAGTTGTGTATGATTTTCTCAAAGATCAAAGTTCTTGACTCGCATTTATTATGTTGTCCTTATGCTCGTGTTGCTTTACCTTCTTTAATCTTTACCCCCAGTAGGATAGTTAAATCCCTTTGAGTTTCCTCGTACACGCTTCACGGATTACGTTGGTTAGTCTTATTATTTTCATCACTCTTATGTCATCAGTCTAGTTTGACCCTTCATTGGAGTACCTCCACTTCCAATTAAACTTTTATATATACACTTTTTGGTAATCATCTTATTGATGTAATACCGGATCCATATAACAACCTTTAGTCATTCAACTCTACTTCTTCTCATGTCTGTTCTAGCCAACATGTGAATTCCATCTACAATCACCTCACAACTCGACCACACATTTCACCAAGGCTTTAAATCATATTCTTTATGTTAGTGCCGCCTCTGTAATTCCAACTATTTTGTGGTACATCTTAAATCACAAGGGTTTCCCCTATCAATCTATACAGTTTGACCCCACCTTTTTCTCGGAGGAGCACCATCAGCCCTACTTGTGTGGAATACTAAGACATAGGACATGTTCACAATCATTTACTTCTTCTTAGTCTTCTAGTTCTTCTTAAAGGGATCCCTTCATACTAACTCTGATATGTATCTTTCTTAGTTAGTAGTAAGTAACTACTCCCAACAATTCCTTTTACACCATTACTAGCATCAATGGTCATTACCAACCGTCACGAGCTGCTCTTAAATTTCTTTATTAGAGTTAGCATATTGGACTCATTCAATGTTACCATCAAGGCTACTAGTACTTGTATTGCTTTACCTTCACCATTGTCGTCGTTGATCTCTGGAAGAAAATCACCAGATGTCGGCAGAATTCCTTTATAACCTTGTGGTTATTCTTCTTATCTGTCAACCCACCATTACTAGTTGGCCAACATGTGTAAATTCTCTGTTGTAACCAATTAGTTTGTAGTTGACCTACTGTAAGATCGTAGACTTACTTTTCTTCTATCTCTTTTAAGGTTTGATATACCAGTGAAAATACATCTCTTCCATTTATACTTCTTTAGCTCCTTCTACAATCTACACTCCTATAAGAGCACTATACTCTTACGAGTCTAGCTGTATCTTCATCTTCCAACAACGGACTAGTAATTTCTTCCACAAGGCTTTAAATCATATTCTTTATGTTAGTGCCGCCTCTGTAATTCCAATTATTCTGTGGTACATCTTAAATCACAAGGGTTTCCCCTATCAATCTATACAGTTTGACCCCACCTTTTTCTCGGAGGAGCACCATCAGCCCTACTTGTGTGGAATACTAAGACATAGGACATGTTCACAATCATTTACTTCTTCTTAGTCTTCTAGTTCTTCTTAAAGGGATCCCTTCATACTAACTCTGATATGTATCTTTCTTAGTTAGTAGTAAGTAACTACTCCCAACAATTCCTTTTACACCATTACTAGCATCAATGGTCATTACCAACCGTCACGAGCTGCTCTTAAATTTCTTTATTAGAGTTAGCATATTGGACTCATTCAATGTTACCATCAAGGCTACTAGTACTTGTATTGCTTTACCTTCACCATTGTCATCGTTGATCTCTGGAAGAAAATCACCAGATGTCGGCAGAATTCCTTTATAACCTTGTGGTTATTCTTCTTATCTGTCAACCCACCATTACTAGTTGGCCAACATGTGTAAATTCTCTGTTGTAACCAATTAGTTTGTAGTTGACCTACTGTAAGATCGTAGACTTACTTTTCTTCTATATCTTATAAGGTTTGATATACCAGTGAAAATACATCTCTTCCATTTATACTTCTTTAGCTCCTTCTACAATCTACACTCCTATAAGAGCACTATACTCTTACGAGTCTAGTTGTATCTTCATCTTCCAACAACGGACTAGTAATTTCTTCCACAAGGCTTTAAATCATATTCTTTATGTTAGTGCCGCCTCTGTAATTCCAATTATTCTGTGGTACATCTTAAATCACAAGGGTTTCCCCTATCAATCTATACAGTTTGACCCCACCTTTTTCTCGGAGGAGCACCATCAGCCCTACTTGTGTGGAATACTAAGACATAGGACATGTTCACAATTATTTACTTCTTCTTAGTCTTCTAGTTCTTCTTAAAGGGATCCCTTCATACTAACTCTGATATGTATCTTTCTTAGTTAGTAGTAAGTAACTACTCCCAACAATTCCTTTTACACCATTACTAACATCAATGGTCATTACCAACCGTCACGAGCTGCTCTTAAATTTCTTTATTAGAGTTAGCATATTGGACTCATTCAATGTTACCATCAAGGCTACTAGTACTTGTATTGCTTTACCTTCACCATTGTCGTCGTTGATCTCTGGAAGAAAATCACCAGATGTCGGCAGAATTCCTTTATAACCTTGTGGTTATTCTTCTTATCTGTCAACCCACCATTACTAGTTGGCCAACATGTGTAAATTCTCTGTTGTAACCAATTAGTTTGTAGTTGACCTACTATAAGATCGTAGACTTACTTTTCTTCTATCTCTTTTAAGGTTTGATATACCAGTGAAAATACATCTCTTCCATTTATACTTCTTTAGCTCCTTCTACAATCTACACTCCTATAAGAGCACTATACTCTTACGAGTCTAGTTGTATCTTCATCTTCCAACAACGGACTAGTAATTTCTTCCACGATAACTTGTAGGTATTTCCCCATAATTCTTTTTACCCGTTTATCGTCCAATTGCGGTTTTTTTAGTGATGACCAGCTAGTATTGTTAACTTAGATCTCTTTATGAATGAGAAGTCATTAGAGACCCTCTTGTTCACCAACTATTCTCCTACACCTTCCTTGTGTGCTGCTTTGTACTACCGCCTTTGTAGAAATCCGGTCTTTGTTGTATCCCGATCCTTGCTGAAATTCTTGTGTGTTCTAGGAGGTCACACCACTTTCATGTTGGTGAAATCGGCCTTCCCCTTTCTAGCAACCTGTAAGCTTTCATTTTACGGCTCTTTAATTCTTCGTATCGGGATGAACAATGTATCTTATCTTAACTCCTATGCTTATGATTGTCTCGGTTTCCCATCTTGATTGTGGCGGCAAATAGTTTTGTCAAGAGTGATCATATTCGGCTCTGCTTCTAGCCTCAAACTTTCACCTTCTGGTCCGTCAATAAGCTTAGATTTAATGTCTCTTGTCTAGATCGCTTACTATATTTCACCTTGTCCTTCATGCCTATGTGTGTTTCTGAAGGCATCCCCTTTGTTTGCAACGTTGCTTTACACCATCTTGGAAGAAACTATGGGTTGTCTCTCCCAATTTGTATACTTGTCGGTCATCCAACGCGTTGCTAGAACTACTCTCATGTATATTCTTTATTTGATCCTATTGAGTTGACTCAGGATTCCCTTCTTGTCATCGTAGTTGGTGTTGTCTTTTAGTCTTCACTTTTCCGTCTCGACGTTCCTCAACAAGCTCGAAGGAGTGGTTCGTCGTTAGTCTACCCTAATGCTCATAAGCTGAGCGTACTTATCCTTACGTTGAAAACCTTTAATTATACTTAGGTGTGTCAACTGAACGAGGATCTCATACTGTTATCTCCGTGAAAAGCATACTATAACTATAAATTTTACTAATCTTCGGCATATGCTTATCTACATCACTTATCATTATAATCAAGTTAATGAGTCCAAAAAGAGTAACAACCTAAAGTTCATACTAAGCATACTGAGATCTGCGGTAGTAGTGGTGGTCAGCCGTACTTTCTATCCCCAACCAGACTATGCATGCATTTGAAACCAAAAGTCCTTTTTAAAACTCAGATCCCTTTTCGGGTTCTGCTTAAGTACTTATTCGGTCTTTTAGAAGATTACACGTGTCATTGTTGCCAACCTGGCTCTGATACCATGTTGTAACACCCCAAATTCTGAGAACTCGGGACATTGCTGGTTAGGACCTCACAATGGGTCCCGACCTCAGTTTGACAACAATATTACTAGGATCTTGCAACAAGACACAAATAAGGAAAACCGAAATTCATACAATAGTATTTTTAAGGTAATGAATGCAACACGGTCTAGCAGCCTAAAGTACTTAAACAAGGGAACAACAACAACTGTCTGAACAAAAGAAACCACAACAACCAATAACCCCAACCCTAAGGAGTACGGAGATCCGGTTGACCACTACTTCCGGATCACTCAGCTGCTGGTCTAACTTGCGGTAAATCTAAAAACGCAACAAGAGAAACCATTAGCTAGTTATCTAAACATTAAGAGAGTAATAATAGCACACACACACATGAAATAATAAACACCCATCATGCTGACAAACAAGTCCATTTATTATCTTCATTTAAGTCATTCACTCTAATGATACTTATTTTGTGACACGAGGGATTCCCAAACCTCGCCTCCGCCCCCGTGTACCCATCAGGAGTGGATCTGATGCATCTCACCGTGTACCTGTATGGTCTGGGTATAGAGAACCTCCCAGTCTCCTGGCAGAGCTGGGCAGTGATGTCACGGCCCGTTATACATACACTTGGGCCTTAGCTCATAATAACCATGGTCGTCCTAACAAGTTATTATTATTATAGTCACGCACATCGCACACACACAACCACTATCACTCAAATAATATCTAGAAACTTGCTAAGTAAGTCGCAAGGACTTACTTGAGTAAAATCACACTCTAACAAGTCCCAAAACGATCCGTACTCGTGGTAACTCAAACGCCTGTCAAATAAGGCATGTGGATCAATATCTCATCCAGATGTCCAACCTCATATGAAGGAATTACGGAAAAATCTCTCTTATGGTAAAAGGCCATTTTACCCTTAGTGTCAACATTCTCAAAGCTTATTCTTGAAATCTACTAATTTCTTTTAGAACTTATTTTTCCATGATTAATTTCCAACTCTACTTTTAGAGCCTAAACTCATAATCCGGTTCTACAGAAGAATTTAGTACCACAATACAGGAGTTACACAAATCCTAGATTTTCATAAAGCAAACATTTTTAAGTTCGATTCAAGTTAAGATCTAAGATTTAGATTAAAAGTTTAAGGATTCCGGGAACACTCTCTAGTTCCTCTAATATACCTATCGATCATAGGGGCAAGAGTTTCTCAAGAAAAACAACCATAATTTCCATATAACCTCTAAGGTTGAACTAGAAGCCAAAATCTATACTTAGTCAAATTTCCTTCTGCTGTAAAAACAGCCCAACTGTCCTACTTTGAGCCCTCGTAAATTCTAATCCGACCGTTAACTTTCTTCCAAAATTTAACACAGTAAACTATATATTTCAAACTACAACATATTAAAAATTCAACGGTGGATGTTCATTTTAAGGCATCGAAACTTATCCTCCAAAAGGTCAGCTTATGAGTACAACTAAAATTCTGGAAATTTCTAAGATGTATAAGGTCCTAGGTTCGAGTCTCTCTGTCAGCGGTCTCTCATATTTACCCGGATCTAAAGGTCCCTAGTTCGAATCCCTCTTCACTGACTTTTTAATCTTTCTAAAACCAATCTACTCTATTCTCCTAATTTACATTTGTTCAGTACTATCATTCAGCATACAAAACCCACAGTAACTTCCTATACTCTACAATGTACGTAGAAGAGGGTTGCTTACTCACCACAGCCTACAAGTCACGGCTCAAAGCAGGTCGATAAGGACAGACCCGGCATTGGCTTTCAATTCGTTGTAGGTTCAATCCGATTGTCACAAGGGCGGAGGCGCCGTCTGCAGTGGCTAGGCAACAACCCGAGTATTTCTCGTTCCCACCGGAGTAGTGCAGCAGGTCGGCGTGGTTGCTGTTGAAGACGGTTGGTGCGGCGTCGGCTGTGCAACAGGACTCCCGTCATTCAGAGGCTATGATAACGTAAAGGAGAAGGGAGATTGTTACTCACCGGTCTGGAAGCGTTGCTGCCGTCGTTCAGTTGTCGTCGTCACCCCATTCCGGCGTGCAGTCACAGTGGAGAGCGCTTCTGGTGGTCCTGGTGTGTCTCGGCGGTGCAGCGTTTCTGCTGGCTTGTCTTGGTCGTGGATGGCGGTGGGCGGACGTGTGAGAGGGTACGTAGGAGATAGAGCGTAGAGAGATGCGGAGTGTTAGGTTAATTAGATTAGGTTAGCGTACTAGATTAGGTTAATCATCAGCCATTAGGGTTAAGTTAAAATTGTGGGGTGGGTTGAAAGGTAAATGGGCCGGATATATTGGGCCAGAACTGGGCCTGCTCCTCAATTAAAAAAAAACTGAAAGAATACTCGTTATTCTCCCGGAACCGTTCGTCGGTTTTAAAAAAAAAGTACGGGATTTATCTACGGTTTACATAAATTATCATTTTATGTGAATCAAGGTCACATAATATGATATTTAAAAAGTAATATCGTTTTATTTTATTTAAAAGAATTTAAGTTGGCGGATCGGAATCCGGTTTGATCGGGCATTAAACGGAAATTAAAATTTTCCGGGTATTACACCTTGGATAGAAATCCAATCAAGACAACAAACAAAGAAGGGAATCTAAGATAATCTTACAAAAACCCTTCAAAAAGCTATAAAAGCTATAGACTTTCTTCCTTCAACCTTCAAAAAGGTTCTTCAAATCTCCCAACTGGAGTATGGCTGCAGCGGTGTATAAAACACAATCGGTGGTATAGCATGATCTAGATTTGTGGAAAATCCAACCCTTTTTATAGGAAAATTACTCTCCAAAGATAAGATATCTTAGAAAGATCTCTTCCCATAAAAATAGGTAAAATATATGATCTATCATATCTTCTTCCTTCTAGGAGCCAAGCCCAAAAATATAAGATCCTCTTTCCAAAGATAAAAGATCTCAGCCAAGAATAAAATATTCTCGACGCGTCCCAGGTGTTCGCCTCGGTCGAGTCGACTCCTCTGGATCACCTCGGTCGAGGTGAATCTGTAGTCAACCAAGGTGAATCACAACTGAATGTGAAATCTCTCAAATCTGGTCCAAAGTGAATCTCTAATCCATGGCTATGCTTCCTGGATGTTTCCTTATGTTCCTGAATGTAGCTCCAATGACTCCATAGCTCCTTTTGCTCCTTTTTGATGCAAAACGTGCCATTTTACCTACGATTACAACAAAACTAGGTGTAGACCTCTATTCCCGCAAAGGTAGATGAAATGGTAATATAATCACATAATATACATACAAACACGCAGATTATTGAAGATAAAACGTCTAAACAAACCCCAAAATATAGACAATAATTCATGCTATCATTGAGTTCCAACAAGTTCCAATATCTTTTGAAAAAGCAATCGGAGGAACATTTTTTTCTATACAAGTTGATCTCCATTTTTTTCTTAAGTCGGTTGAATGTCAAATATGTTCAATTACGTCGGTTATAGGCTCTAACATTTCATGGAAAACTTTTAGGCCATCTTGAACACATAAATTTAAAATATGGCATGCCCATATTTGGTTAGTAAAAGAAGTTTTTATAAGTTGACCCGCATTCCCCACCAAATTGGTAACGGCGCGGGTGTTAGCGGAAGCATTATCAAATGAATATGAAAAAACTCGATTTGTAAATTAAATTCTTGTAAAACCGTTCTTATTAAATTAGCAATGTTGGCGGCACTATATGTATTTCATTAAAATGGTGAATGCAATAACAAATTTATGCAAGTACATATCATTATCGATAAAATGTAAAGTGATGCCATGTAAAAATATCATTATCGATAAATTAGCAATCTTGTTTCTTTTGTTTATAAGATTGAGAAATTAATTACGAAATTTGTTTACGAGAAGTAGGTTTAAAGGCCGGTTGAAGATAAGTAGTGTTATATTCTCTTACATTTTCATATTCCGCATAAGAAAATTGAAAAGCTTGAGATGCAATTAAGTTGGCTAATCCTAAAGATTTATCAACATGATTATAAGTAAATAAAGAAGATTGATAGGAAGAGGATGCAAACGCGTGGGACAATTGAGTTTGTCCCGTGATATTCCGAGCTTCTCCGGATGATACTTTTGCATGTGGGTTAGCAAAGTCCCGTATCCGCCCTTCACCTTCCACTTGTACACCTTCGGACAATAATTTCACGTAACTTGGCAATGATCATCCACCACCGGAACCTTCTTGTAATGCTTCGTGAATATGTCGGAGGTGAGCATTTTTGGTGGAGGGGCTTGTCGGAATGGCCCTTCACCTTGACCTTGTGGAACTTGTGGCATTTCCGAATCCGGCATTTGAGTCTCTCTTTCTTGTGTGCTAGGAAAGAAAGCGGGACTCGGAGTGAAGTCGTAGTCGCTTGGATGATCCGGGTTTGCCATTTCACTTGATTGAAAGATCAAGAATACGAGATGGAGATTGAGAGTAGTAGTAGATAGATGAGAATGTTGGTGTGAGATAAATGGAAGAATTGTATGATATTTATAGGAATTGTGGGTAGGAATTTTTTTTTAATTACACAATTAATATAAAACTAAAAAAAAAATTAATAACCCAACGCCTCAAAGAGCCGTTGGGAAGTGGAGTCCACCGTCTTATAGCCGTTGTGGGCCAAAGAGCCGTTGACACTCTTTTTTTTGCCAAATCGCCGGTTTAGGCAAAAAAAAAAATAAAAAAATGGCCAAACCGGCGGTTTAGGTTTGGCCAAGAGCCAAACCTAAACCTAAACCGTAAACCTCCGGTTCGACCAAACCGGCGGTTTGGTTTGAACCGGACCCAAGTCTAGGTTGGGCTATCCCCCGCGTGAGTACTACTTAGCCCATTTTTTTCATACATAATAAGCGCGGCTAGATGCGCCGGAGACCACCGACTCTCCATCCCACCAAAAAAAAGAGTTTCTACTTATTTCTTCGGCTTCTTGACAAGTAGTGTATATGCCCACCAGTACCCAAACCTTGCAAATCAGATGATTTACTTTAGCTGCCCACTTTCCTGATTTCAGACACTTCACAACAGGGGTTTTCTTCTTGTCTACACACTGTTTCATACTTTTTGGACGGTTCACAATATCATGTAAAACAGGAAAGTACTTTTTAATGTTTCAAATAAAAAATCTAGTGTATAAGTGTTCACTCCAAAGGGTATGTGCAAGCTTTAATATTTATACCAAGAATAAAAGCAATAAAGCAAACCCACAATGTACGGATCGATCGTAGTAAAAGAAAGAATTCTAGGGTAGAACTCAGGGATTTGGTGAAATCAAATTTAGAATAAGAAATCTAACAAAGAAAGATGCAACTATTGACAAGAAAAGACAAAGAATTGATTTTGTGTAAAGATTTGGGAAAATGATTCTAAGGATCAAGGAATCCGATTGTGGTTTTCGATTTAAGACTTCTAAAGATTGTATGGATAGAGCTAGGATTGCTAAGGTGTGTGTTCTAAGACGGTATGATGTACGGTGAAGTCTCCACTAACCTTGTCCAACCCAAATGCTCTAAATAAAGGATGTTGAGTCTCGATAAGATAGAGGATCTAAGGGAAGAATAATATTCTCAAGACCAAACACAAACCCAAGGGAATCGGGTTAACTCACAAAGGTAAGGGTTATGACACACTCAACCTTAATAAAGGGGGTTAAATCCTCTATTACCTAGATCTTGTAATCATTGGTAACCAAGGATGGGAATCACTGGGTAAGTCTCTACCCACGGTCAGATATAGGTTAGAAAGGTTCAACAAGGCTAGGATTTAAGCAATCTTTAACCAAAGATCAATGATAAAGCAAGATAGGTACGACAGAAGGAAAATCGGGTTGTTCATCCCTAGAAATCGGTCGAGTTACTCAACAAACACACCGATTTTTGCCTTATGCGATGGTTAATCTCAATTCTCATGGTCCAATCTGTTTATGAAGGTCATTCTATCATCATCTCAACCACAATCTTCAACCAATCACCCTAGAATCACAAGGGTTTTAGGCAAGAATACACATTATCAAAATCAAAAGAGATATTAAATCAAGAAAGTAAAGAACTTTGAGAAAACTTTAAATCTTGAATAAAACCAAACCAAGAACGTATGAACAATGTTTAATTCTTCAAAACTCAAAGAAAAAATCAATAACAAACTCCAAATCACGATCACAAAGACAGAATATAGAATCAAAACTCACAAAACTTCCAAGAACTCTATTCTTGGACTAGAACTCCAAAGCTTCCTTCGATCTTCAACTCCGAATGCTCTCCTCGATGCTATAGAATGTATACTCTGTGGTATTGGATGATTTTGAAGGTGATGAGACATCCTCCTTTTATATTGTGTGAGGCATGATCTTATGGTTACAATCCTACAACCAATCGGATTATATAAAATAAAAATCAGATGATCTCTAATTCGACCGATCTCTACATATATTTGTCCGATTTTAGCTTGTGATCTTGTGATATCTTTTAGTTCCGACTTCTATCATCTCTTGTGATCTTTTCTCATAAATTTTAGGTCCCTTCTTGATCCTTAATGATGTCATGCAACGCAATGCTCCATTTCCACACCAAATTTTCACCTTTTACCTACAATTTCACAAATAAAAGTGTGTAGAACTCTATTCTCGAAATATATATGAATATGGACTAAAAGTCATACAATCTTATCAAATGCATGTAAAACTGAGGTAATAGACTCGTATAATGCATGAATATTGCCGTATCCATTACCGTTGAGTTCGAGATCTTGACACACCAAACACGTTCTTAGGTTAGGGCTACGGAAGTTCTAAAGCGTGTCTCTAGCGGCAATGGGATTTAGTAGGTATTCGTCAATATTGTAGTGATGAACCCTAAACTCTTAAAGATGCAATCTTGGATTAAGAATCAAAGTACGTAATTAGCCTAAATGGCTAAATGCATGAAAGTGCATCTTGTAAATTGAATGAAAATATTTGTTTTTCACCAGCAAGAGAAATTCAACAATATATATACCGCGTAGAGCCGTCGATGTCATCCTGATCCAAAAAAATGTCCGATTTAAATCCGCCAGGTTTGGATAAAAAGAAAAAAAAAATTGATAGGATAATTAATGGGAATTAATTTATTGCAAAAAAAAACCTCTATTTTTTTTTTGTAAGATAACCCCCTAAAAGCAATTTTTCTAAGAAAAAAATTATCTATCCTTTTTTTTTTTTTTTTTTTTTTTTTGAGAATCAAGAATATATTTTAGTTTCTATTTTTCAACTTTTATTTATCCGGTATTACTATTTACATAGAAGTAGAAGGTAAGCGGGCAACAAGTTGCGCCGCTACCCCTTTTTGGATGGCAAAACCTAACCTTTTAAAAACAACATCTACAAATCTAGAGGACATAATATTACTATGCATAACTCTTTGCACCCTCTTGAGAATATCAACAGCATCGGGTGCAAAAAATCCAAACGTGTCAAAAGCAAATGGAAGAAAAACGTGTTGGTTTTCAACACATGCCCTTCCATGCTTGGCCACCTTACCTGATGCCGCTCTACAAGCTGCCTGACCCACAACAAAAGGTCCGTTCCCTAATCCCACAAGCGGTGAGACCCCCGTCAAATCAATACATGCATGCTTTCCTCCACTCCAACCAAACACCAAAACATCCGCCGGCCGCAATGTTGACCTTCCATCCCGCGGATCAGTCAAGAAGTTCACAGGTGCTTCTTTCTTTACAGAAATTCCGGCCCGTCTAAAGGTATCACAAAGAACATCACGAACCAGATCATGCCTATACTTGAAGCCAGGAAGTTCCTTACAATGTACAGCATGCTCCCCAAAAGCATCCAACACCCTCCGACAATTAGGAATGGGGCAAACCTCACCAGCTGAGAAAAGCGGAATCATAAGTCGGTACTTGAGAATGGAGCGGTACTCTACAGGGGACATGCATTGACCAAGTCCATCGATGGGAATGACAAGAAGAAAATCTTGGCTATGCGGCGCTTGCAGACATCCAAAAACTGCTTGTTGTCTATTAGTCATATCAAACCTCTCAACCATCTCCTGAACAATTTTACCAAAAAGAGCATCCGCCAAAATATGTTGGGACTTAGGGGGGACGGTGTCCTTACTAGTAAAGTTGGAAAGGTCGAACTCTGGGATAGCCACATGCAGGTCATCTAAAGCTTTGTAAAAATCTGAATCCATACCGGATAGCCCACTGTCACGCAAGATATGGTCTTGGAGCACCCAAGACTGAGCTCTGGAGGCAACAAAAGCATAAGAAGACGCCTCCATAGCAGAGTACAAACCGAGCCCTCCACGACGAATAGGCAAGGAAGCCAACCGCCATTGAAGATCCCCGAAAAAAGGACCCCCACAAACCACCATATCCTCAATCGACTCACGAAGTCCCGCGTCAAAACAAGATGCCGCATCCTTCACATGCTCTGGCTGACAAGTCCTCAGGCCAAAAAACATCTTCGCTACACCCAAACATGAACGAAGTAAAAGAAGCTCACTCTGCGGGTTCCTAAGCTGAGGGAGAAGACGCATCAACTCCAATGCCTTATCAGCTCTCTTCATAACCAATTCTTTAATGAACCCACTATCTCTACTCACAGCCCCTCCCAACAACTTCAACCCCAAAGATGGTCTCGCAATGTCTCTAGGGAATAACCCGTCTTGAAGCTTCGAACCATCACATGAAGGCCAAAATAACTCAGTTTTTTTAACATTCAACTCAAGTCCAAAATTCGGACCAACCTCCAAAATAATACCAAGTGCCTTAGCCACATCCTCCGATCGACCAATGATTGTCCCATCATCTAAATACCAAGCATGAAGAAGAGGCTTACAGTTGTCACGGATAGTGTGCACAAGTGGATGCAAGACAAGCGCAAAAAGAAGTGGCCCTAAGGGGTCACCTTGCTGAACTCCTGTGGATGACCAGATAAATCTATCTCCCAGATACAATCGAGCAGGCTGACCATACAAAAACTCAACCCATAAAGAAATAGATGGACATCTTCTCCTCACCTCACGAAGCAATACTGTCCTATCAACAAGATTAAAAGCATTCGAGAAATCCACGGCAAGCATAGCAAGCGAACCATCATCATGCAGCTCGCTCAAAACTCTGTTGACACTATGCAAAATAGCTTCTGCGCCACCAGACACGCCTACTCCAAACTGAAAATCCGCTAGATAGGTTGACATATCTTTACTCACCCCTTTCATGGCAACCTTAGAAACCAACCGCCTCCAAATAGTGCCAACTGCAATGGGTCGAATCCCATTGTCAGGCTTCAATAATGGCGTAAGAGGAGCAGAAGCCACAAACTCCGCCAAACTCCCCGGACATCTACCTCCCAACCACAGATTAACAACAGATGAGATCACTCGTAGAAGATCAACAGCAATAGCGGAACCATCCCCACACATAGCATCTAACACGTGTTGTGCCCTCAGACCATCCCTGCCACAAGAAGTACCTTTGGGAAAGGACTTAATACACCTAAGAACCAAATCAACATCAGCAACAAAGGGAGATTCCAAAACCTCACATACCCGAGAAGGTGGAGACTTGAAGGGGTGCTTAGCCTCCAAAACCTTCACAGTCTCATCATCAAACGAAGCCACACCAGAAGAGGACAAAACCTTAACAGCCGCCGTGAAATGTCCATCAGAGACCTTGCGAAGACACTGCTTGATATTAGGTCTCACTCTCTGTCTATCACCATCCGTTGAGGCGACCCTAGTAGTTGCCGAAAACCCATGCTCAGAATGGTCTAACAAACCCCGCACTAGCTTGTCGATACCGCCGTCCTCACCCCACAAAGCCAGAGACTGCATGATCCGCTGCTGTTGAATAGACTTTCTACTCCCTGATCTACTATCTCTCCTATTCGAAGGCCTGAACACTTGCAAAGTGCACCGAGGAAGAAGAAGCAACGCAACCCAAGCATCCACAGAACATGGCTCAGCGACCACTCTTTGAAGAGCACCCTTTAGAGCTTGAGAGAAAGCAAGACGACAGTTATGCGGGATACTCTTCACAGTAGTGATAGGAATGCGAAAAACTCTATCGAGCAAACCCGCATCAAAAACCAACCCTTCCTCAATAACCGCAACAGACAACTCTCCTACGACCGGCTTCGAGATACCCAAAATGTAGCTTCTAATCATTCCGTCCTCATAAGCAACACGAACGGAACCATCAGAGTGATGACATGCACGACTCAAAGCATGCATACTCATACAACGCCCACATAACCACAACCCAAGATATGCCAAGGACTCCTCAAAAGCCACAAATACATCAAGGTTATTCTCAATAGTGTTGCGAATCACATTTTTGTTATCTTCGGAACAAAAATGTTGTCTTTTAAGATGAGAAACCAAACAAGAGAAACCTTTGCTTCCCTCTACTCCATCCCGACAACCTTGAAATGCCCTAAGAGGATAATGAAGGAAACCTCTACCATCCGTTGTCATATCAGAACCGGCAATTCCTAGAGACATTTCATCAAACACGTGACGGACGACAATCCATAGGGTAAGAAATCTATCTTCATGCCAAACTAGATCAAAAAAACCTCAAAAACATTTCATCGAACACTTGGCGGGCGTAGATCAACTACCATTAACACTTGCATTGCACTTCAGAAACAAACCTCCCAATTACGCCTGGGAATTAGTCGAATGATGGAAGGGGGTGATGGTGGACTTGGCTTTTGAAATTGAGAACGAATAATACTACTCCAATCATTGTGCCTAATGTTTCTATCCTTTTCTTCCCCTGTTTTCTCTGTTTTTCCCCAATCCTTTTGTGTTGACAAATTTTTATATGATATATTGAATTTGCTACGAATACATTGATCAAATTGATTCAATGACTAGTATATTATGGTTTGATTTCTAACTTCTATATAGTAACGTATTTTATCTTTTATTTCTCTTTCTTTTTTTTTTTCTTTCTTGAATTTGATTCAATATCTGCTAATGACGAGCTTTAACTTCTCTACTAGTTCATTTTCCGCATCTTATCCGGGTACATTTATATATTTGATGTTTTTTTGAATAAAATCTCATCAAATATATGTGAAAGCTAATGATATATTTATTTAAAAAAATTAACTTAAATTTTTTTAATTTATCACTAACAAAAGTTTTGTAAAGAAAAAGAAAAAAAAATATAATTTTTAACTTACAAAATCTTCCATTTAGATCTTTCAACTGTGAAAATTGTTTGTAAAAAAATCAAATTATAAAAAACGGTTTTTAAAATCCTTTTTAGAAAAAACAAATCCATTTGTTTTATAAAAAAATAGTAATATTTTTGAAAATCTATATATATACTATTAAAGTACACTACACTAATGCTAACGTGGCGCCCCCATAATTTTTCTAGGATTAAATCCTTTACTAAATCAAGAATTAAACCAATAAATTTTTTTTACTAAAACAAAATATTTTAACTAATCTAATCTTTTAAAAAATTAATCCAAAAAGTTAAAGTATATCATGTTCTAGACTTCTCTGGTACGTTTTATCAAATTAAAAAAAAAAAATCTAACAAAATCTACTAATTCCACAATTTACGTTGGTTGATCATAAAACATAAACTTCTTCTGTACGTTTTATCTCTCACGCTCTATATGTTGATAATACTCCATCATTATTCTGACAATTTTTACCTTCTAATATTAATCATATTTCTTCAGAGAAAATTATCTAAACAGTACCCCATCTTTTAGGTTGACTAAACTTTAGTACCTCATCCTTTTAACTATCAGAACGGTACCTCATCTACTGAGCCCGACCAAAATTTAATACCTATGTTACTGTTCATCCGTTAAATTCAAAGAACGGCGTTAATTCTCAGGGGTAAAATTGTCCACTCCAAAATAAACCCTAATTTCTGTCTCCTTTCTCCTTTATCCCCTTTCTCTCTCAAATTTATGTGTTCTTCCACCATGGAATTCACATCCAGAACATCTCACTCATTTCGAATCCAAACGATGGGGTGTTGCAAGTGTTAATTCACATCCAGATCATAGATGCTTATGTAATAGTAGAATCAATCATGAGAATACTAAAGAAGAGTTCAAGGATGGTTCTCAATGGTTGTTGGTGGTTTTTTGTTGCTCGGAGTCAATAGACTATGTCACATCTCCATAAGCTCTCTTTCATTAGATCAATTGTGCTGGTGTTTTTCTGTTGTTCGATGCTTTGATCAGTCACTCCTAACCGGCGGAGACATCAAGCTTGACAACAGCCGCTCGAACCGGCGAATCGTTCGTTGTCTTGTTGATTTCATCATAGACTCTGCCATGGCTCCGCCATCTCCAATTGCCGAGGTCCCCAAACTACACCAGCCAGAATGAAGCAGTTCATCATCATGGAAAAAAGATGCAAAGAAGAAACAGTATGTAAGAGATCGAAGGAATCAATGGAAAGATTACATAGATCTGTGAAGGCGGGAGATAAGGGAGAATTTTTTTTAGAAATTTGGGGCTTAGGGTTTATGTGAAATTGGACAATTTTACCCATGAGATTTAACAGAGTTTTTCGAATTTAACGGATGAACAGTAACATATGTATTAAACTTTGGTCGGACTCAGTAGATGAGGTACCGTTTTGATAGTTAAAACGATGGGGTACTAAAGTTTAGTCAGTCCAAATGATGGGATACTGTATAGATAATTTTCTCTATTTCTTCATATGTTTAAGGGTTGCGATAATTTGAAGATCGGATCTTTCAAAGTTGCTTCATCTAAATTTTCAAGTTATCCCCTACATTGTTAATATTGTTATCCCCTAAAACAAATTCAAAAAAAATATTTCTTAACTAAATTTAATAATATCAAAATCTAAAAAATCTCTGCGTTGTTATCCCCTATAACAATTTACGTTGCGATAAAATGTAAACCTCTGCTCCAAGTTAAAAAAAAAACAAATCCAAACAAAACAAAATTAAAATTTTTTAACTAAACTTAATATATTTTGTTTGTTTAAAATATTTGTTTTTATTTTTTTCAATATTTCCCTTAAAAGATTTTATTTTATTTTTTTTCAATACTTCTCAAGCATAGTTTCTCTTTATTTTTTTTTAAAAATGATTCCTTTTTTATTTTTAAAGATATTTTACTGTTTTTTTATAAAAATATATTTGGAGTTGTTTTACCCTTTTTTGCAAAAAATTTTTTGGATTCTTTTTTTCATAAACTGTTTTACAAATTATGTATACTGTTTTTTATAAATAAATCTATTTTACTGTTTTTTTTATAAAATTTTTTTTTTAATTCCGACTAACTAATTTGTTTGGATTTTTTTTTACAAAACTCTTTTACAGATTTTGTTTACTTTTTTTATAAATATATCTATTTTACTGTTTGTTTTTTATTTTTTTAAATAAAAATACATTTGGATTCCGAAGAACTAATCTGTTTTGATTCTTTTCGATCGGACTAAACATCATCTCATAAGCAACAATTTTAAAAAAATTGATCAAATATATTTTTTGAAATATCTATAATTTTGTTTCTGTTTACAATAGTTTTCAAAAAGTTGAAAAATTTAAAGGTAAGATTTTGTAAGTTAAAAATTATATTCTCTTTTTTTCTTTTTTCTTACAAAATTTTTGTTAGTAGTAAATTAAAAGAAATGTTTAATTTATTTTTTTCATAAATATATCATTAGTTCTCAAATACACAAGTTGATGACATTTTATTTAAAAAACATCAATATTTAAATATATCCGAACAAGGTGCGGGATATGAGCTAGTACAAAAGAAAATTTTGATTCATTTTACAAAACTTGCACAAATGATTTTTTTAGCAAAAATATGTATTTGAAAATTATCTATTTTTTTAAAAAGTAAAAAAAACCATAATTTTTTGTTAAATCTCTTATCAATATTCATTGAAAAACCATCTATTTTTAGTTAAAAAAAACGAATCCAAATTTTAAAAAAAATATTTATAGTAAAATAGTTTATTTGAATAAAAAAACATCCAATTTTTGCTTTAGAAAAAAACAAATATATTTTAAAAAAAATAGTAAAAGATATTGTGCGAAAAGATTTTTGTTCACTACCTTATTCCAATATGTGCATAACAATAGAACTTTTTGACCCTGTTTAAGATTTTATTTGAAAAAAAATCATTTTTTCTTTATTAAAAAATGAACAAACGTTTTTTTTTAGTATAGTAAAAGATATTACAAAACAAAAAGAAAATTTTGATTCCTTTTACAAAATTTATACAATCGTTTTTTTAGTAACAGTAGAGCTTAGAGTGAATGACCGTGTTTGGTTGAGAGTTTCTCCGACACGAGGCGTCCAACGTTTTGGAATTTAGGGGAAGTGGAGTCCCCGACATGTTGAACATTTTGAGATCTTGGAGCGAGTCGGAGATGTCGCCTACCGACTAGCACTACCACCGAGACTAGAGGGTGTCCATCCGGTCTTTCACGTATTTCAGCTGAGGGGTACATACCGGATCCGATACACGTCATCAGCTATGATGATCTGATAGTCGAGCCAGATCATACGTTTGTGGAGTATCCATTGGCCGTTTTAGAGTGTAGTACTAGACATCTACGGTCTAAGGATATACCGATGTTGCAGATCTAGTGGTCTAGACAAGGAGTCAACGAGGCTACATGGGAAACCGAGGATAGCATTAGGAGTAGTTATCCTGAGTTCTTTGCGGGATTAGCCACAACCTCTACACCGACGAGTTAGTACTTGGACTTTGATTTGTGTAACCTATTTGACTATATACTTGACTTACATGTTTGAGTACTTGATATTTGATGTTTTTCATTATTATGATATTTAGATGATACTTTTATGTTTAGAAAAGTAAAGAAGACTCTGTAGAGAGAGGGGATACTCCAATTTCTTATTTTAAGTTTCGGGATAAAACTTATTTTAAGAGGGAACTGACGTAATAACCGAAAATTTATTTCCAGCTATTTCCGAGTCAACTCGGAATTGGAACATCTTGATCTGGTACATCATACCTAATTCCTTAATTTGACAAATTCTATCATTTTATGAAGGGTTACTTAAATAAAATACATCTAATCTACTTTTAAAATTTTATGTGAAGTTTTGATCACATAAATACTTTTAAATCAACCCATTCTTATCTAGTTAAAAATGTCTTTAAGTAGATTCTACAAGCCTTTTTTTGCATGATGGGCCCATCTTGGGAAGCCAGGGATAATAGGCCCATCACGGTTTCACATCAAGGTTTGCTCCTCCTCCACGCAACAGTCCCGGCTAAGGAGATCTTTCAACTCCATCAACTGGGCTCATCTACAAAGGGTTCTCACGCCTCAACATTGGTCCACGTCAGCCTCCACTTGACGAATTCATCCGGATCTTGCTACTAAGTTCGTTGCTTTATTTTATTTATTTAATTTTTTAAATGACTGTTAGACTAGGCCCACTGGTGCAACGACTACTAGCTGTCGCATACTTGAATTTTATTTTATTTATTTAATTTTTTAAATGACTGTTTTTTATTAAAAAAACCCCTTACCTAATTCCTATAAATACCCAACCCTTCTTCCATTTTATCCCACACCATATAAAAATCTTTGGAATTTAATATGAGTTGGGTATTTATATGGTGTGGTATAGAATTGAAAGATGAGTTGAGTATTTATAGGAATTATGTAAGGTTTTTTTTTAAAAAAATAGGTATTTAAAAATGTAACACCCCAAATTTTACAACTCGGGGAGTTACTGGTTAGGACCGCACAGTGGGTCCCGACCTTAGTTTGACAACAACTTAACAAGATCTTACAACAAGGCACAGATAAGGAAAACCAGAAATCATAAAATAAATCTTAACAATGTATGAATGTGACCAGAACAACTAACAACCGGAAAACATAAGATAACAAAGTACGGAAGGAAAGAAAAGAATCAAGGTCCAACTGGAATCCCACAAATAAAGAAACTGCAATACGTCCTAAAAGTACGATACCCCGGCTGACCACTACCATCCGGATCACTCGGCATCTGCTCTAACCTGTGGTAAGTCTACACAACATAACAACCGTTAGCTAACTATCCAAATATAAGTAGAATAACAACAACACAAACACACGCAGAAACAAAAATAAACAAACATCATGCTGGCACTCAACCGTTTATTATCTATTATTTAGGTGATTCATCTTATTCAATTTTACAGTTGTGGCACGAGAGCTATTAACAGTTCTCGCCTCCGTTCCTTATCCAACTGGGTGTAGGTCTAGCTGACCTCCGCCGGTAGCATCACTACAAACCGAGTATGGACTAGTCCCTAAAGAAACCCCCAGCGCCCGCAAGCTAACTGAGCAGAATGCCACCGCCCGTTACTCTTAGGCCAAGTATAGGTCGGTAAATGTCTATCACAACCTATAACTCTAAACATCTCAATCACACACCACTATCATCATTCATGCTCATATTCAGAAGTCAGCTAAGTAAGCCCAAAGGACTTACCTGTTGTAAGTCTCGACTCTTTGTAAATCAAACTCGCTCTGTAAACTGTAGCAACTCAGTTGCCTGCCAAAGGAGATAAGTGCATTAGCACACTCCAACGTAATTAGAAGTCTAAGACTTCTAAGATAGAAGATCGTAATATGACATAACTAATTACAGTACTAATTTATGGTAAAATGACCATTTTACCCTTAGTCCCGGAACTTCCAAATTTTCCGAAATTCATGTCTAAACTCCTATTCGAGACCCTAAAGTCATATTCTAACTCCTAAAGTTTAGTTTGGTTACAACTGTCACTTTTCTTATTTCCCTATTTTCCAAAAAGGTCGTAAAGGTCTAACTTCGGTTTCAAATATAAAATTCGTAAAAGCTTATAAAAATTCCGAAATAATTCTCTAGATCATCTATGATGTTCCATCTACCCTTAGAAGCAAGAATTTCTCAAAACTGTTCATCCATTATTTTTATAAAAATTCTCAAAGTTGGTTACTCCACTTACAATTTCTATACTTAGCCAAAATTCTAATGTTTACAAAAACTGCTTAACTACCCTACTTTGGAAGCTTATAACTTCTAATCCGACCGTTCATTTCTTCTCAAATTTTAATATAGTAAACTAAATATATCTACCTATCACCTATTAAAATTTCAACGGTGGATCATCATTCAAACTCTCTAACATTGGTTTCCAAGATTGCCCGTTTCTAACTTCAAAACTGAAGCAAACAAAATTATATATCCAGCAGTTCATTGTTTCTCCCCTTCCTAACAGCATAATCCTCACTCTACCTAAACTCTCTGGACTCATACTCATAGGCAGCCCCTAAAGCTATGCATCCTAACTAATCACCTCTACCATTCAAGGTCTAAGATGACTACAACCTCTCTTCTACATAAAACAACAACAGGTGGGATAGAACAAAAACAAAGATAACTTACAAGCTGCTAGGATGTGCTATCTCTGGGATGGTCTGAGATACAGACGAGGCAGTTCGGCTTCCTACTTGTAGAACTTGGCTAACCCGGCTCCTGCGTGACAGATCAGAAGGAGGAAGTCAAGACTCGGCTTGGCTCTACAGCTGCAGTGGTTGGAAGACTCTTTCCAGCCTCACTGCTGTCATGGATTGGCCGAGATGGGAGTTGTCCGGGCACAAAAGAATAGTTGCGTGAGTCCTTATGGTGGGTACAAGAAGGAGGTGAAGATAGGAAGGTAGATAGGCTCTTACCGGATGGACAGAACACGGCTGAGTTCGATCGATCCAGAAGAGGCAGTGTCGGCCGCTAACGAGGCTTGCTGCGCTTTACAGTGCTCTCCGGTTGAAGTCGTTCCAGTTGCTGTGACGAGAAGAGCTCCCTTCGTTTGGCTACTCTGGGCTTGTATGCAAAAGGTTGGCGTCTTCTTGTCCAACGCTATCCTCGCCTGCTGATAGGGTCTCGGAAGGGAGGAAGACGACGCTGAAGGTCTATCAACGAACGAAGGGAGGGAAGGTATGTGCTTGTGAATCTGGACGGGAATACGATTCGAAGTGCAGAAGGAAAGGAGATCGGGATCTGCTTGATTGCCTGCGTGAAATCCGGGCAGTTACCATCTGGTAATGTTCTTCAGCGGCGTGGAGGTCTTCATGGGCTGCGACAGAGGAGGCCAGCTGCTCTTCTCTCCTGTTGGGCTGGACGCGCAAAGCAGCTGGACAGGAACTGGGCTGGCACGTTGGGCTGCTGAGCACGAACTGAGCTGGCACATTGGGCTGCTGGGCACACACTGAACTGGTACGTTAAGCTACTGGACATGACTGGGCCGGAGTAGGTTGGTGGGCTGCTTACAGCATAGAAAGAAAGGTGGGTTGAGCTTGTAGAAGTTTGTCAAAAGAATGTCATGGCCTCGTCAAAGTTTCGTCACGGACTTGTCTTGATCATGTTATAGTTTAGGATTCGTTATAAAGATCCTATCATTTTATGTGAAGGAAAGCTACATAAAATGATAAATTTTATATAGATCTTATCATTTTATGTGAAGGGAAGCTACATAAAATGATAAATTTTATAATAATGTGTCTAACTAAGTAGACGGATATGGACCAACTGATCAAAATCGGGTTTGTTACAGAAATAAACGGAATAAAAATTCCAGATATTACAAAAAATTAAATAAATAAAATAACATTCCACTATGCGACGGCTATTAGTCGTTGCATCAGTGGGCCTAGGCTAACGACTCTTCAAAGTAGGGAGATTTACTTTGACCCAACTAAAGACAACGGTACAAAAGTCCAAAAATTCCAAAGAAAATATCTAAACCTTCTATGCTATATACTCTATTCATAGGAGCAAATAAATGCCAGAATAATCAACTAAACTCTTAAACAAAATTTTCCAAGTTGAATCCTCAAGACAGAATTCTCCAATGATATTATAGGCCTTTTTTTTGCATGATGAGCCCATCATGATAAGCAAGGGATAATGGGTCCATCAAGGTTTTACACCAATACTTAACGGTTTCACGCGACGGCTATTAGTCATTGCGTGATCCCTACCTTATATCTTTTCGATCGATAGGATTGCACTGAAGGTGCTGAAAAAACGACTAGTCAGGAAGGCATCTGTAGATACAGATGAAAAAGGTGCATGTGCAAAGTTGTATATGATGATGCCGAAGATCTTGTAGTGATGCATATGTTGAGCATGCCCTCTGTTGCTCACTCCTTGTTAATATCAGGTGTTGTGCCTATAAATTAGATTATGAGTATTTTAATTAGCAGCAAGTTGTTAACCATATTTTCCAATAGTTTTATTTTGTGAATTTGAGAAAAATAAAAATAAGGTTTGTAGGGATAATAATTATCCTACATTTTCCAAAAATAACAGCAAGATGTTTGTAAGTCTATAATAGACAAAAAGTAAACATAGACAGTTCCAAGATTAATTTCATATGAAAATAATGAACATTGTACACAACATAAAATGGATACAAGCAACAAACCGAAACCGATACAAGTAACAAATAGGACGAGGATCGATTGCCGATGATGTAAGATCCAATTGTTAGCCTTCATCGCCCCTACGGTGAAGGGAGCCGCACCTACGGTTTTGCCACAGATCGCGCCGATCTATTTTTCGTTCTTTTTCATTTCTATCTATAGGTAGAAGATCCGATCTTCTATCTTATGGGCCGACTTTCCTATCATGTTTTTTACCCTAAAACGTGATGTGATCCCAAACGGTCCCAAAGCACTTCAATTTCACATTCCCGGACCACCCCGACATCTAACCAAGAGATGCCCGTTCAAGCTCAAGAAATATCCACAAGCGTCTATGAAACGACCACGTCGAGCTCCGCACGAACGCCCGACTCCTTGACCAAGACTACACCCTTGGCTCATGTTTTCCAGTCCATCTTGTATAGCCATGTTGGGTCGTTGGGTCGAGCTAAGGGTCCTTAAAATAAAGTATAAGTTAAAACTAGTTGATTTTATTTTAAGACCTTTTATATTTTCCTTAATGGGAATAAGTTAAATTAGTCGCATTTATTCTAAGACCTTTCACATGTAACACCCCAAGTTCTGGGAACTCGAAGCGCTATGGGCTAGGACCGCACAATGGGTCCCGACCCTCAGAGTAGCAACAACAAACGAATCTTACAACAAGGCACAGACGAATGAAAACCAAAACTCAATATAAAACCAAAGTTTTAAACAAAACAAAATGGAAAAGACTCGCAACCGAGTTCAAAACAAAAGGGAAATAACGAAAGAAACATAAACCCGATCCCGTCCTATAATGTATGGAAACACCGGTTGGCCACGCCATCCGGATCACTCAGCAGCATCCTGAACCCGCCGAACATCTACAACGATGGTATAAACTGTAACGTCCCAAATTTTTGACGCGTTTGTGATATTGATTTTTCCGGATTTATCGATATTTTTATAGCTTAAATATTTTTACGAGTATTTTTACGTCGTAAATTAAATTATACGAGTATATATATATATATATACATATATATTTTTATTCCCCATGTTTAAACAATCATATAATCTCGGAATAAATTGCGAGAATGGTTTTTGTATTCCAAATTATATTTTTGTGAGTTTATTTATATATTAGATCGGTATATATTTTCCGTGTTTTATTTTACAAGGAAAGTTCGGAAAAATTCTCCGATTCGATAACCCCGTTCCGAATGCTCTGACCGAGTCAATTCTATTACTTTTCTTCATATTTATATTAATTTATTTTATTTCTTTTTATTTTTTTTCTCTCCTTCTTCCTTTTTCCCTTTTCTTACCAGCTGGTGAGCCCCGACCTTTGACACTCCGACTCCTCGCTCCCCTGTTGTTCTTTTGTTCCCTATGACACTCAACCCCACCTACTCCTGTCACTCAACCCCACCTGCTCCTGTCACTCAACCTACTCGTGGCACTCAATTTCGTCACCACCCTCGATTGCAACCGCTTCCCCTTCTTTGTTTCCCTCGACATCCAGCCACCATGAACATCATCCCTCCCCTCTCCAAGTCTGCGCCTCCTCTCTCTCTATTTCTCGAACCCTTCTACAACCATGAGTAACGCACCCTCGATCCCATCTCGAGCCCGTCGATGAGCCACAACCACCTGTGAGCCTCGCCTTTGCTCAGCCTCCTGTCACCTCGCTGGAAACCTCAACAGACCCTTACCTTTCGAGTTTGTCGCCGATGAAGAGATTCAGCCTTACCCGCCACCACGGTCTCTCTGCCGAAGCCCAACGGAGCGCCCTCGCCACGGAAGCCACCACCCCTTCCTTGCCCCTCTTCTTTTCCCTTCGAACGGCGCCTGTCTCACCACCACTTCACATTGCTGCTGCTTCTTCCTGTTTTTATTTGCCGGAACCTGTTGTCGCCGAAGACCGAAGTGCCGTCGCCGGACGAAGCCCTCGCCGCCCTTGACAGAGCCCTATCCGCCGCCGATTCACCCTGCTCCTGCCGCCTGTGAATATTCTCCCCACCCTTGTGAAACCCTGGTATCGGGTGTTTATATATTTCGTGATAATTACAATAACTCACCCATAATTCTGTTTTGCAGTTTTGACCCACATTTCTCAAATTTGCATTTATACCCCCTCTTGAACAATTTTCAGAATATGACCCAAATATTTATTTACCAAGAATGACCCGTATTTTGTATTGCATTTGTGTGCCCATGTTGGAGTAATTCGGTTTACGGCTCAAGGTTTTAATTACGGTTTTATGACCAAGTTTCTAGTATGTACCTTTTTCCCCGGAAGGGTCATTACGGGATTTTAATGTGGGCTTTCGAAAACGAGTTTTACCTTAGGATTTTATATATTATATTTTACAATCAAATTTAGCGTATAAGCTAAATTTCCTTAGCTTTGGTTTTAGGTCCGGAAGCATCCAAGATAGACCAACGAATCCATTCTCGACATCCGCGGATCGTCTTCAACCTTGGATCGTGTGTGAGTACCTTCTTCCTCGATCTAGTTATGTTTAGTGATAGAATCATGCTTGGTTGGATCTAGCATAACTTAGGGAAAATGCCAAGTAGTGGTCTTGAACAGTGTATGGTTGTTGGATAGTTTGTGAGATTTTGTCGAGTTGTGTTTGGTACGATCTTGGGACGATCTTCGAGATTAGGAGTTGGACATAGCATGCTAGGGTGTGACCTCATATAGGTTTTGGGAGACTAGAATCCTAAGGCTTATACCTTATCGATTAGTTATTGATTATCGTGCCTTGTCTTGAACAGGCTTCGGTTATATTCTTTCGGAGAGTGTTATCGGTTTCAGTTAGCTTGGAGATGAGGTAAGTCCTCGGACTTACTTAGCCGCTTCTATGCCTTATTTGGATGTATATGGTGGTGTGTGTTTACCGCTTTTAAGCATGAAAATGGATTAGGATTTACTTGACCTTATTTATTGGCCCATCGTTACTACTATTATTATTATCGGGCGGTGACATCACCGCTCAGTTTCCCGAGGGAGACTGGGGGGATCTCTGCGACCAGGCCATACACGGTATACGGGCGGGCTTCTTCATCACTTCCTCAGGGTATACGGGTTGGGTGCCGCCACACTCCTGTTGGTTACACGGGGACAGAGGCGAGAGTTATAAGACTCTTGTGTCACACTTGAACGAATGAATTAAATATGGAATAACCTAAAAAGATAATAAGTAATGGATGTGTATGTTTATAATCATGTTGTGTGTTTGTGTTCCTATGTGTGTTTGTGCCATATTATTCTTATAATGCCTAGAATGTGAGCTAACGGTTTTATACCGATTGTTGTAGTTGATGTGCAGGATAGGATGTGGCCGAGTGATCCGGAGGAGTGGGCAGCCGGGGTTCCGTACATCTTAGGTTGTTTTGGGTTTTGGAGTCCTTGTGTTGTTGTTATTGTATTTTATGTTGATGTTGTTGTAAGGACGGCTGAAGTCTTTCATTTCTTTTATTTTCGGGTTTCATAACATTGCATAAAAATGTATTTCGATTTGGCCTTTATTTGTGCCTTGTTGCAAGATCCAGTGAAATTGTTGTCAGGATAAGGGTCGGGACCCATTGTGAGGTCTCAACCCGTATCATCCCGAGTCCCGCGGATTCGGGGTGTTACAAAAGTGGTATCAGAGCCCTAGGTTGACAACAATGGCACTCGCAATCTTCTAAAGGCCGAATAAAAATAAACAGAACCCTCAAGGGTTCTGAGTTTTAAAGAAATGAATTTCGTTTTCAAATCATGTGCATGAGTCAGTTGGGGTAGAATGTACGGGACCACCACTTCCTCCGCGGATCTCGGCGACGTAGTTATTGATTATTATATTATGTATATATATGTGTATATATGTAGTTATGTATATGTGGACTTAGGATGTTTTGGACTATACTTGTATGTTGAATTGTAAATTGTGTATGGACTAGTTATATTATAGTAGTGGCAAGGCTTTTATATCGTATTATATATATAAACATATGGTATGCTAATATCATATTAGTGATAGTGAACCTTATAGCTAAGATGATAGAAAGCTATCATCGCCCCCTTGGACAACGCCGTTTTGGATTAGGATAGTATACATACGAAGAAGAGTATGCTCAAGTATGAAGTTGAGCATCAAGTTTTCGCAAGCACCCCGGTGATTTCCCGGATTCCTTTAAGAGGACGTCGAAGAAGAAGATTAAAGATGGCGAAACGAAGGACAAAAAAGTGGAAGAGAACCTCGAGTCAACTTAAGCGAAACCAAGATGGAGACTATACCAAATAAAAGCGACATGAAGACATGAGAGTGGTACCAAGGAAACAATGAAGGAGCATCAATGAGGCAATTAGAGACAACGAACTTAAAGTTTTTTTCAAGTGCGGTGTCAATGAACTAAAGATGCGACTCAAGTAAAGAGGACTACATTCTCGCTCGAGAATAAAACTAGTGTTTTAAGTAAGACGAGTTTTCAATAGGCACACCTAAGGATGGGGGTCAAGATGAAAAGAGTGGTCGGACAATGGAGAAAGAATTATGAGAACCGTAAGTTAAGCTTATGGAGGTACCAGAGGGTGAAGTGACGATCTTTGCGAGATCCTAAGCGGGTGACTTATTCAGAAATACGAGAGTTACAAGGAGGATCAAAAGGTGAAAGTTCACATAGTAGAATTACCTTGTGGGGTCAACCATTTCCCGTCATTGGGATGAGACTGATCAATGCTAAGAAGCAGGAAGTGTGTAAGGATGATGATCATCAAAAGATGAAATAGGAAACAAGGACCTGGATAGAAGAACTTAAGTTATCAACCAAGAAGGATGCGAGTGGAGGCTGATTAATGTCAAAATATTTAAGGAGTGCATTTGCTAAACATTATGAAGAGCGGTTAAGCCTATAAAGGTGGGACATATGAGACGAGAGTGTTGGGTAGGTACGGTTATCTTACAGAAGCGGAAGGAAGAGAGGAGCGTAGAAAGAGCTAACGGAGTTGAAACAGAGTAAAGTGAGGTAACGTGGAAGTATGGTAGGAGGGTAAGTGCTTAACTACGAAGAAGGTCAGATAAAAGTTAATCGGTGACAACCGAGAACGCACAAGTGCGGGTTGTCTATTGATGTGTGTAGATGGGAAGAGTAAACAAGACTATGAGAACATATAGGATCGGGAACAAGAGCTTGGAGTATTTGCGGTGGATCAATATCAATAGTAAGGAGGTACATCAACGGAGCGCATTTGTTTTAAATCAAATTATGTGGAAAGAGTTCAAGCAAGTACTTATAACAAGACTTCCGAGGAGGAGATTGTAACGATCTTACGCGACCTTCTTAGGTCATGGGATTGACATATGGAGGAACGCCATGGGTTACAACTTTTAAAGGTTTGATCATGGTAAGGGGAGCTAGTGGATCAACCTTAAGATGAGGCTTCCATTGTAGTTGTACATAGAATACTGAGAAATACATAAGGTGACCACCAATAGTAAGGGAAGACTGAAGTTTTGAAGTTTAAAGTCACGAGAGATGTACAAAAAGTACATGAAAGATTGAGTTTAGAACCTTACGGTCGATTGGACGTTACATAAGAAAAGGGGGTAAGTTCTACACCTACTCAAGGGAATAATGCGAGCTTTGGTAGAATACGAAGAAGATAATACTAATATAGTATAAGGCGTGATTAAGTCCTGCGGTTAGGACCTTCATGACTTCACATAAGTGTGAAACTTAAAAAGATTATTAGAACAAGTCTCATGAGTTCTGGAGATGACGGATCTTTGAAAGAGGATGGTGAACATTGCAACTAAAGAAGTATTAAACCACGTGTTCGATGGACGTCACCTCAACAGATCGGGATGGATCGCTTGACCAATGTTAAGACAAGATTGTGTTGATATCTTACGATATGTGATGAGAGAAGAAAAGCTGGAACCCGAGATAGAACGGATTCCAATGCATCGGAAGGTGGATTTACCGTTAAGGAGATTTGAATTTCACGTTGGAAGTGTATCTTGAACTCTTGATTTGAAGTTCATATTGGGATATATCTCGAATTCTTGATTTGAAGTATTATAGAGGACACCGGTATGTGAAGAGAGAAGTTGTATAACACCAATTATGTTGTCCTCCAGATGACAACGAAGTATTGAATGGGACGAAGATTTGATAATAGAGTTTTGAGAGTTAAAGAGGATATTTATTGGTACCACTGTTTCGATTTGCTCTGAGGAATGATGGGTATGAAGTGTACAAGTAATTCTTCAAGACAAGGTTTTGATCGAGTATTGAAGAGCAATGTAAAAGTAATAGCATACGTGCCTTATTAATAGAAGTAGTATGGAGTAAAGTGTTTCCTTCGTTACTTGGAACTTACAACAAGCATTGAGCAAATGTAAATCAAAGTTTGGTTTGACAAGAACCAAAGTCCAAGGTGTTAAGAAAGAACATAATAGAAATAATGCGTTGAGAAAGACCTGAGAAGGAAGTTGAGTTTCCGATATATCGGACCTTTTTTGAGATCTTAGCGCGAGTTGGATAAGTGACTTACAAGTGGATGTTACCACCAAGAGTAGACCCGGTGTTTCATGTGCATCAGTCGAGGGGGTACATACATGACTCGAGACATGTAGTCCGTTGTAATGATCTAGTCGAGCTGAGAAGACGATGAGGCTAACTAGAAGACGTAGGATAGTATCTTTGATCGAGTTTCACGCAGGATTAGCGACATCTATAAGACCATCGGGTTAGTCCCGAGATCTTTCTGGTTGTGCTTATGTGATTTGTGACGTGAATTTCCTTTGTGTGTGGACCTTTCGAGTCTTGGTGTGTCTATGCGAGTAGACTTTGGATTAGAGGCCGTACTTGCCACATTATAGTGTTCCGAGCGGTTATCGAGACGAGTTGTTGAGAGTTTCGCATTTAGCAAGTTTCGGGACGAAACTTATTTTTAGGGGGATCTGATGTAACGTCCCAAATTTTTGACGCGTTTGTGATATTGATTTTTCCGGATTTATCGATATTTTTATAGCTTAAATATTTTTACGAGTATTTTTACGTCGTAAATTAAATTATACGAGTATATATATATATATACATATATATTTTTATTCCCCATGTTTAAACTATCATATAATCTCGGAATAAATTGCGAGAATGGTTTTTGTATTCCGAATTATATTTTTGTGAGTTTATTTATATATTAGATCGGCATATATTTTCCGTGTTTTATTTTACAAGGAAAGTTCGGAAATATTCTCCGATTCGATAACCCCGTTCCGAATGCTCTGACCGAGTCAATTCTATTATTTTTTTTCACATTTATATTAATTTATTTTATTTCTTTTTATTTTTTTTTCTCTCCTTCTTCCTTTTTCCCTTTTCTTACCAGCTGGTGAGCCCCGACCTTTGACACTCCGACTCCTCGCTCCCCTGTTGTTCTTTTGTTCCCTATGGCACTCAACCCCACCTGCTCCTGTCACTCAACCCCACCTGCTCCTGTCACTCAACCTACTCGTGGCACTCAATTTCGTCACCACCCTCGATTGCAACCGCTTCCCCTTCTCTGTTTCCCTCGACATCCAGCCACCATGAACATCATCCCTCCCCTCTCCAAGTCTGCGCCTCCTCTCTCTCTATTTCTCGAACCCTTCTACAACCAAGAGTAACGCACCCTCGATCCCATCTCGAGCCCGTCGATGAGCCACAACCACCTGTGAGCCTCGCCCTTGCTCAGCCTCTTGTCACCTCGCTGGAAACCTCAACAGGCCCTTACCTTTCGAGTTTGTCGCCGATGAAGAGATTCAGCCTTACCCGCCACCACGGTCTCTCTGCCGAAGCCCAACGGAGCGCCCTCGCCACGGAAGCCACCACCCCTTCCTTGCCCCTCTTCTTTTCCCTTCGAACGGCGCCTGTCTCACCACCACTTCACATTGCTGCTGCTTCTTCCTGTTTTTATTTGCCGGAACCTGTTGTCGACGAAGACCGAAGTGCCGTCGCCGGACGAAGCCCTCGCCGCCCTTGACAGAGCCCTATCGGCCGCCGATTCACCCTGCTCCTGCCGCCTGTGAATCTTCTCCCCACCCTTGTGAAACCCTGGTATCGGGTGTTTATATATTTCGTGATAATTACAATAACTCACCCATAATTCTATTTTGCAGTTTTGACCCACATTTCTCAAATTTGCATTTATACCCCCTCTTGAACAATTTTCAGAATATGACCCAAATATTTATTTACCAAGAATGACCCGTATTTTGTATTGCATTTGTGTGCCCATGTTGGAGTAATTCGGTTTACGGCTCATGGTTTTAATTACGGTTTTATGACCAAGTTTCTAGTAAGTACCTTTTTCCCCGGAAGGGTCATTACGGGATTTTAATGTGGGCTTTCGAAAACGAGTTTTACCTTAGGATTTTATATATTATATTTTACAATCAAATTTAGCGTTTAAGCTAAATTTGCTTAGCTTTGTTTTTAGGTCCGGAAGCATCCGATATAGACCAACGAATCCATTCTCGACATCCGCGGATCGTCTTCAACCTTGGATCGTGTGTGAGTACCTTCTTCCTCGATCTAGTTATGTTTAGTGATAGAATCATGCTTGGTTGGATCTAGCATAACTTAGGGAAAATGCCAAGTAGTGGCCTTAAACAGTGTATGGTTGTTGGATAGTTTGTGAGATTTTGTCGAGTTGTGTTTTGTACGATCTTGGGACGATCTTCGAGATTAGGAGTTGGACATAGCATGCTAGGGTGTGACCTCATATAGGTTTTGGGAGACTAGAATCCTAAGGCTTATAGCTTATCGATTAGTTATTGATTATCGTGCCTTGTCTTGAACAGGCTTCGGTTATATTCTTTCGGAGAGTGTTATCGGTTTCGGTTAGCTTGGAGATGAGGTAAGTCCTCGGACTTACTTAGCCGCTTCTATGCCTTATTTGGATGTATATGGTGGTGTGTGTTTACCGCTTTTAAGCATGAAAATGGATTAGGATTTACTTGACCTTATTTATTGGCCCATCGTTACTACTATTATTATTATCGGGCGGTGACATCACCGCTCAGTTTCCCGAGGGAGACTGGGGGGATCTCTGCGACCAGGCCATACACGGTATACGGGCGGGCTTCTTCATCACTCCCTCAGGGTATACGGGTTGGGCGCCGCCACACTCCTATTGGTTACACGGGGATAGAGGCGAGAGTTATAAGACTCTTGTGTCACACTTGAACAAATGAATTAGATATGGAATAACCTAAAAAGATAATAAGTAATGGATGTGTATGTTTATAATCATGTTGTGTGTTTGTGTTCCTATGTGTGTTTGTGCCATATTATTCTTATAATACCTAGAATGCGAGCTAACGGTTTTATACCGATTGTTGTAGTTGATGTGCAGGATAGGATGTGGCTGAGTGATCCGGAGGAGTGGGCATCCGGGGTTCCGTACATCTTAGGTTGTTTTGGGTTTTGGATTCCTTGTGTTGTTGTTATTGTATTTTATGTTAATGTTGTTGTAAGGACCGCTGAAGTCTTTCCTTTCTTTTATTTTCGGGTTTCATAACATTGCATAAAAATGTATTTCGATTTTGGCCTTTATTTGTGCCTTGTTGCAAGATCCAGTGAAATTGTTGTCAGGCTAAGGGTCGGGACCCATTGTGAGGTCTTAACCCGTATCATCCCGAGTCCCGCGGATTCGGGGTGTTACATAAACCGTTAGCTAACATTCTAGGTAGAAGCAAGAGCGAAAAGGCACAAGCACACATAAGGTAAAAAAAACACATAGCATGCTTGCACTCATCCGGTTATTATCTTTCATTAAGGTTATCCATTACTAATTCAACTTCTTTTGTCACACGAGAATCTCCCAAAACTCGCCTCCGCTTCCGTCTACCAATAGGAATATATCAGTACTATCCGTTACCTACGGGGCCTGGGTTGCAAGAGCACATTCTAGTCTCCTGAAGAACTAGACAAGTGGTCACCACCCGGTTATAATACACTTGGGCCAATTAAGGGTAATAAAGGTGAATCCTATTTCCGGTTATCCGTTATAACATGATAAACAACACAAACAAGCAATACAATCCAACTAATACGCGGAATGAAGTTAAGTAAGTCCAAGGGACTTACCTCACACAAAGGCTCAGGAACAACTCAGAGAATACATAAGAAAGCTCAGTTTCCCTCAGGAAAGGAGCAAGGAAAGCCTGTACGAACAAGTATCACGAATTAGGAACGAAACGGATGCTAGAAGTCTATAACTTCTAGTCTCAACGATCTCTAAGGGCTCGTTTGGTACGATTCCCATGGAATCAGGAATCGGTATCAAAATGAGTCATTCCAATACCTCGTGTTTGGTAAAGCTTAGAATCGGAATGAGAATGATTCCATGGAATGACTCATTCAAACTCTATAGAGGAATTTGATTCCATAATTTAAAGGTGGGTATCCCATTCCAACATAAAATCATTTTAAATTTAAAACTACATTTATATATTTTTATTATATATATACACTTTATTATTTAGTTTCAAAAAATATTAAAATGTTTTTATTGTCCATCAATTAATTTAAATTATATAATTATTTTGTAGAAAAAAATGTTTTTGACAATTTTTTTTAAAACAATTTGGTTTACTAGGCTTTTTTTAGTTTTGTGTTTAGTAAATGTACCCCTTGAGAGAAGAGTGTGTAGAGTTTGAGAATAAATACAAAAGGTTGAGGTATATTTACTTAATTGAAACATTGAAAAGCCTAGTTACTACTATAGTTTTTCAAAAAGGCCTACTTACCAAAATTGCCCTTTTTTTTTAACTATAATATGAATATTTCATTCAAGATGTAATGTAACCGGAAAATGCTCGAAAACTATATAATTTGTTCAATTAGAAAAAAAAATTTATTTGATAGAAGAAATATATAACTATTTATTTGGGTTGACGATTGTTTAGTGTTCAATCTTTAAGTAATTTGTTAGTCTTCATTTTTCTTAGGTGTAGTTTAAAAAATAGCATATATTTACATTATTAACATTCACACATATATCATTAAATATGATACGATTTCTCGTTTTATAATCATATAAAATAATAAAATATGTGTAAAAATATGTCATTCCAATATCATACCAAACACCAAGTATCAGGAATGGCTTATTCCAATTCCTTATTCCATTCCGATTCCTGATTCCAACCCCATTCCTACAGTAATACCAAATGAGCCCTAAGAGATCTTCACAAGCTAAGGGCTCGACCTTAGTCTTACAGCAACTCAGGGAACAAGGAACAACCACAGGGAATCAAGGAAGGAACGAGGAAGGAAGGAAGGAAGCAACTCACCAAAGACAGGAGTCACAACAGGGAAAACCACAGGGGCGGTTGGACAGGGGCGCAAGGGCGGCAACACGCAGGGGCGGCCAGGTGCAGGCGCAAGGGCGGCTGCACGACAGGAGCGCTGTCGGGCTTCTCTTCGACAGAACTCACAACAAGGGCAACCAAAGCTTGAACCTTTGATTTCAACACGTCAAGACTCAACTCCATGGAGCCTGAGAACAACAAAGGATCAACACCGGAACGCCTCACAAGAATCAAGGATCAAACTTGATTCTTGGAGAAAAAGAAAAGAGAAGAACGAAGAAGAAATTGAAACGGAAGGAGAAGGCACGCAACAATTAAACGAACATGAAGAAGAAACCAGAAGAGATGAACTTGCACGTTCAGCAAGGTCGTAGGAAGCAAGGGACGACTACAGCTCCTGGGGTTTGAAGAAGACGATAGCGAGAGACGGGAAAAGGAGGAAAAGAAGAGAATATATAGGAATAGGCTGAAAAGATAGACGGAAAGGCGTCTAGGGTTTAGAAAGAAGATCAGGAAACCGGCTCATAGGATAGAATATCGGACATTCTATGTATAGAAGGAAGATAAAAAGAACAGAAGAAAGATCCTCCTAAAAAGAAGTTTCGTCCTGAAACTTGCAAAAGCCTAAAGATCGCAACAACAAACAGAAACAGAATTGAATTGATATGTTCCCACTCGGGGCATGTAACTTAAAACGTCACACAAAAGCGTACGCAATGCAACAAAAGAAAAACCAAACAACGACTACGCTAAAGGTGCATCTAGCCCAGCGTAAAACTCCAGATAGTTCCTCTGGATACTATCCACTGTCTCCCAAGTCGCCTCATCAGCTCCTCGCATTGACCACTGAATCTTCATCATCGGTATGTCCTTTGAACGTAAGCGTCTCGTACTACGCTCTAAGACAGCCACCGGATGCTCAACAAATGTGTGGTCTGGCTCGATCACTAGATCCTCATGACTGACGATGTGTATCGGGTCTGGTATGTACTCCCGTAGTTGAGACACATGGAAGACTAGGTGAACACCCTCAAGTGTCGGTGGCAAAGCAAGTCGGTATGCTGCCTCTCCCACTCGCTCCAGAATCTCAAACGGTCCAACGTATCTGGGGCTCAGTTTCCCCTTGACACCGACACGTTTGACGTCTCGTGTCGGGGATACTCTCAACCAAACTTGAGCTCCCACTCTGAACTCCAAAGGTTTGCGTCTCTTATCATGCATAGGATTTCTGTCGACTCTGCGCTGCTAACATCCGCTCGCGGATCACGGCTACACGAGCCATGTCATCCTGTATTCTGCTCAGGTGCTACTCCGCTAACACTACTCGGCTCATCCTAACACAACGGTGTACGGCACCTCTGCCCATATAAAGCCTCGTAAAGAGCCATCCTGATCGATGCGTGTCAACTGTTGTTGTACGAAAACTCACTAAGGAAAGATGATCTGGCCACACCTGTCCCCAATCTAACATGCAGGCTCTCAACATGTCCTCCAAAGTCTGGATGGTCCGCTCTCAAACTGACCATCGGTCTAAGGATGATAAGCAGCGTAAACTGCAAAATCGTACCCAGGGCGGCGTGAACCTGCTGCCAGAACCTCGACGTGAACCGTCCGTATCTATTAGAGACTACAGTCCTAGGTACTCCATGAAGTCTCACTATTTGTCTCGTGAACTCCTCTGCTAACCGACTCACCAACAACGTTTCCTTGATCGGAATGAAACGTGCGGTCTTCGTCAGTCGATCTACTATCACCCAAATAGCATCAAAGCCTCGACTCGGTCTCAAACCGGTAACGAAATCCATAGAGATATCCTCCCACTTTCACTGAGGAATGGGAAGTGGGTGTAGCTCGCCTCCTGGTCTATGATGCTCGTTCTTGACCTGCTGACAGGTCACACACTGAGCTACATATCTCGTGACATCTGGCTTCAGACCTCCCCACCAGAAAGAGCGTCTGATGTCCTGATACATCTTACTCGCGCCAGGGTGCACTGAGTAAGGTGAAGATTGAGCCTCCTGAAGGATCCTCTGTCTCAACTCCCGATCTGAAGGCACACAAACACGATCCTGATGTCTCAGAACTCCGTCAGCACCAACTGCAAACTGCGGTGTCTCTCCTCGAAACATCCGGTCTCGGATCTATGTCGGGGTTAGGCAACTCTTCTGCTTTTGTCGGATTTCGGCCAACAGATCAGGTACTATCTCCAAGGTGGATTGGTAGTTGTCGGAATCCGAGAAGTGGATATCCATCTCTAGCCACGCAATGTCTCGCTGTAACTGTGGCTGAGCTGTCAGCCTAGCAATCGCCATCTCTCGGGGAGTCTTCCTACTAAGGGCATCTACTACCACATTAGCTTTGGGTATAAGATCTCAAGATCAAAATCCTTGATCAACTCCAGCCATCTACGCTGGCGGTTATTCATCTCCCGCTGAGTGAATATGTACTTCAAACTCTTGTGATCGGTTAATATCTGACACGTAGCTCCGTACAGATAATGCCTCCAAATCTTCAAAGCGTGAACCACATCACCCAACTCCAAGTCACGGGTAGGGTAATTCTCCTCGTACGTCTTTAGCTGTCTAGAGGCGTAAGCGATTACCTTACCTCTCTGTATCAAAACACATCCCAAGCCCAGCTTGGATGCGTCGCTGTAAACCACGAAATCCTCAATGCCCTCTGGATGAGCTAGTATAGGGGCAGAGGTCAACCTCTTCTTCAGCTCCTGGAAGCTCTATAGGCACGACTCGGACCATAAGAACCTCGTAGACTTCCTTAGCAAGGAAGTAAGCGCTCGGGCTATAACAGAAAAGCCCTCGACAAAACGCCGGTAGTAGCCCGCCAATCCTAAGAAGTTGCGTACCTCCTTGACGTTCTTAGGTGGTGGACAAGATGCTAGTGACTCGATCTTCTCCGGATCTACCTTGATCCCTTCAGCTGAAACAATGTGACCAAGGAATGCCACCTCAGACATCCAAAAGTCGCACTTAGAGAGCTTGGCGTACAACTCTCTATCCTGTAAAACCTAAAGAACAATCCTCAAGTGTCCAACATGCTCCTCTTTACTGCGAGAGAGAACCAGAATGTCGTCTGTTACGCTAGAAACGTGTAGCACACAAAAGTCTTACAATTTATAACTCGATATAATTTCCTAACTCCTAGCGAACACACAATGTATGGGTCATTTTGTAGCAAGGATAGTATTCCGAGGTCGAACACGAAGACTAAGGTGAAATCAAATCAAACAAGTGATCATGGATAGTGCAAATCTAGTCTAAGAAAAGAGAAAGAAAAAAAGAAATGAAAATCATGATATTTTTGGTTGGCTTTTTGTGGTGATCAAGCAAAGATCACAAATCATGCAAGATTTTAAATCAAACAAACGACTCAAGCTAGCAACACAAACAAGCAACACAAACATAAGATAAGTGATCAAAGAGAGAAAAGCGGATTCTAGGGATTGAAACTTCTGGTTATGGCATTGGACTCAAGCTTCTAATCAACCTTGGACAAGCAGCGGTATGTTGGGAAAAGGGTGTTTCTCAAGTGGGATCAATCACCGGGTAGGTCTCATGCTCCACTAATCCCGCACCTAAGGTCTTATTACCGGGTAAGTCTCTAGGAACCTAAAGTTGGGAATTCTACACAAACCGGATTGCTATCTAGGGGTCAAACCTCTCCTTTCTGGGTAAGTCTCAGGAAGGCAAGTCCTAAGCAATAATCCTACAACACTCAGTCCAATAGCGGCTTGCGAGGCTCACTATTACCTAGGGTTCATCATCTTGGGTATCTAAGATCGGGAATTACCGGGTAAGTCTCTTCCCTCACTTAGCTTGCTAGCATTAGGTCACCCAAAGATAGAATATGCTTAACGAATACTAGGATTTCAACAATCTAACATCCTAACATACAGATTCAACAATACAAGCACAACAGAGAAAACCACGGCCAAAACCACGGTCTAAATTTTAGATGAACAGGCCGTGGTTCTATTAGGGGTTGGGTTTCGAGCAAGCAAATCATCCAAAGGTACATTCAACTCTATTCTATCATAGTCCAATCCATAACCATCATTCCATCACCCTAGAATCACAACTACTTAGTCAACAACAAGCATTTTAAGATCCAAACTCATCATAAAAGCATTCATGGCTTCCATAGCAAGAAAATGAAATAAGAGTAAAGGAAACAAGTAATCTTAGCTGAATATGAGATTAAACAAGACTTACAACCCTTCAAACACAGCTCCAAAACGTTCCTTACAATCCTTCCAAATGTTCTCAACAAAAGTCACTCAAGAATCACTCAAAAGTTCACTCTAAATCTCTATCTTGATGTGTTGTTCTTCCTCCCAAATTGAGAGTGTTCTTCTTCTCCAAGAAATTCCCAATGTGGATAATGATGAGGTATGAGAGAGTGTGGGAATCCCCTAGCAATAGTCTGCCGGACCACTTATATTCTCCACCAAGAGCAAGGGTCGGGCAAAGAGATCGTGGGACACGTGTCAAGGCTGTCCAGAGAAAACCACGGCTAAAACCACGGTCTAGATTTTCCTTTGGGCCGTGGTTTCTCATAAAAACTCCTCCTTGGATCATCAAGTCATGAGTCGGTGCAAGGCATGCACCAACAAGGTCCTATGTGCTCCTTTGCTCCTAGCTTGCTCCTTAATGAGTCCGGAAGTGTGCCATCACGAGGAATGATCCTCGAATGTGTCGATTAAGTCCAAGAGATCCCCAAAATACCTACAAAAACCGACAAAAGCTCGTGTAGATGTCTATTCCGACAATGTGGATGAATTAAGCATAAAAGCCATGAACTAGTGCCAAACCATGCATGAATAACGGGAAATACTATCTAAATGAATGCATAAACTAACGTCATAAATTATGTCATCAAAATGCCCCATACTTGTCACTTGCTCGTCCTCGAGCAAGGTCCAACTATAGGCTACGAGATGGCATGATTTATGAACGTAAATATAGAAAATCTTTTTGGAATTGTGCTTCTAAAGATGGATCACCTTAATAGTGATGTTTCATGGCAAAGGATGAGCAAATATGTTTCAAGAGAACAAATGCACGGAAAGACAATTACACTTAACTTGAAGTCATATATGCAAAGTAAATCGAGAATGTCTAGACGATCATGAAGATATCAATTCTAAATCACTTAAGTCAAAGCACATGTGCATAGAGGTCTTAAGGACTTGCAAAATAAGAGGCCAAGAAACATTGTTAAAGGTGGGGATTTTGGGTAATGTGATGCTAATCCGGAAAAGGAACTAACTCCACAACTTTATTTTTGTTTAACTCCACCATAAGTGTATATTTTTCTCAATCTTTTCTTTTCTTTCTTTCCTTTTTCTTCTTTTTTTTTCTTTCATTTATTTTTGAGACAATGGCATTGGTGTACAAAAGCCGAAACCTTGGTCATTAGCGGACCTTGGGATTTTTTATTTTTCGAGGTGCCTCACACCGGGCTCACATACCAAGGCTCGTTAGGACTATCGGTTTATCCGACTTTGGCAAGACACAAACACCCGATTATGTGAATGGTGCCGAGTTACTCGTCATCATGACCAACGTCCCCAAACCTATATTTTTTCTACACTTTCACAACAATTTCAACACTTCATTCACAACATTTATTCATCAACAACTTCACTCCACACTTGCTTTTCACACACTCAACACACTAGCATGCTCCTATTCCCGGATGGGTCAAAAGAGGCCAAATTTCATATCAATTTAGGTGCTTGAAACATCATGATCAATATGAGAAGAAGAGAGATGAATTGCCTTAATCATTCCTATATGATGTGTAAGAACTAACATGCGATTTCGATAATCAATTATCAATCCAATCTAGACAACAATCTTCATTACAATTCATACATGGAAATCAAAAGAAGTATTCAAGTCCACATATGCATAAATTCTCTCAACAGATAAGGCCTTCCATAGCCAATTCACAAAACAATCTCATCATAAGGGTCGTATCCACACTAGGAAGCACAAAATTTTTTAAAATTTTCTGATTTTTTTTTTTGGAATTTTTGAGATAAATATGCACAATGCAAAGCATAATGAAACATGTGACAATATATAAAACTATCCTAGATGCAATCATGCAAATGATCATGAAAACCCCACCCCATACTTAAAACCACATTGTCCCCAATGTGCAAATTAAATAAGGAAGTGAAAGAGAGTCCTCACAATGTAAAAATGGTGGTTTCGGTATTTTGGTTCACTCATGTGGAGTGATGGTGGATGATCTATCAAATATGGTAGAGAGATCTTGATGTTCATTATGGCGTTGGGACCCGCGCTAAGCACCGCAAGCCATCCAAGTCCTACATTCGCTCCACCCACATTTGATGCGGGATCATCACCATCACCTCCATGCCTTGCAAGACTCCTTTGCTACCTAGACTCTAGCACACAAAAACAAGACACACAAACACACCAAAACAAAAACAAAAGCAAAAAGCAAAAACAAAAACGAAAACAAAAAACTAAAAGGGAAAGATATGTACCAATGGGTAGCCTCCCATTAAGCGCTTCTTTAAGGTCATTAGCTTGACCAAATTCGGGAGCATTTCACTCAAAGTGAAGTGGGGAAATCATATCCACCGGAGCTTCCGGGATGTACCTCTTCAAATGGTTCTCATTCACCTTAAAATCTCCACAATGCTCCCCACCTATCTCAACCGCTCCATGGGGGAAAACCTTCCTCACCACATAAGGACCCGTCCATCTTGACTTTAGCTTTCCGGGGAAGAGCCACAGCCTTGAATTGAAGAGAAGGACTAGGTCACCTTAACTCAACTCCCTTGGGATTAGACGTTTGTTATTCCAACGCTTGGTCCTTTCCTTGTAAATCCAGGCATTTTCATAATCATCCAACCGGATCTCCTCAAGAGCATTCATGTCTAGCAACCTCTTCTCACCGGCTTCCTTGAGGTCAAAATTCAGCAACCTTATGGCCCAATATGCCCTATGCTCCATCTCCACCGGAAGGTGCAAGACTTGCCATAAACTAGCTTGTAGGGAGTGATGCCAATTGGTGTCTTGAAGGCGGTTCTATATGCCCACAAAGCATCGGCAAGCTTCATAGCCCAATCTTTTCTTGTCCTAGAAACCGTCTTCTCAAGTATTCCTTTTATCTCCCGGTTGGAGATCTCCACTTGGCCACTAGTTTGACGATGGTAAGGTGTAGCAACCATATGAGACACCCCATACTTAGCCAAAAGTGTCCCAAAGTTCCTATTGGTGAAATGCTTCCCTCCTTTACTTATGATCACTCTTGGTGTTCCCAACCTAGGGAAGATGACTCGGTTGAAGAACCGCACCACTACTTTGGCATCGTTTGGGGAGAGGCGATTGCTTCCACCCATCTTGACACATAGTCCACCGCCAAGAGAATGTAGAGATTTCCACATGAAGAGGGGAATGGCCCCATGAAGTCCACACCCCAAACATCAAAGATCTCAACCTCTTGGATATTGTTCAAGGGCATCTCATTCCTTCTTGAGATGTTTCCCGTCATTTGGCAAGCATCACAAGCTACTACAAGATTCTGCACATCCTTAAACAAACTAGGCCAATAAAAACCGGATTGCAATACCTTTGCACACGTTTTGTGTGAGCTAGCATGGCCTCCACATGGCAAGGAGTGGCAATGACGGATCACACTCTCCATCTCGTCCTCCGGAATGCACCTCCTAAAGACTCCATCCGGTCCTCTCTTGAACAAGAGAGGCTCACTCCAATAATAATGCCTCACATCCTTGAAAAACTTTTTCCTTTGGGCATATGATAAACCGGGTGGCACCACTTGATACACAAGGTAATTCACTATATCCGCATACCATGACTCACCCCCTCTAGACACTTGAAGTAAGAACTCCTCCATCATTTGCAATTGCTCATCCCGGAATGAGTCATCAATCGGGATGTCATCTCTTTCAATATCCAATGGTGGTAGCCTACTAAGATGGTCCGCTACTGAATTTTCGGAGCCTTTCTTGTCCCGGATCTCCAAGTCAAATTCTTGGAGGAGAAGGATCCAACGAATCAAGCGAGGCTTGGTATCCTTCTTTGTGAGGAGATAACGGATTGCAGCATGATCTGTGTACACAATAACCTTTGCTCCAACTAGATATGAGCGGAACTTCTCAAAGGCATACACTACCGCTAGCAACTCCTTCTCGGTGGTGGCATGATGTGATCCGGGAAACCAATGCAAACGGCTTCACTTTAATTCGACCCTTCAGTATTTTGGTCATAACGAATGCTATGTTTATCCAATGAAGGTCCGTAAATACTTGTTGGAAAGCTGATTTCAAGGGCTACAATATTGATGAAGACTTCAACAGCAGATTCGTCCAATCAATGGGTCTTAATTTCAGTTCTTCTAACAGCCGGATTTATGGTCAAGATTTGAAGAGTCCAAAACCAATGCCTCATTATGTGGATCTTTAAGGCCTATAATTTATTATGACTTTTGGCCTTGTTTTTGATCTTTTAGCTAGCCTTATTTTCCCTATTTAAAGGTTTGCTTGGTTCATAGAAAAATAAGTGAGAGTTGATAATATTTGGAAAACAATTTGGTTACTTGGTTTTTGGTGAGATGCCGAAACCTACTCCTTGGTGAGATGCCGGGTAGGTTTCCTTTGTGAGATGCGAGGGTGAAGGCATTAGTTCTCATTGGTGAGAGGCTTGTGAGAGTTGATGCGAGTATTGTAGAGTGGATGGTAAGATACTTGAAGCTCTTGCAATACATATCTTGTACTTTATTTTCAATTATCACAAATCCAAAACACATGTGTATGTTTTCTTTAGTTTTACATTTGTCTTGCATCGTTGGATCCTTTGGCTGGGGCGTATCATTTGGTATCAAAGCCTTATTCGATGTAAGTCAATAAGAGGCATCAAGATTCGAGGACGATATGTATTTCTATAGTCAATACACATTCTCCACCCCCTAACCATCCTAGTTGGTATTAGTTCATTGTTCTCATTAGTTACAACGGTCATACCACCCTTCTTAGGAACAACATGTACGGGAATAACCCATTTACTATCCGAAATCGGGAAAATGATTCCCGCATCTAGCAATTTTAGGATCTCTTTCTTGACTACCTCTTTCATAATAGGGTTCAATCTTCTTTGAGGTTCAATTGAAGGTTTATGGTTGTCTTCCATCAAGATTTTATGCATGCACAAAGATGGTTTAATGCCAACTAATCATCAATGGTGTATCCAATAGCTCTCCTATGCAATTTCAATTCATTCAACAATTTATCAAGCTCATCATCATTCAAAGATGCATTCACAATAACGGGATAAGTAGAATTTGGACCAAGGAAATCATACTTTAAATGAGAAAGGAGAGGTTTGAGATCAAGTATAGGAGGACCTTTATCGGTTGGATATGATCCATTTAGCTCCACATTAGATGAATCGAAAGCCATTGAAGACTCTCCAAGACTCCTTGAAGCTTGATCAACAACTAAAGGACTTTCTGGAGAAACCACGGGCAAAACCACGACCTCTAGCACAACCACGGGCGTGGAATTGGAAAAACTAGCATGATTGGACACTACAGAGACTTCCACGGTCGAAATTACGGGCGTGGTTTTGTGCCCCAGACCGTGGTTCTTACAGTGCTTCAGCACTCCTTCGCGCACTTCAAATTCAGCACTTGTTTCCTTTTCCATTGCATCCAAAGCTCGGATTTCTTCATTGCAATCTTCCTCAACTCCTTCCTCCATGATGCTCATGCTAAGAACCTTTTCTAATGGATCCTTGATTAGGATTGAGCTCACAACTTCCCTAGACACTTCTTCCTCGACAATGTTGAAGATGTCTTCACCAAGGGTTGGCCCCTTCATCATTGTGGACAACTTGAACTTGATATTCTCTTCTCCTATGTTGAAGGAGAGGATCCCATTTTTACAATCCACTAAACATGTGGATGTGGCTAAGAATGGCCTTCCTAAACTGATAGAGACCGGGTAGTCCGCCGGGATGTCCAAAACAACGAAATCGATTGGCACATAGAACTTCCCAAGTTGAACCGGTATGTCCTCTAGGATTCCCACGGGGTGAGTGATGGATCGGTCCACCATGTAGAGGGTCATATTGACCGGCTTTGGTTCTCTTAACCCAACCTTGTTGCAAAGTGCAAGCGGGATAATGCTTACACTTGCTCCAAGGTCACATAGAGCCTCATATTGCACTTCTCAAACTCCAATTGGCATACAAAAAGATCCCGGATCTCGCAGCTTAGTAGGCATCTCCTCCCTCATGGTTTGTATCAACTCGGAAGATCTCTTTGTCATTCTCACTTCTCCATACTCCTCCAACTTCCTTTTGTTAGAGAGTATCTCCTTCAAAAACTTTCCATAGGCCAGCATACCTAGAATAGCATCCATGAACGGAATGTTAATATGTAATTTAGACATGAGTTCAAGGAATTTACCAAAATGTTTATCCAAGAGAGCTCTTGCTCGTGATTGTAGAAATGGTAGTGGTGGCTTGTATGGAGGAGGTGCCACATATGTTGGCTCATCATTCTTGCTCTTGCCGCCTTCTTCTTGCAAAGGTTCTTCTTCCACTACTATTTCCTTTCCCTTGTCATTCTCCTTAGATAAGGGATCTTTCATGCTCAACCCACTCCTTGTGGTAATGGCCAACACTTGGCCTCTTGGATTGTCCTCGGTCCTTCCGGGAAGCTTTCCCGTATCCCTTTGTGCTTCACCCGCCTTTTGGAACACTTGTACTTCTAGCACCTTTTGAGCCTTTGAAATGGATGTCACCGTGCTCTCAAGCCCACTCAACCTCCCTAGCAATTGTTCAAACATCATCTCGGTTCTATCTTTTGGAGGTTGAGCAAAACCGGGTGGAGGCTCTTGTGAAGACTTAGGTGATTGTGCTGCGCTTGTGGAAGCGGGAGGGTTCAAGGCACCATCCGGGTTAGAATAGGAGAACCCGGGATGGTTGTGATTAGGCCAGTAATTGTTGTAGTGCCGGTTGTTGTTGTTGAAGTTCCTAGGGCCTTGGTAGTTGTTGAAATTTTCCCTTCCCATGTAGTTAATATCCTCTTCTTTGGAAGCCAAGTTGGCTTGCACTTGCTCTTGAGGACTTCCTTGACTCTTCAAGGTTGTGGCACATAATTCCCTCAAGGACTTAAGTCTCTTCCCTCACTTAGCTTGCTAGCATTAGGTCACCGAAAGCTAGAATATGCTTAACAAACAATAGGATTTCAACAATCTAACATCCTAACACACAGATTCATCAATACAAGCACAACAGAGAAAACCACGGCCAAAACCACGGTCTAGATTTTAGATGAACAGGCCATGGTTCTATTAGGGGTTGGGTTTCGAGCAAGCAAATCATCCAAAGGTACATTCAACTCTATTCTATCATAGTCCAATCCATAACCATCATTCCATCACCCTAGAATCACAACTACTTAGTCAACAACAAGCATTTTAAGATCCAAACTCATCATAAAAGCATTTATGGCTTCCATAGCAAGAAAATGAAATAAGAGTAAAGGAAACAAGTAATCTTAGCTGAATATGAGATTAAACAAGACTTACAACCCTTCAAACACAGCTCCAAAACGTTCCTTACAATCCTTCCAAATGTTCTCAACAAAAGTCACTCAAGAATCACTCAAAAGTTCACTCTAAATCTCTATCTTGATGTGTTGTTCTTCCTCCCAAAATGAGAGTGTTGTTTGTTCGCTCCAAACGGTGTGTGCAAGCTTTAAATTTATAACCCTAGATGTAAGCTTAAAACAAGGATGCGAACCCGCAGTGTACGGGTCAATCGTAGTAAAAAGCAAGAAATTTCAAGGGTCGATCATAGGGACTTAGTGAAACAAAGTAGGTATAGGTTTGTCAATGCAACTACTAACCACAAAAGTGATCAAAGCAATCAAAGATGATAAAAAGTCAATAAAGGAAATATGCAATTCTAGGAATTAAAACATCTAGTTGTGGTTCCAACTCAAGATCTAAAGATAAGTGGACAAAGCTGAGATTTTTGCAAAGGGAAGGTGTTACTAAAGTGGAATAGATCACCGGGTAAGTCTCACTACTGACTAATCCCAAACCGTAACTCCTATTACCGGGTAAGTCTCAAGGAATCAAGGTAAAGAACTATAACATCAAACTAACACTCCAACTAAGGGAATAGAATCAACCTTTACCGGGTAAGTCTCAGGCTAACTCACAAAGATGGGATGAAAGCACACTCAAACCCCAATAAAGGATAAACCTTTATTACCTATTGCTTATGATCTTAGGTAAACAAACAAAGGAATTACCGGGTAAGTCTCATCCTAGGCTTGCATTGAACCAGGAAAGGTGTAATAAGAATAGGATTTGGCAAACTCTAACACTTAACTCTCAGTTTAGGATCAGGTGAGTCACCTCGGTCAGAAGAATTCCACCCCGGCCGAGATGTTCATCGACTGAGCGAGATGCTTAGGGTTAAGGATAAAGACTCGAGATTTCAGGGTCCTACTGTGATTTAAGATCGTTCTATCATTGTTTTTCCCACAACCTTCAGCCAATCACCCTAGAATCACACAAGGAAATTAGTCACTCATCATCATGAAAGTAATAATCAAATATATGGGAAGAAAGAGAATAATTGAACAAGAAAACCTTAAGAGAATGGCTTCAATAACTGAATCAATTATCAAACAACAAGCGTTTCTTGGATCAAAATCCAACAAGACAATCAACAATGAAGGGAATCTAAGGGAATCTTACAAAACCCTTCACAAGCTATAAAAGCTATAAAACTTTCTTCCTTCAATCTTCCTTCAACCTTAAAAAAGGTTCTTCAAATCTCCCAACTGGAGTAGGGTAAAACGGCTGCTCTAAGCGCTGTCGGTGGTATGCGGGATACCGATTTGTGGAAAATCCAACCCTTTTTATAGGAAAATTACTCTCCAAAGATAAGATATCTTAGAAAGATCTCTTCCCATAAAAATAGGTAAAATATATGGCCTAAATTATCTTCTTCCTTCCAGAAATCCAGCCTAAAAAGATAAGATCCTCCTTCCAAAAATAAAAGATCTCAGCCAAGAATAAAATATCCTTGCCGCGTCCAAGGTGTTCGCCTCGGTCGAGTCGGCTCCTCTGGATCACCTCGGTTGAGGCGACTCTGTAGTCAACCGAGGTGAATCACAACTGAATGTGAAATCTCTCAAATCTGGTCCAAAGTGAATCTATAATCCAATTCCATAATTCCTGGATTCTTCCTTAAGCTCCTGAATGTAGCTCCATTGACTCCTTAGCTCCTTTTGCTCCTTTTTGATGCAAAACGTGTCATTTTACCTACGATTACAACGAAACTTGGTGTATACCTCGATTCCCGCAAAGGTAGATGAAACGACAATATAATCACATAATATTCATTCAAACATGCAGATTATTGAAGATAAAACGTCTAAACAGGTCCCAAAATATAGACAATAATTCATGCTATCAAAATACCCCATACTTAGCCCTTGCTTGTCCCCAAGCAAGTTCCGAATATAAAATACAAAATAGAATGGATTATAAGTCATGAAGATCAATGAAAAAGTCTTTCAAAACATTTTAATGGTGTGCTACAATCATAGATCACTCTAAGAGAATACTTCATGGAATTTAAAATCAAAATATGCTTAAAACATTTTATAAATATAAGAAAGTTGTTCATCTATGCATAAAATCGTAGAATGCATAATAAATCATAATCATCGAAATTAATCATGTATAATCCAATTTAAACCACTAAGTCAATCAACAAGCTCGAGGTCTCAAGGGCTTCCCAAAAGAAAGGTCAAGAAACGTGTAGGGTAGGGATGTATAGAAGGTAATGTGGTGCTAGAATCCAGGAAAAGGATATCACTTCACTTTCACTTGACTTTCAACATCATCCACCAATAAGATTTGCTTATTTCACACTTTTCCTTTTTTACTTTACTTTTTGGGATGCATGGACAGAGATGCACAATAACCGAAGCCTAGAAAATCAGCAATCTTCAATTTCTTGAGATGCATCAAACCCTTGATGCACATACCATGACCCGTTAGGAATATATCGTTCAATCCGACTTTGGCAAGACACAAACACCCGGCTATGTGAATGGTGCCGAGTTACTCATCATCATGATTGACTTCCCCAAACCTATTTATTACTTTCAAACACTTTCACTTCCAGCCAACTTATCAACTTTTCTTTCACTTGCTTTTCACTTTCTTGCTTCCAAATTCCCGGATAGGTAAAGGGAGGCAAATATGTATATGAGGGGCTAAGCATGATTAAGAAGAAGAAGAGAAAAGAATGAATTGCCTTGGTCTTTCCAGGAAGAAAGTGAGAGAACTCATAATGTGGTATCAACCTTCAAATTCAACATAATTTGGATAAAAACAAAGTATTAAACATGCCAAAATTTCAAACAAAGCATTTAGCAACTTAAACATATTATAAAACCTTTCAAACATATAAAGATTTCAAAACCAATCTGCAAACTTTATCTTCACTGAGATCACATCCAGAAAAGAAGCACAAAACGTTTTGAAAATTCTCAGTTTGGAAAACCACCTCGGTCGAGATGTTCTAAGTCAACCGAGTTGGTCAACCTCGTTTGGCCAGAACCATCCCGGTCGAGGTCAAAATTTTTTTTTTTGTCCAGTTTTTGACGTTTTTCTCAATCAAATAACCTGTATGCATGCATGTAATCTCAGATAAGCACATAAAGCAAAATAAGATCATAAATATCCGATAGAGTCAAGTGATACATCCATAGTCACATAATACATCCAATACCCCATACTTGGGACAAATTGTCCCAATGGGTCAAAATAAGTCTAGAGAAATATAAAAAACTCACCATACATAGCTGAGCTGCATAATAAATAAAGAAAGAAAATCCTGCAAGCTCTCAATAATCTCGATCCGGTGGTGGTGGTGGTGGTGGCACATACGGGTACTGGGATGGGTCAAATAGATAACCCATGACATCCTCAAACTGGATCTCCGCCATCCGTCGCTGATAGTGCTGGCCCTCTAGCATCTGATGAGTCCAGCCCTCGATCTCTCGGCGCTGGTCGTCAAATCTCTCCTGGATGTCTACAGTCAGGGCAACATAGGAATCTATCATCTGATCGGTGAGGCCATCGATCCGACGGTGAGCATCTGGACCCGTCTGCCGGCGTACCCTACGCCTAGCGGGACGTGCTGGTGCTGCAGCCGGCTCCTCCTCAGTCTCGTCATCGTCCAAATTGATGACCAGCGCACTAGTCCCAGCCGTATCCGTGCCCGTATCCATAGGAACACCACCATCCTCATTATCATCAGCCTCCTCAGTCTCATCCTCCTCAGCTGGTGCAGCTGCCGCCTCTCTAGCATCCTCCATAAATGGGATCCATGCAGTCTGCCAGTAATGTGGATCAAACACGGAGAACTGAGCTGACCATCTGATCCCCTGCGGTGCTGTCGGCTCCCATGGCATTGCCACATATGGCGTAGTGAGTCCTCGGGGAACCAGTATCCTCCGAGTGATCATCTCCTGAAATCCAAGCAGCTTGGCAGCCGCCACCATGGTACAAGCACTGAGGTCCATATCCATGTAACTCGCTATATGAGTCACAATACCTCCACAGCAGATGTCGCTCTTCCCCTTCACCTTGATCTTATGCAGATCCTCTGCCAGCATCAAACCAAAATCTAGGACTCCTCCAGTCACCATGCAATATAAACTCAGTAGCTCGCCCTGTCTGACCTTCTGGGGCGTCTCAGTACGCGCCAGAAGAGTCTCACTGAAGATCCTGTGGGCCAATCTGAAAGCAAGATGGAATATAATCCTCTCCCTGGAATCTCCAGGTCTCCATCTGTCAGCATGCTCAACCACGTGAGCTATTTGTCCCCAGAACTCCCTAGCTACAGCTCGGGAGGGAAAATCAGCAACAGTTGGGATCGGGAAGCCAAAGATATCCCACCAGTAATCTAAAGGAACCAAGAAATTCCGGTTCATCAACCGGTACTTCACGGACCGCTCGGTAGGCAAGTAGGTAAAGGAGCTGACAAACTCCAGGGTCGGCTCTAGATAGGCCGGAGATCTGATCTCTGTGAACTGCTCCAGCCCCACAGCAGAAATCATACGCCTCAAATCATCATCGACATGGAGGCAATCAAAAGCAGATATGTCCAGGAAGCGGGGTGCAATCACCGGACGGGCCGCTATGCGGTCATAATCGACCTGGTGTCTCTCGTGGATCACCGGTCTAGTACGCCGAGAAGAAGAATAAGGAGAAGGGGAAGATCTGTCCCTCAGGACCAACTGCCTCTCAGAACTCATCTTTCTGTGACTTTTCAGACCACCTCGGTCGACCTGACAACTCTATAGAACACCTCGGCCGAGGCACAGGCCGACTGGACCGAGGCGAAACTCTACTCGATCGATTCCCTCAAAAATCAAGTTCTTTTCCCCCAAAATCACTACCACAGGTTCCTATGGGGTACTTAAGCTGTTTCTCAGCAAATGTAGGGGCAACCAAAGCCTAGAACGAGAGAAATCAGTAGAGAAAGACGAAGTTAGGGTTTTTTCGATAATTACCCAAATTCGGTCGATTCGATTCGTTCTTTCTGCAGATTGGTACTTGCAATGCGGTCCTCTACCCTTTCCTTTCAGTTTGGAAGCAAGAATCGTCAAAAATGAGCGAAGAACGGAGGAGCGAGGTGGAAATTTCGCCGCGGTCGAGAAGAGGGTAAAGAGAGGAGAGAGAAATCTTCAGCCCTTTTTATACCCTTTTCTGGAACTGTTGTCACCTCAGTCGAGATGGTCTCGACTGGACCGAGGTGTACGGACCGAGGTGAATCTTCAGAAACCCTAATCGCCTCGGTTGCTCAAGAATCATCTCGGTCGAGGTGCTATGACAGCAACCGAGATGTGTCTCAGTCAAACTCCGTCTTCTCAAATTCTCGAACTTTTGTCCTTCCAGTTGTGCTCCTGGGTTGTATTACTTCCTTAGATGTCACCTGTTGTCTATCTAGGACGCCAAAAAAAAACAAAACAAAGCAAAGCAAAAGCAAACTATCTAAGCTAGACTAGAAAAAGGGAAAAGAAAGCAATACATTGGGTTGTCTCCCAAGAAGCGCTTGATTTAAGGTCGCTAGCTGGACCATACGGCATCTCTATGCGTGATGGGAGGTGTCCTCACCCCATACTTCACCTTCATGATAGGGTGAGATAAGTAAGTCTATCAAATGCTCCAACAAGTGTGAGTGCTCATCGGATCCATAATAAAACTCTCCCAAAAAGGTTTCGGTTCCTAACTTCACCGGCAAATGGTAGGATCTCCTACGTACAAGCTTGTACGGTTTGGTCCTCACCAGAATCCTACCGGTCTTCCTCTTTTTCCGTGGGACATAACTTAGTCTTTCGTCCCATCCTTTCCTTGATCGAGAAAACAGCTTCTCGAGAATCCTAGTAGCTTCCCCATCTTTAGCTTGGGGATGGTACAAGGTCCTTAGCATGCGAGGGACCCCATACTAGAACAAGAGACACTTCATCGCCTTAACGGTGTAGTGCTTGCAAACTCCACTCCTTATAATCCAAGGAGCATCTTCTTCCAACAGTTTCAAGGGCAATAGCCCAAAAACTTGTACATACAAATCACAAAAGTAAGCCCTGAGTTGTAACAATGTTGATATGATATCGTTCGGTTTCGTTACAATGACACGAGAAGATGAGATGCTCAACATATACATCACTAACCTTTATTTTGAAGATGTCGAATTACAATAGCTTGGGAATCTCGCAATCTTGATAAACAATGCGTACGAGCTCGGCACATGCATCTTTATTTGTATCTTTGATTGCAGATCCCTGCCTTCTTGTCAGTTGCTTAACCAACCATTTCTTTGCACATCTTCGGCCTGTCTGCGTTTTGATGAAAAACAAAAAAGGCAAAATTTGATATACTAGGCTTTTTTCAGTTTTTATAAAAGAAACTATACCCCTATTTTATTTACTGTTAATTGACCTTAATTTACCTAATTAATTAACCTCATTAATTTACCCAAATTCCGTTCATTCACTAACTAACTTCGTTTTCGTTATACCAGAGAGAAACCGTCGCCCTTCGTCCTTCGCCCGTTCGACTCCAAACAATCAAATGTGATCTTCATCAATCTCTCTCGTAATCTCCATTTCCTTCAAGTTTGATTCATCTCTCGTCACTTTCCGTCCATCTCCTTCACTTGTTCTTTGTTTTTCGTCTTCGTTTTTACTCCAAACACTCCAGAATCGTTTCGAGTTCTGTAAACCCTAAGAAAACGAAAATGTCGACTTGATCAAAGGTTGCTGCCAACAAATCTTCTTGTGATGCTCCTACCTTCAACCTTCTAACTCCTACGCCTCCTTTATCTGTTGAAATTGCCACACCAAATGAAGGCGATGATTCTGTTGTCTCTCATGATGAATCAGGCCTTCAAATTGTAGTATCTGGTGGTCCTCGAACAGTCAATATACCTATGGTTAGTATTTCTTTGATACTCTTTCATGTTTTATGGTATTATAGTTTCTGGTGTTTGTTCATATTAGTGTTTGTAAGTTTAATCATCGTTTCTGGTATCTGTTTTGATATGGTTTGTTCTATGTTTGTTTTGTCTTTATATTTACATGAGTTTTCTGGTATGTTTGTATGTTATTAGATTTTCTAGTATGTTATTGGTTTCAAGTTTTCTGGTATTTGCTCTAGTTTAAGTTTCGGGTATGTGTTTATTGTTAGTGTTCTGGTATTGCAGGTTCATGTATTACTTTGTGGTATGTTTTGTGGTATTTGTTCATATGAGGTTTTTTGTTTCAAGTTTTTTGGTATTTGCTTTAGTTTAAAATTCTGGTATGTGTTTCTGGTTTGTGTTTCTGGTATTGTATGTTGATGTATTACTTTCTGGTATTTGTTCATATGAGGTTTAATGTTTTCTGGTATTAGAAGTTCTGGTATGTTATTTGTTTTATGTTGTGTCTGATCATTTTGATGTATATATTCTGGTATGTTATTTATTTCTGGTATTAGATGTTCTAGTTAGGGTTTCTCGTATTTGTTTTATTTATTAATGTTTTCTTGTATTTGTTCATATGAGGTTTTTATATTACTTTCTGGTATTTCATGTTGATGTATATATTGACATTATTTTCTGGTATGTTTACACAAGCTGCTGAGGAAAATGTTAGTCATGGACATGAAGAGTCCTATGTAAGTTGAATGTCTGATACGAGTTTCTGGTTTGTTGTTGAATGTTTTTCTTGTATTAACAATCTTATTTCCTTTACTAGTTAATGTACATATTTGATGAAAACCCAAAATACGAGGCAGCACGTATAACTGTCTTGTCTCGTGTCAATATGGTTAAATTTTTACTTGAAGGGTTGGATGCCAATGGGCAAGAATTGTTCAAGAACTCTATTTTTCATCTGTCATCTCCCTTTGTACCAATCTTAAACCTTCCAACCAATTAATACACTTCATGCTTCTGCATGAGGTTCAAACTAACCGCAAAGACTCAATGTGGTTTGCAATCAACAAAACCCTGCTTAGGTATTTATTAATTATACACCTAACCTTTTTAGTTCAATTTTGTACTCCATTCCACTTTCTATTGTTAATGTATTTCTTTCTTTTTTTGTTGTGTATTTTTGTTCATAAGGTTTGGCTTAAGCAAGTTTTCTGAAATTACCGGCCTTGAGTGTCGGTTCCATGTGTACAATGAAGAAGAAAATGTCGACATGAAGGAGTTGTTCGGCATGTCCAAGTGCAAATTGGAGCAATTGGAGGAAAAATATTCAAAGCTGAAAAAGAATGATGAAAGGAAATTCAAGATGGCTCTGCTGCTGTTTATTGAATTTGTTTTGCTTGGCAATGACAAGAAGAAGTTTGTCTCCAATCTTCCTCTATCGCTTCTGAAGGACATGGATGCCTTTAATTCTTATTCATGGGGGCGCCTTGTCTTCAATAAGACACTTGACAACCTCAGGGATTGTGAGCCAACAAAGTTTAGGGCATCCGGAAATTACTGCCTTTCTGGTTTCCCTTTGGCATTCCAGGTATGCCTCTGGTTTTCCATTTATGTGCCTCTGGTATGGTTATATTTGTTATTTTTGTTATGGTTTACGTCTCTAGTATGCTTGTTTTTCATTTATTTTCCTCTGTATAAGTAATTAGTTACCAAAAATGATACTTTTGTGATTTTATGGTATGCTTTATTGCATTAGCATTTCTGGTTGTTGATTCTTGTATTTTGTTTTAATGTATTAGATTCTGGTATGATTGTGTATGTTGTATAATTGAGTTCTGTAAAGTATTGTTTTGTTTCTGGTATGTTCTGAATTATACTATCTGGTATGATTTTACTTGCTTTCTGGTATGAGCAATTAGTTACCAAAAATATTAATTTTGTGATTTATGGTATGCTTTATTGCAATAGCATTTCTGGCATATCTTTCTAGTTTGTGTTTTATAATTGAGTCATGTTATGTATTGTGTTGTTTTTGGTATGTTCTTAAGTTTATACTTTTTGTATGAGTTTACTTGCTTTCTGGTTTTCTGATATGCATTTGTGGTTTTATTTTCTGGTATGATATTATTTTATTAGTTTTATATTATTTATTGGTTTGAGTTTCTGGTATGGTATATTCATTTGTTTCCTGTCTATATTATGCAAGATGACTGCAAATGGTGGGGGGGATGAAGTTTTGGACCCAGCTGGCTATCTTTGTCATCTTTTCTGTAATAGCCAAAAATTTAAATTTCCGTTAATACGGAATTTAACCGGATTCCGATCCGTTATCATTTTAAATAAAATAAAATAGCGGTTCCGGACGAATAACGATCTAGTTAATTGTAAATTTATTAAATAAGCGGACTGGGCCAATTAATAACTCATACATATTCAGCCGGCCCAACACTCACATGGGCCTAATTAAACAAACCCTAATTTATACTAACCTACACTAAATCATAATTAACCTAATCCTAATCTAACCCTTGCCGCTTACCTCCTACTGTACCATCTGAAACTGCAACGTTGATGCTTCATATTCCCTCTCGCAACACAGACCCGCCGCAACCACCAGCGCCGCTACCGCCTTCGACTGGAGACGCCACCGCCGAGTCTGCGCCGCCTTCAGTCGAGTCCGGTAAGCACTACTCTTTCCCTCGCTTCCTCCTCTCGTTCCGCACTCGTTGACCCGCGATTTCGCTTCGACCTGCAGTAACCTTGCAACCGGACCATCATCCTCCCCGACGCCGGAGCCAACGCAGCCGCCGCACCGCCTCGCAGCACCGGAGGCCTGGTAAGCCGCCGCTTCTCCCTCCTCGCCTTTTCTCCTTCTCAGCGTTACGATAGTAACTCGCTGCGATATTTTTTTCTCTTCGGTTTGTAGTACCGTCGTTTCCGACCACCCAGTACATCGCCGCCAGGTCGCCAGCCATCGCCACCGGACTGCAACCGGTACGAGTCTTCTCCGGTTCTCTCCTCCTGTTCCTGCGTATATTAGAATGTGAATGAAGGTGTATAGAATGTGAATTGGAAATGTATACACTGAGAGTGAAACATGAGTAATTTGCTAGTACACTGTAGGTATGTAATTTGCTAGTACACTGTAATAATACATGTAGGTATGTAACTTGCTAGTACACTGTGATACGTGTATTTATATACATATTGGAATAAAATGAATGCAGTACAATGTATACATGTATATATGATAAGAAGTAGAAGCGGAATGTTATAAAAATAAGTATCGGTTAATATAGTGTATATGTGGAGTATGAATGTATATAGGTATATACATGTACGAGTATAAGATATAGGTATGGGTATGTGAGAGTGTAGAGTATATGTGTATGTATATATGGATGTAGGAGTTTCATGATATATATAAATAGATAAGTTTAAATATGGTTTTGGAAGATATAATAATATATATGTACTGCAGTGTACTCAACGTTAGTGTATATAAATATATATACGAATAGACTAGAGATTTTGGTATGTATATATATGGGTATATATATAGGTATATATATATATAAGTACGAGTTGGGAGTTATGAATTTATGTAAAAGAGATATAAATATATATATAAATAAGTTGGGATTTCAGGTTTATATATATAAAGAAACATAAGAATATATATATACTCATGACGTAAGTGTACCTATATCCGTACAAGATGGGAAATAAAATATGTAGATATATATATATATATATATATATATATATATATATATATATATATATATATATATATATATATATATGAGTACCGAATAATTACACAATTAAATAAGTGAGTTGAGGAGAAAGGTTAAAGTATATAATATGGATAATATATGTAATAGATGGTAACCGGGAAGGAGGAAGAGTGTTATTCTTTTTCGAGTGGATTCAAGTTTGAACTGGTGACCTGTAAGTAGCTAACCGAGAGACACACAGTATGGAAACAAGTTTTAAAAGGAATAAGAAAGTTTAAGAATAAATTTGGGAAGCCTTGGGCTGAGGGTAAAATGGTCTTTTACCCTAAGAACTTGTTCTGTAATTCCTTAGCATGAGGTTGGACATCGGGATGTGATTTTGATACACATGCCTCATTTGACAGGCACTTGAGTTACACGAGTACGGATTATCTGAGGAGTGTTAGAGTGTTTTGACTCAGGTAAGTCCTTGCGACTTACTTAGCCAGTTTCTGGATATTAGTTGAGTGATAGTGGTTGTGTGTGCTTTTTACGTGTTTAATAATAATAACTTGCTAGGACGACTGTTATTATTACGTTTAAGGCCCAAGTGTATGTATAACGGGCCGTGACATCACTGCCCAGCTCTGACAGGAGACTGGGAGGTTCTCTATACCCAGACCATGCAGGTACAAGGTGAGATGCATCGGATCCATTCCTGATGGTTACACGGGGGCGGAGGCGAGGTTTGGGAATCCCTCGTGTCACAAAATAAGTATCACTAGAGTGAACGAGTAAATTAAAGCAAGATAATAAAACGGACTTGTTTGAAAGCATGTTGAGTGTTTATGTTTATCTGAGTGTGTTTGTGCTGCTATTATTCTGCTAATATTTAGATAACTAGCTAACGGTTCTTCTTGTTGTTGTTTTAGATTTACCGCAGGTTAGATCAGCAGCTGAGTGATCCGGAAGTAGTGGTCAGCCGGGTCTCCGTACTCCTTAGAGTGGGGGTTGGGGGTTGTGTTTGTCTTTCCTTTCTTGTGGTTAAGACAATTGTTCGTTTCTTTTGTTTAAGTACTTAGGCTGCTAGACAGTGTTGCATTCATTACCCTAAAAATACTATTTTTATGAATTTCGGTTTCTTTATTTGTGTCTTGTTGCAAGATCCTAGTAATGTTGTTGTCAAACTGAGGTCGGGACCCATTGTGAGGTCCTAACCAGTAATGTCCCGAATTCTGAGAATTTGGGGTGTTACAACATGGTATCAGAGCTCTAGGTTGGCAACAATGGCACTTGAAATCTTCTGAAAGACCGAATAAGTTTTAGCAGAACCCGAAAAGGGGTCTGAGTTTTAAAAAGAAAATTTTTGGTTTTAATGCATGCATAGTCTGGTTGGGAATAGAAAAGTACGGCTGACCACCACTACTACCGCGGATCTCATATGCTTAGGATGGACTTTAGGTTTTACTTTAGTTTGGACTTATTAGGTTGATAATAAGGATATGTAGTATAAATAAATATATGCCGAAGTTTAGTAGAAATTGTAGTTATGTTATGTCCTTAACGGAGATAACATAATGAGTTCTCACCCCTTTGACACAACTAAGTAGATTTTGAAGGGTGTCAACGTGAGAATTAGTATGCACATCTTATGTGCATTAGGGTAGACGTACGACGGACAACTCCTTCAAACTTGTTAAGTAACGTCGAGACGGAAAAGTGAAGACTAAAAGACAACACCAATGACGAAGACAAGAAGGGAGCCCCGAGTCAACTCAATAGGACCAAATGAAGAAAATACATGAGAGTAGTTCCGGAAAAGCGTTTGATGACCGACAAATATACGAATTGGAAGAGACAACTCATTGGTTCTTTCAAGTGTAGTGTAAAGCAACGTTACAAATAAAGCGGATATTTTCAGAAACACACATGGGCATGAAAGTCAAGGTGAAGTATAATAGCGATCCAGACAAGAGGTATTGAATCTAAGCTTACCGACGGATCAGGAGGTGAAAGTTTGAAGCTAGAAGCAGAGCGGAATATGATCACTTTCGACAAGCTACTCTCCACTACAATCAGGATGGGAAACCGAGACAATCATAAGAGTAGGAGTTGAGATAAGATACATTGTCCATCCCAATACGAAGAATCAAAGAGCCGCATGATGAAAACTTACAGTTTGCTAGAAAGTGGAAGGTAAAATTCATAAACATGGAGGTGAAGTGACTTTCTAGAAGGCACGAGAGTCCAAAGAATAAGGTTTTGACCCAGATATGGAAGACTAAAGGAGTGCAAAGATGGAAATTTACAATGGAGCTTAAGGCCGAAAGATAGATATCATAAATAGGGAGACATATTGACTTCTTCAAGATACGAAAATTTTGAAAGAAGTCCCGACGCATGTATTAAAGAGGGTAGAAGCCTTTAACGGATATAACGGATTTTCATAAACGCAATGTTACAAAACAACGAAGGGAGAAAAGTAAGTGAGAATGATTTGGGTAGACTTAAGAGTCCAACATGACCTCTCACTTAACACGGGACTCGGTTACCGACATCAACGGTTCATACAAGAGAAACCGCAAGTGAATGGAAATTTAGATCCAAGGATTTATAAAGACGTGTCTACAAGCTATCGGGAAGAATTGATAAACCGCTATAGTTGGCATATGAGTAACACAACTGCACTCGGGCAAAGTGATCAAATAGAGAGAAAGAAAGGGATAGATCGTGGAAGGAGCTAAAGGTGTATACACGGATAAACTTGAATGAACAACTTTTCACCCAATATATCCACATCGAGGTAAATAGAAGACAAGTAAGTCTATGATCTTGTAGAAGATCAACTATAGACTATCTAGTAACAACTGAGGATTTACGTATATGGGAGACTATGGAGGACTAGTCGGAAGATAATACCAGTGGAATTATAGGAGAAAATGATTGGTATATAGAGGATCTCTACAAGAGATCAACGGTGACAATGGTGAAGTTTAAACGATACAAGTACTAATACCTTAATAGTAACATAGAACGAGTTCAAACCAGTAACTTTAGGTTAAGAAGTTAAGGAGAAGATTTGGACGGTCGGAAATTGACTCCTTAGATCATTAAAGAGGTAAAGGAAATGGTTGTGAGCAGTTGCCTGCCTACGGGCTAAGAAAAGAGTGATCAAAGTAAGGATGGATGTGTAAAAAGGACTAGAAGAGTAAGAAGAAACTGGTGAATTTGACCATATCCTACGTCAATCAAGACAGGGGGTTCTTAACATTCCACACAAATAGGAATGATGGTGCCCGACTCCCCGAGAGTTTCAAAGGGAGCCTTTGTGACTAAAGACGTAACACGGAATAACTAGAGTTAGAGAGGCGGCACATTTTCGACTTAGTGTCGTGGTGGTTTGTCTTGTCGAGTGGGAGGTAGTTGTAGGTAGAGTATACACTTTGGGTTGAATAGACATGAGAAAGAGTAATATTGAAGGACTAAAGGTTGTTATACGGATCCGATGTCACGTCAGTAAGATAGATACCGAGAAGTGTTTATATAAGAGCTTAGGAAGAAATGGTGGTATTCTAATGCAAATTCAATTTAATCGTGATAACTCAGTGATATGTAGATGGGTGAGTAGTTGTGAAACCGCGTACTCATAGGGGGGTAAAGATTTATAGAAGATGAAGCGACACGAGCATAAGGACAACATAATAAATGCGAGTCGAAAACTTTGATTTTGATTAAAATCGTATACAACTGAGGTTTCTTATGCAAACGGTACCGATAGGTGTTTAATAAAAGTCATACACATCGGACCGATAGCGCTCGGATGGATAAAGTGTAAACCCACAGGATAACTTGACCAGTAAGAAGGTAAGTCATGTATCAAAAGGCGGGGCTCGCTAAATTGGAATAGAATATTGAGATGAGGATACCTTTGAAGAATCTATGCAAGAGTACAACGTAATTGAAGTTCTAACAAGAAATGGGCAGTAATGATCAATTTAAACTTGAGACCGATTCAGGGGAGGAAATTGTTATAAGACGAGTCACTTAGTAGAAGAGTTCACAAGACAAGCTGGAGAGACCAAAAGAGATAAGATGTCGACCCGGATATGAAGGTCTAAGGTGCATGGAAGGGATACCTACAATGGAGTGTAGATGCAAATGTAGACTTTACAAGTGTGGAGAGGTTTTAACCTCCTCAAAAATACAGGAATTTGAAAGAAATCGCAATATCAGTATCAAAGAGTTGAAGCCCTGTAGCGGAAACAACGGAGTATCATGAAGGCAATGTTGCCGGTAACACCAACGAAGGAATGTATATATGAGAACGGCCTTGGTGGACTCGAAAGTCCAAGGTAACCCCAATTATCACGGGACCTAAGTCATCAAAACCGACGGTCCATGCAAGGGGAACTGCAAGGGGATGATAATTAAAATCATCAGAACTACAAAGACAATTACCAGCTATCGTTGAAGACTTGGAATGACTATTTTGGTCAAGATGAATGACCCAATTGAGCTCGAGAAGTAGAGTTAGCCTAAGGAAACAGAAGTGTGGAAGATAAAAGCGAATTAGCGAAGCATGGAAGGATTAAGCGAGCAAATGATTCTCACAAAGAAGTTAACGCCATTATAGGTATGAGAAGAGTAAGTCCGGGATATTGAGATAAGCCAATTATAGACTGACCGACATCAACTGAGGACGTGCAAGTGATGGCTGGTACTGACGAGTAGATATCGTTAAAAAGAGACATTAGTGACTGCGGATTTAAGAAGTAACTTAACCGATGCCTTAGAGGATTCCCCAAGTAGGCAACGACAACCTTATGGGGTAATCTAAGAATATGAAGAGAAAACGAGTTAGAGGTTGCTTACTGGTTGGTTAAGAACAGACTACGGTTGAGTAAGAGAGTAAGCGTCGGTTTGAAGAGGATCTTGCTAGTATTAGAAGGGAAGTATATGCGGAAGTGAGTAAATCATGTCGACCCTCAGAAATACGCCATTGTGACTAATGAGTGTTACACCAGAAGCGTGGTAGACCCATAACCCACAGATGAAGAAAATAAATGTTAGGTGAACTCTGATTTCAAATTAAGGAATTAGAGATCTATATGAAAAGGTCCACTTGGGTGTGTGGTTTGTTTTGAGTTATATAAATTTGGAAGCTTGACAGGAAATAGGTGATGAGGTATTATTTGAGAAACGGTCCAACTGAGTCGTATTAGGGAGAAAAGACCAAAGGAGTGGTCTTACAAAGAGCGTTAACCACCTATTAGAATGTCGGGAGATGTCTCAGATCCTTGTTTCAGAATTTATGGACGGGATCTTTCGAAAAGTCGAGAGCAAATGGATTCAATAGAAGGAAGGAAGTTTTATTGTTATTTTAGTAGTCGCCAAAAGATTTAGAGGTGAGTTTAGAAAGGGAACCGTTGATTTATATAAACTGATTGAGTTCGATTGACACTATTACCCATACTAGAGGTTGTACACCCACCGTTCCCCATGTCTCAGTGAGAGAGTACTCACCGGAGGAGAGTCACGTCATCAACTCTAAGAATCAGACTGTTGAGCCTGATCATACAATTGTAGAATACCCAGTAGCTGTCCTGGAGCGCAGTATCAGACGTCTCCGGTTCAAGGAGATACCTATGTTGAGGATTCAGTGGTCTAGACGAGGAGCTGATGAGGCCACTTGGGAGACCGAGGAGAGTATTAGCCGCAATTATCTCGAGTTCTTGCGGGGTTAGGTGTCACTTTTGTATCGACGAGTTAGAACTCGGATGTTGTGTTGTTTGACCTTTCAGGTTTTTATTTTGATCTGAGTGATTACGTTTTATGTGATACATGTCTGTTTTTGGATGTTTGAGTAATTGTGTAGTAGCAACGAAAATGTCGAGAAAACTAAAATATACCAAAGGAAATGTGTAATTAAGAGAATCATCTTAAGTTTCGGGACGAAACTTCTTTTAAGAGGGCACTGATGTAATAGCCAAAAATTTAAATTTCCGTTAATACGGAATTTAACCGGATTCCGATCCGTTATCATTTTAAATAAAATAAAATAGCGGTTCCGGACGAATAACGATCTAGTTAATTGTAAATTTATTAAATAAGCGGACTGGGCCAATTAATAACTCATACATATTCAGCCGGCCCAACACTCACATGGGCCTAATTAAACAAACCCTAATTTATACTAACCTACACTAAATCATAATTAACCTAATCCTAATCTAACCCTTGCCGCTTACCTCCTACTGTACCATCTGAAACTGCAACGTTGATGCTTCATATTCCCTCTCGCAACACAGACCCGCCGCAACCACCAGCGCCGCTACCGCCTTCGACTGGAGACGCCACCGCCGAGTCTGCGCCGCCTTCAGTCGAGTCCGGTAAGCACTACTCTTTCCCTCGCTTCCTCCTCTCGTTCCGCACTCGTTGACCCGCGATTTCGCTTCGACCTGCAGTAACCTTGCAACCGGACCATCATCCTCCCCGACGCCGGAGCCAACGCAGCCGCCGCACCGCCTCGCAGCACCGGAGGCCTGGTAAGCCGCCGCTTCTCCCTCCTCGCCTTTTCTCCTTCTCAGCGTTACGATAGTAACTCGCTGCGATATTTTTTTCTCTTCGGTTTGTAGTACCGTCGTTTCCGACCACCCAGTACATCGCCGCCAGGTCGCCAGCCATCGCCACCGGACTGCAGCCGGTACGAGTCTTCTCCGGTTCTCTCCTCCTGTTCCTGCGTATATTAGAATGTGAATGAAGGTGTATAGAATGTGAATTGGAAATGTATACACTGAGAGTGAAACATGAGTAATTTGCTAGTACACTGTAGGTATGTAATTTGCTAGTACACTGTAATAATACATGTAGGTATGTAACTTGCTAGTACACTGTGATACGTGTATTTATATACATATTGGAATAAAATGAATGCAGTACAATGTATACATGTATATATGATAAGAAGTAGAAGCGGAATGTTATAAAAATAAGTATCGGTTAATATAGTGTATATGTGGAGTATGAATGTATATAGGTATATACATGTACGAGTATAAGATATAGGTATGGGTATGTGAGAGTGTAGAGTATATGTGTATGTATATATGGATGTAGGAGTTTCATGATATATATAAATAGATAAGTTTAAATATGGTTTTGGAAGATATAATAATATATATGTACTGCAGTGTACTCAACGTTAGTGTATATAAATATATATACGAATAGACTAGAGATTTTGGTATGTATATATATGGGTATATATATAGGTATATATATATATATAAGTACGAGTTGGGAGTTATGAATTTATGTAAAAGAGATATAAATATATATATAAATAAGTTGGGATTTCAGGTTTATATATATAAAGAAACATAAGAATATATATATACTCATGACGTAAGTGTACCTATATCCGTACAAGATGGGAAATAAAATATGTAGATATATATATATATATATATATATATATATATATATATATATATATATATATATATATATATATATATGAGTACCGAATAATTACACAATTAAATAAGTGAGTTGAGGAGAAAGGTTAAAGTATATAATATGGATAATATATGTAATAGATGGTAACCGGGAAGGAGGAAGAGTGTTATTCTTTTTCGAGTGGATTCAAGTTTGAACTGGTGACCTGTAAGTAGCTAACCGAGAGACACACAGTATGGAAACAAGTTTTAAAAGGAATAAGAAAGTTTAAGAATAAATTTGGGAAGCCTTGGGCTGAGGGTAAAATGGTCTTTTACCCTAAGAACTTGTTCTGTAATTCCTTAGCATGAGGTTGGACATCGGGATGTGATTTTGATACACATGCCTCATTTGACAGGCACTTGAGTTACACGAGTACGGATTATCTGAGGAGTGTTAGAGTGTTTTGACTCAGGTAAGTCCTTGCGACTTACTTAGCCAGTTTCTGGATATTAGTTGAGTGATAGTGGTTGTGTGTGCTTTTTACGTGTTTAATAATAATAACTTGCTAGGACGACTGTTATTATTACGTTTAAGGCCCAAGTGTATGTATAACGGGCCGTGACATCACTGCCCAGCTCTGACAGGAGACTGGGAGGTTCTCTATACCCAGACCATGCAGGTACAAGGTGAGATGCATCGGATCCATTCCTGATGGTTACACGGGGGCGGAGGCGAGGTTTGGGAATCCCTCGTGTCACAAAATAAGTATCACTAGAGTGAACGAGTAAATTAAAGCAAGATAATAAAACGGACTTGTTTGAAAGCATGTTGAGTGTTTATGTTTATCTGAGTGTGTTTGTGCTGCTATTATTCTGCTAATATTTAGATAACTAGCTAACGGTTCTTCTTGTTGTTGTTTTAGATTTACCGCAGGTTAGATCAGCAGCTGAGTGATCCGGAAGTAGTGGTCAGCCGGGTCTCCGTACTCCTTAGAGTGGGGGTTGGGGGTTGTGTTTGTCTTTCCTTTCTTGTGGTTAAGACAATTGTTCGTTTCTTTTGTTTAAGTACTTAGGCTGCTAGACAGTGTTGCATTCATTACCCTAAAAATACTATTTTTATGAATTTCGGTTTCTTTATTTGTGTCTTGTTGCAAGATCCTAGTAATGTTGTTGTCAAACTGAGGTCGGGACCCATTGTGAGGTCCTAACCAGTAATGTCCCGAATTCTGAGAATTTGGGGTGTTACAACATGGTATCAGAGCTCTAGGTTGGCAACAATGGCACTTGAAATCTTCTGAAAGACCGAATAAGTTTTAGCAGAACCCGAAAAGGGGTCTGAGTTTTAAAAAGAAAATTTTTGGTTTTAATGCATGCATAGTCTGGTTGGGAATAGAAAAGTACGGCTGACCACCACTACTACCGCGGATCTCATATGCTTAGGATGGACTTTAGGTTTTACTTTAGTTTGGACTTATTAGGTTGATAATAAGGATATGTAGTATAAATAAATATATGCCGAAGTTTAGTAGAAATTGTAGTTATGTTATGTCCTTAACGGAGATAACATAATGAGTTCTCACCCCTTTGACACAACTAAGTAGATTTTGAAGGGTGTCAACGTGAGAATTAGTATGCACATCTTATGTGCATTAGGGTAGACGTACGACGGACAACTCCTTCAAACTTGTTAAGTAACGTCGAGACGGAAAAGTGAAGACTAAAAGACAACACCAATGACGAAGACAAGAAGGGAGCCCCGAGTCAACTCAATAGGACCAAATGAAGAAAATACATGAGAGTAGTTCCGGAAAAGCGTTTGATGACCGACAAATATACGAATTGGAAGAGACAACTCATTGGTTCTTTCAAGTGTAGTGTAAAGCAACGTTACAAATAAAGCGGATATTTTCAGAAACACACATGGGCATGAAAGTCAAGGTGAAGTATAATAGCGATCCAGACAAGAGGTATTGAATCTAAGCTTACCGACGGATCAGGAGGTGAAAGTTTGAAGCTAGAAGCAGAGCGGAATATGATCACTTTCGACAAGCTACTCTCCACTACAATCAGGATGGGAAACCGAGACAATCATAAGAGTAGGAGTTGAGATAAGATACATTGTCCATCCCAATACGAAGAATCAAAGAGCCGCATGATGAAAACTTACAGTTTGCTAGAAAGTGGAAGGTAAAATTCATAAACATGGAGGTGAAGTGACTTTCTAGAAGGCACGAGAGTCCAAAGAATAAGGTTTTGACCCAGATATGGAAGACTAAAGGAGTGCAAAGATGGAAATTTACAATGGAGCTTAAGGCCGAAAGATAGATATCATAAATAGGGAGACATATTGACTTCTTCAAGATACGAAAATTTTGAAAGAAGTCCCGACGCATGTATTAAAGAGGGTAGAAGCCTTTAACGGATATAACGGATTTTCATAAACGCAATGTTACAAAACAACGAAGGGAGAAAAGTAAGTGAGAATGATTTGGGTAGACTTAAGAGTCCAACATGACCTCTCACTTAACACGGGACTCGGTTACCGACATCAACGGTTCATACAAGAGAAACCGCAAGTGAATGGAAATTTAGATCCAAGGATTTATAAAGACGTGTCTACAAGCTATCGGGAAGAATTGATAAACCGCTATAGTTGGCATATGAGTAACACAACTGCACTCGGGCAAAGTGATCAAATAGAGAGAAAGAAAGGGATAGATCGTGGAAGGAGCTAAAGGTGTATACACGGATAAACTTGAATGAACAACTTTTCACCCAATATATCCACATCGAGGTAAATAGAAGACAAGTAAGTCTATGATCTTGTAGAAGATCAACTATAGACTATCTAGTAACAACTGAGGATTTACGTATATGGGAGACTATGGAGGACTAGTCGGAAGATAATACCAGTGGAATTATAGGAGAAAATGATTGGTATATAGAGGATCTCTACAAGAGATCAACGGTGACAATGGTGAAGTTTAAACGATACAAGTACTAATACCTTAATAGTAACATAGAACGAGTTCAAACCAGTAACTTTAGGTTAAGAAGTTAAGGAGAAGATTTGGACGGTCGGAAATTGACTCCTTAGATCATTAAAGAGGTAAAGGAAATGGTTGTGAGCAGTTGCCTGCCTACGGGCTAAGAAAAGAGTGATCAAAGTAAGGATGGATGTGTAAAAAGGACTAGAAGAGTAAGAAGAAACTGGTGAATTTGACCATATCCTACGTCAATCAAGACAGGGGGTTCTTAACATTCCACACAAATAGGAATGATGGTGCCCGACTCCCCGAGAGTTTCAAAGGGAGCCTTTGTGACTAAAGACGTAACACGGAATAACTAGAGTTAGAGAGGCGGCACATTTTCGACTTAGTGTCGTGGTGGTTTGTCTTGTCGAGTGGGAGGTAGTTGTAGGTAGAGTATACACTTTGGGTTGAATAGACATGAGAAAGAGTAATATTGAAGGACTAAAGGTTGTTATACGGATCCGATGTCACGTCAGTAAGATAGATACCGAGAAGTGTTTATATAAGAGCTTAGGAAGAAATGGTGGTATTCTAATGCAAATTCAATTTAATCGTGATAACTCAGTGATATGTAGATGGGTGAGTAGTTGTGAAACCGCGTACTCATAGGGGGGTAAAGATTTATAGAAGATGAAGCGACACGAGCATAAGGACAACATAATAAATGCGAGTCGAAAACTTTGATTTTGATTAAAATCGTATACAACTGAGGTTTCTTATGCAAACGGTACCGATAGGTGTTTAATAAAAGTCATACACATCGGACCGATAGCGCTCGGATGGATAAAGTGTAAACCCACAGGATAACTTGACCAGTAAGAAGGTAAGTCATGTATCAAAAGGCGGGGCTCGCTAAATTGGAATAGAATATTGAGATGAGGATACCTTTGAAGAATCTATGCAAGAGTACAACGTAATTGAAGTTCTAACAAGAAATGGGCAGTAATGATCAATTTAAACTTGAGACCGATTCAGGGGAGGAAATTGTTATAAGACGAGTCACTTAGTAGAAGAGTTCACAAGACAAGCTGGAGAGACCAAAAGAGATAAGATGTCGACCCGGATATGAAGGTCTAAGGTGCATGGAAGGGATACCTACAATGGAGTGTAGATGCAAATGTAGACTTTACAAGTGTGGAGAGGTTTTAACCTCCTCAAAAATACAGGAATTTGAAAGAAATCGCAATATCAGTATCAAAGAGTTGAAGCCCTGTAGCGGAAACAACGGAGTATCATGAAGGCAATGTTGCCGGTAACACCAACGAAGGAATGTATATATGAGAACGGCCTTGGTGGACTCGAAAGTCCAAGGTAACCCCAATTATCACGGGACCTAATTCATCAAAACCGACGGTCCATGCAAGGGGAACTGCAAGGGGATGATAATTAAAATCATCAGAACTACAAAGACAATTACCAGCTATCGTTGAAGACTTGGAATGACTATTTTGGTCAAGATGAATGACCCAATTGAGCTCGAGAAGTAGAGTTAGCCTAAGGAAACAGAAGTGTGGAAGATAAAAGCGAATTAGCGAAGCATGGAAGGATTAAGCGAGCAAATGATTCTCACAAAGAAGTTAACGCCATTATAGGTATGAGAAGAGTAAGTCCGGGATATTGAGATAAGCCAATTATAGACTGACCGACATCAACTGAGGACGTGCAAGTGATGGCTGGTACTGACGAGTAGATATCGTTAAAAAGAGACATTAGTGACTGCGGATTTAAGAAGTAACTTAACCGATGCCTTAGAGGATTCCCCAAGTAGGCAACGACAACCTTATGGGGTAATCTAAGAATATGAAGAGAAAACGAGTTAGAGGTTGCTTACTGGTTGGTTAAGAACAGACTACGGTTGAGTAAGAGAGTAAGCGTCGGTTTGAAGAGGATCTTGCTAGTATTAGAAGGGAAGTATATGCGGAAGTGAGTAAATCATGTCGACCCTCAGAAATACGCCATTGTGACTAATGAGTGTTACACCAGAAGCGTGGTAGACCCATAACCCACAGATGAAGAAAATAAATGTTAGGTGAACTCTGATTTCAAATTAAGGAATTAGAGATCTATATGAAAAGGTCCACTTGGGTGTGTGGTTTGTTTTGAGTTATATAAATTTGGAAGCTTGACAGGAAATAGGTGATGAGGTATTATTTGAGAAACGGTCCAACTGAGTCGTATTAGGGAGAAAAGACCAAAGGAGTGGTCTTACAAAGAGCGTTAACCACCTATTAGAATGTCGGGAGATGTCTCAGATCCTTGTTTCAGAATTTATGGACGGGATCTTTCGAAAAGTCGAGAGCAAATGGATTCAATAGAAGGAAGGAAGTTTTATTGTTATTTTAGTAGTCGCCAAAAGATTTAGAGGTGAGTTTAGAAAGGGAACCGTTGATTTATATAAACTGATTGAGTTCGATTGACACTATTACCCATACTAGAGGTTGTACACCCACCGTTCCCCATGTCTCAGTGAGAGAGTACTCACCGGAGGAGAGTCACGTCATCAACTCTAAGAATCAGACTGTTGAGCCTGATCATACAATTGTAGAATACCCAGTAGCTGTCCTGGAGCGCAGTATCAGACGTCTCCGGTTCAAGGAGATACCTATGTTGAGGATTCAGTGGTCTAGACGAGGAGCTGATGAGGCCACTTGGGAGACCGAGGAGAGTATTAGCCGCAATTATCTCGAGTTCTTGCGGGGTTAGGTGTCACTTTTGTATCGACGAGTTAGAACTCGGATGTTGTGTTGTTTGACCTTTCAGGTTTTTATTTTGATCTGAGTGATTACGTTTTATGTGATACATGTCTGTTTTTGGATGTTTGAGTAATTGTGTAGTAGCAACGAAAATGTCGAGAAAACTAAAATATACCAAAGGAAATGTGTAATTAAGAGAATCATCTTAAGTTTCGGGACGAAACTTCTTTTAAGAGGGCACTGATGTAATAGCCAAAAATTTAAATTTCCGTTAATACGGAATTTAACCGGATTCCGATCCGTTATCATTTTAAATAAAATAAAATAGCGGTTCCGGACGAATAACGATCTAGTTAATTGTAAATTTATTAAATAAGCGGACTGGGCCAATTAATAACTCATACATATTCAGCCGGCCCAACACTCACATGGGCCTAATTAAACAAACCCTAATTTATACTAACCTACACTAAATCATAATTAACCTAATCCTAATCTAACCCTTGCCGCTTACCTCCTACTGTACCATCTGAAACTGCAACGTTGATGCTTCATATTCCCTCTCGCAACACAGACCCGCCGCAACCACCAGCGCCGCTACCGCCTTCGACTGGAGACGCCACCGCCGAGTCTGCGCCGCCTTCAGTCGAGTCCGGTAAGCACTACTCTTTCCCTCGCTTCCTCCTCTCGTTCCGCACTCGTTGACCCGCGATTTCGCTTCGACCTGCAGTAACCTTGCAACCGGACCATCATCCTCCCCGACGCCGGAGCCAACGCAGCCGCCGCACCGCCTCGCAGCACCGGAGGCCTGGTAAGCCGCCGCTTCTCCCTCCTCGCCTTTTCTCCTTCTCAGCGTTACGATAGTAACTCGCTGCGATATTTTTTTCTCTTCGGTTTGTAGTACCGTCGTTTCCGACCACCCAGTACATCGCCGCCAGGTCGCCAGCCATCGCCACCGGACTGCAGCCGGTACGAGTCTTCTCCGGTTCTCTCCTCCTGTTCCTGCGTATATTAGAATGTGAATGAAGGTGTATAGAATGTGAATTGGAAATGTATACACTGAGAGTGAAACATGAGTAATTTGCTAGTACACTGTAGGTATGTAATTTGCTAGTACACTGTAATAATACATGTAGGTATGTAACTTGCTAGTACACTGTGATACGTGTATTTATATACATATTGGAATAAAATGAATGCAGTACAATGTATACATGTATATATGATAAGAAGTAGAAGCGGAATGTTATAAAAATAAGTATCGGTTAATATAGTGTATATGTGGAGTATGAATGTATATAGGTATATACATGTACGAGTATAAGATATAGGTATGGGTATGTGAGAGTGTAGAGTATATGTGTATGTATATATGGATGTAGGAGTTTCATGATATATATAAATAGATAAGTTTAAATATGGTTTTGGAAGATATAATAATATATATGTACTGCAGTGTACTCAACGTTAGTGTATATAAATATATATACGAATAGACTAGAGATTTTGGTATGTATATATATGGGTATATATATAGGTATATATATATATATAAGTACGAGTTGGGAGTTATGAATTTATGTAAAAGAGATATAAATATATATATAAATAAGTTGGGATTTCAGGTTTATATATATAAAGAAACATAAGAATATATATATACTCATGACGTAAGTGTACCTATATCCGTACAAGATGGGAAATAAAATATGTAGATATATATATATATATATATATATATATATATATATATATATATATATATATATATATATATATATATGAGTACCGAATAATTACACAATTAAATAAGTGAGTTGAGGAGAAAGGTTAAAGTATATAATATGGATAATATATGTAATAGATGGTAACCGGGAAGGAGGAAGAGTGTTATTCTTTTTCGAGTGGATTCAAGTTTGAACTGGTGACCTGTAAGTAGCTAACCGAGAGACACACAGTATGGAAACAAGTTTTAAAAGGAATAAGAAAGTTTAAGAATAAATTTGGGAAGCCTTGGGCTGAGGGTAAAATGGTCTTTTACCCTAAGAACTTGTTCTGTAATTCCTTAGCATGAGGTTGGACATCGGGATGTGATTTTGATACACATGCCTCATTTGACAGGCACTTGAGTTACACGAGTACGGACTATCTGAGGAGTGTTAGAGTGTTTTGACTCAGGTAAGTCCTTGCGACTTACTTAGCCAGTTTCTGGATATTAGTTGAGTGATAGTGGTTGTGTGTGCTTTTTACGTGTTTAATAATAATAACTTGCTAGGACGACTGTTATTATTACGTTTAAGGCCCAAGTGTATGTATAACGGGCCGTGACATCACTGCCCAGCTCTGACAGGAGACTGGGAGGTTCTCTATACCCAGACCATGCAGGTACAAGGTGAGATGCATCGGATCCATTCCTGATGGTTACACGGGGGCGGAGGCGAGGTTTGGGAATCCCTCGTGTCACAAAATAAGTATCACTAGAGTGAACGAGTAAATTAAAGCAAGATAATAAAACGGACTTGTTTGAAAGCATGTTGAGTGTTTATGTTTATCTGAGTGTGTTTGTGCTGCTATTATTCTGCTAATATTTAGATAACTAGCTAACGGTTCTTCTTGTTGTTGTTTTAGATTTACCGCAGGTTAGATCAGCAGCTGAGTGATCCGGAAGTAGTGGTCAGCCGGGTCTCCGTACTCCTTAGAGTGGGGGTTGGGGGTTGTGTTTGTCTTTCCTTTCTTGTGGTTAAGACAATTGTTCGTTTCTTTTGTTTAAGTACTTAGGCTGCTAGACAGTGTTGCATTCATTACCCTAAAAATACTATTTTTATGAATTTCGGTTTCTTTATTTGTGTCTTGTTGCAAGATCCTAGTAATGTTGTTGTCAAACTGAGGTCGGGACCCATTGTGAGGTCCTAACCAGTAATGTCCCGAATTCTGAGAATTTGGGGTGTTACAACATGGTATCAGAGCTCTAGGTTGGCAACAATGGCACTTGAAATCTTCTGAAAGACCGAATAAGTTTTAGCAGAACCCGAAAAGGGGTCTGAGTTTTAAAAAGAAAATTTTTGGTTTTAATGCATGCATAGTCTGGTTGGGAATAGAAAAGTACGGCTGACCACCACTACTACCGCGGATCTCATATGCTTAGGATGGACTTTAGGTTTTACTTTAGTTTGGACTTATTAGGTTGATAATAAGGATATGTAGTATAAATAAATATATGCCGAAGTTTAGTAGAAATTGTAGTTATGTTATGTCCTTAACGGAGATAACATAATGAGTTCTCACCCCTTTGACACAACTAAGTAGATTTTGAAGGGTGTCAACGTGAGAATTAGTATGCACATCTTATGTGCATTAGGGTAGACGTACGACGGACAACTCCTTCAAACTTGTTAAGTAACGTCGAGACGGAAAAGTGAAGACTAAAAGACAACACCAATGACGAAGACAAGAAGGGAGCCCCGAGTCAACTCAATAGGACCAAATGAAGAAAATACATGAGAGTAGTTCCGGAAAAGCGTTTGATGACCGACAAATATACGAATTGGAAGAGACAACTCATTGGTTCTTTCAAGTGTAGTGTAAAGCAACGTTACAAATAAAGCGGATATTTTCAGAAACACACATGGGCATGAAAGTCAAGGTGAAGTATAATAGCGATCCAGACAAGAGGTATTGAATCTAAGCTTACCGACGGATCAGGAGGTGAAAGTTTGAAGCTAGAAGCAGAGCGGAATATGATCACTTTCGACAAGCTACTCTCCACTACAATCAGGATGGGAAACCGAGACAATCATAAGAGTAGGAGTTGAGATAAGATACATTGTCCATCCCAATACGAAGAATCAAAGAGCCGCATGATGAAAACTTACAGTTTGCTAGAAAGTGGAAGGTAAAATTCATAAACATGGAGGTGAAGTGACTTTCTAGAAGGCACGAGAGTCCAAAGAATAAGGTTTTGACCCAGATATGGAAGACTAAAGGAGTGCAAAGATGGAAATTTACAATGGAGCTTAAGGCCGAAAGATAGATATCATAAATAGGGAGACATATTGACTTCTTCAAGATACGAAAATTTTGAAAGAAGTCCCGACGCATGTATTAAAGAGGGTAGAAGCCTTTAACGGATATAACGGATTTTCATAAACGCAATGTTACAAAACAACGAAGGGAGAAAAGTAAGTGAGAATGATTTGGGTAGACTTAAGAGTCCAACATGACCTCTCACTTAACACGGGACTCGGTTACCGACATCAACGGTTCATACAAGAGAAACCGCAAGTGAATGGAAATTTAGATCCAAGGATTTATAAAGACGTGTCTACAAGCTATCGGGAAGAATTGATAAACCGCTATAGTTGGCATATGAGTAACACAACTGCACTCGGGCAAAGTGATCAAATAGAGAGAAAGAAAGGGATAGATCGTGGAAGGAGCTAAAGGTGTATACACGGATAAACTTGAATGAACAACTTTTCACCCAATATATCCACATCGAGGTAAATAGAAGACAAGTAAGTCTATGATCTTGTAGAAGATCAACTATAGACTATCTAGTAACAACTGAGGATTTACGTATATGGGAGACTATGGAGGACTAGTCGGAAGATAATACCAGTGGAATTATAGGAGAAAATGATTGGTATATAGAGGATCTCTACAAGAGATCAACGGTGACAATGGTGAAGTTTAAACGATACAAGTACTAATACCTTAATAGTAACATAGAACGAGTTCAAACCAGTAACTTTAGGTTAAGAAGTTAAGGAGAAGATTTGGACGGTCGGAAATTGACTCCTTAGATCATTAAAGAGGTAAAGGAAATGGTTGTGAGCAGTTGCCTGCCTACGGGCTAAGAAAAGAGTGATCAAAGTAAGGATGGATGTGTAAAAAGGACTAGAAGAGTAAGAAGAAACTGGTGAATTTGACCATATCCTACGTCAATCAAGACAGGGGGTTCTTAACATTCCACACAAATAGGAATGATGGTGCCCGACTCCCCGAGAGTTTCAAAGGGAGCCTTTGTGACTAAAGACGTAACACGGAATAACTAGAGTTAGAGAGGCGGCACATTTTCGACTTAGTGTCGTGGTGGTTTGTCTTGTCGAGTGGGAGGTAGTTGTAGGTAGAGTATACACTTTGGGTTGAATAGACATGAGAAAGAGTAATATTGAAGGACTAAAGGTTGTTATACGGATCCGATGTCACGTCAGTAAGATAGATACCGAGAAGTGTTTATATAAGAGCTTAGGAAGAAATGGTGGTATTCTAATGCAAATTCAATTTAATCGTGATAACTCAGTGATATGTAGATGGGTGAGTAGTTGTGAAACCGCGTACTCATAGGGGGGTAAAGATTTATAGAAGATGAAGCGACACGAGCATAAGGACAACATAATAAATGCGAGTCGAAAACTTTGATTTTGATTAAAATCGTATACAACTGAGGTTTCTTATGCAAACGGTACCGATAGGTGTTTAATAAAAGTCATACACATCGGACCGATAGCGCTCGGATGGATAAAGTGTAAACCCACAGGATAACTTGACCAGTAAGAAGGTAAGTCATGTATCAAAAGGCGGGGCTCGCTAAATTGGAATAGAATATTGAGATGAGGATACCTTTGAAGAATCTATGCAAGAGTACAACGTAATTGAAGTTCTAACAAGAAATGGGCAGTAATGATCAATTTAAACTTGAGACCGATTCAGGGGAGGAAATTGTTATAAGACGAGTCACTTAGTAGAAGAGTTCACAAGACAAGCTGGAGAGACCAAAAGAGATAAGATGTCGACCCGGATATGAAGGTCTAAGGTGCATGGAAGGGATACCTACAATGGAGTGTAGATGCAAATGTAGACTTTACAAGTGTGGAGAGGTTTTAACCTCCTCAAAAATACAGGAATTTGAAAGAAATCGCAATATCAGTATCAAAGAGTTGAAGCCCTGTAGCGGAAACAACGGAGTATCATGAAGGCAATGTTGCCGGTAACACCAACGAAGGAATGTATATATGAGAACGGCCTTGGTGGACTCGAAAGTCCAAGGTAACCCCAATTATCACGGGACCTAATTCATCAAAACCGACGGTCCATGCAAGGGGAACTGCAAGGGGATGATAATTAAAATCATCAGAACTACAAAGACAATTACCAGCTATCGTTGAAGACTTGGAATGACTATTTTGGTCAAGATGAATGACCCAATTGAGCTCGAGAAGTAGAGTTAGCCTAAGGAAACAGAAGTGTGGAAGATAAAAGCGAATTAGCGAAGCATGGAAGGATTAAGCGAGCAAATGATTCTCACAAAGAAGTTAACGCCATTATAGGTATGAGAAGAGTAAGTCCGGGATATTGAGATAAGCCAATTATAGACTGACCGACATCAACTGAGGACGTGCAAGTGATGGCTGGTACTGACGAGTAGATATCGTTAAAAAGAGACATTAGTGACTGCGGATTTAAGAAGTAACTTAACCGATGCCTTAGAGGATTCCCCAAGTAGGCAACGACAACCTTATGGGGTAATCTAAGAATATGAAGAGAAAACGAGTTAGAGGTTGCTTACTGGTTGGTTAAGAACAGACTACGGTTGAGTAAGAGAGTAAGCGTCGGTTTGAAGAGGATCTTGCTAGTATTAGAAGGGAAGTATATGCGGAAGTGAGTAAATCATGTCGACCCTCAGAAATACGCCATTGTGACTAATGAGTGTTACACCAGAAGCGTGGTAGACCCATAACCCACAGATGAAGAAAATAAATGTTAGGTGAACTCTGATTTCAAATTAAGGAATTAGAGATCTATATGAAAAGGTCCACTTGGGTGTGTGGTTTGTTTTGAGTTATATAAATTTGGAAGCTTGACAGGAAATAGGTGATGAGGTATTATTTGAGAAACGGTCCAACTGAGTCGTATTAGGGAGAAAAGACCAAAGGAGTGGTCTTACAAAGAGCGTTAACCACCTATTAGAATGTCGGGAGATGTCTCAGATCCTTGTTTCAGAATTTATGGACGGGATCTTTCGAAAAGTCGAGAGCAAATGGATTCAATAGAAGGAAGGAAGTTTTATTGTTATTTTAGTAGTCGCCAAAAGATTTAGAGGTGAGTTTAGAAAGGGAACCGTTGATTTATATAAACTGATTGAGTTCGATTGACACTATTACCCATACTAGAGGTTTCTTTATTGTGTCTTGTTGCAAGATCCTAGTAATGTTGTTGTCAAACTGAGGTCGGGACCCATTGTGAGGTCCTAACCAGTAATGTCCCGAATTCTGAGAATTTGGGGTGTTACATTTTCAAAGTAGGGTTTCACGATGTACGTGTATCCAGGCCTGGAGGGCATGATGTCAAGGCTATCAAGGAAGTCCCAAAGAAGGAGGAATCCGAGAGTGATGACTTTGCTACTCCTCCTCCTCCTCCTCCTCCTCGTCATATTTTGAGGTTGCCAAGACCACAAAAGGTTGTCAAGAAAGAAGATGTCCCAAAGAAAAGGAAAATTGAAGAGGGAAGGAAAAGGTATCTCAATACATTTCATACTCAATCTATATTTTAATAATGTTGCATTAGTTTCTATTATACTAGTCTCTTTAGTTTTATTATATGATTGCTTTTTTGCTTTCTGGTATGTGTCTGTTAGTTTCTGGTATGCTTCTAATATAAATTCTGGTATTAGTTTCTGTTTTAGTTTTCTAGTATGAATGCTTTGTTACTTTCTGGTACGTGTCTTTTTGTTTCTGGTTTTTGTTTTATGTTAATTATGATATAAGTTTTTTCTTACATTCTTGTATTAGATTTAATATGTTTTCTGGTATGATCTTTTGAATCTTGTTTCCTGTGTATATTGTTATGTTTTATTTGGTTTTTGTTTCTTGTATGTTATTCATTTACTTAATAATGTTTTTTTTCGTAATGTAGGACTCCATCTAAGAAGCCTAAGACAGAACAGATTATTGAGGAAGTATCAAGGTAAACTGAAGTTGAATATATATTTATATTATCATACCAGAATTCTTAATATTTACAAAATTTGTTCTATTGTTTTAGCCCCGAAGAAGACATGCTGGCATTGGCTACACCCCCAGTTGTTGGTGTTGTACCTTCTAGCACTGTTGGGATTGTTGTTGCTCCAGAAATGGATAGCATTGTCCCTACAGATGCTTTGGTTGCACCACCTCTGCCTGATCCCACCATCTCCAATGCAGAAGCTGTGGTTGGACCACCTCTCCCTGATCCGACCACTTCTAACACAGAAGTTGTGGTTGCACCACCTATCTCTGATCCCACCACCTCCACTATTTCTACCACAAACAAGTAGTTGATATTTTACATACCATAATTTATTAGTTTCGAATGCTTATTTGATATCGCATTTGTAATCTTTTACTATGTTAATGTATAGTGTGCCTGATTGGGTTGAGGATTTAAAGAAACAACTACAAACCCAAAAACAATTGATTTCTGAGTTGGTCAAGAAGGTTGAGCAACAAGATGCCACTATCAACCAACTTGTTATGAGGCAGAAGGCACAAACTATGACACAACACATATAGAAAGTCAATGTTTCAGGATCGTCACTAATGTTCAAAGGATGGCCGGTTCTTCTAAAGGTACCAAAGCCTCTAAAAAGCCGGCCTCCCAACCTCCAGCTGATGCTCCTAAGTTAGAAGTTCTTGGGGTTTCTTCAAGTTCTGAAGAGACGCTATCTACAAAAAAGCCAATGCCCCAGCCTCAGTCCCAGCCCGAGCCCAAGGAGGAAGCTGAAGTTGATCAGCCAAAGGAAGAAGCTGTGGAAGAGGTATAATACACTACTATTCTTCATGTGTTTTATTTCCGTACATATTTGTTAATGTTTGTGTTATGTTGTCGTTCTACTACAGAAACCAATAGCAGATGTAGATGTGAAAGGGAAAGGGAAAGTTAAAACCAGAGGACCGAGGAGAATGGGTTTACGTGAAAAGAAACCCAGCGACCTTGTTGTATCTCCCTATGTTGTCCCAATAAAAATCCCCAAGCCACCCAAGCATAATTTCTTGAGCAAGAAGGATAGAGATGTTTTTTATGCTTGGTATCTTAACCCAAAGACTAAAAAAGAACTTATTACTGGATTTCAACATGAAGCAAATAAAGAACACTTCAAGCTCTTACTCCAAAAAAACTGGCTGGTTGTGGGATTATGTAAGTTAACACTAACCTTACTTTTGTTTAAGTTAATAATTTCTGGTATGATGTTTTCTGGTATGACTTTCTTAAACTAGCTACTGATGTGTTTCTGGTAAGATGTTGTTTGTACATTTTGTTTTTAAAATTTCTAGTATGATGTGTTGTACTACTTTCTGGTATGAGCTAGTTGTATAAGAGTCTGGTATGAGTTTATTTTTGCTTCTTTTTTTCTGGTATTATGTATTTCATTAGTTTTATGGTATGTAATTCTTTCATTTTGCCATAAATTATCATTTGACTTCCTTAGATGATTTATTGCTTGAGCTTTCTGGTATTTGTTTATGTTTTGTGTTTCTGGTATGATGTGTTTTCATGTATGTGTATTTTGCCTGATGGTTTTCATGTCTTGAATTCTGGTATGAACTTTTTATGTTTTTCTGGTATTATTCTCATATGAGCTCTGGTATTGAATTATTAGTTTTTTTCCTACTTTACAGCAACTGGATGAAATGATTACATACCTCCGAAAAGTTGTAATTGAGTATCCAGAGGTTTATGGATGTATTACCATTGTTCCCGTACCATTTGTCGACTACTTCAATGATGTGCGTTATAAACAATTCTTAGAGTCGAAAGTTACAAGGACTTTTAATTACGGTGAAGAAATTGTAGGTTATATATTTGGACTTGATCCTCCCTTTTTTAGCAAGAGCTTTTATGAAGTCGATACAATATACACTACCATCAACACTTGTGGTAAACACTGGATAGCGCTACAGATTGATTTAATTAAATGGTGTGATGTTGTATATGACTCAATTGTGGACTGTATGTCTGATGGGGACTTGAAAGCTTTGCTCAACCCATTCCTTGTTATGTTTCCTTATATTCTGAAAATTCATGGAGAATTTGGGAGGTTTGGGGACAATCTTGATAAGCCATTAGATTATGTTCGAAAGACAGCCAAAGAAGTTCCACAGAACAACCCAAGGTGATTTCTACAATACTAGTCATATGTTTCTGGTATGTTCATTAGTATGATGTTTTGGAAAAACACTTATATAATCTGTTGTCTACAATTGCAGTGGAAGTTGTGGTGTATTCACAATCAAGCACATTCAGTATTTGTCGTCTGGACGAACTGATTTGTCAAACATATGTCAAGAATGAGTCCCAACTTTCAGGGAACAATTTTGTTCTATTTTGTACCATAGGGAGTGGGTGAAACCCCACGAGTCCCTTTGAAACTGAATATGTCCTAAATAATGTAGTTGACTCTTGCTAAACTTGTATTTTGGTATTGACTGACTCTGTTGTAATATATTAACTCTTTTGTAATATAATTTACCAGAAGTGTTTATGTTGCTATTTACCAGAAGTATTCTGTTAATATAGTTTCTTTACCAGAAGTGTTTATGTTGCTATTTAGGATTCTGGTATTTCATTTAATTCCCTCTGGTATGATAATATCTGGTATTTCTTTGTTATTTTTTATGCTTCTGGTATGATTGATTTTCATATATGTGCCTCTGGTATGAGTAATTACTTACCAGAAATGTTTATTTTGTGATTTTATGGTATGAGTTATTGCATTAGTATTTCTGGTATGTGTTTCTTGTAGTTTGTTTCATCTATTTGATTCTGGTATGATTATTTGTTTACGAGAAACGTTCAATTTGTGATTTTCTTGTATGTTTTATTGCCTATGCTATCTGGTATTCATATAAATAGCCTGATGGTATACTTTTATTTGATTCTGGTATGAGTTTTTTTATTTAGTTTTTGTTATTACCTATTGTTTTGATTCTGGTAAGTGGACATTTACACATAAAACAAACATATATTTATATAGTAACTGTTTTCTACATATCTGATAATGACAAATAATCAAAATTAGTATTTCTGGTATGTGTCTTCATTCTTTCTTGATTGGTTGATTTCGGCAAGTTTTTTTGTTATGGCCTATCCTGCCGCAACGGCTGCATTTCTTCTTGTTGCTTCCTTCCATTGATCCCTGTATCCTAGCTTTAGGCAATCTTCCGGTTCTCTTCCTCTTTATAGGAGGGTTGCATTCAATAGATGTAATGCAACTTAGAATCTCACAATGCTCATGATCTACAATTGGGTATATTGTCTCCTCATATGCCGTGTTCCAATATTCGGTGCTGTAATATTTACTTACCAGAGATGCCGGATTCATTTTTGCCATCTTTGTTGCAGCTATTGTATAAACACAAGGTATTTCCTCAATATCAAATTCCTTACAAGTGCAACTCCTATCCACTAAACACACAACTTCTCTTTCCTGGTTCCATTGTACCTCAAACAACAGCCTTTTCGCATCAAGCACGTAGCATCCATACTTTGTTGCCTCCCCATATTTAGCTTGTATTAGGGCATCGACGTTTGGTGTTGTCATTTTTGTACATGATTCAGCACTTTGCCTTCGCATTGCAAACCATCTACCCACTGTCTGTCTGATAACATCAATGAGGGCAAGTACTGGATAATCCCTTGCATCACACAGTACATTATTTATACATTTTGCATTGTTGCTTGTCATAATGTTATAACGTTTCGCGTTGCAAAAAGCTCGGGACCAAGCAGCAAATCCAATTTCTTCCAACAGCTGTGCAACTACTACCTTCTCCTACAAACATTAGCATGTACACATGAAATTATATACAATACTAGAAAAAACATACCATACATTTAACATGTTTCAATACCAGAAAAAGGTAATACCATAATCATTGCTCATCAATAATAATGTTGAATACCAGAAACATGACATGTATGATACCAGAAACGATCACAAAAAGCATACCAGAATTCATACCAGAGATTAAATGTAATACCAGAAATTATAATTTTCATACAACAAACCTAACCTGCGTTCATACCAGAAACATTCATTCCAGAAACACTATAAATGAGATATAAGAGACAATACCAGAAACGAAATAAACCACTAGAATTGAAATACCAGAAGCATAATGTGATTGCATACCAGAAAATAATAAAAACTAGAATAAGCATACCATCTTTATATTTTCAAACAGTTCAAGACACTTATCCTTTCTGTAGCACCTAGCTGCATCCACGAACATTTGTTGAACTATATTCTTGGTTGATTTTTTCTTGATGTTCCCTTTCAAGTGGTACATGCAAACTCCATGAGATGCTTTTGTGTAATGCTTAGCAATACCATTCTTGATTGACATGTGTTCGTCCGATATAAATAGTTGTTCCTCGGTGTCTGGGACAAACTTGTGTATATGATAGAAGAAGAAATCATACGAGTCATCACATTCACGGTCAACAATTGCAAATGCTAGGGGGTATATTTGTTGGTTTGTATCTTGCGCTATTGCAAGCAATATCACCCCACCATATCGTCCTTTTAAAAATGTTCCGTCAACTGATATGACCTTAAACAACAACAACCAAAAATCAATTAGTTTTCTGGTATACCAGAAATGGATAATAGTCATACCAGAAACTTAATTGTTCAAATATATATCACTATACTAGAAGCTGAGGTTGAAATTAAATCAGAAATGATATTACTAGAAGTACATTTATCTAACAATATCAGACACTGGTTATACAAACCAGAAAAGAGCATACCAGAAAGATAATTATATTGCTTACCAGAAACACAACATTACTACCAGAATCTATATCATTCATGCATAATTGATAATACCAGAGGCATAACTTTATTACATACCAAAACAAGGATAATACCTTTCTCATTACTGAATATCCTTTGATTGATTGTCCCAAAGCAAAGAAGACATACTTGAATTTGTTTTCATCATCCAATTGCAGTGCTACAATTGTGTTCGGATTTGCCTCTTGCAATCGATGTAAGTACACCGGCACACCCTTGTAGTTCTCTTCATTTGTTCCTCTTATATTGTCCTTGACAGCCTCTTGTGCCATCCAACATTTCCAGTAGCTAGCTTCTAAACAATGCTCGTTTCTCAAAATTCCAATAATTGTCTTAGGCTCGGGGAGTTTATGTGTATTAGCATACCTAAATAACATAAACAATATGATTTGAATGTAGTTCATACCAAAATGGAAGAAAACAATATAGAATTGAATATTGTATGTGATAATAAGCAATGGACTTACATTTTTGCAACTATTTCAGCAATGACAGGATATGAGACCTTTTTGCGATAATTTCTTCTGGTATGGAATGAACAAGTGTGCTCTCTGGTATACTTTTTTAGTGTAAACACTTTCGATTTCTTGATTTTTGAGAACCGCACGCGCCACTTACAATCTTTATCCAAACATCACGCAAGAATAACAAGCTTGATAGACTTTGTTATTCTGTATTGTGTACATTCGGCAACAGCATTCAAACACAATGCATTTTTCACTGTGTTTTTATCCTTGAACTTTTGACCAAGCTTAAGACCCCATTGAGTTTCTTCAGGTTCAACTTCAGTGATTGCATAGCTATTCTCTGTTTCTATTTCAGTCACACTGGGAGCAGGAACAATGGCAGTGTGTGGATGATATTCATTAATTTCTTCAATTTCTGGTATAATAATTGTAGACTTTAATCTCACACACAACGGCACACTCCTCATGGTTGAGTCAATTGATTAACTTCAACAAAATCCTCGAAATCTTCTACCGTCTCAATATCAAACGGTTGCAACGCTTTTTAAGGTATTCTTGTATGTAAGTTCCAATTTGTTCACTGTCTCATCTACTTGAAAACGTTTGGCAATCAACATCCTTATTTCTGGTATGCTAACTAGATCTTCCACAGTGATGGGTTTGCACACTACTTTATCCCCTAAATATGTCCATTCATTTCCCACAGATTTCCACTCTCCTCCACAATAAACTACAATTTGTAACTGAGTCATGGCTAACAAGTTTTGTATATACCAGAAAAAAACTATTATAAGTATACCAGAAGTTAAAAGTATACCAAATTATGCACAACATCACAAATATCAAAAGTTAAAGTATACCAGAATTATGCACAACACCACAAATACCAGAAGTTCAAGTATACCAGAAGTTAAAGTATACCAGAATTATGCACAACATCACAAATACCAGAAGTTTAAGTATACCAGAAGTTATTCAATTCATTATACCAGAGAATTAATGATACCAGAAAGACAATTAGCATACTACAAAAGAGATTATAGCAGAACTCATTAATTGATACCAGAATTAATGATACCAGAAAGATAATTATCATAATACAAAGGAGATTATACCGGAACTCATTAATTCATACTAGAATTATGCATAACACCACAAATACCAGAGTATTAATGATACCAGAAAGACAATTATCATACTACAAAAGAGAGTATACCAGAACTCATCAATTGATACAAGAATTATGCACAACACTACAAATACCAGAAGTTCAAGTATATCAGACGTTGAAATAAACTAGAATTATGCACAAGAACATAAATACCAGAAGATCAAGTATACCAGACGTTCAAGTATACCATAATTATGCACAACGCGACAAATACCAGAAGTTCAAGTATACCAGAATTCATTGAAATCATTATACCAGAGAATTAATGATACTAGAACTCATTTTTTCATATCAGAATTAAGAAAACAAACTAGCAACAAGGTTCATACCAGAATCGTAACACACTCATTCATACCAGAAACATAATTTAAAACAAAACCAAATCTGACGATAACTTATACCAGAAATACAAGAATCTGATTAAAATTTTACAATGGTGAACAAAATACCAAAATAATACTGAAGAAGATGGTGAGAGAGAGTAGAATATTGTTAGAGAGATACCTGTTAGATCGAAGTGAATTCTGGTATTTGAAGTCTTGAATCACAAGTCGATTGCGTTGTATTCGTTTCTGGTGTTTGATTGATTGATACCAGAGAAGATTACTCGATCGATGTCGATTGTGAGAGATAAGAGAGAAAATAGATCGATAATTGTGATACCAAAGAAGCTTGCGAGAAGGGCGAGATCGAAGGAGGAGAAGAATGGATTCTGAGATCAAGATCGAGAGGAGGAGAAGAGTGGATTTTGAGATCGAGATCGAGAGGAGGAGAAGAAACCAGAATGGGTTTCTTAGAGAAAGAGTAGATTTTACCTAATTATTATGGTAATTAATTTCTACTTGAACGGTAAATATGATTTTGGGTATATTTTATTGATGGAAAATATAAAAAAGCCTACTTAGTATCTTTGTTTCTTAAAAAAGCCTAGTTACAAAATTTGCCCAAGAGAAAATGAAGTATTTTTTATATTACAATAAAAAAAATGGGGTAAATTCAATTACAAGAATCATAGGAAAATAAATCAAGATAGTACTAACCTGTCAATGTTAGCAAGTCAACAACAGTCAAAATCAACCGCCTAATCGACCGTCGACCGCCCTAAATACTAGGCGCGTTATTTATAGATATTTTTTCGGCTTTTTATTACTTCTTCTGATCAACTTTAAATGACGTTGAGGCCTTCAAAATTTTATCAAAAAAAAATGACGTTGAACATATATTAATGACCCTCATTATTACTGTAATTATTTTTAATTAGATTAATTCCCCTCATTAATGTTGTAACTATTTCCAATTAGGTTAATTATCGATAGATGTCCATTAATATGTGACCTTTTAAATTTCAAACTAAAGACAAGAATTTATGAAGTATTTAGTTGGCCTTTCCTTTTCACGTTATTTGTTTCCATTTGTAAAGCACACACAAGAAAAACTTGAAGATATCTTCAAGAAGCACCTGTTCTCATCAATTTACATGTTTTTTATTTGATTCAATTACGATAAAAGCGATCAAGCAATCACACTTTCATATTTTTTATTCTGATATTTTGCATGATATATACAATATAATTAGAGTATAACACAATTTTATATATCTCATTCTAGGTGATATGAACTTGTTAGCGATCGAAGAGTGTATTGGCACGTTTAGTGATAAGCTAGATAAGAAGTCAGTTTTCGATCCATCGACGGATGATCATAACTTGAACGCCAATCTCAATCAAAATATGAACATAATGACAAATAAGGATGTTATTTGTGTAGCTCATGACTTTGATTTAAACAAGGTCCTCATGGAAATAGAAGAGCTTCATCCGGATGACAAGACTTGCAAAGAGATGTTGTCAATGCTCAATATTTTATGCCCTATTTTATACTGGAACACGAAAAAGAGCACAAAAAATAAAGATGTGGCTACATAGACATAAAACTTCTTTGTAATTGTTGAGCTTCTTACTATTGTACTACGTTAAATTTTGATCTAAAATAGTGAATTCATGTTTTTTTTTCTCATATAAGTTGATCTAGAAAAGTACTTAGTTATATAATTTTTGTGAGAATCAAGTAATATAAAATATGACTTCACATACATGTATGCATTATCCTATAATGTTTATCACTTTTTCTACCAATGCATAATCACAAGCGATTTGTCTCAGAAGCGTACCGATCCTTTCTAATGTATCCTTTCCTATATGCGGAGTGTCGTATCGGTTGGACCCTTCAATTTTCATGATTTCAATCATACATAATTGTAAACTAAGAAAATTTTGGTTTATCTTTGATGTCGAGTAGTCTTCATAGGCCTCCTCAACGGCATGAATAAGTTCATCCACAGTCCTTGTACTCTTCTTATCTTGTAGTGATTGAATTGCATTAAAAAAACCAAGATCAAGAACATTCAAGTCTGGAGAGTTTGCGGGTTGACAAAGCAATCTAATGTCAAACCCGTTTTGTGAAGAAGCTAGTCGAAAATCCTCATCGTCTGGGCGAACATGTGTTCTAGCGTTGTCTTGTTGAATATAAATATTGTCTCTGGAATCCTCATTTGACCACATTGCTTGAATAGAGGGAATAACCTTTTCAAGTAAAAAGGACCGTATAATTTCTTTAGTCACAGACGTGATCGGTTTTGTTTCAGCGTTACAACTGCTCTATTTTGACTTTTCCTTAAGGTTGGTACCTTAGTTACGAGCGGAAAAACTCGAATTTTTCCAAAAAAATGTTTCATTGCCTTCATCATCAAACCTTGGTCTTGCGACTGCAGTTAGAAACATGACTTTTCCGATGAAGTTCTTACTTTTGCATGTATGCAATGTGTTTTCTTCTTCTGACAATAGGTAGTAACATTTTGACTTCTTGGTCATGAAGAACCATTTCTCATCAATATGCACAATGTTGTATATACCAATAAACTTTGGCTAATGTGACGAACTTGTGTCCAACATAGATAGACAAAATTGATGTCGTGCTCACTTTTGTTCATCCTTTAAATGCGGGTTAATGGAATTTGAGTGGTGTAATGCGATCCTCCTTGAGGAGTTTATGTGTAATGCCATAAATCACTCTCAAAGAGTTAGAAAGTGACCTTAATGTTCTCCTTTGATTTAACGGAATGGTAGACATAGAACTTAGGTCAACTTGAACTAACTTACAACATACCACTTTTGTTTTTTTGTTGCTCACATCAATTGGCATGCCGTTTGGGGTATCCTTCACTTGTTTCCATATCCGTTGGTGTAACACCCGAAAATTTTATTTCTGATGAAGTCCGAGGCAAATCGGACCTCGACCGGTTTTGGGACCTCTTCCATCTTCTTATCTTTATCTTTGTGTGATACGGGGTATCACTGTTATATTTTCCTTATCACTTCATATGTCTTTTTGGGTTTCTATAAATCACCTATATAAATTCTATCATTTTATGTGAGTTCCTAAGTTTACGTTCTTCATCCCCTTAGTAGCCTTTTAGAAGCAAGTCAACCCATGTAGAATGTGGCATTTTAGGCCATGAGTTATAAGTTATCAAGGCCCATCATGAGTGGGCTAGATGGGCCGATTAGGAGGCTATTTGATGCTTCTTCTTCTTACGTAACTCACCAGCATTTTCCGTCTTACGTTATTTTTTCCTTCTCCTTCTCTCTCTCACAAACCCTAACTTCATTCTCCCATCTACAACCTTCTCTCTCAATGCAACATCTCGATCTTCCTCTCCTGTTGCACGCAACAACCATGGCGAATCCTTCCCTTTCTGTTGTAAGTGACAGCAATCGGATGAGTGTAGCAGCAATGGCATGTACCTTCTCCTCTATTCGGTTGTATACGTAGAAAGACAAAACCAAGAGACTCGCTCCCATTCTCAATCGTACGCCAGCAGCGTCCCTAAGTCAAACTTCACCCTAGTGTCTTCTCCCGTGCAAGAGCCATGTAGGAGCCAAGCAGTCGGGCAAGCATACATGCTCAAGTAGGTACGACAAACAACGCAGAAGATTGTAGACGACTTTAGCCGCGGGCGTGCCACGCTCAAATCATGAGGGTGCCAACCACTCCAGGACCGCGGCTGCAACCTCCTTGAGCCGTGGGTACGGCCAACCCTTAACCACGAGTGCAACCACCTTGAACCTCCGGTGCGGTCACCACCGAGCTGTTGGTGCACCTTGTCTTCCTGTCTTCCCTCCATGATACTACTCTAGAGTTGTGTGATATTGTTGTTGATCTTGTATGGATCTTGAGACTAGGAATTGGGAATATCCTAGCATACGGTTATAAAGTAGTGAGTGGACCTTTGAGACTAGAAGTAGTAATCTTCTAGCATGTTGTTATATGATCTTGTAGAGATCATTGAGACTAGAAGTTGAAGACTTTTGGAAATTTTGGACAATGGTTGATTTGGGTGCCTTGTTTGATCAAGCATAGAGTACATTCCTGTAGAAAGCCGAGCTGAGTATTATAAGTTGGGGTTATCTAGAGACACGTAAGTCTCTTGGGCTTACTTAGCTGATTTCAGTGTGTTAGCATAACTGTAATGGTGGTGTGTGCTTGTGTGTTTATAATAACAACTTGCTAGGATGACCTTTCTTGTTAATTGGCCCGAGTGTATGATAACCGGGCGCTGACAACTTGTCCAGTTATACAAGAGACGGGGAGGTTCTCTGCGACTAGTCCAGGGACAGGTAAGTAAACGGTGAGATGTATCGGATCTAGTCTTGTTGGTATAAGAGAACAGAAGAGAGTTTCTGGAGATTCAAGTGTCATAAAATAAGTTGAATTATTAAAGTGAATCACCTAATTAAAGATAATAACTAGTTGTTGTGTGAGTATGCTATGTATTTTTTAAATTATCTTATGTGTGTATGTGCTATTATTGTTATTCTGATATATGAAATGTTAGTTGATGATTTATCCGCAGTTGTAGATATCTTACAGGTTAAGAGTTGTAGAGAGATCCGGAGTGGATGGTCAGCCGAATCCATGTACTCGTTTAGATGGGAAAGGGGAGTCTTTCCGTTTCTACATGCACGTTATGTTATGTTTATGCTTAGAAGCCTGACCCATGTAATCATTCATCATTTTAACCTTTATTGATTTCAAATTGTTTTAGTACGTTTGTGCCTTGTTGTAAGATCCAATAATTTTGTTGTTAAACTGAGGTCGGGACCCATTGTGAGGTCCTAACTAGTAGCTCCCCGAGTTTTGACAATTTGGGGTGTTACAATATGTTAACAAAGCATTTTGATAAGAAAGCAGTGTTGGAGTCAACTCAGATGGAGGTGATAGAAAGCCGTAGAAGCAACCTAGCGTATGGAAACGATGATGGAACCCGGAGAACCATGTAAGGACTGACAAATGCACATATTAGAGATAACAATTTTGCACCACGAATCAAGAAGAGCGGAGTACAACCACACTTGGTGAGATAAAGACATTACAATCGAGGTGGATGCCCCATAGACAATTATGGGCATGGGAGACTAGAAGAGATAGGATATCGACCGGATATGAAGATCTAAATGCACACCGAAAGGAGAGTTAAATTAAGCTTAAAGATAAAAGTATATTTCATAAGCGTGGTGATGGTTTGACGACTTCGGAGATACAAGAATTTTGGAAGAAATCCTGATGCAAGACCCAAGAGGTTACGGCGAGTATTAAAAGGGGGTAGAAACCCTATGGTGGAAACAACGGACTTTCCTAAAGACAATTTCACTAAACAACATTAGCTAAGGAAGAAGTATGAGTGAGAATGACCGGGGTGAACTCTAGAGTCCACCATGCCCTCTCACTCAACACGGGACTTAAGTCTCCAACACCGACAGAACACACAAGAGAAAATACAAGTGGAGGATAACTAAGATCATAGGAACAACAAAGACGTGTTTCCAAGATACCGTGGAAGACTTGAAGGAACTATTTATACCAAATGAATGGCACAATGAGACTCGAGAAATGGAGTTAGATCCTAGAGGAACCGGAAGTGTGGAATGTAAAACAAACTAAAGAAGTATAGATGGATTAACCGAGTAAGTGGTGCTCACAAGGAAATTCCATGTCAGCGGAGGTATGAAAAAAGTGAGTCCGGGATCTTGAAGGAAGTTAACTATAGACCGACTGGGGACAACAAAGAACCTGCACATTTCGGTTAGGTATGGACGGGTTATAGGCTGATAGGAAGAGATGACCATGATAGCAGATGTACAGAGTAATGGTAACAAAACCTTGGATGACTTCCCCGGTGATTCAATGTCGATAGTTGAGAAGTATATCAGTAGAAGATACAATGTCTTATGTAAGTAGCAACAAATGAGTTCAGAAAAACTAGTAACAGTAAACAAATTAAACCTTCCAAGGAGGAGTGGTAGCGATCCTAGGCGGCCTTCCTAAGTCATTGGATTGGCACATGGGTAAATGTCAATGACCGAAATTTTCAAGGCTAATTTGTGTGAAGAGAACAAGAAGAGAAAGAAGAAGGCGTAGGCTTCAACTACTGTCGTACGTAACAGATGCATGGTAATCCGTTCCAATGAGACGAATAATGGTTTTTTTGTAAGCGTAAGTTGAGCCGACCTCCCAGACTCACACGGAAGAGCCATGAGGGCTAGATGATCGCAACATTGGAAGTGTGGTGTTCTCCATGGGCATACTAGTACTGTGGCGAGAAAGAAGTACAAGACGGTGAAGTCATACATCAACTAACGAGAGATGCGTAAAGTGAACAGCAAGAAGAAGTGTCTTTGTTGTATTTATGACTCTCTAATCTAGAGGCTTGAGACTACTGTTCTCACTAGGAAGTAGCACAAAAAGCTTTACATTTATAAACTCGATCTAAAATCCTAAACTACCTAGCAAAACCTGCAGTGTACGGATCGTTATGTAGGAAGGAAAGTATTCCGAGGTCGAACACAAGGATTGAGGTGAAATCAAATCATTCAATGATCATGTATAGTGCAAATCTAAACTAAGAGATGAGAAACGGAAATGCAAGACACAATATTTTTGGTTGGTTTTGGGTGATCAAACAAGGATCACAAAATATGCAACACAAACAAACAAGCAAACACACAAACACAAGGATAGGTGATAAGAGGTAAGAAATGTGGATTATAGGGATTCAGAATTCCGATTATGACAATGGACTCATGCTTCCAAAGATCAAAGCAAAGTTGCGGTTGTTCGAAGTTGGATGTTTCTCTAATGGGAGCAATTACCGGGTAAGTCTCATGCTCCACTAGTCTCGAACCTAAGGTCCTATTACCGGGTAAGTCTCAAGGAACCTAAGGACGGGAATTCTACACAAACCAGCCACTACCTAAGGGTCAAACCCCTCCTTACTGGGTAAGTCTCGGAAAAGGTAAGTCTTAGGCAACGATCCTAGCACACTCAATCCAATAGCGGCTTTTTTGGCTCACTACTACCTAGAGTTCATCATCTTATGTATCTAAGAGAGGAAATTACCGGGTAAGTCTCATTCCTCAAATAGTTTGCTAGGAAAGGTCACCCTAGGCTAGATTAAGCTCAACAAACACTAGGATTTCAACACATCTACAACCTAACATCCAGAATTATCAATTAAGGACAACAGAACAAAAACCACGGGTGGATCATAGAAACCACGGCCGTGGAAGCATGAAGAACAGGCCATGATTTCATTCTGAGTTAGGCTTTCGAACACAATCCATCATAAGCTAACATGCAAGTCCATACAATCATAGTTCAAAGCATAACCATAATTCCATCACTCTAGAATCACAACTACTTAGCCAATAACATTCATTTCAAAGGAAAATTCCATTAAACAAGCATGCATGCATTCCATGGCAAGAAAATGAGAATAAGAACAATGAATACAATGACACTTAGCTGGATAAGAGTTTACACAAGTCTCACAACAGTTCCACGGAAGTTCCAAGTCGAAATCTCACAAGCTTCCTCAAGAAACACACTTAAATCACTCAAATCTCACTCTAAATCTATGTGGAAATATCATAATCTAATCTCCCCAAGAACACCCACAAGGGGCTTGAAAGAGAGCAACAAGAGGAGAGAGAGTCCTTCTAACAGTCCCCAAGGTTAGGCTTCAGAAGCAGCTCAACTACTCCACCAAAGGAAAGTAAAGGTCCGGCAAAGGAATCGTGTGACAAGTGTCAAAGCTGTCCAGAGACAGAAACCACGGGCAAATGCAGAAATCACGGGTGTGGTTATGGCCTTTGGACCGTGGTTTTGCACCAGAAGCCCTCCTTGGATCACCTAGTCACGAATTGGTGCAAGGCATGCACCAATAAGGTCTTTTTTTGTTCTCCTTTGCTCCTAGCTTGCTCCTTAAAGAGTCTGGATGTGTGTCACCACAAGGAATGATCCTCGAATGTATCGATTAAGTCCAAGTGTATGATAACTGGACATTGACAACTTGTCTAGTTATACAAGAGATTGAGAGGTTCTCTTTGACTAGTCCAGGGACAGGTAGGTAAACGGTGAGATGTATCGGATCCAGCTTGTTGGTATAAGGGGACAGAAGAGAGTTTCTGGAGATTCTTGTGTCATAAAATAAGTTGAATTAGTAAAGTGAATCACCTAATTAAAGATAACAATTGGTTGTTGTGTGAGTATGCTATGTATTTTTTAAATTATCTTATGTGTGTATGTGCTATTATTGTTATTCTTATATATGAAATGTTAGTTGATGGTTTATCCGCAATTGTAGATGTCTTAGAGGTTAAGAGTTGTACAGAGATCCGGAGTGGATGGTTAGCCGAGTCCACGTACTCATTTAGTGGGAAATGGGGTTTTTTTTTCCTTTTCTACATGCACGCTATGTTATGTTTATGTTTATAAGGCTGATCTAATCATTCATCATTTTAACCTTTATTGATTTCAAATTGTTTTACTACGTTTGTGTCTTATTATAAGATCTAGTAATGTTGTTGTCAAACTGAGGTTGGGACCCATTGTGAGGTCCTAACTAGTAGCTCCCCGAGTTTGAAAATTTGGGGTGTTACAATTTGATTTTACTTATAGGGACCGACATCAAATTTGAGACTTCCGTTGTTGTGTCGCGTTTTCATTTACCATTTACACTTCTTCGAAGCAAAGCGTGATAAACCACCCGTCTTTCCTCATTAGAAAGACTCTATAGATTCGATGGTGGTCGTTTACATGAGAAAAATAATGTTTTATTACAATAAGAATAATTAAATTAAATGAAAATAAAATCATGATATCGTTCCTACTTAAATAGATCATTAATATAATATATATATATATATATATAAATATATATATATATATATATATATATATATATATATATATATATATATATATATATATATATATATATATATATACATTACGGTGTTAAGGCAAAACAATTGACAAGAAATTTTTTCATGGTTAATATTCATGTAATCTTCAAACTCCATATTAGGTAACTCATTTAGATCAAATACAAACTTCACTCGAAAATTCATTCAAATCGAAACTGTTATTGTAAGACATAGATCATAGGAGTTTTAGATGATTGAAATTCAATATATGAATACCATATATATATATATATATATATATATATATATATATATATATATATTTATTCAGAGGAAAGATTTGAAACATTGGCTCCAGATTAATTTTTTTGAAAGAGTTATTTTAATTTCATTTGAAAAATTGAAGACTTCATTTTCATTTTCAAATATTGGGCCCAAACTTTACAGAATAATTTCAATAAAATAGAGAACTTTTTTGGTAAGAGTTTAAACGTGAAACTCTCTCTATACCAGAAAATGTAGTCAATTAATGGTATATTTATTTTAATCCATGCAATAAGTACAATTAAACTAGGGATACTTTTTCGAAGTAAGTACGGTGTACAAGTAACTTTTAAATGACTTTTTATATGACTACATGAATTTTTAATATATGTGTCATTTTATTAAACTTTATATAAACTCTACTGAATGCAGTAATATTTTAATAGATTAAATAGTTTTTAGAGTATTTTAGGTCGTAAATTAAATTATATATATATATATATATATATATTATCCGTATTTAAATTATTTATTTAATGTCATAAATATTTTATTAGAACGATTTTTATATGAGAAATTAAATGAGTAAAAGAGGTAAATAGGCTTTAATTGTATAAATGTAGATTAAGTAGGCCATTATGTTTCAATGTGAATTAACTAGGCTCCTTGTAATTTTGAAAAAAAGATAAAATCTAAAATAGTTTAATATATTAACAAAAATAAAAAGAAGTTGTCCCTTAATTTTTTAAAATAAAAAAGGAAAATGAGAGTGGTCCCCTACAATTATTCAAAATTTAAAATTAAAAAGATTTTCTCCCTTAATTTTTAAAATAAAAAAGGAAAATGAGATTGGTCCCCTACAATTAAGGAATTAGTTTTTAACATTAAAAAGATTATCTCCCTTAATTAATATGGATGTTTTTTAATTAAATAAGAAAAATAAGAGTGGTCCCCCACAAATTCTGTACATAATTCTCACACGCAAATTATGTACAGAATTTGTGCTGTTTGTGAAAATTATCTACATAATTTGTTTTATGTGTGAAAATTATGTACATAATTTGCGTGTGAAAATTATGTACATAATTTGCGTGTGAAATTATGTACATAATTTGCGTGTGAAATTATGTACATAATTTGCGTCTGAGAATTATGTACAGAATTTGTGGGAAACCACTCTCATTTTCCTTATTTAATTAAAAAACAGCTATGTTAATTAAGGGAGAAGATCTTTTTAATGAGAGTGGTCCCCCACAATTAATATTTAGTTATCTTTTTTAATTTAGTTTATCTTTTTAATTTTTAATAGTTATTTATTCTTCTTAATAAAAGACCCTTGAATAGATTCTCTTATTTAAAGAATTTTTAATTTCATTTACTTTTATTTTTTGGCTAGAAAATGAAAGGGACTAGATTGCATCTACGATACAAAAAAATGTTTCCCTACACCAATTTCTCAAATTATATTATGACGAATATATTTACATGTATTTTATTTATAAATGTTCTGTATCTTATTTTACGGAAAAGTCGGAAAAAAAATTCCGACTCCGAATTCCGTGCCGGTATTTTATCAAATTATTTTTAATAGGTTTATTTTATTTACCATTTTCCTAAATTTTCTTATTCTTTCTTTTTTTCCCTCGCTCTATTCCTTTCCTTCTTCCTTATGCCAAACGGCACCTTGTCGTTACCCCTGCTGGCATCTCATCCCGCCCAAGCGACCCCATGGTAGCCCCTGCACTCTCCTCCTCTCTCTATGGCTAACCCACCTGCAGTGCTACTCGATCTTTGCCTTTCCCTCCTCTCCCTTTGTTCACCTTCTCCACCTCCCAACCAAGCAACAACCCCATTGCCTCTCCAATTTCTCCATCGTCTCTGTTCGCCACTTAGCGTGCGTGCAAATAAGCTTTAAATTTATAAAACTAGAATCAAGCAAGCGAACCTGCAGTGTACGGATCGGCGTAGTAAAGTAAGAATTTCAGAGTATCGAACTCAGGGATTTGGGGGGGAACAAATTCAGTTCGCAATTCGTCAAGCAAGTAAATGTATAAAGCTTTGCAAATATTGGGAAAACAGCAATCCTAAAGATCCAGGTATCTAATTGTGGCAATCGATTCAAGATATACTAAAGAACTAAGGACAGAGTTAAGATTTGCAAAGGTATACTAAGGTAAAATAATGTACGATGAAGTTCCAAAACTTTATATGACTTATCTAAGGACACTCTTTATAAAGGTTGTTGAGGCTTCAGTATAGAAAGGATCTATGGATAAGAATTAATCTCAAATACCCAAACTTGTAACCCAAGGATCAAAACTAACTAGAACAACTAAGGTTGTGACACTCGAAATCGAAGTAGAGGTTGTTGAGGCTTCACTACTACCTTAAAAAGGGCAAACCTAGACTAGATTAAAGCTAATCTTTAACCTTGGATCAAAGTAAAAGCAAAGTTCGTAAACTAGGGTAAATCACGGGCAGATCTTGAGTTCCACGGCCGTGGAAGCTCAAGAACAGACCGTGATCTTGGTTCGTTGACGAGATCTCTTTAACTCTCAGGGTCCAATCAATTTACAATCGATCTATCATCATCTAAGCCACAATTATTAACCCTTCACCTTAGAATTGCTAAAGGGGTTTTAGCCAATAACCATTGTCATAATATCACAAATCAATTTAAGAAGAATGAAAGATGAAAACCTTCGAAAACTCCAATATAACTCAAAGTAAATCTCAAATCCGAAACACAAATCGGAATATTTAATGGATTCAGAATAGAATTGCTAAAGGGGTTTTAGGGTCCAATCAATTTACAATCGATCTATCATCATCTAAGCCACAATTATTAACCCTTCACCTTAGAATTGCTAAAGGGGTTTTAGCCAATAACCATTGTCATAATATCACAAATCAATTTAAGAAGAATGAAAGATGAAAACCTTCGAAAACTCCAATATAACTCAAAGTAAATCTCAAATCCGAAACACAAAATCGGAATATTTAATGGATTCAGAATAGAATACAAAACCTCACAATGATCCTAGGCAAACACGAAACGGGATGTCAATCCGTCTTCGATATCAAAACCCTAGGAAAAAGGACGCAAATCCGCCACACAAAATCTTCCGAAATCCAAATTGCCGGCGCTTCCGCTAGATCCTTCTCGAACTCTCTCCAACAACCCTAAGCAAGGCTAAGCGATAAGCGTCGATGTCCGAAACTCCCTTATCTGACCCTTTTATAAGAAAGGATAAAATAACCGTCCGTCCCATGTGTCGTAAATGATGTGGCAATAATTAATTCGTCAAAAGATCGCCTAAATCACGGTCTCAAGGGGTTCCACGACCGTGGTTTAGAGCATGGAATTGGATTACGGTTTCATATGATTTCCACGACCGTACTTTATACCGTGTAACTCTCTGGAATACTCCACGTTCATGATGCCAAGATCCACGGCCGTGGTTTAGAGCGTGGACTTCTCTACGACCGTATTTTAGAGCGTGGAAGTGTAAATTGCTTGTGGTTTCCTTTGTGTCGTGTCATTCCTCATCCTAGCATCTCCTTTAACTTCTTTGATGTGTTCCTAATCCTTGGATGTGCTCAAATCTTCTCCTATCTCTCTCAAATGGTTCGGTTTTAGCTCTTATTCACCTATAATCAACACAAAGCTAGTGTAGACCTCCATATCGAAAATATAGACAAACTAGCTAACAAATGCTTCAATGCCTTGTCAATGAACACTATAATGGATGAAAAACATTTAGAAAAAGTGCCTAGAATATCGCAATATTTCATGCTAACAAAGTACCCCATACTTGTCACTTGCTTGTCCCCAAGCAAGGTCTTTTGAAAGCTTTAGAACACAAGTTAGGATGAAATATGCATGCAAACTCAAAAACAAAACATCTTTTAGGTAATTGTGCTTCTAGTCAATAGATCATTCTCAAACCTTGCTTCATTCATTCTTGAAACGCTCATATACATAACCAAAGAATATAGAGGAAAGGAAACATCATGAATTGATCAACTTCAATGTAAACATCATAACCTTCAAGCATTATCAAAATCAAGCATAAGAAATTTCAATTTAGATCACTAAGCCAAATAACACTCTTTTGATCTTAAGGACTTCCAAATAAGGTCTAGAATGTGGAAGGGAGGGAAAACTTATAAGGATTGTGGTGTATGAATCCGAGAAAGTGGACAACTAACTCTTTTCTTTTTATTTCAATTTGCAACACCATCAACTTTGAGCTTTGATCTCTTCTTTTCACATCATTTTTCGACTTTACTTTTGGAGTTATGGACAGAGGTGCACAAAAACCTAAGCCTAGGAGATTGGCGTTTCTCAAATTTCGAGATGCCTCAAACCCTTGATGCACATACCATAATCCGTTAGGAATATCGCTCAATCCGACTTTGGCAAGACACAAACACCCGGCTATGTGAATGGTGCTGAGTTACTCATCGTCATGATTGACTTCCCCAATCCTATTATTTCTATTCTTTGAATGCAAACAATTGCTTTCATGGCCCTCCCACATCAAACACGCCAAAACATAATTTCTCCAAATTCCCGGATAGGTAAGGGAGGCAATTATTTCATTGAGGGGCTAAATGAACAAAGAAAGGAGAAAGAAAGGTCGAATTGCCTTAATCATTTCATAAAGAAGTATAAGAACTTATCATGTAATTTCAACTTTGATTTCTCAATATGATTTAGATAAAACTCTTCACATTATGAAACTTGCAAGAAAGGATAATCAACACATTCAATTCCTTTTCAATTCATTATTCGTTTAGACATACAATTGTCATCAAAAACTTAATTCACAAGTAGTAATTATCATAGAAATCATTTCAATTCTTAGAAGCACAAAACCATTTAGAATTTTCAAAATTTTTCAATTTTTATGGGTTTTTCAAAAGCTTTTTCATGCAATGCAATAATGAAACATGTGACAATGAAGTGAAACATGCAAAGTGTTCTCGAATCAAGGCAAGCAAAGTGAATAGAGTTATTACAAACGATAGTCACACCCCACCCCATACTTGAGACAAACATTGTCCCTAATGTTCAAAAAGAAATAAAGAAAAGAAAGAAAGAAAAATGAACTCACAAGACGGCGGTGGAGCGACTAATACTGTCAATCGTCCATGGTTATCACTGAGGTGGAGGCGGTGGTGGAAACGGGAAGAAGCCGGGGTCGAAGTTCCGCCCAAACTGCTGGCGGTAGATATCTCTCATCATCCTATCATGTTCATCAGCTCGTGCGTCCCTAGCGTCCTGCCGGATCTCCAAATCTCCTACTCTGTCGAAGAGGTCGGTAGCCTAGTCCGGTAGCTGCTCATACCACCCCGGTGCCTGGCTGTACCAAGCTGGTGCATCTTGTGGGGCTGGTGTTGATGGCGGCTGTGCATACCATGTCGCTGGAGCTCCCATCCACTCCGGTTGTGATCTATACCAAGCAGGAGGGGTATCCATCCATGTCGGCCTCTCACTCATGCTAGCACGGCGAGAAGAAGAGGCTCCTGAATGTCCAGCTGGTCGTGGTGAACGTTTGGGAGGGTCAGGGAAATGTGCCGGCTGATCCGGGAAAGTGCCAAAGTCATGCTCCTCACCTCCTCCCTCAAAACCATCACCTCCTCCTATCTCCTCCTCATCTGTAGCTGGTACCTCAGCGGGGACGTAGGGAGGGACTACTAACCTATTTGCGTGCATAGCAGCGAATGTCTGCTTCTAATTATGGCGTCTAGCCATAATGGAATACTCAAGGAGCCATGGAACGCCTCTACCTCCTCTATCCTCCAATGACATGGCAGCGGTAGGTGGACCTCTATGTCTAGGAAAGATCAAACCTCTAGTCATGAGGCTTAGAGACCCAACGGTCTCGCTGCTATCCTAGTGCAAGCAGAAAAATCTATCCCCAACTGTCTAGCAATGTGGGTGACCATACCACCATATCCAATGTTCCCGGCTCTCTTATTCTTGAGCTTACTCATGGTGGAAGCTAGAAGGGTAGCACAGTCAGCAGGTCTACCGTGCAACATAGCATAAAGGAGGAACAACTCATCTGTCTTAATCTTCTGAGGGGTCTCATTCCTAGGGAAAAGACACTCAGAAAGTACTCTATAGGATATCTTCAAGGATAAGTGATAGATAAGCTTAGCCTTGGTCTCAGCTGGTTGCCAGCGGTCCTCGCTGGCATAGATCGTAGCAATGTCCTCCCAGAAATTCTTAGCGTATACACCGCTAGAAAAATGACCATTGAAGGTCTCTTGGAACCCAAAGAAGGCTCCGAACTCTAAGATCGAGAACTCGTAGTTCTCCTCCATCAGCCTAAAGGAAACTGTCCTATCCACATGGCTATGCTCAAAAGAGATCACAAACTCTTGAGTAATCTCCTCATACGCGTCTTCCCTAATAGTGGAGAAGATAATCAAGCCGGCTCTATCTAAAAGCCATGTAAGGTCACTCACCATATTCAGTGGCTCTAACTCCTCAAGAACTAAGTAGCGTGGTCCTATGACCGCCCTCTTCTCGATCCTTTCTAAGGCATCGAGGTAATCCTCGTGGATTTTTTGGAATTCTAGGGGGTGGAGGTAATGGTGGCTCACTAGGAGGTACTTGGGAGGAGGAGGAAGCATCACCTTTACTCTTCTTGCTTCTAGTAGACATTCTCCTAATCAAATCCATTTCAGAAGCAAAATTACGGCATGTTCTACAGATTCCACGGCCGTAGTTTACCCAAAGACCGTGATTTGGCTCTGAATTTCTCAAAACTCAATCAATTCACACCAAATTCACCAAGAAGCAGTCCTAGACTAATTCCAATCCAATTCCAATCAGTTCTCCGAAAAATTCTTGCAAAAATTGAGCCAAATCGACAAGGTAGAGAAAGAGAAGAAAACCTAGGTTTTGGATTCTTAAAATCCAAATTCCGTCTTCTTCAAGGATCGTTCACTTGAATTATTGATTGGATCTTGTAGATGGTTGAATTTGCTTCACTTTAGGCTCAAGATTCGTTCGAAACGATTACCGAACGAAGATTTGAGAGAGGAGAGATGGCGTCGGCGATTTGGGCGTGAAAGAGAAGGGTTTGTGGCATTTTTGTGAAGAAGGTGGTTTATATAGTGGCCGTCAAATTTTTGGAAAATTACGGTCACTCGGGGTTCCACGGCCGTGGTTTTGTACGGAACCGTGGTTTTGGTGATTTTTCTCAGACTTTTGCAAATTACGGTCACTGTAGCTTCCACGACCGTGGTTTAGGGCGTGGAACTCTCTGTAATGTGCCAAAATCCAAGTTTCGTCAATTCCTTCTAACTTTTTCCATCTCATTGCCTATTCCATTGTTCCTACATCCAAAAACACGACATACCGGGAGGTATCAAGGGCAAAAACAAAGCAAAAACGACTAAACTAATCTAATCTAAGAATGATAAACAAAAGCATAAGTGCAATACCTTGGGTTGCCTCCCAAGCAGCGCTTGTTTAAGGTCCGTAGCTAGACCGTACCTGTGTCTATTCGAGTGCGATAGGCGCGAACTCCTCAGCTTGGAGTTCCGGTGAGTACTTCTTGAGTCGTTGACCGTTCACCTTGAAGCTTCCGCCCTTTTCACCCCATACTTCAACTACACCATGGGGAAAAACACGTTTGATTAGATAAGGTCCGGTCCAACGAGATTTAAGCTTACCTAGAAACAGACGATGTCTTGAATTGAAGAGGAGAACTTGATCTCCTTCTTTGAGGTCTTTTAGAATGATATGCTTATCATGCCAACGCTTCGCTCTTTCTTTATAGATCTTGGCGTTTTCGTAGGCGTTCAAGCGAAGTTCTTCAAGCTCGTTAAGGTCCAAGAGGCACTTCTCGCCTGCCTCCTTTATGCTGAAGTTCAACCACTTTATTGCCCAATACGCCTTATGTTCCAGCTCTACCGGCAAGTGACAAGACTTCCCATACACAAGGTTGTATGGTTTCGTACCTATGGGAGTCTTATATGAAGTCCGGTATGCCCACAATGCATCATCTAGCTTCAAAGACCAATCTTTCCTTGTTCGTGAAACCGTCTTCTCTAGGATTCCTTTAATCTCCCGGTTTGAAATCTCCACTTGTCCACTTGTTTGTGGATGATAAGGGGTGGCGATCTTGTGAGTCACCCCATACTTAGCTAGTAGAGCTTCGAATCGTCGGGCAATGAAGTGAGAACCTCCATCACTAATGATAGCCGTGGTGTCCCAAATCGTGGGAAAATGGTCTTGTTAAAGAACTTAACCACAACCATGGCATCATTAGTAGGAGAGGCAATTGCTTCAACCCATCTCGAAACATAATCTACAGCTAGAAGTATGTATTGGTTTCCACAAGATGATGGGAAGGGTCCCATGAAGTCTACTCCCCAAACGTCAAAGATTTCTACCTCCTGAATGTTGTTAAGAGGCATTTCGTTTCTCCTAGAGATGTTCCCTGTTCTTTGACAAGCATCGCAACGGGAAACAAAGGTTTGCACATCTTTAAATAAAGTAGGCCAAAAGAATCCAGATTGCAATACCTTAGCGCTAGTCTTGTTCGAGCTAGCGTGTCCTCCACAAGGTAGTGAATGACAATGACGGATGACGCTTTGCATCTCGTCTTCCGGCACACATCGTCGAATGATGCTGTCGGGACCTCTCTTAAATAGGAGAGGTTCATTCCAAAAGTATTCCCAAACATCCTTAAAGAACTTCTTTCTTTGTGCATAGGATAATCCAGGTGGTAGTTCCTGGCAAACCAAATAGTTAACAAAATCAGCAAACCATGGTTCATTACCTTTAGTGATCTTGTCGATGCACTCCTCTATGATATGTAAATGCTCGTCCGGAAAGGAGTAATCTATGGGTAGATTGCCGTCCTCTAGATGTGGTAGACGACTCAAATGATCCGCAACAGAATTTTCCGAACCCTTCTTGTCACGGATCTCTAGATCGAATTCTTGTAGGAGAAGAATCCATCTAATTAGCCTTGGTTTCACATCCTTCTTTGCAAGTAAATACTGGATCGCAGCATGATCCGTTTATACAATCACCTTTGCACCTATAAGATAAGAACGAAACTTTTCAAATGCATATACAGTTGCTAGAAACTCTTTCTCGGTCGTGGCGTAGTTGAGCTGCGCTTCATCTAGCGTCTTGCTAGCATAGTAGATAGCATGGGTTCGTCCTTCCTTCTTTTTCCCAAGCACAACTCCTATAGCTACGTCACTTGCATCACACATAACCTCGAATGGAAGATTCCAATCCGGAGGTTGAATAATCGGGGCTGAGATTAGAGCTTCCCGAATCTTATTAAACGCGTCTAAACACTCCTGCGAGAAATCAAAAACTACATCCTTCATCAATAGATTAGTAAGTGGTTTTGATATCTTAGAGAAATCCTTTATAAAGCATCTATAAAATCCAGCATGTCCTAGAAAGCTTCTTATTCCTTTAACCGAAGATGGAGGAGGGAGCTTTTCTATAGTCTCTATCTTAGCCTTATCCACTTCAATCCCTCTACTAGAGATCAAGTGTCCTAGTACAATGCCTTCTTTCACCATAAATTGACACTTTTCCCAATTAAGAACTAGGTTAGTGTCTTCACACCTTTGTAGCACAAGAGAAAGGTTAGAAAGACAATTATCGAAAGAGGAACCATAAACAGAAAAGTCATCCATGAAAACCTCCATGATTTCCTCTATGTACTCCGAGAAGATAGCCATCATGCACCTTTTAAAGGTGGTTGGGGCGTTGCAAAGCCCAAACGGCATTCTCCTATAAGCAAACGTACCCCACGGACACGTGAATGTGGTCTTCTCTTAATCGTCCGGATGTATCGGGATTTGAAAGAAACCACTATAACCGTCAAGATAACAAAAATGTGAGTGTTGTGCTAACCTCTCAAGCATTTGGTCGATGAATGGTAGTGGGAAGTGATCCTTCCTCGTTGCGTTGTTTAGCTTGCGGTAGTCTATGCACATCCTCCATCCCGTCACGGTTCGTGTGGGAATGAGCTCATTGTTCTTGTTGGTAATGACCGTCATTCCTCCTTTCTTTGGAACCACATGTACGGGACTCACACACTTGCTATCGGGGATAGGGTAGATGATACCTGCATCAAGTAGTTTAAGAATTTCCTTCTTGACAACCTCCTTCATGGTCGGATTTAACCGCCTTTGAGGTTGTCGCGAAGTTCTAAAATCTTCTTCCATTAGGATCTTATGCATGCATAGTGAAGGCTTGATTCCTACTAGATCCTCTATAGTGTAACCTAAGCCTTTCCTATGTTTCTTAAGAACAATCATAAGCTTACTATGTTCATCTATACTTAGATCGGAATTAACAATTACCGGAAAGGTAGAATTAGGTCCTAGAAATGCATACCTTAGATGTGAGGGAAGTGGCTTTAATTCCATCACTATAGGACTCTCTAATGACTCTTGAGGAGTGTCCAATGCTTCCTTAGAAGTCTCTAAGGGTATAGAAGTTATTGGAGAAGAATCAAGAGAAGTGGTAGAAAGAACGTAATTGTCTTCAGATGATCCCAAAATTACGGCTCCCCTGTTTCCTCCACGGCCGTGGTTTTGGGCGTGGAAGTCAATTACGGTGCCTCTGCTTGTTCCACGGCTGTGGTTTTGGCCGTGTAACTTACTAGAGTCCTCTGAATTGCTGATTACGGTCGTATTGGTGGAAACCACGGCCGTGGAATAGCACGACTGGCCGTGATTCCTCACGTTCTCTGACCCAGCGTAGAGTTTTTCAAACTCTTCTTCATACACTTCCTTTTGCTTCTCTAAAGCTTCAATTTCCTCATTGCATTCCTCTTCTTCCCCTATGTCCATAATGCTCATAGTGATCACCTTTTGCAAGGGATCTTTGAAGAGGATCGAACTTACTTCCTCTCTAGATAGCTCTTCGTCATGGATGTTGAATATATCCTCTTCAAAAGCTAGTTCTTTCATCAAAGTGGAAAGAACGAACTCTATCTTTTCCTCTCCTATGTCGGAGGCGAGTCTAGCATTCTTGCAATCAACCATACAACCGGACGTTGCAAGAAACGGTCTTCCGAGTATGATCGGGACCGGACTATCTGCAGGAATGTCAAGCACAACAAAATCTATTGGAACATAGAACTTACCAAGCTTAACCAGGACCTCTTCAACTATGCCGACGGGACGAGTTATGGATCGATCCGCCATGTATAACGTTATCTTCACCGGTTTAGGTTCGCCTAAACCGATCTTCCTGCATAAGGCAAGCGGAATGATACTAACGCTTGCTCCTAAATCACATAATGCATCATATGTGACATCTCCCACTCCTATAGGAACACAAAATGACCCCGGATCCTTCAGCTTTGGGGGCATCTTTTCTTTCATCGTCTTGATGAGATACGACGAATCCGAACTCATCTTGACCTCTCCAAAATCTTCTAGTTTCCTCTTGTTAGAGAGGATCTCCTTTAAGAACTTTCCATAAGCTGGCATACCTACGATTGCATCAATGAAAGGTATATTAATATGCAGTTTGCTCATGAGTTCAATAAACTTACCGAATTGCTTGTCTAGACGCGCTCTTGCTCTAGATTGTGGGAATGGTAGGGGAGGTTTGTAAGCTGGAGGAGGAATGTAGATGTCTTCCTTCTCCTTCCCCTTTTCCTTCTCTTTTTCGACGGGAACTTCCACAAACTTAGGTTGCGGGTTGGTGGTTGTTACTCCGCTCCTAGTTGTGATAGCCATCACCCTTCCTTTCGGGTTATCCTCTGTCTTTCCTGAAAGTTTTCCTTGATTCCTAAGAACTTCCTCAACATTGCTAAACATTTGGTTTTCTAAAACCTTTTGGGCTTTATCAACCTTAGTAATGTGACTCTCCAATCCTTGAAGCTTTCCCAAAATTGTTTCCAACATGGGATCGGGCTTCTCTTTCCCCGAAGTGCTTCTACTATTAGATGTTTGTCCTTGACTTTTCAAAGGAATGGAAGAAGAAGAAGGTGGAGTTAGTGAATTTCCTGAATTGGGATAAGAATTACCGGAGTTTTGTTGTTGGTTGGAACGCCAAATGTTGTTGTTTGAACCCCTATTGTCGTTCCAATTGTTATTCCGGTTGTTGTTGTTGTTGTTCCAATTGTTCCGGTTGTTGTTCCGGTTGTTGCGATTTGTGTTCTCATTCCCATTGTGGTTATTGTTGTTCCCTAAATAACCAACATCTTGCTCCTTTTGCTTTGGAAAGCTAGCCTTGATGACTTCCTTCAATTCTTTAATCTCGGAGTTGAGAGAAAAGATTTGAGTTTGAGCAGCTTGTGTTAGCTTTGCTCCTTGCTCCACTCGATTTGCTTCTACCTTCCGATGATAATACTTCTCAATGACTCGGGCTTGCTTCTCAATGAAGTCCCAAGCGTCCTCTTCCCTCATGTCCATGAATGTACCACATGAAAGGGATTGGAGCTTGAATTGTGTTTCCATATCCAACCCCTTATAGTATATCTCCAATAGCTCCAATTTGGAAATGTCATGATGTGGGCAATCCAATAGTAAATCCTGAAATCTTTCCCAAGACTGGAACAAACTTTCATTAGATCTCATAGCAAATGCATTAATCTTACCTCTCAACTCTGCCGTTTTGGATGGCGGAAAGAATTTGGTGAGGAACTCCGAAGAAAGATTCTCCCATGTGTTGAGTCTTCTATTTGGAAGAGCTTGATACCAAGATAAAGCTTTCCCTTTCAAAGAGAAGAAGAATGGCTTGATCTTGTAATTGTTGGTAGTTGCATTCTTTGGTTTCATTGTCTCCATCAAGATCTCAAAATTTTGTAAATGTTGATGTGGAGATTCAGTACTCGTTTCTCCAAACTGACTTTGGCGAACGATGGTAATAACTTATAGGTTGAAGCTAAACCCATGCATATCATTAGCATCAAAGTTCACACCTAGACGGCGTGGTTGCTGCATTGGATCCATCTTTTGGCCAAGAGTTCTTGGCTCTTCATCTACACGAGCGGCTCTCGCACCCCCAGTCGGGACATGATAGTTGGCAGCCGGTCTTGGATTATATTAATTCATATTGATCGTCGGATTAATGTCTTCTAGCGGTGGCATGGAAGAGTCGATATCCTCATCGGATGAGTTGGTTCTAACCGATCTTGCCTGTTTCCTCTTCTTCTTCTTGGAATCGCTCATCTCCAGCCTCATTTGAAACATCATGCCCTGAGCTCATCAATTTGCAATTGATGACGGTCTGATTCTTCCTTGCGAGTCTTCTCGCTCCATCTAAGTTGAGCTTCGGATTCCTCCAACTCTGCTTGAAGATCCCTGATAACACGATTTATGATCTAGATTTAGACACTCATTTAGATAGATTTCCCGCTCATTCATGCATGGTTTAGCATTAGTTCACGGTGTTTGCACTCAAATCACGTATTTTGTCGAGATAGACGTCTACTCGGACTTTTGCTTGCTTTGTAGGTATTTTGGGAGATTTAAGAGCCAAATCGATACATCCGAGGATCATTCCTCGAGATGACACACTTCCGGACTCATTGGAATGCAAGCTAAGGGCTAAGGAGGACTCATGGAACCTTGCCAACACAAACCTTGCACCAAATCATGGCTTAACGAGCCTAGAAGCAACCTCTGGAACAAACCACGGTTTGGACCAAGACCACGGCCGTGGACTTGCCCGTGATTCTTGCCAGGACCACATCGACAGCTGGCCACGATCTCTTCCATTGCTCTTGCATCCTAGTGGGTATTTAAAGGATTTTGCAGGCTGTAATTGGGGATCCTTCTCCTCTCTTTTGACCTATCTTCTTCCCCAAAACACTTCTCCATTGTTGCCTCTCTTCCAAGCACCCATTAGGGGTGTTCTTGGAAGAGATTAGTGTAGTTTCTCGTTTTAGAGTGAGATTAGAGTAGTTTTGAGAGAGGAGTTCATTGTTGACAACTTGGATTAGCTCTTGGAGCCTTGTAAGAATTTGGTAACTTCTTCTCTATGCCTTTAATGTCTTTTCTTGGAATTGTTCTTCATTATTTAACCATGACTTGCAAGCATGCTTTATTGATGAAGCTTGATCTTGAAATGTTTGTTGTTGGCTAGATAGATGCGATTCTAGGGTAAGGAAAGAAGGGTTATGGCTAGGACTATGATAGGATGAACTTAGATTTACCCTTGGATGACTTGATTTCTTGAACGAGGTCTCTGTTGAAGTCCACGGTTTGTTCATGCCATTCCACGGCCGTGGTTGTGGTAGAACAGCCCGTGATTCTCCCTGGTTCGACGGATCTAGCTTTAGTTAGTTAGAATGTTGAAATCCTAGTGTTTGTTGAGCTAATTCTATCCTAGGGTGACCTAGTGTTAGCAACTAAGTGTTTAGAAGAGACTTACCCGGTGATTCTTACTCTTAGATTTCAAATATGACAAACCCTAGGTAGTGGTGAGCCTCACAAGCCGCCATTGGACTAAGTGTGCTAGGATAGTTGTTTAGGACTTCCCTTTCCGAGACTTACCCGGTAAGGATAGGTTAGACCCCTAGGTAACAATCCGGTTTGTGTAGAATTCCTATCCTTAGGTTCTTAGAGACTTACCCGGTGATGAGACCTTAGGAATGGACTAGTGGACCATGAGACCTACCCGGTAATTGATCCCAATCTAGAAACGCTTAATCCCAACATATCATAGTTAACCCGAGAAATGAATAGAAAGCTTGAGTCTATGCCATAACCGGGACTTCCAACCCCTAGAATCCGCTTTGTTACTTCCATTCTCCTATCTTTTGTGTTAGTGTGTTTGTGTTGCTTGATTGTGTTCACATACTTGTGATCTTTGTTTGATCACCCAAAACCCTCCAAAAACATCGTGTCTTCCGTTTTCTTTATTCCTCATCTTATCTTAGTCTAGATTCACACTATCTTCGATCATTGAATGACTTAGTTTCACCTCAGTCCTTGTGTTCGACCTCGGAATACTATCCCTACTACAAACGTCCCGTACACTGCGGGTTCGCTAGGAGTTAGGATAAATATAACGAGAATATAAATTTAAAACCCATTGCGTATCACGATCTTAGCGTAACAATCCCGCTCCTTGTTTTCAGCCATCTTTCTTTCTTTGAGCTTCTTCCTCAAAGTCTTCTCAAGTTCCTGATCAAGAGGTAAGAGGTCTTTGTTGTTTCTAGACCTGCGCATATACCTAAAGTAACCTGCAAATATCACTCAAAGGAGATATCAAATAACAAGGGCAAGCTCCCAAGCTTGACAACCGATAACCGAATTCAGCATAAACTAAATCCCCGGCAACAGCGCCAAAAACTTGTTCGCCACTTAGTGTGCGTGCAAATAAGCTTTAAATTTATAAAACTAGAATCAAGCAAGCGAACCCGCAGTGTACGGATCGGCGTAGTAAAGCAAGAATTCCAGAGTATCGAACTCAGGGATTTGGGGGGAACAAATTCAGTTCGCAATTTGTCAAGCAAGTAAATGTATAAATCTTTCTAAATATTGGGAAAACAGCAACCCTAAAGATCCAGGTATCTAATTGTGGAAATCGATTCAAGATATACTAAAGAACTAAGGACAGAGTTAAGAGTTGCAAAGGTATACTAAGGTAAAGTAATGTACGATGAAGTTCCAAAACTTTATATGACTTATCTAAGGACACTCTCTATAAAGGTTGTTGAGGCTTCAGTATAGAAAGGATCTATGGATAAGAATTAATCTCAAATATCCAAACTTGTAACCCAAGGATCAAAACTAACTCAAACGACTAAGGTTGTGACACTCGAAATCGAAGTAGAGGTTGTTGAGGCTTCACTACTACCTAGAAAAGGGCAAACCTAGACTAGATTAAAGCTAATCTTTAACCTTGGACCAAAGTAAAAGCAAAGTTCGTAAACTAGGGTAAATCACGGGCAGATCTTGAGTTCCACGGCCGTGGAAGCTCAAGAACAGACCGTGATCTTGGTTCGTCGACGAGATCTCTTTAACTCTCAGGGTCCAATCAATTTACGATCGATCTATCATCATCTAAGCCACAATTATTAACCCTTCACCTTAGAATTGCTAAAGGGTTTTAGCCAATAACCATTGTCATAATATCACAAATCAATTTAAGAAGAATGTAAGATGAAAACCTTTGAAAACTCCAATACAACTCAAAGTAAATCTTAAATCCGAAACACAAATCGGAATATTTAATGGATTCGGAATAGAACACAAAACCTCACAATGATCCTAGGCAAACACGAAGAACGGGATGTCAATCGTTCTTCGATATCAAAACCCTAGGAAAAAGGACGAAAATCCGCCACACAAAATCTTCCGAAATCCAAATTGTCGGCGCTTCCGCTAGATCCTTCTCGAACTCTCTCCAACAACCCTAAGCAAGGCTAAGCGATAAGCGTCGATGTCCGAAACTCCCTTATTTGACCCTTTTATAAGAAAGGATAAAATAACCGTCCGGCCCATGTGCGTAAATGATGTGGCAATAATTAATTCGTCAAAAGATCGCCTAAATCACGGTCTCAAGGGGTTCCACGACCGTGGTTTAGAGCGTGGAATTGGATTACGGTTTCATATGATTTCCACAACCGTACTTTATACCGTGTAACTCTCTGGAATACTCCACGTTCATGATGCCAAGATCCACGGTCGTGGTTTAGAGCGTGGACTTCTCTACGACCGTATTTTAGAGCGTGGAAGTGTAAATTGCTTGTGGTTTCCTTTGTGTCGTGCCATTCCTCATCCTAGCATCTCCTTTGACTTCTTTGATGTGTTCCTAATCCTTGGATGTGCTCAAATATTTTCCTATCTCTCTCAAATGGTTCGGTTTTAGCTCTTATTCACCTATAATCAACACAAAGCTAATGTAGACCTCCATATCGAAAATATAGACAAACTAGCTAACAAATGCTTCAATGCCTTGTCAATGAACACTATAATGGATGAAAAACAATTAGAAAAAGTGCCTAGAATATCGCAATATTTCATGCTAACAGTCTCTTCTCCCTCAATCGATCTCAATCACCCACCTCGTCACTCTTTGCTCGAACCTCAGGAAGCTCTCTCCCTCGCATCCTCTGCAACGAGCCCTGCCAGCAAGCAACACCAGTCTATAACACCTGCAGCCTCACCATCGAAACCATCTCACCCTCGATACCACTGCAGAAACGCTCCCTCACCTCCATTTCTCTCTACCTTTGAAGCCCCGCCTGGACTGCAACCACTCAGCCTCCATTCTCACTCACCCAGCAACCTCTTCCTATGCCTTCACCTCGAACCCAATGTAGTTTCTCTCTCACTACAACCTCCGGAGGAGCCTCGTCATCCCCCTACGCCGCCGAAGGACAGCCTCGCTGTTTTGAAGTTGCAGTATGGGGTATAAAACCCTTTGAATTATTTGCAGTTCTGGCCATAGAACTTCGATTTATATGGTTTTGCCCAAAGTTTCGGAATTAGCAATTTCACTCTCCATTTGTGTAATTACAAAATATAGCCAGTATATTATTTGCGTGTATGACCCAGCTTTTGAGATTTATCAAAATTTCCCTCTGCATGTTTAATTACATATTTTGCCTGAAAAAATTATTTACGGATTTTTTACCAAAGTTTTTTATCACAAGTTTTATCTTTTTACATGTATATATATATTTATGTATATATATATATATGTATATGTATATGTATATGTATATATATAGAGTATAGATCATATAAGAGCAGGCTTATCGTGTAATCATGAGAACAGATTCGTAATTATTATTAGTTTTGTTACGAAGGTGTCATTTTGTTTAATGTATTATTCGTAGTTATTGTTGGTTAAGTAGATTATTCGTAGTTATTATTAATTATAATATCTACTTTAAATCTCGACCCTTAATACTCACCATCCGACGGTCTAAGATTGTTCTCATGATTACACGATAAGCCTGTTCTCATGGGAACCAAACCCTATATATATATAGGGCAGTTCAGGTACGGCCCATTATTGTGATAAGGTTGTGCGGCCGGTTGTGCGGCTGACACGTGTCCCAAAATTTTTTTTTTTTTTTGAAAAAAATATATTCTAGATACTTTTTACTATAGTGAACTACCATGTAATAAGTTTTTCACTATTCTCTTATAAACTTTGAACTATTCTCATATAATTCATGAACTATTAATTTTTAATATATTATATCAAATTATTTATAAATTAATCGTTTATAAGTTATGAACTATTCTATTATAATTCATGAACTATCCTTTTACAAGTTATGCACTGTTTCTCTATAAATTTTTCATTATGAACTATTCTATTATAATTTATGAACTATACTTTATAAGTTATGCACTATCCCTTTATAAATTTTGCACCATCATTTTCATTCGTTTCGAAAAAAAATAAATAAAAAATTGGAACACGTGTCAGCTGCACAGTCTTACTGAAAACATATATATATATATATATATATATATATATATATATATATATATATATATATATATATATATATATATATAGTGTAGATCATATGAGAACAGACTTATCGTGTAATCATGAGAACAAATTCGTAATTATTATTAGTTTTGTTACGAATATGTCATATCGTTTAATGTATTATTCGTAGTTATTGTTGGTTGAGTGCATTATTTGTAGTTATTGTTGGTTGAATAGATTATTCCTAATTATTATTTTCGTAATTATTATTAATTTTGATATCTACACTAAATCTCGACCCTTAATACTCTCATCATCCGACGGTCTAAGATTGTTCTCATGATTACACGATAAGCGTGTTCTCATGGGAACCACACCATATATATATATAATGTCCAAATTTAGGGTATAAGCTAAATTTGTTTACGTTCGGTGTTAAATTCATAAACGACCCCGATAAAGGTCTAACGAGTCGAAGTTCGACATCCGTCAACCGACTTCCGTCTTTTGACGTCATGTAAGTACTCTCGAAACCTTTGGAAATGGTTCATGAATATTGAAGCATGAGTTGGAATATTGAACGTAATATGCGTGATATGGAATTCTACGTTCGTAACTCGGATTGGATTACGGGTTTTGAACAAACCCTAAGAGAAATAAATGTAACATCCCAAATTCTAGGAACTCGGGTTGCTACGGGCTAGGACCTCACAATGGGTCATGACCCTTATCTTGACAACAATTTCATCGGATCTTGCAACAATGCACAAATAAATGAAAACTCTAAAATAGATAAAGTATCCAAACGGTTTAACATTCATAAAAGCAATAGACTCTCAATCGAGTTCGTTAACAACTGAAAAAGACAATAAGAAATATACCCTTCCTATAATGTACGGGACCCCCAATTGACCACTCCGACCGGAGCACTAGGCAACATCCCTAATATGCAAGGCAGCTACACAACGGATAAACTGTTAGCTAACATACTATAGATCAGAATAATTATAACAACACATACACACATAAATAAGTAAAGCATACAACATGCTATCACATAATTCCGTTTATTATCTTTCATTAGGTTATACACTTTTCTTATTCAACTTCTTTTGTGACACGAGAATCTCCTAAAACTCGCCTTTGTCCCCTTATACCAACAGGAATGGATCCGATGCATCTCACCGTTTACCTGCCTGGACTAGTCGCAAAGAACCTCCTAGTCTCCTGAAGAACTAGACAAGTTGTCATCGACCAGTTATCATACACTTGGGTTAATCAGCATATAAGGTCGCCCCAACATGTTTTTAAACATATAACATCTAACACACACCACTATCACAACTATGCTAACACATATAAGGCAGCTAAGTAAGTCCAAGGGACATACCTGTATCAAAGATAAATCTCAATCCCGATATCACGCTCATCTTCCCGCAGAAAAGGAATCTATGCCTGCTTAGACAAGGCATCCCAAATCAGAATCTTACCAACATGCTAGAAGTCTTCACTTCTAGTCTCATTGACCTCTACAAGGTCATGCTACAACTTGCTAGAAGGTTCCTACTTCTAGTCTCAATGATCTTTCCTAGATCACACCACCATGCTAGGATGTACTACTCCTAGTCTCAAGATCCTCATGGATCAACATCAACACAACTAGCTCAAGGTGCTAAAACCACTTACAAACACTTAGGAGTCCACAAGCCACTAATTAGCATTCACACTAGTTCATCTAGGTCTAGCCTAGCATGATCTAACTCTAGGAACGATAAGGGAGCAAGGAGAGAGGTGACATACCACAAAGACGGTACCCACTGAGGTAAAGCGCATCCGCGGGTAAGGAAGATGCGGTTGCGGTGATAGAGTTTCGGATGCCGCGACCGCGGAGACAAAGAGGTGCAGGGCGGTGGCTTAGGGAAAAGCGTTATGCGTCAAAGTTCCAGGGACGAACGTCGAAGTCCTTCGACGAACAGTAGCTCTTCCAAGATGGGTCTACTCTCCTCTTTGTTTCTCATACAACAACAAACCACTAAGACTAGGGTTATCAAAACCACAGAAGACACAAAGGCATACATAGAATCAAGACTCAATCTTGATTATTGCCAAGAAGGAGAAGAAGAAGGAGAAGAAGGAAAACAGAAGAAGAACGAGAGGAGGAAGAATAACAATCGGATATGCAATATCCACGCACATGTTGAAGACTACAACTTGAATGAATGGGATGTAGCAAGCAAAAGGTGGAAGACAAGAAGGGAATAGAGGAAGAGAAGTTACGTAAGAGGAGAAGGAGCAAAGACTAGGAAATGAAAAAGAGGAGTAGACTTCTAGGGTCAGAAGCATAGGAAGGGACGGCCCAAGCGGAAGATAAGATCTTCCAAATAAGGAAAGACGGACGACGGTTACAAAAGATCGCACACGATCTTTATAAAAACCGCACCCGCGGCATGACCCTGCCACAACCGCGCGATCTGGTCACCGCGCCCACGGGCTTCTGGGCTGCAGGTGCGGAGACTCCCTTTCGGTACCACTTAAGTGGTTCCGAAATAAGTATCAAGGATCCAAACCGGAACAAAATTTCCGGTTTTACAATAAAAACCCAAACTCAAGTCGGGACTATGTAAGTCACCCTTACACCTATTAGATGATGTTGTGACATATAGTTATATATATTTTTGTTGATTTTGTATTTTACATGTTTTGGTTTGTTTGACGAGTTTTGTTGGCATGACGTTTTTGGCTTAAAGCCTACGTAAGACTTTAATATTGAGGCAAGTACTTGTGAGCGTTTTTATATGAGCATGATCATGTTTTAAGTCGAAATGTTATTGCATGCATATTTTACGTTTTAAATTATGATAGCATGATACTTATATTATTTTTAGATACATGGATATAACCTTCGTTTTAAGATTTCGATATGGCGTGATAATTTCCGTTACTGAAAGTCGTTCTTGAAATATGTTGATTGATTCTTATGCTTTATGCAAGTATGTATACATTTATTATTTTGCGAGATTTTAAGTTAAGTGTTACTAAGATTTTAAGGAGTTTGTGTTGTACCATTTTCAGTTTAAATTTAGATATAAGTTTGATAAGTTATTTTCGAAGCATTTGTGTTCATGAGATTTGACTTATCTTACCATTATTGGCGGTGCCATATTTTATCGAATTATGATTCTTTACATATTTGTGAAACGTTTGGACTTATATGATCTCTTTGGATTTTAAGAATTTGGATGACCTTGTGATTTATAAGTTTGACCATGATAGTCATAAGTAAAGGCGTAGAAGCCACCATCAGAGAAGGAACCACAATATCAACGGTCGGGTTCACAAGTAAAGGCGTAGAGAACTGAGCCTCGTCCACAACATATTCTTGCTTTTATCGCTAATCACTTCTACATGCATTGTTCTTTGTAATTGTTAGGTTTCTTTTTCTTCTCCGAGGCATCTAATGATTGAACAACACTAGGCGAGGAGTATTATGCGCAATAGCTACGTGTTTACTTCCACTAGTAGAAGCTTCTGTTGGTGAAGCAATAGGAGTGCGTCTAGAAGCAACAATAGTTGACGGAGATGAAGCCATCATTGAAGCCTTCCTTTACTGGAACCCTGGACAACTCTACACCTAGAACGATCCGAAGAACGGGGTGACGTAATCACCGCATGTTGAACCCTAGGTTGGTGGGCACTCACGAAAAACTTCTTCTTATTGATTCTTGTACAAAATTTCGTTCTTTATCCTTAGAAGAACGTGGACGACGAGTGACCAATATCCAAGGGTCGTAACCCGCATCCTTAATCACATTACTTGTTGTAGAAGATATCGGGGTTAAAGTAGGTCCCGCTGAAGATGTCATAGTAGGAATGGAAGTTGGTGAAGCACCTTGATGCTCTCGTATTTAATAAGGCACCGAAATCCATTAACATGAACGACATTCTTTAAGGGCCTAGTTAGATCGATTTCAACACATATACGGGCAAATCTACAACGGTTTAAATAATAAGTATGAGGATCTGTAATGACCGGTGCACATATGTTATTATCCATAATGTCACGATTATACCACTACATTGGAATCTCATTGACTCGGATCCAAGTTGGAGCTGAGAGAATAAGGTCCAAGGTGACAAATGCAGGAGTCCATCGCTTCATAATCAGACAATATCCAAAAATAGCCCAAGGATCACCTGTAAGAACCCTAAGGATATCATCATCACTTCTAAAACAAGCAAGATAATAACAATTCTCCAAGTCAATGATCTAGAACATTGTTACCATAGTTCCACAATTCCTGAAGCTTCCTATCCATTACCGGAAAAGTAATAGGAAACCCAAGAACCTTGAACTCAATTGATGGATCCATTCAGACTCCAACGTATGCGCCAAATCTGGGACGACTGTAATAACCGGATCTCCATCCGGACCAAATGGGTACGTAGCAGAAAATTGTCACTCACCAATCACTAGCATTGTGTTGGTGGGAAAGGAGAAGGCCCATGAATAGCATCCACATAAGTCTTATGTGGTTATCATCCAAACCAGGCAAGACGGGAGCAACTTAGCAATACATAAAGTAGTATTGTCCCCAATAAGAGGCATAGCCATAGGCGATAAAGTAGAGGTTGCAGCATTGACAGACACAATAGGTTCAATCTCACACACTTGAATAACAATAGGAACGACAATAGTAGAACAATTAGAGGTAACAAACGCAACATCATGCACAACCGTTGGTTGCACAATAGGGTTAGTTACAGTAACAACCAACGAAGCCCTATATGTGTCCGGTAGTGCGGGTGGTGGATTCACCTCCTCCTCCAAGAGAAGGTGGTGGTGCGATGCCAGAGTAACAAAGACGAAAGCGTGTAATCGTAACCAAACGCAAAAGAGAACTGTTAGAAATCATTTTCCAAAAGAGAGCGTTTTCGTAATTTTTATTAACGTACTCTAATGTTACAAAACAATTGTGATAACTATGACAACTATTTTTGGTTCTCATAGTTTAGACAAGGAACTTCAATCTTATTCTTGTCCTTTGTGAACGACATGATAATTTTTGCTAAAACATATGTAGATTTTTCCCAAAGGACTAAACAAATCTTGAAAATTTATTGTTCTATCTCGGGACAAAAAATTAACTACTAAAAATCAGATTTTCAAACAACAAAGAATACAAGTGACAACTGCATTGATAAATTAAAAAAAATGTGTTAAATTATGAACCATATCGAACACAATTTGACGACCAATCCAATATCTACGATGTAAAATTTTATGCTTTCAAACCTTAGTTTTGAGGATTTGGAAAAAATATAAACAAAGTTTTTTTGGAATAAAGGAGACCAATATAGACTTGTCATTCGTTATAAATTATTAAGGTTTATATTTTTACTATTTTATTTCATTAAATCTAGTTATTTGGTGTTTATTTTATTTAAACTAAAAACAACTTTTATGAGGTTGATAAAATTTAACCATAAACAACTAAAAAGTAACTATAAGATTTTAACCTCTTAATATTGGTATTTATTTATCCTTTTTTACAATATATTCTAAAATATGTGTTAAAATATGAAAATTTTATTTATTTATAAATAAATTCTAAAATTCAAACTAATAATCTTAATAAAAAAAAATAATTAAAGCTTTTTACTTCAATATTTGTAACTTTTATCCTTTTTTCAAACTTTGAGAGTAATCCATTAACTAGTGTATTACCCGCACTTTGTGCGGGTTTAATTTTAATAAATATTTAATACTTAGAAATTTATATATATTTTTGTAAAATAAAAATTCAAAAAATCAAATTATAATCAGTATTATGATTTTTAATTATTTTTTAAATACTTATCTCTTCTAATTAATTATATTTTAGATTTTTTTTTTGAAAGGTTAATTGTATTATGAACGGGGTAAGATTACAAGAAGAAAGAGAAAGGAGGCAGTACAAGAGCAAGCAGTAATCAAAACAAGTTCAGGTGCGTATGAAGGAGGGAAAAGGCCGCTGAATCAGGGGAGAGGGATGTTCAGATGAAAGGCCAAATCACGAGATAGGGGGGATCGGTCCTTCCAGTTCAGCGTAAAGTGTGACTTCACACTGTACATGATCATCCTAACACATTCAATTGGAGTGGTGGCAACGTTATTGTAGATTAGCATGTTTCTGGTTGTCCAAATATTGTAGAGGTATGAGACTATCACAGCAATACGGATGCAATCCATAGGGAGGGGCTTCTTACTAAACCAGGAGGCCAACTAGGGCCAGATGCGACCAAGGTAGGGCGTCGGGGAGGGGGTGATTGTCCAGCGAGACACGATATCCAAAACCGTCAAGCTATAGCCGCAGAGGTTCCAAAGGTGTTCACCATCTTCGGGAGCATTGTTGCAAAGTCGACAAGAATCATTGCTAATAATGTTCCAGGCCTGGAGCTTGGATAAGGTAGGGAGACGGTTGAGAGCAGCGAGCCATGCGATGAAGGAGGTTTTGGGGGTATTTGAGGGGAGCCAGATAGCATCAAAAGGAGATGGATGAGGAGCAACAAGGGGCTGCCTGAATAAGTCATAGGCAATTCTTCTGGAGAAGGAACCATTAGGGCGGGTGATAGAGTCCAACCGCGAGGAGCCAGGGAGAGGGGTGGGGAGATCATCCTTGACAGAGAGGAGATTCTTCCAGAAAGGAGAGTGAGAGATCCATTATATTTTAGATTTGATTTGTTAAGATATGCTTGTTGGTAAAAAAAAATTCGTAAAAATTTAAAAACTATTTTTATAAATATTTATTTAAATATTTTTAAAAAAATTTAGAAATCAATTTCAATTTATATTAACATTTAGAAATCACTTTTTAAAATAATTTTTTAGGCTTCGAGAAACTTGACGTTGACATGTGGCAATAGAGATTTTTGCTTCAATAGATATATAATATTTTTGTAACCCTATATTATGTTTTAACTTCAAATAAAAAATAGTTATTCATTAACTAAGATTTATATGCTAATAATAGAAAGGTTTATCCATCTTCATTGTTCGAACACCGGGTATTTGATCATAAAGCATGGTTTTGGCATAGAAGGTCCTATGTACCTTTGTTGACAACCAATATTTTACCCTAAATTATGTTTTATCTTTGTTGAACAACTAATATTCTAATTTTAGGCGGTTTGTAGTTGCAGTCACAATTGGAAACTCATTTGTTCACAACCCATATTGACCACCTCTAATACTCACAAGAGATAATTAGTAATTCATCTCTGAACTTGTAGTATTTTTTGAATTTTGAAGGCAACGGAAAAACGCTCTCTTCCCGGATAAACCCTAACGGCGAAAAAGTTACGGTATAGTGTCCGGTAGGCGTTTTCTGAATCCCTTTTCTCCGGCATCTTGGCCATGGAAGTCTAGGCTTTCTCCCCGGTGACGGAGACAATCAAGATGTGTTCGAGTACAGACAAGAGTTCGGATGAGGGTCAAAAAGGAGAAGACATGGATTGCGAGAATGAAAGATTAAACAATGGAACAGTTCCTAACAATCAAGATCCGACAAATGAGGCTACTGCAGAACAAAATGAGTTAGAAACGACTCAGACTGTCGAAAGTGTTTCTTCGGAGACAATTATCACCACGAAACCTATCCTACCTAGCGTAACGGAAGGGTTCTCGCTTACTTTTGATATTGGAAGTGTTGTACCTACGAAGGAGAAGGAAACGGTTGAGAGTGTGAAAACATTAGCAACAACGAAATCATGGAAGGAGGTAACTACTGGGGTTGTGAATGAGGAAAGGAGTGAGAAGATAATAGATTTGAATGCGCTGGTTGGAAGGATGAAGTTGTCATACCCCATGGGGGAGGATGGAGACCCCCATTTTGAGATTAACCCTAACGTATCACTAATTCTTGAAGAGGAGTGGAAGTTCTCCATCGTTTTCAAAGTGTTGGGGTTCCCCATCGTGTTCCCGGTGATGGAGGGAAATATCAAAGAGCTATGGAAATTTGGTGGAAATATACAAATCATAGACCTTGAAAACGAGTTCTTCGTGGCTAGGTTCAAGAACGAGAGTGAACTCCTTATGGTCCTCACAGGTGGTCCATGGTCGATCTTTGGGAGATACCTTATCATGAGGAGATGAACGCCGAATTTCGATACTTCGGAATCTATTTCTTCAGCTCCAACGTGGATTAGGGTTAACGGCATCCCCATGTAGTGGTTTAACGAAGCGGTTCTATGGAACGTCGTGACTGGGATAGGTAAGCCGATCCCTATGGACCCTAAAATGCTCAAATTTAATAGGGGCAGGTTTGCAACGATTTGCGTTGAAATCAATTTGAGCAGACCGTTAAAAGGAGCTATTTTCATCAACAAGAAGCGTTGTGTTGTTGAATACGAAGGTTTGCATCTTCTATGCTTTAAGTGCGGAAGATACGAACATTATGCTTTGCAGTGCCAACAAAAGGAGAGTAAATCGGAGACTGAACTGAGCACCAAAGGCAGAAAGGATGAGGGCGCAGAAGAAGGTCAGAATACCACAGAGAACAAAAGCCAACCGGAGACAACCTTGCCGGACTCTTCGGACCACGACCGGTATGGGCCATGGATGCTGGTGGGAAGGAGGAACAAGACCCAAAAAGGAAAGGATAATTCACACTACTATTCTGGGCAAGCAAGAGGGAATATAAAATATTCGTTACCAAAAGGCCAAGGCAGCACTTCCCATATCAAAGGTAATAAGGAAAAACAATATGCTGAAGAGACCAGCAGTAAAAAGCCGGGTGGTAAAAGCGGAGAGATATCAGGTAAAATTCCTGAAAATCATGAGCACCAAATAGGTAATCGTACAACTAAGTCTGACACGAAAAAGAAGACCATGAAGCATGACAAAAGTAAAGTAGTGTACGGGAGAGAGGAAGCGGTAGACAGGACAAGAGTAGAGGGTAAGTCTCCAACATAAAAAGAACATTGTTTTCGCAGCAGACGCAATATTAGAGGAGCAGGCAGAGGTGGAGAAAAAGAAGCGGAACAGGGTGAGCAATGAACGACATAGAATAGCACGCAAAGCCAAGAGTGAAGAGGCAGGGATGGTAGAGACAACCAAACTTAAACGACAGAGATCCGGGACGGACTTGAATAGAGTAGTGGTCTCGGATTCGGATGATAGAGAAGGACCAGAGGACAAGAGAAGGGCAATAGCAGATTCTGGGGAGGGGATCTTAAACCCCAGTGATCAGCTAAATGGCACCTCCTCACCATCCCAAGAGTCTTGCAAAAGCCCAAATAACACCCAAGATAGCTATTCAAGCCATCCAACGATGGAAGACAGACGATATGGGAAGGCCAAGCGAGAATCATCACCAAGAGATTATGGAGCACGAGAGCAGCGATCCGACGATCATCGTTAACATGAACCCTCCTAGGGAGATTGCTTCAGAGGAAGGGGGTAGTAGAGACGGCGAGACTACGGGAGTAGATATGGATAAGATAGGTGAAGGTGAGAGCTCAGAGGTAGCTCGGCGTACGGGTTCGTAAAGTTCTTACCCTTCCTCCTCTTCTCTTTAGATGTGTAGCAACATCTTCTGTTTTAGGTTAATATGAATTGCATGTTCCAGAATGTTCAAGGAGCCGGAAAGAGCGGGTTCTGTAGGGCTATCAAACACCTTTGCAAGACCCATTACATTGATATTCTTGCGGTTTTCGAACCTCAGATATCGGGTGATAGGGCTGAGAGAGTTTGTACCCGGCTGAATTTTGGTGGTTTCAAGCGCATTGATCTTGCAGGCTTCGAAGGTGGCATGTGGCTCTTGTGGAAAGACCCTAATATACAAGTCTCAGTTGTTAATGCTTGTCCTTATTTCATTCATGTTAGTATTACCATCCAGGGTAAAATGACACACATCATTGTTGTATATTGCCCTCCCACTGTGATTAGAAGGAGGCCTTTTTGGGATTCTCTGGACATGGAACTTGCGAGTTTGGTGAACCCCTATATCATTGGCAGTGACTTCAATTGCGTTACTGTCAGCCATGAAAGTAGGGGTGGGATGATAGTAGATCGAGGAATAGAGGAGTGCAAAAGAGATTGGATAAGGTTCTTATGAGTATGGCAGCAAGGATGGATTGGCCGGATGCTTCGGTCACACATCTTGCTAGATTTTCGTCGGACCACTCTCCCATTTTGCTTAGACCTCAACCTCCGATCCTTAGACGACGTGAATAGAGACCCTTTCATTTTGAGACGGCTTGAATGACTCACGAGGACTTCTTACCTATGGTGAGCGTTGTTGGGACATGCATGCTACCTCATATATACCCCTTAATTTGCTTAAAATCTGGTTGTTATCTTGTAACCGTCGTGTATTTGGTGATGTGTTTTGTAGGAAGGCGCGTATTATAAAAGAATTAGAAGACATCTAGAGCGACAGTTCTATGAACATGACGAGTAACGGGAAGGCAAAAGAGTTAACCCTCCAAAAGAGACTCGAAGATGTCCTAGAGCAAGAGAAAATTATATGGTTTCAAAAGTCGAGAGAACAGTGGTTATCGTTGGGTGATAGAAATACCTCGTATTTTCACATGGCGACAGTATTCAAGAGAAGAAGGAATAGGGTGGATGGTCTTAGGGCTAATGACGGAAGTTGGAAGGAGAGTACCGCTAAGCTTGAAAGGATCGTAGTAGACTTTTTAAGGAGCTATACAGTCATGCCCCTGATGACTATACCACGACAGGTAGTCATATTGAAGCGGATGAATTTCTGATTATAGCTAACCATAATTTTGTAGATCTCCTTAAGAGAATACCCCAAGGGGAGGTTTGGAGGGCAGTCAAGAGCATGGGGCCATTTAAATCTCCGGGAGTGGACGGATTCCAACCTGTGTTTTATCAGAAATGCTAGGGCATTGTGGGAAACTCGGTCATGAGAGAGGTGATGAAGTTCTTTGAAAGTCGCAAGCTGCCTATTGGGCTCAATGAGACCAATTTTTGCTTGATTGCCAAAGTGGGTACGCCGGAGTTGGTTAGCCAATTTAGACCGATTGCTCTTTGCAATGTTCTTTATAAAGTTATCTCTAATGTCATGGTTCAGCGCGTGAAGGGATGTATAGACAGCCATGTAGGGCCCACTCAAGGTAGCTTCATACCCGGAAGGTATATCCAGGATAATATTGTTCTAATGCAAGAGATTTTCCACTCTACTAGAAAGAAAAAAACTGGCAAGAAGTGGATGATTTTGAAACTGGACTTAGAGAAAGCTTATGACAAGATTCAATGGGATTTTGTTGTCGAGACGATCACTACGGCAGGATTCCCTCCTGATTGGTGTAGTATGATTAAGGAGTGCATCTCTACGACTAGCATGCAAGTGAATTGGAACGGAGAACTCACCGATAAGTTTCTACCGGAGAGAGGTCTTCGTCAAGGGGACCCTTTATCACCTTACCTCTTTGTTCTTTGTGTGGAAAGGTTGAGCCATTTGATTATTGATGAAGTCAATCGAGGAAAGTGGAAACCGATTCAGCTTTCTCGTGACGGTCCTAAGTTGTCGCATCTCTTTTTTGTTGATGACTTGGCTTTGTTTGCGGAAGCTAGCGCGGAACAACTGGATATTATTTTGAATTATTTGAAGGTTTTCTGCAAAGCTTCGGGTCAAAAGGTTAGCTCACTGGGCGTATGGGCAATTACCTTAGTATGTCGTTATTGCAAGGGAAAGTCTCCAAGTCGACGTTCTCACACCTTCTTGACAAGATAAACAAAAGACTTAGTGGATGGAGGGGTTGAAACCTTAGCTTTGCCGGAAAATTAACCCTTACTAAATTGGTCTTATCGACTATACCTCTATATTCTATGTCTTCGATGATCTTGCCCAAGGGAGTTTGTGACGAAATAGAAAAACTGAGTCGAAACTTTATTTGGGATTATAATGGCAGTAACAGAAGGATGCACACTATCTCCTGGAAAGTATTATGTACGTCTAAAGAGAACGGAGGATTGGGTGTTAGATCTATGGAAGAGATGAACTTGGCTCTTATAAGAAAGGTTGGGTGGAGATTTCTCAAGGATAATTCGAGCCTATGGACTAAAGTTCTTAAAAGTAAGTACATTATAAATTCGGGACAAGCCCACTCTTCTCCTTCGCATGTCTGGAGGAGTATTCAACGAGGCATCTGCGAGGTGGTTCATCCTAGCCACCAGTGGATTATAGGAAATGGCGAAGACACCTTGTTCTGGAGAGACCGTTGGCTACTCGATAAGCCACTCCTCGAGTATGTTTTGTCTCCTATTCATCACCTGAATGGTAGAGTGGTCGACTACTGGAGTGAGGGGGTGGATAGAGATGGGATATCCTAGGTACCTACCTCCCTGCTTCCACCCTGCTAGTTCTTGCTGCGACAGGTCTGTCTTCCTCTCATGAGCCGTCTATGGGAGTTGAGCCTACCAGCTGTAGAGATGAACTATCCTGGGCATGGAGTAGTGACGGGAATTATTCTTTGGCGTCTACATACGGAATGCTGAGAAAGGAAGGCGACACGTGCTGCATGGATAAGGATGTCCATAAAAAAAGTGTGGAATCTTGGAGTCCATGAGAGGTTAAAGTTTTTTGTGTGGAAGCTCCTACAGGGAGGCGTGTTGACTAACGAAGAGAGACTGAGAAGACACCTGAGCACTAGTGCCGATTTCTTGGTGTGCCTTGGACATACAGAGAGCCTTGCACACCTGTTTCGGGACTGTGTAGCCAACAAGGGGATGTTGATCAAACTGAATGACAGACGTCATGACCCTCAATTCTTTGGACAACCGTTTGCGAGCTGGATCAGAGGTAACATCCTATCGAATAGTAAATTCAATAATTATTGCGATTGGAATGTGGTCTTTGTTGTAGGTTTGTTGTGGTTGTGGAGATGGAGAAATGAGAGAATCTTCGAGAACAAGGGAACTAGGCAAGATGGCCACGTCATTGTGGTGGACAAGGCATGGAAGAAGATTACCAGCACTCGGACTAATATGTACAATCGGTCACCCAAGTGAAGTGGATTCCGCCCCCGGAGAACACCTTGAAGATTAACACGGATATAGCTGTTATAAGCGACGGAAAGGCTACAACGGCGGGTATCATTATGAATCATGCGGGAGAGTGGCATATTGGTTTCGTTGCAAACCTGGGTATGTGCTCCGTTCCGATGGTGGAACTATAGGGCATATTCTACGGGTGGAAGTTGGCTTGGGAAAGTGGAAGTCGAACTATGATATTGCAGTCGGATTCACAGTTGGCTATCACTTTCCTAACCAAAGACGTTCCAAGATGCCACCCTCTCGCCAGTCTGGTTATTAAATGCCAAGACTATCTTAGAAGGGGATGGAATATCCAGTTCCGTCATGTCTTTCGCGAAGCTAATAATGTCGCGGACTCTTTAGCTAATCTTGCTTTTAATTGCCCCCTGGGGCTGAATGTATTGTGTGACCCTCCCGAGGGTATAGTGGATCTTTTGCATTGTGATGTAAGGGGTCGGGCTATCCCCCGATTGCGTACTACTTAGCCCTTTTTTCATATATAATAAGCGCGACTAGATGCGCCGGAGACCACTGACTCTCTTTCCTACCAAAAAAAAATTATTGGCCACCTCTAATCAATATCTCAGTTTCTAAATTTCTGCTTGACCCTGGAAGATGAAACAAAGCTACTCAAACAAATTAGTCAAAACATATATCATAAAGCATCGATAAAACAACCCAAAATAATATCAGATATTATTGCTGATTTTCCTAAAAATGTGATGAGCACCGGTATACATAACAAACGTCAACCAACACGTAAGCATTATACCATTACTTTAGTGTACTTTTAGTGTCATACGATCACACATTGTATGGTTTATTTTTATAACTTTAACAACAAAATAATTAATGTCACAACTTTTATTATATTTTCACAAAATTCGTAGTTTAAATTAAATTGTTTTCAAATATCCGGATATAGTATTGATATGTTTTTACTATCTACTAGATCTTCAGTAATAAGTATTCAACAAATTTTTTATAAGAAACCTCCTTTTATATTTCTTTTATAGTGATGCCCCTAATAAAATATATTTTGTCAAATTGACCCACCTTCATAATTTTTGTTAATATTCTTGATATATTGTACCATTTTCACACAAAATAATTTTTTTCCTAAAAAAATATATAAAATAAACATCAATTAATTGATTGGTAGAGTAGTTATAATTAATTAATATAAAAATATATTAATTAATAATTAAGTATAATAAAGATATTCCGGTCAATATGAAAAAATATTGACCAAAATATTGCTCGAAAATAGTATTGGTGGTTCTACTCAATGTCATTTCATTTATAGGTGGTTTAATATATAAAAATATATAACGACGGTTTGTTAAAAAACGTATAATAAAATGATTTTTTCTACAAAAATCTTCAAAATAAAACCATTTATATTATGAAATTTTGATAAAATAATTATATTAAAAAGATGTCTATAAATTAAACAAACTGTCCCTTAAAAAAAAAACTAATTTGTTTAAATGCTATGCTACTAGTTATATACATTATTATAATAAAATATAGTTACCTATAATAATTCAAGTTAGGGTATAGATAACAATTTTTTTGCATAAGCTAAGATATGTTCAATTGAAATTATTTTTATTATAAGAATAATTAGCGTAATAACATATATTAAAAATCTCAATAAAATAAGTGAAAATGCAAAACATATTGTTAATTAAATAGAAATTTTGGTTACAAAAAACTAGTCGGTTATATTATAAGATATTCCATATAAATATGATGTGGACGTAGAGGCGGAAAAAGAAGCTGTTTTTGTATTGCTCGGTCTGCTATGATTTTGTTTGGTGTATATTGCTTTTCTTGTTGAGTACAAACAAACATATTTTGTAAGACTGAAACACATCAAGTTACTATTGTCTTTTGAGAATGTCGAACTCAAACAAGGTGGGCACGACATACTCGGTGACAGTCATTTCCTTATCCTCTCTGGTTTGGTCATCGGAGCTGGATGCGTAGTCGAGCATCTTTTTGGCACATGCATCTTGAGCCTCTTTCTGAGAAGCGTAAGAGCCCACAAATGACCATTCTTCACTCATTGGATACTTGATTTTGGCTTTCCAGAAGGGTGTTAATTTGCTCTTTACAATATTTGTAGGAGATTGGCTGCTGTCTGTTGAACGAAACCAATGAGTGAAGAATGGTTATCCATTGGACATGCATCTTCAGCCCCTTTATATGTACGGTGAAGCCCCACAACTGACCATTGCTTATCAATTGGACACTTTACTTTCGCTACCCACACGCCTAGTGATGCGCACATCGAAATACCTGTCTGAAAAGATGCATCTGTCTCCTCAATCTTCTTCCCTGGATGACTCATCAATACCTGAATGCCGCAAATCACAACAATAAATCAGGTTACAAGACATTTCCATACACGAAATCACCCCTAAGTTTCCTAATACGTGATGGTTTTCGTAATTTTGCAGAATGCCATATTCTTGCGGTCTATTGTACATAAACTTGACTATTTCTTTCGCTGCTAACAGCAATTCTTGAAATTAGGGTTTACATGTCTTGCTACGATGTACAGTGTCAAGCAGAGTACAAGAAAATGGAATGAAAAGAGAGAATGTAGCACTCTTTTCGATCGATTACAGGAAAAAAAAAAAAAAAAAAGAACTAAATTCAAATCATCCGTCGGCGACAATGCCGAATGATGAGCACATCGAAATATCTGTGTGAAAAGAGGCATCTGTCTCCTCAATCTTCTTCACTGGTTGACTCATATTCGCACTTACAGCTATCTATATCAATACCTGAATGCCGCAAATCAACAACAAATTACCACTTTTTCCCCAATGCAACAAATCAGATTACAAGACATTTCCGTAGACGAAATCACCCCTAAGTTTCCTATTAGATGATGGTTTTCATGATTCAATCACTACTTTTCATATTTTGCAGAATGCCGTATTCTTGCGCTCTACTGTACAGAAACTCTACTATTTCTTTCGCTGCTAACAGCAATTCTTGGAATTGGGGTTTAACAGTCTCAAGCAGAATACAAGAAAATGGAATGAAAAAGAGAGAAGGTAGCACTCTGTTCGATCGATTACAAGAACAAGATAAACTAAATTCAATCACTAGAACATTGTACAGCAAATAAATCATCCATCGCCGACTTGAAATATTTAGCTGCAAGTGTACTAACCTGTGAATGTCAGTATCCTTCAAAATTCACGTTTTTCTTTTTTTGGTTGGAAGGAGAGTCAGTGGTCTCCGGCGCATCTAGTCGCGCTTTATTATTATTAAAAAAGGGCTAAGTATTCCTCAAGCGGGGATAGCCCGACCCCTAACATCATGGTTAATCAGAAAAGAAATACCCTCATGAGGGTCAGACAATACATGATAACCAATAGGAAACGAAAAGGCCACAGAGGCTAGAGCGTCCGCGACGGTGTTAGCCTCGCGGAGTATGTGACGGAACTGCATATTCCAGTCCCTTTTCAAGAAGTCTTGGCATCTAAGAGCCAGACTAGCAAGGGGATGGCACCGGGGAATGTCCTTCGCAAGTAAGATGGTTACAATTTGCGCGTCAGTTTCCACTTCTACGTCCTTGTAACCATACTTCCATGCCAGCATTAGTCCTTGTAACACTCCCCACAGCTCCGCCATGGGAACTGTACAAATACCAATGTGCATAACGAAACCCCGTTGCCAAACCCCATTGTGATCTCTAATTATACCCGCTGCGGCTGCATGTCCATCCTCTCTAACTGCTCCATCTGTGTTCACTTTGAGAATCCCGACCCTTGGCTTCTCCCAACGGACAAGAGTGATGGCCCTCTCATTCCTGGATCTTCCCATCATGTGTTGGTTCCTCGCCCAATTGTATTCCTTTACCTTGCTTCGGACGTACAGATGCTTTACTCCGTTAAATTTTTCGTTTTTGAACACCAACGCATTCCTCCATTTCCAAATCCACCAGAGGCTCACTGCAAAAATATCACGCCAAACACAAGAATTATCGAAAAAGTTGGGAGAACATACATTACCTCTGAACCATGAGTTAAAATGCGTCTTCCAGAAGTCATGACTGATCCTCGTAGCACTGAGATCTCTCCACATTCCTGAGATCGCCTCACAGTCTCTGAATAAATGGCTATTTGTCTCCTCCTCGACTTTGCAGTAAGGGCACCATGCTTCATTGGTAAGGTGACGTCTCTTTCTCTCAACATTTGTAAGTATACCTCCCTTCATCAGCTTCCAAATGAAACTTCGGACTCTCTCTGGGACATTCAGTCTCCATACTGTCTTATGTAGAACCCTATCGGCAGACTCCTCAGGATTGGGATTTGCCAGCAGCTGGTAGGCGGAAAAAGCCGAAAACTTGCCGTTTGTTGAGAACTTCCAGCTTAGTTCATCCTCTACCTCCATACGGCATACCTCCCCTGTCGACCAGCGATTATCCGTGCTCGGACCAACAGCGGCCAATTTCAGGCACACCTCTAGACTAAGGCCATGTGATATGGCTTCCCAATTCCAACCTAGGTCATCGTCCCAAAGCTCCATAACAGTGACGTTTCGCTCGGCTTCTCCAATGGTCGAGGTGCATAGATTGACCAAGGGGTAGTCCAAGAGCCATGTATCCGTCCAGAATTTTATGGAATCCCCTTTGCCTAGAACCCAACGGCTTCCCTTCTCCACAACCTCTCGCAATCCTGTAACGATACTCTTCCAGCAGTGTGAGGGTGATGCGTGGGATCGACGGTTAGGTCTATGGTATTTCGACCGCAGCGTGTCAATCCATAAGGTATCATCTTCGTTAATGTACCTCCAACCTAGCTTCGCAATCAATGCTAAATTGAAGAAATACATATTCTTAATACCTAATCCCCCATCTATCTTCGATTTGCAGACCTCTTTCCAAGCTACTGTGTGCAATTTCCTGGAATGCTCAGAGTCGCCCCAAATAAAGCTTCAGCAGGTTTTCTCAATCTCATTGCACGTAGACTTTGGAATAAGTATAGACGACATTGTGTACATAGGTATTGATGAGAGCACCGATCTTGTTAGAGTAATCCTTCCTGCGAAGCTTAGGTGGTTTCTTCTCCATCCGCTCAACTTACTCTTCATCTTATTGAGTAGTGAAGAGAACATTGATCCGGAAATCCTTTTCTGTAGTAGAGGAATCCCAAGGTAATTGCCTAGGTTATCTGTGACCTTTATCCCACTAGTCTCGCTGATTCTTGTCCTCAGTTCTTCATTAACATTAGGCGAAACAAAAATGCTAGACTTTGCTAAGCTAATTTTCTGACCCGAGACACCACAAAACCTCTGCAGACAGCTCCTGATCTTTACGATTTGATTGGTAGATGCTTCAGCGAAGAGAGATATGTCATCTGCAAACAATAAATGCGAGAGAGGAGGTCCTCCCCGAACAAGATATATAGGTTTCCAGTCCCCATTTTCCACTGCTTCCATAATCATGTGACTCAGGCGCTCAATACACAGCACAAATAAGTAGGGTGAGAGTGGATCTCCCTGTCTTAATCCTCGTTCCGGTTTAAACTTTTCTGTTAGCTCCCCATTCCATAGGAGTTGCATACTTGTGGATGTAATGCACTCCCTAATTAGCTCAATCCAATTAGAGGGGAAGTCAGCCGCCTTAAGTGTATCTTCAACGAAGTCCCATCTCAATCTGTCGTAAGCTTTTTCTAAGTCGAGCTTTAGTACCATCCATTTCTTGCCCGTCTTCTTCCTTCTCATGGAATGGATGATCTCTTGCATAAGCACCATATTGGCCTGAATGACTCTCCCTGGGATGAAACTCCCTTGTGTTGGGCCATTTAAGGTTTTGATGACTTCTTGCATCCGTTTAACTAAGACTTTGGTTAGGATCTTGTAATTCACATTACATAGGGCAATAGGTCTGAATTGTGATATCAGTTCCGGCTTCCCAACTTTAGCAATCAAGCTAATGATAGTCTCATTCTTGCGTTGAGAGATCTTCCTTGAAGCAAAGGTATATCTAACCTCTTCCGTCACTGTAGTTCCCACAACTTGCCAGCATTTTTGATAAAATATTGGTTGGAAACCATCCACCCCCGGGCTCTTGTATGCACCCATGCTCTTCACTGCATTCCAGACTTCACCCGACGTAATAGGCTCATTTAGTTTGGTCCATGCACTAGCCTCAACTTCAGGGAAACAGTAGTTGTCCAGTAGACAGTCATTTACCGTGTGGGCATCCGTAAGGCTGTATAAAGATCTGAAATAGTTCACTGCAAATTGCTCCAAAATCTTCGGGTCCTCCTCCCACGTATCCTGATCAACATACAGTCCTCTCACCTTGTTACGTTGCCGCCTTATTATTGTTGATGTGTGGAAGAATCTTGTGTTTCTGTCCCCAAAATAAAGCCATAATTCTCTTGATTTTTGGAACCAAAGTAGTTCTTCCTGCTGAAGTACTGTGTCTAACTAGGTTGTAGTATCAGCTTCTTCATTTAGAAGTGCAGTTGAATTTGTATAATTCGGATTGCTTTGTATTCCGGTTAACTTCTTCATGAGTTCCTCTTTCCTGCGGTTTATATTTCCAAAAACAGTTCTATTCCAGGTTAGTAATTTAAGTTTAAGATTATGGAGAGAGTTGCAGACCTCAAGCCGTGGCTTCCAAGATTCTTTCACTAGAGGCATGAAATCCTCATGGGTCAACCAAGCTGCTTCCATCCTAAAGGGTCTTCGTTTGGCGTCAGTAGGGATTACAGGGCTTAGAGATAAATGCAATGGTGAATGATCAGATGAATATCTTGCGAGGTGCCTAACAGATGCTTCCTTCCAGGTCATACGGGCCTCCCAATTCATCAGGATTCGATCTAACCTTCTGCATATTCGATGGGGGGCGTCTCTTCCATTATCCCATGTGAAATCTGGGCCTGTGTAACCTAGATCAATCAGCCCATGTTTGTCAATAAAGCTCCCAAAAGTGTCCGAATCTTGATGCTTATTCTTCACTCCCCCACTGCTTTCATGGGAGTAAAGGGTGCAGTTAAAATCTCCTCCAATAATTATAGGTTCCTTCAAAAGATCTAAACATTTGTCTACATCTTCCCAGAATATTTTTCGACGTTGTGCACTAGGTGGGGCGTATACTGCCACCAGGTGAAAGCAATCTGTTCCTCTCTGAATTCTAGCGTGAATGAAGGATTTGTGGAGGTCTAGCACCGTTACATGAGTGTCTAGTTCATTCCAGAGAATCCATATACCTCCTTCGAAACCCTGAGCATCTACTCTTACGTTATTGGTGAAGTTAAGTCTATCACAAATGTGTTGGGCTTTGGTATCTGATATTCGAGGTTCCATGATAACAAGGATGTCAATTTTGTGTACCTTACAGATATACTTTATCGCACGTCGAAACCCATTCTTATAGGCTCCGAAAACATTCCACATTACTAAATTCATGGAGATTGAATGTCGGGACAGTGGTTACGTAAGCTAATTCTCCTTACTTCCCTCTGCATGCATATTCGCATCTCGCCTAACCAATTCAACTCCTTGTTTGTCTGTCATTACCTCATCTTGAGTTTCCGTTATGGAGTCTGGGAGAACGGTATCTGGTATCTCTTCGGAGTTGATAGGTGTTTCCAGTACTGGGTCAGAGGGGGCAATACTCAAATCATTCATAGTCTCCACCACTCGAACTGGCTGCTTAGTAGATGATTTCGTACTCTTTGAATCTGGTCTTTGTCTTTTCAGTGTGCCACTTCTCTCAGATTCCATATCTGTAACTTGTGGAGCTACAGTCTGCATTCTTGCTAGTGCTGCCTTGCGAGCTTGGGCTCTATTCCAGTTCTTCTTTCTCGTTGATCTGACCTCTTTCTTACTCTTCTCGTTGCTGTGCTGAGCTTGTTCCTTGCCCTTTGTTTTATCCGCTTCTTTATTTTCATGCGATCCAGTAAAGGTAATTGTAGTTGTTACTTCAGCTAATTCATTCTCTCCTGAGACTCGGATAATTTTGACCGGTTGTACTGCCTTTGAAACCTGTCCCTGTTTTAGCTCCTCACTAGACCCCGCCAAAATTTCATATGGGTTGCCTTTTGTGATATATTTACTAGTTGCTTCACCTTTTGATTCTTTACCTTCTTGTGTGTCACTCTTTCCTTGCTGATTCGGATACACCTTCCTGTTCTGAGTGCTCTGATTCTTGTGCGATCCGGAGGATCTGTCCTTTCCTTTTTGGTTAATTCGTCCTCTCCGGTGGGACGCTAGTAGCCATGGTCCATAGCCTTCTGCAATGGTGTTTTCTGTTGAGTTGTTTTTTATTGATGCACTGCTACTTGCCTTGTCAGCATTTGTCCCTGAATTGGCCAGTTGATTTTGTCTATCCACTTCCTTAGTACCTTGGCCTGTGTTCTTAATAAAGCAGCAGTTCGATGCTAAATGTCCGTATCTTCCACACTTAAAACAAATAGACTCTAAACCTTCATATTCTACAGGGCATCTAATGCCCTCTATCACCACTGCTTTCTTAAGAGGTTTGTTCAGGTCAATCTCGATACATACCCTAGCAAACTTGCCTCTGTTAGTGAAAAGGGTCTTGGGGTCTATCACTATTGGTTTCCCGATCCCTATTGCCATGTTCCACTGTACGTGTTCTTCATAGTACTGAACTGGGACATCAGTGAGTCTAATCCATACTGGGGCTGATGTGATGTCACAGGAAGTTCGAAAGTCCGGCGTCCATCGTTTCATCACAATACAGCGTCCAAATATAGACCAAGGACCTCCAGTCATGACAGTCATCAGTTCAGCCTCATTATCGAATCTCACCATAAAGAAACCATTAGACAAGTCAATGATCTGCATCCTGTTGCCAAACTTCCATAGAAGCCTTAGCTTTCGTTCCATAACCGGAAAAGCAATAGGGTAGCCAACTGTCTTGATCACGAGTGATTGTTTCCAGACTAGCGCTAGAGCATTTGATACCTCCTTGTCCAGTGTTACCACCGGATCACCATCGTCGCCATCCGGGAAAGAAACTCTTATCTTCCCTTCTGTAAACTTTGGATCCAGTATTGTCCTTTGCTGGCCTGTGCCTCCTCCTCCAGTGGCTACTTCTTTCCATGTTGGTCGCGCAGGGGCTGTATCAGGAGGTTTAGGATTCTGTATATTGTTGGGTGCAGTGTTACTGACATTTGGGTATGTGACTCCAAACACAGGTTTGGGCGGCGAAGTTTTATCCGGTGCGGGGACTGCAGTCCCAGGGGGAAGGGGGTTGGGGATCGCCGGCGGTGGAGAGATTGCTGTGTTTGGGGAGTTCATAGAGAGCGTTTTCGTAAGACCGGTTTCTGCTCCTGAATATTGGTTTGGATGGTTCTGTAACCACAACACATGCGTACAAAATTCACGTTTTTCACGACACCACAACTTTAAACTTCCGATAAGACCGGGGAAGATTACCGGCTTTCGCTGCTATTTCCGATAAAAGTTGAGAGAATTGGACCAAGAGTAGAGAAAATTTGATCATAAGTTACCGTTTTGGGGTAGAGGGTCCATCTATCTTTGTTGAAGCACCAATATATATATTATGATCCTTGGGTGATTTCACTGGACCAAATACGTTTCATTTGTTAGAACATGTACGATCATCAACAAAACATCACCATTTTATTTGAAAACCTTTATTTGATTGAGTACAAGTGTTTGTGGGGTTCAATCTATACAACATATTAATCTGTAGTCTCAGTTCCAAGCATTTCCTCGCTTCCCCTGGTTTCCTCATCTCTATCGACGAGAGATATGTCGAAGTCCACCAACATGGGAACCCTACTCTCAGTAACCATCATTTGCTTGCTGCTTTCCTCATCCCTATCGACTGCAACAATGTCGAAGCCCACCAACTTAGGCACCGTAGTCGTCTTAGTACTACTGTCACCATCTTGTTGGCTAGGAGATCCATCTGTCAACACAAGCTTAGAGTGATCACTGCTACGTTTGATTGCAGATCCCATCTGTATTTTGAGAGGCCGCCTTCTTCTTTTCTGGAGTTTAAGCCTCCTCCTCGCTGCCCATCTGTCCTTTATTGGGAACTTCACAGAAGACGATTCGCACTCAACCTTCTTCTTGGAAGATTCATCTGTCAATCTGTCTTTTGATGAGCGCTTCACAATATCTGTCTCCTCAGCAGAAGACTTTTCATCATCAGCATCATCAGCATCATCAGCATCTTTCTCGTTCATCGGATGATTCATCTCGCTTTCCTCACGCCTGTCAAACAGATTACAAGAACAAGATCCATTGAATTACAAGAACAAGATCCATTAAATTCAATTGGAAGGAAATCATCCACCACACTGTACTAACCTGGGAATGTCAGCAACCTTTAATCAACTTTGAATCTTCGTTAACACTGGAGAATACAACCGGAAATCGTTGGCAAATATAAAGGTTGAGAGAATTGCTCAAGTCAGGAGTTCTGTTAGTTATTGTTGCTCAAGTCGGGAGTCTGTTAGTTATTGTTGCTCAAGTCGGTAGTCTGTTTGTTAAGATTAGAGCAGCTAAAGTGAAATGAAAAAATTGAAATAATTCAATTTCAAGATAAATTTTTAAAAATTAAATTATATTGGAATTGTTAACAAATACTTAATATCACCGGAGTAACAAAAACAAATATCAAACGAAAAAACCACAAAAATATAAATACTCTTATTCTGAAAATAATACTTAATCGAACCAAAAATAAAATAAAATTCAGAGTATTCAGTCTCAAACCAATTTGTCGACTTTATGTCGCGTTTTTTTTGTTAAATTATATTTGTTTGGGTAAAAGGATAGAAAAAATATAAAAGGATAGAAAAAATTATATGAAACAATTTGGTTTACTAGGCTTTTTTTCTAGTTTTGTGTTTAGTAAATGTACCCCTTGAGAGAAGAGTGTGTAGAGTTTGAAAATAAATACAAAAGATTGGGGTACATTTACTTAATTGAAAATAGCCTAGTTACCAAAATTGCTCAAATTATATTAGTCTGCACCCACACTGCCACTCAACGAAAAAGTTAATTTTATCAAAAATATAAAACAAATTTTTTTTTTTATGTATTTTAAAGTAAAACGATTCTTAAATAAAAAAAATTTGCCTCAATTATTTTTTAGGTGTTTTTTTCCTCTCTTATTCTAGGAAGTAATGTTACAATTAAACCATTTTTTTCTCTCTTGCTCAAATGTAGATGGAGTTATAGACTTTTAGTCATCATACATACTACAAAAATACAATTTCATTGAATTCACAACACACATTATGACATAATACAGAATTTTTGCCTCTGTTTTCGCCCTAACATATCAGCATAACCAAAGCTCATCATCCAACCTGCTATACTCTCCAACCAACTCCCCATAACTATTCACAATACTATCAACATTAATCACTGAACTCCCATCAATCTCCGCTTCACAGCCATCATTCATCTGTCCGTGCTCATCGAACTCACGCCTCTTACTCTTATAAGCTTCTTCAGCCTCTTGAGCAGTATCAAAAGTGCCCAAATATAGTCTAGCCTTTGTTATTGGATTCCTCATCTCACTTTGCCATCTTCCATTTTTTCTCTTATAAGCGTGTTGTGGTTTTCGTTGGAAACAATCGGATTGTTCAGAACAAGTTTGAACAAGAGCTTTCCGCTTATCCGAGTTCGAACAGCAAACCCTTTGAGCGTCGAGCTCAACCTTGGACAAACTATATGCAACTGCAGCCTCCTTGGAAGTATCATAAGTTCCTAGCCATACTGCATCATTGCCATGACGAATTTCAGACCCCCACCTTCCTGATTTCTGGCGTTTAACGCCCGGGTGCTTGTCGAAATCTGTAACATTTGTATGGAGAGAGGAATATGTCTCCTCAACAGAACAGGATTCATACTCGAGCTTTTTTTTAGAACATGCATCTGCAGCCTCTTCAGGACTCGTGTAAGACCCCACCCACAACCAAACCTTACTGATCGGGTGCTTTATTTGAAGGAATTGTGTCCTTTATCCAAGGTGCAATTACTGATGATGAGATAGGACATTAAATATAGGGATATATATAATCCGATAATATTAGGGGGCATGGCGTTTTGCTAGAAGCTAACCATGATCGGTACATTTATATGATAAAATGTATTGCTAGTGTTATCGGGTCCTACGAGGTCACACCATAACGAGCAGGAGAACTGAATCAATTAATGAGAGAATTACCATATAGGAGTATAGGGTGGAAAAGGATATATTTTGTAGGAGTACAAAATATATTTTGGAGTTGGTAATTAATAATAGATAAGAGATTATTTATTTATTAATTACTGAACATATATCTTATATTTTAAGGTCGGGCTTTTTAATAGTTAAAAAGCCCAACCCTAATTATATATATTCGTTCGATTAGAGGATTTGACGTAAGAAAACATTCAGCCGTGTATTCACGTAAAAAGCGACGTTCTTCCTCTTCGATCCCTCTCTCAAAAGCTTCATCCTTTGTTCTAGCAATCGAAGGTTAAGGCGATTCTTGTTCAATCTCGGGTGGACCAACTAGAGGAGTAACACTTGAGACTCTACATATCCTTGAAGGAGTTATCGAACACGCATCAAAAGGTATTCCTTTTCCCCTTATCTAATCTATTATGCATGCGATCCATGTTTAGATGTTTAGGAAATCGTTTCCTGAAATTCCGCTTTTACACATCTAAAATCCCAACAGTGGTATCAGAGCCTCTTGCATAAATTGATTAGATCAAATTAAAAAGGCCATGTATTGATGCATGTATTGATTGTTTTGTTTCAATTACGAAAGAGATTGTTTGTATGGATTAATTTGCATGATTAAGGTGTAAAATTGGATGCTTAATAATGATTAAGCATGATTAGTTTATTAAGGAAATTGTTTCCATCTTAATAGGTTTCTATAAGATAATGATGAAACAAAAATCCTTAATGATGATTAAGGAATTGCTTAATATGATTAAGCAAGTTAAACTTAAGCATACATGTAGCTAATATTGTCATATAAAGTTATTATTTTTTTTTTTTGTTGGCAACATGTACGGCATTAAAATTAGGGTTTTTAATTTCATTTTTTTTAGGGTTTTAGATTATTTTATTAATTATCTAATTTGATTAGTTATTTATTTAAATAATAATTATTTCTAAAAGATATTATATATGATATTATATCTAGATAAATATGATTTATCAAGTTGGAAATAAATAAATTTAATTTGTTAAGATATGTGATATTTTAACTTAGTTAAATTATACCCAAAATAAAAAAGATAAGATTTGATTCCTAAAAGATATTATATAAGATATTCTATCTAGATAAATATGATTTATCAAGTTGGAAATAAATAAATTTAATTTGTTAAGATATGAGATATTTTAACTTAGTTAAATTATACCCTAAAATAAAAAAAAAGATAATATTTGATTCCTAAAAGATATTATATGAGATATTCTATCTAGATAAATATGATTTAAAGTTGGAAACAAATAAATTTAATTTTGTTAATATATGAGATATTTTAACTTAGTTAAATTATATCTTAAAAATTAAAAGATATAATATGAGATATTCTATCTAGATAAATATGATTTATGGAAAATTGTTTATTTTTGTATGAGGTCTTAATTTAGAAATGTTCTAAATTTTGACAAGTTACTAAAATAATAAATATGTCTAATCTTAGCAATGATCTAAAATTAGAAACGTTCTAATATTAGCTAGTTACTAATTTTAGAAAGTTACCATAAATAAAAAGTTACTAATTTTGGAAAGGTTCCGAATTTAGAAATTTTACACCTTTAGCATTTTAATGATTAATATATGATATTAATACCATACGCAATATGACTGATTAAAACAATACCGGAAAGGAGTTTCCAATTCTGTTTTTTTCCTTTATGTGATAAAGTGGTTATGTTTATTTTTTTTTTAAAATATCATATATGCCATGCTTGTATGTATGTGTATGGTGATATGCTCGTGCAGGCGGTTACTAGTATGACCCCAATCTTAGGATAGTTAAATACGATCTGCGCATCGTTATGGTTTTATTGTACACGATCTGCGTATCGTTATGTATTTTTGTAATTTTCAATTTCTGCAAGAGTTATTTTTTAAATTCATTATACAAGAAGACTAGGCTCCTAAGGAGCCCGAAGGATGGAGATCCATGGAGGTCCAAGAATGAAGATTCTTTTTGAGGGGCCATACTAGGAACCATTAATTTAATGCGTTTTTTGAATGCCTTAAATTCCCACTTGTATGCTTGTTTGTTATTTTTGCTATGAGTTCACTTTTAAATAACAACCTCGCATGCTTAAAAACGTCCCTTAAAAGAATATTGAGAATTGTCTTCCCATATCATAACTGATCCCTATCTAGGAATTTGTAGGATAGGTTCCGTCAAAGCGGGGTGTCCTTACTTTGACCTAGATATATTGCGGGTATGCTCATACTAAGGGGCATGCTGCTTTGATATGGTTAACTCAACAAAAGACCAAAAGATAAAGTTTTGGATTTTGAGACATAAGGGTGAGTTCACATGAGATGTGTTCCCATCAACCAAAAATTATAAGGAGTTATAATTAGTAAAGGAGTTTACTTACCTTGATTATATGAGACTTAGGGCAGTGCCAAAGTACGCTAAGGTTCATATATGATAGGATCTTGGAATCATTTTTGCTCACTAAGGGAATTGATAATATGAGTAGAAATGTGCAAAAACTTCAATTGTTTATAATTGTTATAACAGTTTATAGCTTTTGCAAAATCAATCATAACTTATCTGCATTTTATTATTCTGTGTTTTTGTAGTCCATCATGTCAAACAAAAACCTCATATCTTCTTTACGCTCCATACTCGATAAAAAGAAAATGAACGAACACAACTTCCTTAATTGTGAGAGAAATCAGAGAATTGTTCTCAGGTCGGAGAACCAAGAGGATGTCTTGGAACATCCAATCCCTAAACTCACATTGAACTCATCTTATGAGAACCATGTGACGTACATGGAGGATAAGAAGCAGGGGAATGTCTCCACTTTGGGTATTCATGTTGTTGAAATTTTGTCAACTAATTCTATTTCATGGGTATTGGATACCGGATGTGTTTCTCACATTACTTCGAATGTACAAGCACTAAGAAATAGAAGGACGTTGCGGAAGGGAGAGGCAGATCTACGAGTTGGTAATGGAGCAAGAGTTGCTGCTGTTTCCATTGGAGATTATTGCTTGACTTTACCTTCTGGCTTAGAGATAGAACTTAATAATTGTTATTTTGTTCCATGCATTACTAAGAACTTAATTTCAATTTCAGTTTTAAACCGTGAAGGTTATACATTTACCATTACTGGTCACATGATGATGGAGATTTATAGGAATGGTATTTATTATGGTCGTGCGAATATGAGTAGTAATGGACTATACATATTAGACCTCAAAACTGAGATATATAACATTAATACAAAAAGGCAAAAGTCGAATGAAACAAACGAAGCAAACCTATGGCATTGTCGATTGGGTCACGTAGGCATAAAGCGCATTAAGGAACTCCAAACAGTTGGATTACTTAAACCATTTGATTTGGAATCATTTGAAACATGCGAGTCGTGCCTAATGGGAAAGATGACAAGGTCACCCTTCACTGGTAAGAGTGAACGGACTTTTGAACTTCTAGCCCTCATACATACGGATGTATGTGGACCTATGAGTAAAGAGGCTAGGTCTGGCTATCGCTACTTCATTACATTTACTGATAATTTTAGTAGATACGGGTATATCTACTTAATGAAACAGAAATCAGAATCCTTTGAAAAGTTCAAGGAATTCCAGAATGAAGTGGAAAGACAAACAGGCAAGAAGATAAAAGTGCTTCGATCAGATTGAGGAGGCGAATATCTGAGCCATGAATTCGATCATCATTTGAGAAATTGTGGAATTGTGACACAACTCACTCCCCCGGGCACTCCACAACTAAATGGTGTGTCTGAGAGGAGGAACAGGACTTTGTTAGACAGTGTCCGTTCAATGATGAGTTTTGCGGATCTTCCATTATCCTTTTGGGGATATGCTCTCCAAACAGCTGCGTTCGTTCTAAACAGGACTCCGTCAGGTTCAGTTGACAAGACACCATATGAGATATGGACAGGAAAGGTTCCTCACTTGTCATTTCTGAGGGTCTGGGGGTGCGAAGCTTATGTAAAACGTTTACAATCTGATAAACTAGCACCGAAATCAGACAAATGTTACTTCGTAGGATATCCCAAGCAAACAAAGGGGTATGATTTCTACCATCTCATAGAGAACAAAGTGTTTGTTGCTCGGGATAGTGTCTTTTTGGAAAAGGAATTCTTTTCCAATAAGCCAAGTGGGAGAAAAGTTCAAATTAATGAGATTAATTGTGAGCAAGAAACGCAACAACACGAGGACATACAAGATGTCACCGAGGAACTTGACTATTTTAATGAACCTCTTATGAGGCAAGTTAATCCAGTTCAAGAATCAATTCCTACAGTAGATCAGGCTGAAGAGGAACCACATATTGATGTGGAGAACTCTACAAATGAGGAACTGCATAATGATGTAGGAAATCATACAGCTGAAATCTCTCCTATTGTTGGCCCAAATTGGAGATCAAATAGGGTAAGGCAACAACCTAGACATTTGGATGACTATGTGTTGCATGCCGAGATCAAAGTGCTCCTAATGGAGCATAACGAGCCCGCTTCCTACAAGCAAGCTGTGACGGATCAGAACTCCGAAAAATGGCTTGAAGCCATGAGATCCGAAATGGAATCCATGTCTGAAAATCAAGTATGGGACTTGATTGATTTGCCTAATGGGGTAAAACCTATTGGTTGCAAATGGGTCTTTAAAGTAAAGACAGACAAGGATGGAAATATCTCTGTTTATAAAGCAAGGTTGGTTGCTAAGGGATTTAAACAAATTCATGGTATTGACTATGAGGAAACATTTGCCCCGGTCGTCATGATCCGGTCCATTAGGATAATCCTAGCGATTGCCGCCTTCTATGATTATGAGATATGGCAAATGGATGTCAAGACCGCATTTCTAAATGGCTATTTAGAAGAGGATGTATATATGATGCAACCTGAGGGTTTTGAGGATCCGAAATATCCTAGGAAGGTTTGCAAGCTTAAGAAGTCCATTTATGGACTGAAGCAAGCATCCAGGAGTTGGAATCTTCGATTTGATGAAGTGATCAAACAGTTTGATTTCATCAGATGTGAAGAAGAACCATGCGTTTACAAAAAGTTGAATGGGAGCAAGGTGACTTTCCTAGTCTTGTATGTGGATGACATACTACTCATTGGGAATGACATTCCGATGCTGGAAACAGTAAAGGGGTGGCTTAAGAAGCATTTCTCAATGAAAGATATAGGGGAGGCCGAGTACATACTAGGCATCAAGATCTATAGAGATAGATCTAGAAGGCTTATTGGTCTCAGTCAAGGAACTTATATAGATAAGGTTCTACAGAGATTCAAGATGACAGATTCCAATAAAGGATATCTGCCTATGCAACATGGGATCCATCTCAGCAAGACCCAGTGTCCTAAGACACCTGGTGAGATTGAGAGGATGAGCAAGGTTCCCTATGCCTCTGCTATAGGATCCATCATGTATGCAATGACCTGTACTCGACCAGATGTTGCATATGCTTTGAGTATGTGTAGCAGGTACCAGTCGAACCCCGGTGACATTCACTGGCAAGTTGCGAAGAACATCCTAAAGTACTTGCGAAGGACTAAAGATGATCTACTGGTATATGGAGGTGATGATGAGTTAGTCATCAAGGGCTATACCGATGCTAGTTTCCAGACTGACAGAGATGGCTTTGAGTCACAGTCTGGATACGTCTTCATTTTGAATGGAGGAGCGGTAAGTTGGAAAAGCCAAAAGCAGGACACGGTTGCGGACTCAACCACAGAGGCAGAATACATTGCTGCGGGAGAAGCGGCTAAGGAAGCGATCTGGATTAGGCAGTTTATAGCTGAGCTCGGCGTTGTCCCTAGCGTGACGAGGGCAGTTGACGTCTATTGTGATAACAATGGCGCGATTGCTCAAGCGAAGGAACCTAGCTCAAGCTCCAAATCCAGACATGTTCTGCGGAAGTATCACATGATCAGACACTATGTTGATCGGGGTGATGTAAGGGTGTGCAAGGTGCACACAGATGATAACATTGCAGACCCACTGACTAAACCCATGAATAGGCCTAAGCATGATAGTCATACTCGGGCCAAAGGGCTCAAACACGTTAGAGAATTCTTTTGAACTTATGTGTTTGGATTGAGAAAACGTTTGTTTTAGTCATGGAGTTTATGATTGTTTTATATATGAGTTTTCATATTCTTATTTGATTATTACTTGAATATTAAATAAAGTATCCAAACAAATTATTAATTATCAAATGTGCTTATTGGAAAAGTTCCGGTGAATGAAACCACATTAAGTGAACTGAAATTATTAAATTGAAAGGATCCGTGGTCTAAATCGTTAACTTGGATACAAACGACTCTAAAGTAGACCATCTTGTGAGCGAATGATGAACTTGGGTTTCATAGTTCATAGGACATGGAGATGTCCAATCGCTTACATAGGTGAGTATGGTGATACTCATCGGATAGACCGATCCTATGGCTCTCATGACTTATTGAGGAGTTATAGCGATTATCATTATCAGTGAGTTCCTTAACATGAGTTTGATATAACTTTCATTTGAAGGATGACATATCTTAAATACTGTTAAGCACTGACCGTAACAGGCAGTTATAAAGGCAGTAATCAGGGTGGTCAAAATTTGAGTGGGAGTTATAGTCGTTGCAAGATTGGATTAATCCTCCTATACCAGCATACTTTGATATGTTGGGAAGGATTGGTGTCCCCGGCCACTTGAAGAGTGAGAACTGTGTAAACGCATGGTCATGCTCAGATTTGATCTGTACTGACAGTTTGATCTCAGGAGTTCAAGAAACATATCTAATGGCAAAGATGGTTTCCATCACATAGTCAGATAAGGACATTAAGCGATAAGAGAATTTTTAACATTGCACACTTGTATGAAAGTACAAGTGGGAGACTGAAGGAATTGTGTCCTTTATCCAAGGTGCAATTACTGATGATGAGATAGGACATTAAATATAGGGATATATATAATCCGATAATATTAGGGGTCATGGCGTTTTGCTAGAAGCTAACCATGATCGGTACATTTATATGATAAAATGTATTGCTAGTGTTATCGGGTCCTACGAGGTCACACCATAACGAGCAGGAGAACTGAATCAATTAATGAGAGAATTACCATATAGGAGTATATGGTGGAAAAGTATATATTTTGTAGGAGTACAAAATATATTTTGGAGTTGGTAATTAATAATAGATAAGAGATTATTTATTTATTAATTACTGAACATATATCTTATATTTTAAGGTCGGGCTTTTTAATAGTTAAAAAGCCCAACCCTAATTATATATATTCGTTCGATTAGAGGATTTGACGTAAGAAAACATTCAGCCGTGTATTCACGTAAAAAGCGACGTTCTTCCTCTTCGATCCCTCTCTCAAAAGCTTCAGCCTTTGTTCTAGCAATCGAATGCTTGTTCAATCTCGGGTGGACCAACTAGAGGAGTATCACTTGAGACTCTACATATCCTTGAAGGAGTTATCGAACACGCATCAAAAGGTATTCCTTTTCCCCTTATCTAATCTATTATGCATTCTATCCATGTTTAGATGTTTAGGAAATCGTTTCCTGAAATTCCGCTTTTACACATCTAAAATCCCAACATTATTTTCGCTGCCCATTTTCCTGATTTTAAGAACTGAACAGCTACACAATCTGTATCATTTGTGGGCAAATAAAGAGTCTTTTCCTGTACACCGGGTTTCATACTTGAGATCTTCTTTCTAGTGTTTGCATCTGCAGTGAAGAGTTCAATCATGTAAAAGAACAGAAGCTTAAGCATTTACATGTATCCAACATTATAAGATCAATTACAGAGAACCAAAAAACGATTGAGATTGATTAGAATTAAAATATCCAAGTAATGAACCAAGTTACACATGTAAAACGAACAAGTAGAAGACAAAGTAGATTCAAACATTAGATAAATTATTGAAAACGGCCTGTTAAACAGGAAGCCATTAAACAACTCTCCCTATAGAGCAAAACACCATCTTTAATGGTGAACTACATTTCTGTCATAACAGTATCCCAAATCAGGCTAAATGCAAATCAATGTAGAGCCTAATTTTCCAATTACACGAAATCAACCCTGTTCATGCAACAGTATCCCAACGAGTTCATGTTCTTGTTTATACAAATTACAATACTAAACCCAATAACAGACAGTTGAGTTGTGCTGAGTTCGCTGCTAACATGAATGCTTGTAAATAGGGTTTACGTGTCTTGATTACGATGCACAGTCTCAAATCAGTTTTCAAGACAATGGAATGAAAAGGAGAAAATTACAGTATTTCTTTCGCTTACGATAAACAACATCAACTAGATTCAATTACAAGAACCAGATAAAAAAAATTCCACCAACAATTTGAAATTTTCAGCAGAGGGTGTACTAACCTGTGAATGGCAGCAACCCTCAAAGTCGAGGTCTCAGCAGAAACCAGTTATAATACGGGATAGATGATTCCTGCCCAGATTCAACCGCTGAATCGAAGGTAGGTTCTCAGGATCTAGAGATCGACAAGCAAAGAAGGTCAATCTGGTGGAGTCTAGAGCAATCGCAAGGAATCAGAGAAAATAGGTTTTGAGAAGTAGATGTTTTGATTGATGATTATAAACCTTGAATTTGGGTTTAACTGTTTAAGGTCCGTTTATATGTTTCATCTACCTACTTTAGACTGACGTGGCAGCTTTTTTTTTTTTTTTTTAAATTACATTTTTACTAAGTTACAAATTAAGTTATAATAAACTTTTATTTTAATTGAAATTTTCGTTAAACCCGCATTATTAGATATCTAGATATGTTATTTAATTTTAGGTCAAATTTTTGAAAAGATTGGTGAAAGATGGTATTTTTTTTTTTGTATTCTGGACAAGTTGTCCTTTCCTCCCACCCTTATATCAGTTGGACTAATTAAACTTTGTGTATTATTTTGATGATACACAATATTAATACACAATTTCAATTACACAATAGTTATACATAATTTCAAATACATTGTAATAACCGAAAAATTTAAACTCTGTTAAGTACCGGAACAAATCGGATTTTCGATCCGCCAATATTTATTCTTGTAAATAAAAATAAACGATAATAAATTCTATCATTTTATGTGACCTTGATTCACATAAAATGATAACTTAAATAATTCAGAAAATAATTCCGTAGATAATCCCGTACTTAATTCCGTACCTTCAACGGTTCCGGGTGATTAATTAATCTTTCCGCCTTTGGTTTATTTGATGAGTTGGCCCAAAAGACCCGGCCCAAAACCAATTACAACCGGCCCACTATCTAACCATTTCCTTAAACCTAATCAGCCACCTTAATCACGCTTAACCCTAAACCTAATTTTATTTCCCTAGTCTACCTACCGCTACCCTAAGCATCGTCAACCTCACCACCGTCGCAACAGCCTCGCACCAGGAAGAGCTCCACCGCCGCCGGCTTCTCAGCAGCCACCACCTGTCGCCGCAGCCTCGCACACCGAAGGAGCTTCACCGCCGCCGGCTGCGCAGTAGCCACCACTAGTGCATCGGCATCGTCTTCGTCAAAGGCCAGCGATGAGAGAGACATCGGTTGTCGTCCACCACCGGAACCAGTGCCGATGCAAGCCTGGGTCACCTTCTCGTGCGTCTACCCCAGTGGCTAACCACCCTAATCTAGTTGCGGCTCGGTGGTTCGTCAACAAGGTAAGCCAGATCCATTCCGCCTGGTATGTGCTGCTTCTATGGCTATATCAACCTAATCGGGATCGCCGCAGGGAAATTGAAGTCGAGCCGGGACTCGTAGCCACTGCAGCGGTGCACCGGACTGAACTGCGACCCACCGGACTGAACTCGCGACCCACCGGACTGAACCCGCGACCCACTGGACTGCTGCGTTCGACCACTGGACTGCTGCACTCGACCACGGGACTGCTGCACTCGACCACGGGACTGCTGAACTCGACCACGGGACTGCTGAACCCGACCCACTGGACTGCTGCACTCGACCCACTGGACTCGTCTTTGGGATACCTATAGCAGCCGGCTCCTTCACTGTTGTGGGTACGTAGGCTTAGCCTTTAATCTTAGTACCATAATGTTGTATAGGGTGTGGTTTGAGTTGATGCATAAGAATGAGAGTAATGTAGATGTGTGGGTTTAGTTTTGGTGCGGAAATGTTGACAGTAGGTATCGAACTAGAGATCTCTTGCATATGCCAATTCCAGAATTTTAGTTGTACTCATAAGCTGACATTTTGGAGGATAAGTTTCGATGCCTTAAAATGAGCATCCACCGTTGAATTTTTAATATGTTGTAGATTGAAATACATAGTTTAATGTGTTAAAGTTTGAGAGAAAGTTAACGGTCGGATTGAGATTTACGAAGTCTTGAAGTAGAGTAGTTGGGCTGTTTTTGCAAAAGAGGAAGAAAATTTGACTAAGTATAGAATTCTAGTTTTATTCCAACTTTAGAGAATTTTATGGGAGAGTTATGAGTAAGTATTTTTTAGAGATCTTTACCCGATTTTTAGTATGCATATCATAGAGGATCTAAGATTCTCTTTCGGAATTTTTATAACCTTATCCAAGCGGCTTTTATGAACCCAAAAATCAGGCTTTAACGACTATGGTATGAATAAAGAATGTTCGATAACTCATGTAAAATCTTACTAAATCCTTACCAAACTTTTCAATGAGAACTAGATTATGGACAAAGGTTCTAAAAGAAAATATTAGAACTAAATGATAGACTTTGAGAATTTTCGGCACTAAGGGTAAAATGGTCTTTTACCGTAAGAGAGATTTTTCCGTAATCCCTTCGCAAGAGGTTGGACATCTGTATGTGATTTTGATCCACATGCCTTATTTGACAGGCGTTTGAGTTACCACGGGTTCGGACCGAGTTGAGAATTGAGAAAGTGATTTTGATCAAGGTAAGTCCTTGCGACTTACTTAGCTGGTTTCTGGATATTAGTTGGGTGATAATGGTTGTGTGTGTGAAATGTGTGTCATTATAAAAATAACAACTTGTTAGGACGACCGTGGTTATTATGAGTTAAGGCCCAAGTGTATGTATAACGGGCCGTGACATCACTGCCCAGCTCTGCCAGGAGACTGGGAGGTTCTCTATACCCAGACCATATAGGTACACGGTGAGATGCATCGGATCCACTCCTGATGGGTACACGGGGGTGGAGGCGAGGTTTGGGAATCCCTCGTGTCACAAAATAAGTATCATTAGAGTGAATGACTTAAACGAAGATAATAAATGGATTGTATGAAAGCATGATGAGTGTTTATTATTTTATGTGTGTGTGTGCTATTATTATTCTCCTAATGTTTAGATAACTAGCTAATGGTTGTTTTGTCGTATTTTTAGATTTACTGCAGGTTAGAACAGCAGCTGAGTGATCCGGAAGTAGTGGTCAGCCGGGTCTCCGTACTCCTTAGAGTGGGGTTGGGTGTTATCTGGTTGTTTCATTCTTCTTGGTAAAGACAGTTAGTCTTTTCCGTTGTTTAAGTACTATAGGTTGTTAGATCTTGTTGCATTCATCCGTTTAAAAATACTTTTTATAAATTTCGGTTTTTCTTGTTTGTGTCTTGTTGCAAGATCCTAGTAATATTGTTGTCAAACTAAGGTCGGGACCCATTGTGAGGTCCTAACCAGTAATGTCCCGAGTTCTGAGAATTCGGGGTGTTACAACATGGTATCAGAGGTGGTTGGCAACAATGGCACTTGAAATCTTCAGAAAGACCGAATAAGTATTTGAGCAGAACCCGAAAAGGTATCTGAGTTTTAAAAAGAACTTTTGGTTTTCAAATGCATGCATAGTCTGGTTGGGGATAGAAAAGTACGGCTGACCACCACTACTACCGCGGATCTCAGTATGCTTAGTATGGACTTTAGGTTTTACTTTTGTTGGACTTATTAGCTTGATTATAATGATAGGTGATGTAGATAAGCATATGCCGGAGATTAGTAGAAACTGTAGTTATGTTAATTCCTTAACAAAGGTAACATAATGAGTTTCTCACCCTTGCACACATCTAAGTAGATGTTGAAGGGTGACAACGTGAGGATTAGTATGCAGATCTTCTGTGCATTAGGGTAGACGAATGGCGGACAACTCCTTCGAGTTTGTTGAGGAACGTCGAGACGGAAAGGTGAAGACTAAAAGACACCACCAACTACGATGACAAGAAAGGAATCCCGAGTCAACTCAATAGGATCAAATGAGAATACACATGAAAGTAGTTCTAGCAACGCGTTGGGTGACCGGCAAGTATACAAATTGGGAGAGGCAACCCATAGTTCTTTCAAGATGGTGTAAAGCAACGTTGCAACCAAAAGGGATGCCTACAGAAAAACACATAGGCGTGAAGGTCAAGGTGAAATATAGTAAGTGATCCAGACAAGAGACATTGAATCTAAGCTTATTGACGGACTAGAAGGTGAAAGTTTGAGGCTAGAAGCAAAGCGGAATATGATCACTCTTGACAAATTGTTTGCCGCCACAATCAAGATGGGAAACCGAGACAAGCGTAAGCATAGGAGTCAAGATAAGATACATTGCTCATCCCGATACAAAGAATTTAAGAGCCGCAAAATGAAAGCTTACAGGTTGCTAGAAGGAGAAGGTTGATTTCAACAACATAGAAGGGGAAGGTTGATTTCAACAACATAGAAGGGGAAGGTTGATTTCAACAACATAGAAGTGGTGTGACCTCCTGGAACATACAAGAATTACAACCAGGATCGGGATACAACAAAGACCGGATTTCTATAAAGCCCGAAGTACAAGCAACACCCCAAGCAAGAAGGGTGTGGGAGAATAACCTTGGGGAAAAAGAGGGTATTAGATAACTTCTCACTCACGAAGGATTTAAGTTAATAACACTAGCGGGTCATAACAGAGAACCGCAGGTGGACAATAACGCAGGTAAAAAGAATCATGGAGAAATGTCTACAAATTATCGCAGAAGAATGTATAAGTCCCTTGACGGGAGACGAAGATACAACTAGACTCGTAAGAGTATAGTACTCTTATAGGAGTGTAATTTATAGAAGGAGCTAAAGGAAAACAAATAGAAGAGATATATTTCCACCTTGTATATCAAACCTCAAAAGAGATAGAAGAAATACATAGTTTAATGTGTTAAAGTTTGAGAGAAAGTTAACGGTCGGATTGAGATTTACGAAGTCTTGAAGTAGAGCAGTTGGGCTGTTTTTGCAAAAGAGGAAGAAAATTTGACTAAGTATAGAATTCTAGTTTTATTCCAACTTTAGAGAATTTTATGGGAGAGTTATGAGTAAGTATTTTTGAGAGATCTTTACCCGATTTTTAGTATGCATATCATAGAGGATCTAAGATTCTCTTTCGGAATTTTTATAACCTTATCCAAGCGGCTTTTATGAACCCAAAAATCAGGCTTTAACGACTATGGTATGAATAAAGAATGTTCGATAACTCCTGTAAAATCTTACTAAATCCTTACCAAACTTTTCAATGAGAACTAGATTATGGACAAAGGTTCTAAAAGAAAATATTAGAACTAAATGATAGACTTTGAGAATTTTCAGCACTAAGGGTAAAATGGTCTTTTACCGTAAGAGAGATTTTTCCGTAATCCCTTCGCAAGAGGTTGGACATCTGTATGTGATTTTGATCCACATGCCTTATTTGACAGGCGTTTGAGTTACCACGGGTTCGGACCGAGTTGAGAATGGAGAAAGCGATTTTGATCAAGGTAAGTCCTTGCAACTTACTAAGCTGGTTTCTGGATATTAGTTGGGTGATAATGGTTATGTGTGTGAAATGTGTGTCATTATAAAAATAACAACTTGTTAGGACGACCGTGGTTATTATGAGTTAAGGCCCAAGTGTATGTATAACGGGCCGTGACATCACTGCCCAGCTCTGCCAGGAGACTGGGAGGTTCTATACCCAGATCATACAGGTACACAGTGAGATGCATCGGATCCACTCCTGATGGGTACACGGGGGCGGAGGCGAGGTTTGGGAATCCCTCGTGTCACAAAATAAGTATCATTAGAGTGAATGACTTAAATGAAGATAATAAATGGATTGTATGAAAGCATGATGAGTGTTTATTATTTTATGTGTGTGTGTGCTATTATTATTCTCCTAATGTTTAGATAACTAGCTAATGGTTGTTTTGTCGTATTTTTAGATTTACTGTAGGTTAGAACAACAGCTGAGTGATCCGGAAGTAGTGGTCAGCCGGGTCTCCGTACTCCTTAGAGTGGGGTTGAGTGTTATCTGGTTGTTTCATTCTTCTTGGTAAAGACAGTTAGTCTTTTCCGTTGTTTAAGTACTATAGGCTGTTAGATCTTGTTGCATTCATCCGTTTAAAAATACTTTTTATAAATTTCGGTTTTTCTTGTTTGTGTCTTGTTGCAAGATCCTAGTAATATTGTTGTCAAACTAAGGTCGGGACCCATTGTGAGGTCCTAACCAGTAATGTCCCGAGTTCTGAGAATTCGGGGTGTTACATACACAATATTAATAAATAAAAGACTTGTGTAACCAAAACCTTGTGTACGAAATACCTTTCACTGAATTTCTTTCCTGAATAATATGTAGGTACATTATGTATACTCGAGTCATTTTATATCGTTCGAGTATTTCGTACACAAGGTTTTTGGTTACACAAGTCTTTTATTTAACATTATGTATTTGAAATTATGTATCACTATTGTGCAATTGAAAGTGTGTATGTTCGAGTATGTCGTACACAAGGTTTTTTGTTACACAAGTCTTTCATTTATTAACATTATGTATTTGAAATTATGTATCACTATTGTGTAATTGAAATTGTGTATTAATCTTGTGTATCATCAAAAGAATATACAAAGTTTAATTAGTCCAATTGGTATAAGGTTGGGAGGGATGGGCAACTCGTCCAAAGTTCGAATCCTACCTATGCCTACTTTGTCTACACATTACAAAACATACCTACTATATACACAAAAATACGTACCCCAAATTTTTTTTGATCGATTGCTAAACTTCTTATATACATTACGAGATAAACTTATTTCGTCGATAAGTTTTTAATTTTAAATAGATTTCTGATGTATCAATTTTATTTTTAAGGAAAAATTTTTGAAAAAATTGGGTGAAAGTATATTTTTTTATGGACTTTTGTTTTGTATATCCCTCCAATTTTTATCAATTTAATTGACTATCACTATTACTCTATTAAGAGATATATTTATTTAATGAGTACTAGTGGTAAAACTAAGTGTGTTTATATCTTCCACATCAAATTCTACTGTATATTGATCATGTTTTTTTGCGTCTTTTTCAAAAATTCTTCACGTCTTTCGTCTCTTAATTTAACTTTATTTTTGTAAAAAAAGAGTAACAAAATTTTTAGCAGGAAACGAATCAACCCGGAAGACGAAAGGCGATCAACATAATACATCTTATTGTGTTACTCTTTTTTTCACGTCTTCCGGGTTGATCGCCTTTCGTCTTCCGGGTTGATTCGTTTCCTGCTAAAAATTATGTTACTTTTTTTTACAAAAATAAAGTTCAGCCGATTGTAAAGAATAGTTGATCGTTTTTTAAAAATTAAAATAAATTCCTTTATTGTTTGTAAATATTTCATTTATATCCATTTTTTAAAAAAACTAGTATAATACCCGCACCTTGTGCGGGTTTTGAAAAAAATAGAAAGAATATTGTGAAATAGATTTTTTTACGTGCTTTTGTTTTGTATACTTCTCTAATCTAATCGACTTACCAACATTACTTTATTAAGGATAAATTTACTAAATGAGATTATACTATGGACATACTTAATAGAATAATAATATTTATATATATATATATATAAAACATTTTTGTTTTTTTCCGATTATGTAATGAGTTTAGGGATTTTTTCTTGATTAATGGGTAACAATTTAATTTTACAACTTTTTTTGTATTTAACAACTCTTTTGTTTTTTTTGGATTATAATGCTTATTGGTGTATTAAAAATTTTATTTTAATTAATTATTTTTCGACTATAAATCTATTAGTTAATTAGTTAATTTTATTTTTAATTATTAAAATTACAAAAGATTTATGTGATCTACAAGCTAAGAAACTTAACATAATTAAACAAAAATTTAATTAATATAACGTGGTCTATATCTACAAGCTAAAAAAATTAAAAAAAATTAATTTAATTCAAAATTAACTTCAAAGTCCGATAACTATTATCTGAAAATAACTTATTTGCTGATGGGTGGAAGAAAATCAATAAATAAATAAAATTAACATAAAAAAAGGTGTACACGTCAATTTTTTTTTAATAACTTGAAAATAGATCAGATACACGGGGTTACGGCTAAAAATCAAATCAAGGGATGAAACAATAGAAAAACGATTGTTAATTATACAATTTCGAAAAAAATTGTGGGAGCTCCATTTCGAAATACTACTCTCACAACGCACCACGTAAACTGTCATGTATACTGCTCTAGTAGTAGATATAGACTCGCCCATAACGTAAAATTTTTAGTTCTAAAAAAATAAATTTTTTTCGACAAATTTGTAAAACATAAAAAGTTCTAAGGGAACCATGAAAAAAATCACATGGAATGTTCGGAAAAAAAATTCGTTCGAATAAAAATCCTAACAGAAAATATAACTAAAATGGAAATGAAATCGAAACCAATTTAATTAAAATCCATAATAAAAAGATATAACAACAATGGAAATCAATTTACTGTCAAAATGGAAATCAATTTTGTTGATTAAATGGAAGTTTTTTATTTAAAAAACTATCAAAAAATCCAATGGAATCATGTAAAAATTTATTATATATTTATAGGTATTTTTCAAAAAAAAAACAACGTAAATTTTCATGGATTTTTAAAAAAAAATAATTGTTCGCTTAAAATCTGATGGAACATTTCGAAAATAAAATTTAATTCAAAATCAATTTAATTAAAACTCGCACATAACGTAAAGTTGTAGTTTCAAAAAAATAAATTTTGTTCGACAAATTTGTAAAACATAAAAGTTCTTAAGCGAACCATGGAAAAATCTGATGGAACGTTCGGAAAAAAATCTGTCGAATAAAAATCCTAACCGAAAATATAATTAAAAGGGAAATCAAAATCGCAATATCTTTTAATATATTTTTATAAATATTTATTTATTAAAAAAATAATTTGGTTGTTAAGGTGATTTGATTGTTAAAGCTAATTCGATTAATTTTTTTTATTATTATTGAAAAAAATGATTTGGTTTCTATAAAATTATTATTTTAATAATAAAAGATTTTATGGTTTAAAAATTAGTGTAAAAAATAAAAATTTATTGGCTTTAATTGTGGGAGCTCAATTTCAAAAATTCTGCGTCCACAGCGCGCCACATCATCAACCCGTGCTCTGTTTTAGTAAGTATAATAGATTTGTAGAAAAGTTTTTCACATAAATAAATTGATACACAGTTTTTATCAAAAAAAAAAAAAGTTGTACCTATATAACTATCGTTTAAAAAATATTTCATTTAGATCAGTTTCTATTTTGTTACAAACACAGTTTCAATTTCAGTTTTAGTTTCCTTTTTTGTTTTATATCTAAAAATTACGTTTCAGATTCTGATTTTTTTTTTCAAGTAACGTTTTATTTTGTGAATTTTAGATTCAAACTAGTTTAGTGTCCGCACCTTGTGCGGATATGTCTAAACAAAAAATATTATATTTTCAATTTCATGTATTATGTATTGATATTAATCTATAAAAATAATAATTTTTTATTAATTAATATAACTAATATTTAAGGATTAATTATATTTTTAATAAATAAAAGAACATAACTAAAAATTTATTACAAAGATTATTGTTCGAATATTATATTTACTTAATATATTATCAATTTTACTTATATAAAGTTAGAGGGGCAGAATTTGATTTAGTTTTAAATCTAACAAATGTGTCAAATCTAACTAAAAGATTTGCGTGAGATTTTTTCAACAAAATCAAATTATAATACATTAGTTTATAAATTTTGATTAATAGAGAAGTAGATTTTTTTTTTTAATTTTTTATTTTAATAAAATTGACGTGGCATGATGATTGTTTACAAATTCAAATAAAAAATTTTTTTTATAAAATAATTAATGGCAAATCTGTAAATACGTTGTGACAAATCTGTAAATAAATTGGAAAAAAGCTGACGTGGACGGCATTAGAGGTTGACACGTGGACAAAATGGGTGTTGCTTTACTAGTATATATAGATTTTCTTTTCTAAATATTAAACTTTTTTGTCTATACATATTCACTTTTTTCCCTCAAAATTAACAAATCACATTCGATTTTGTTATGTCAAAAATTCATTCAGATTACGTAAATCAAATATTTAATCAAAACTATGAAGATTGTGTTAATACTTATTTTCAATAATAAAGCTTTTTGTTTTTAAACAAATCTCTTAATCAAATCTTCTAATACCTAAAAATAAAAAATTATCTTTGTATCACGCCTTCCTGCTTTAAATACCGCTTAGGGCCCGTTTGGTTCCAACTTCGGAAACGGAAACGGAATGTAAACGAATTTAGTCCATATATATATATATATATATATATATATATCCATATTCACGAAATTTTATGGAATCATTCCCCATGCTTTAATGAAAAATGCACTTACTTCCTCACATTTTGTTATCCTATAGGGTATCAAAAGTAATGAAACTCTCGTCCAATTACTACAAACCACAATGAATGATTCCAAAAATTTGAATAAACAAAGGTATACGTATTGACTAGATTCGTTTTCATTCCGTTTCCGATTCCGGAGTTAAAACCAAACGGACCCTTAGTCTATTCTCTTACCTCATCACAGGGTTGATCTATATCTATATCTATATATCTATATATATCTATATACATATATTAGTAATATTACAACAGAAGCACTTCATCCTACATGTCATACTCTCATTAACTTCATGCTACATGTAAGTTTCTCATGCATTTAAATTTTATAATTATCCTAATTTATAAATAAATAAAAATTCATTAACATAGATAATAATATATATTGTTTTCCTTTTTAGACTTACCACAATCTTCAATATACTCTTACGATATTCTTCTTATCTTTTTTTTTGAAAATTTTCCCACTTTTAATTATAAAATAATTAGATAGTTTATTATCCTAACTTTAACATATAAATATATAATTATTATATTAATTAGGAGATATTCACTAGCTTAACAAATGTATAAATTATTATAATATAGTTATTATATCTTCTTTGTTTTTTTAAAAATATTATTTAAAACTACCTAAGATAACTTTATAATTGAAATTTTTAAATATTCTCTATTTTAACAATTATATTTTAATTTCAAAATTTTATTTTTATTTTTTTAATTATTTTTATTCACCTTTATCATCTTCATAGATAGTCTACTAACATTAACTTTAAATAAGATAAGTAATATTGTATTTTATTTTTTAAGAAAAATATTTAAACTACCTAATATAATTTATTTAGTTGAATTTTTTAAAAGTACTCTATTATTAAAATTATTATGATACTCAATTTTGTTTAATTTTTTTAATAATTATTTACATATTAAATAAAATTATTTTTACCTATATATTCGATTTGTTTATCCGTGCCTTGGTACGAGAATTACACTAGTACTATATTAAAGTCAAAGCGTTTAATCCTACGTGTCACTTCCTAAACTCTTCGTTGCCACATGTCATTTCTACGTAATTTTGATTTTTCGAAAAAAAAATATATACATATATAGGTGACATCTTACCTATTAAAATAACTATCTTATAATATAATATATATCTACTTACCAAACTTACTCTTTAAATATCTATATTATACTATATATGTTAAAATTATATAATTCACAAAATAATGTGTTATATATATATATACACAATTTTCTTAATGTAATTAATATGTGTGCAATGATGATATCTATCTATATTTATATACTATATTAAAGTCAAAGCATTTACTTCAATGTGGTTCATCTTAACTTATAATATGCCACATGTTATTTTCTAAGAATTTTAATTTTTTTTTAAAAAAAATTATATATGTAGTTACCATATTTAAATTAGTAAATAAAATAATAGTATAATTATCTTATGATAGAACTGATATTTATCTACTTACCAAACATGTCTTTTTATATATATGCACATCTATATACATATATTAAAGAAGAAACACATTGTGCCACGTGTCGTGATCTTATAAACTTCACACCACTTGCCATTTTCTTGGGCATCTTAATTTTATAATTATAGTAATTAACAAACGTGATTTTTAAATGTACCGGCGAAAAGCTCTATTAGTGACCATAACTACGCACGCGACGTGCGTAGTTGATAAGGTCCTCGACTACGCTTTTGGGAAGCGTAGTTGGAGTTCCAAAAATAATAAAAATATCAACTACTCATTTGGGTGCGTAGTTGGACTTCCCTAAAAAAAAATTTTAAAATTTTTTTGGGAACTTCAACTACGCTCCCCACAAGCGTAGTTGATATTTTTATTGTTTTGGAACTCCAACTACGCTCCCAAAAGCGTAGTTGAGGACCCTAACAACTACGCACGCGAATAGCGTAGTTGGGGTGACAATTATAGATTTTCGCCGGTACGTCTATTAACGCCCTTAACAAATCAATAAAAAAGATCATTAATATAAACAACAGATATATTGTTTCCATTTATAATTTTACCACAATTTTCAATATATTCTTAAGATATCCTTTTCATTATTTTTGTAAAAACATTTCTCACTTTTAATTATAAAATGATTAGATAATTTATTATTCTAACTTTAATATATAAATATATAATTCTTATAGTAATTAGGAGATAATCACTAACTTAAAAATGTATAAATTTTTATAATATAACTATTATATCTTTTTTTATGCATATAATTTAAAACTACCTAAGCTAATTTTGTAATTGAACTTTTTAAATATTCTCTACTTTAACATTTATATTTTAATTATGAAACTTATTTATATTTTTTCTTATAAAATTTTTTTATTTCACTTTTATCAACTTTATAAAATAGTCTACTAACATTAACTAAGATATGTAATATTGTATAAATTAGTCTATTTTTATTGTTTATCTAAAATTATAATTAATTTAATTTTTAATTTTTAATTATTATTAGGTTAGTTAATTAAAACCATTATGATACATAATTTTTTTTTATAAAAATTTTAAAAATTATAAAATTCAAATTATACTCGTGCCTTGGCACGGGAACTACACTAGTACTATATTAAAGTCAAAGCATTTACTTCAATGTGGTTCATCCTAACTTATAATGTCACATGTCATTTTCTGAAAATTTTGATTTTTTTTTAAAAAAATAATATATAATTACCATTAAATTAGTAAATAAAATAATAGTATAATTATCCTATTATAGAACTTATATTTATCTACTTACCAACACATGTATTTTATATATACACATCTATACACATATATTAAAGCAGAAACACTTTGTGTCATGTGTCGTGATCTGATAAACTTCACACCACGTGTCATTTTCTTGCGCATCTTAATTTTATAATTATAGTAATTAACAAATTAATAAAAAAAATTATTAATATAGACAATAGATATATTGTTTTCATTTGTAGTTTGACACAATTGTCAATATATTCATAAGATATCGTTTTCATTATTTTTTTAAAAAAATTTCTCACTTTTAATTATAAAATAATTAGATAATTTATTATTCTAACTTTAACATATAAATATATATATTTTTTATATTAATTAGGAAATAATCACTAACTTAAAAATGTATAAATTTTTATAATATAATTATTAGATCTTTTGTATGGATATTATTTAAAACTAATAATTTTGTAACTGAACCTATGTAATGTTCTCTACTTTAACATTTATATTTTAATTTTGAAATTTATTTATATTTTTTCTTTTTAATTTTTTTTAATTTTATTTTTATTAAATTTATAAAATAGTCTACTAACATTAACTAAGATATGTAGTAGTGTCTAAACTAGTCTATTTTTATTGTTTATCTAAAATTATAATTAATTTAATTATAAGTTTTTAATTACTCTTTGATTAGTTAATTAAAACCATTATGTTACATAATTTTTTTTAAAAAAATTATAAAATTTAAATTATACCCGTGCCTTGGCACGAGAACTACACTAGTTCTATTTTATTATTATTGTCATAGTGTTGTGTTGCAAGTTGTTGCAACTTTGTTTTTTTTTTTTATCTTTTTACTTTTTATTTTTATGATATAGTGACTTCATTATTTAGATTGAATGGGTTTTAGCATTGAGGGCCCGTTTGGTTACGGAAGGAGAAATGAAAACAGAAACGAAAAAGGAAATGAAATGAATAAATGAAGGAAAGGAAACGGAAAGGGTTATTTCTATTGTATGTTTAGTTATATTTAGGAATGAATTTATTGACCTCAATTTAGCACTCAAGGCTACTCGAAATAACTAATTCAATGAGGTAGATGAAATCACTTGTCTTGTAAAAGGAGAGAAGCTCCTAACTAGAATTGTGAGCCCCAATTTAGCACTCAAGGCTACCATAGAGGAGTGGATAGACAAAAATGAAACAACAAAGATTAAAAGTATCCGAGTTGCTTTAGCTTCAGCTAGTACTAAGAGTATGATACTTGATGCACTAAACGACATGCACAATATATGTGAGAGAAGACTTGACAAAAGAAAAGAAGTGTGCAATCTTAGAATGATACACAATATATGTGAGAGAAGACTATGAGGATGTAGATACTAGAAGCAAAAAGAATGACCCAACTGAAGAAAGAGCAAGAATATGTTGAAGTAGAGAGACAAGCAAAAGCTTCATGGGCAATTGGCTTATGTAATCAGAGGGTATATGCAAAAGCTATTCAGTTTCAAGTATATGTATTCACATAAGCAAGAAAATATAACATATGGCTTCTCTTTTTATAAACTAAAGAACTTGAAGCCGGCAATTGGCTTATGTAATCAGAGGGTATATGCAAAAGCTATTCAGTTTCAAGTATATGTATTCACATAAGCAAGAAAATATAACATATGGCTTCTCTTTTTATAAACTAAAGAACTTGAAGCCGGTATAAATGAGGAAATACCAATTCGGATTGATATTAATAGAGAGATAGAAGATTCAAAAGAGCAGATCTATGAGGATATGGCTGATATGAAGCGCAAACTGGATAAGAGCAAAGACCGCGGAAGACAAAATGGAACAACAAAGACGAGGATATAACTATTAAAAATTGTACACAATAAAACTAAAAAAAATTGTGAGAACTAAGTTTTTAGTTGGAAATAACATCCAAAATCAAAATCCAAAAAAGATTTTGCTCCGTAAGCTAGGCTTTTAAAAGTAAGAAACGATATCACCCAAATACATCTCATTTGAAAGACTTGCCTTTGCTACCAATTACTTGAATCATATATTCTCATCGAAAATACATATGCTTATCAAACTAGAATTAAGGACAACAAGGTCTTAAAGCTCATACAGTCGTGCAGATAAAAACAACTACGATCTATTTACAGACTCCAGAGCTTCAAGTATGACCACAAGTCCAATCAAGCTTTATATGAAGCTAAAATGCGAGGAGATGGTGAATCTAATTGAATAAGCAACATTACATGGGAATTACCTTTATCCATCACTTATATGTGTATCGTGGAGCAGAGTTTCGAGCTAAGGAGAATGGAGAAGAATCGAAATGCCTAGGATTTTTCAAACGATTGGTCGGGGAGAGAGAAATTGAGAAAATGTTTTTTTCACAAAGGAAAAAAGACGTTTTTACTTCGGAAATAAAAGAGTGTAATGATTTTGGGTCAATAATGGATTCATTCATTTTCTCTATCAAACCAAACACTGGAATGAGTCGGAATAAAACCATTCCCATGCCTTTTTTTATCCATACCAAACGGACCTTAGATCTTCATCCTTTGATTCAACGCTTCTCCCCTGTAAACACCTATGCCGGTACATTAATCTAGAACTCTCGCTCATTAATCAAAAGAATAAGAGAGATTTTTACTCCTTACCGTAAGAAAGATTATCACTTGAACCTACCCCCCCCCCCACACACACACAGTTTGATATGATTAATTGCTTGATTTTTGCGTTCCTCACATGTTGCGTACAAGTTAGACATGATTCCGAGCTTAGACTCCATTTTAAGAACGTTTGCTAATGATTCCCTCGTTGTTGTTGTTGTTATTACACATTTCAGGAATTGAACATGACTTGGAGAATATCTATTTGGACGATGATATTCAACTGGACTCACATGTGCCTTATGATTTTTCGAGAGGTTGTTATGTTAGGGTCATTAGCGTATTTGACTTTTGAGATTTTGTCATTAAGGTTGTGTCGGTCTTTACCATACTAGTTTACATGGTTTCAAGTTCGCATTACCTAAATTATATAAATTAAAAGTCAACTGCATTTTTATGTTTTATCGTACTCGTGTTGAAAGGTTCAACAATAAATTTATTTTTGGGCTAACTCTAGTGAACCCGCAGTGATGTTCACATCCTAGTGATTTCCTAGATATCTAAATCCTACATTATAATGTTTATTTATATAGATTTTAAATGAGGGTTTGATGAATGATAACCCCCATTTAACAAAAACAGTATTTGTAAAACAATATCTTTTAATGTTTAAAGTTATTGATTTTCAGCTAAAATTTTATTTAGTTCGACCAAATCTAAACAAATTGGGAAAAAAAAATCTAACAATATTAAATCAAATTTAATGAGCAAATATAGAATCATTAACCGGGTCAAAACGAAATGTAATTTCTTCACAAAGATAGTCCCTTCTTTTACTGAATTGAATGATTGCTACTTAATTATTGTATTCTCTATGGCAATGATCAATCAATGTAGTCTATAATTTTGGATTCATGATATAGAAAATGTGCAGAAAATTTTCCCACGAAGCTATAAAATCAGAAGAGGAATCCAAATTTAAGCAATGAATGTTTAAAATCCACAGGGTATCTTTATCATTAGAGAAATTAATTTTTTTAAAAAAACTTAAAATTCTAAATCATTAAAAAGGCCAAAAATAATTATGACAGGCCTCTAAAATCAAACAGTTCACACTTGGCCCTTATTTTTGTCCATCAATGATTCTTACCCATTTTGTAACGCTTCCCCTCATTAATCATTCATATATAAGGTAGTAATAACCAGAAAGACAAAGACCACTCTGCAAATACCCATTAGAAATGGCGAACCACAGAGCTGCTGGCATCCTTTGTTTCTTCTATCTTTCTGTATTTCTCTCGCTATGTTTAACTGTCTATGGCTGGGGCATCGATGGTCATCAAGCAATCTGCACCATTGCTCAAGTAAAACCTCACTCTCTTCTAAACATAAAAATCCTTTAAAAATATGGAAATTGATTATGTTTGTTTTGTATGGTTTGAAATTGTACAGTCACGGTTGAATGATGCTGCTTCAGAAGCAGTGAAGCAATTGCTGCCGGAATACGCGGAAGGCGATCTGGGGGTGGTGTGTGATTGGGCAGATCGTGTCAAATTCCGATACCGGTGGTCTTCTCCTCTTCACTATTCTGATGTTCCTGATTCACTTTGCACCTATCAATACAAAAGTACATCATCCTCTACTCTTTTCCTCTTGATTCACTATTAGTATTAGTCATCTGATAGTTTCTGTATTTACTTGCGATTTTTTCCGTCTTTGTTTCATTTTTTGTTCAGGGGATTGTCACGATGATGATGGCAATGCGGGAAGGTGTGTTGTAGGAGCAATCAATAACTACACGACACAGCTGCTCACATACAAAGCTGATCCTTCTCAAACTGAATGTGAGTACGTAGGACCTCTTTCTATCTCATTCTTCATTACGCAACTGTCCTAATTAACTCAACAATGAATTATCTATATAAACATACAAATAGAACGATCCCATTCAACAAAATATTTACGGTATTTTCCCTTTTAATCCGATAAAAAAATATTTCTCTTTTAGATCGAATACAGGTCATAAGTTTTGTATAAAATGGATAACCATATGTCTAAAGAAATACTAATTAAAAAATATTTATACACCTTAGTTTGTATTATTTTGTTTGACTTTGGATTACTATTTATAAAAAAAAGTTTCTAATGAAGAAAGGAAAAAAATTCATATTCAAATATTAAGTTTTAACTCAATCAAACAAATAATCCGAAAATCCGTAAATAATTATCCGATTTGATATGACTTAAATAATATTATGGTATTATGTTTTGTGTCCGGTATAACTTGATTATCCAAATATTCGCTAGTAATTATTAAATCCGCGCAAAACATTGCAAATTTTAAGAGAAATTTTTTTAATATCGTATTAAACATATTTTTTTATACCTGTGCACATCACGAGCCTATTCATCTAGTGTATATATATATATATATATATATATATATATATATATATATATATATATATATATATATATATATATATATATATATATATGATATTTGGAGAATAACCCTTTTGAAGTAATTGGCCTGTTGGCTGCTTGTTTGAACAGATAACCTCACAGAAGCACTACTTTTCCTTTCTCATTTGATGGGTGACGTTCATCAGGTACTTGGCCAAATTCACATCTACACAGACATTTACCATTGAATGCATAAACATAAGTTTTTGTTTTATTTTCTAACAAACTGATGAAAACCGAGTTAAAATGTAGCCGCTGCATGTCGGACATACATCCGACAAAGGGGGCAATACGATTGAGGTTCACTGGTACACAAGGAAGGCGAATCTTCACCATGTGAGTCTTCTTATTCTCTTAAGCTTTTAACAGCTTCTATCTTTTCAGTACAGCTGATTAGTTCAGATTATGTTAGATTTGGGATGCCAACATTATTGAAACAGCAGAAGAGAGATTCCATGACAGCAATATCAATGAACTAGTTGATTCACTTATTCATAAGATAGAGGTATTGTATCTTTCATGGTTACCTTTCCTCTTCATCAGCATAAGATAGAGATATCTAACTGCAACATCAGTTAAAAACTGATCATGTATTGGTGTCCATTACTTTCTTATATCCATGAAACAAGACCACATGGGCAGATGATGAACAAGGATGGGAGAATTGTGCTCAAAACAAAGTAACATGTCCTAACATGTAAGTCTCTCACAACCTAACTACCTGAATTTTGACCTAATTCATTGCTGATGAATTTTCATTTTTCTGCAGCTATGCATCAGAGAGTACCAAAGCAGCTTGTGAATGGGCTTATAAAGATGTAACTGAAGGTTCAGTACTTGAAGGCAAGTTGTAATTAAGTAAATAACCCTCACTGTTCAACTAGTGCATTTTAACCTGAATTATCTAACTTGAGTGGATTTTAATTTTTGTTAGATGAATACTTCCTTTCACGTCTGCCCACGGTCTATCAACGGTTAGCTCAAGCTGCAGTTCGCTTGGCAGCAACTCTCAACCGTATATTTGAATCAGAATAGAATGGTAGTAGTGCTGGATCAGTGGTTTGAGCAGGGACATTAGATACAGATTAAACCTAAATAAGGTGTCCTAATTCAAGGCTTTCAGGTCCTTGCAAGTACAGAATTTGTGTCACATATTATGTTCAGCATTTCATCAGAGAATATAAGTAGCATCCATTCATCTTTTGATGTAATAGTTCTTCAATAATATAACCGATTACTAAGTACGTATACAGGACGCAAGAATGAAACATCTGCATCAAGAAATCTCACCAGTCATTCATACTTCTTGACAACGAGCACCGGGCATTTGGCATATTGAATGCAGTAGTCACTTACACTCCATGAGAATAACCTGCATGAACAAAATTTGTGCTGATATGAGCATGTCAAAAACAGATAAAGAGATGAATGAAGGCTTACCCTTTAACTCTTCCAATACGCTGCTCAGCTATTACAAGCATATTGATCTTATGCTCCTTCACTGCATCACATATAGCCACTTTAGCATCTCCCTCTTCTAAAATTGTTTCTGCAATTATCTAAGGTTACAAGGGAAAGTTAGCTCAGTTATACTTGGCCAATTTAATTGCAAGTGAAATATCAAATATAGATCAAGAGATTCAAACAAAGGCAGAGGCTTACGCCTCGGCTGATGCAGACACTCTTAGCCTTCTCCAACAGACCTATTGCAACCTTCTTCTCTATTTCTTGCGCAGATTTTGCAAAATCCTGTGCTGCACAGTTCACAATTCACCAAATAAGGGGAAAACCTCTACAATTCTTAAGGTAACTCAACTTTCAACTGATTTTCTAATGAACAGAAGTAATAACCTAGTAGAAAGTAATGAATAACAAGAGAAAAAGAATAATATGGGATGGAATGTTAATTACCGGAGATAACAGTGCTATAGAGAGGGGCAGAACTCAAGGAGGCGGCAAAGAGGTTGTTGTAGTTGGGTAGTGGCTCAGCCGCGAAAATAACAAGCTGATGAGAAGCTAAAATTTCATGGATATTGTCAATTGCCCAAAGCAACGTGTAATAGCTTTCCTTACTCTCATCAATGGCCACCATCACCTTCTTTCTCTCCCGTTCCATGTCTTCTTCACAACTAGCCTTTTGTTCAGTGTTTAATTAAGAGGGATAACAAGATCGGGTTTCAATGGCAACTATGCACAATTCTTTTTCTGGGTAAATTAGAGGTGGTTGGAAGACTGGAAGTTTATGTCTCAACTGTCAGTCAACACCGCACATACTGTTTGGTTTCGCCAATGCATGAACTAGAAAAAAAAAACACTTGCTTTGACTCAATTCATACTTGAATGAAACTTTTGCTTCAGTTACATATTCAGTGTCTTATAATACTAACATGCATTGCACACACGCACGCACGCACACCCTTGTTCTAGAGAAACGAGCATGCTAAAATCTCAATTTAATTCTTAGGCTGGAGGTACCCTCACAACCAGAACTGGGCACTTAGCATTATTAACAAAACAATGATCAAAATTCATGTTTCAGGTATCTGTTTAACGATGAGTATAAGGTATTTGGATAAATCAACTCGTGTATAAGGTTTGATATTTTATATCAAATGATATAACCATATGTTTGTTCTATGTGGAACAATATGTATACTGGATAGCTCCTTTGTAGGAGTGAGCATTTTACGGTCCGGTCCGGTCCGGTTTTTGGACTGGACCGGACCTGGACCGGACCGGACCGGACCGGACCGAAAACAACAGGTCCGGTCTTCGGTCCAACCAATTCGGTCCACATTCGGTCCGGTCCGGTCCGGTCCACATTCGGTCCGGTCCGGTCCGGACCTATATTTAAAAAAAAATTAAAAAAAAATAAAATAAACTTGTTTTGATATTGTTCCGGTCCAGGTTCGGTCCGGTCCGGTCCAAGTCCGGTCCGGTCCGGTCCAGGTCCGGACCTAAAATTTTGTAAATATCACCAGTTTTTCGGTCCATCCGGTCCTAGACCGGACCTGGACCGGTTTTGGACCGGACCTGAACCGGACCTGGACCGAATAATTCGGTCCATTTCCGGTCCGCATTCTTCCGGTCCGGTCCGGTCCGGTCCAGGTCCGGTCCAGGTCCGGACCTATGAACACTCCTACTCCTTTGTCATGGCTTCCACGAACAAGGAGCTGAACCTCATATTTCTCCACAGCTTCACATATTTCATCTTTTGGGTCTGCAAATTCATAAGCCGTCTCTACATGTACCTGTGTCAGGCAAGTGTTAGCAATTGATTTGAGGTGTTAAATCAATTGCTAACCAAAATACATGACAGTAAAGTCTCAATGCTAACTTTTGATTAGTTGTATAACCCTAAAATTAGAACAACTCTGGTGAGCAAGGGTTCGTTGAATTCAAAGTACTCATACATACAAAATTAGGGTAGTTCCTTGACGTACGAAGCAATTGAGAAGGGCAAAATCAATCCATAAGATGAAAAAGAGGAGTTAGGGAGGGTACTAGCAGCGCCGTGAGTTCCGCCGACGATGCTGCTGTAATCGGTGGAGACGGCGATGAAGAGGAGGATACCGGCGCCGGAATTGAAGATGGGTTTTAGATTGGAGAGGGCCCACTCGACGGCAAAGTTGCTGCACTGGCCCTTGTATATTGCAATCATCACGTTTTTCATCCCTTGATCCATTTCTCCACTGTTCATCGAGTTTTTTCTTCTTCGTTTCTTCTGGGTTATTCAAAAGGGCAGCTGTTTTCTCGGAATGTCCAGTTTCTTCTTTAGATTAATGCCCTTTTCCGCATGATGGATATATTATTTGACATTTTTGTTGATTGGAAGCATAATCATTGTAATCTCGGAAGCTTTATACATTGGGCTTCTTACAAAACAACACCACTGCACAGATTGGTTGGGCTTATCCTCTTATATTCAAGAATGCAAGAACTTAAATAATGACACAAATTTGCTAGCATTCAATATTTATTTGAATGAAGTTTTCCTGTCATACATACGAACAAAGATTGAATAATATTACAACATATGCATAATAGTATACACAAACACACTTGCTGTAGAGAGAAATGATCAAAGTAGAAATCTTGAGCATGATCTTAAGCTGATGGTTTCCTCACAACTGTAACTGGGCATTTGGCATTATGAACACAGTAGTTGCTGACACTGCCAAGGAAGGCCCTGCAATCGTTGGACAAGAAACCAGAACAATCATTGAAATCTTATCTTTTGACGTCAAAAAGTTAAGTTTTCGAATGAATTTTCGTTATATGTGACCTACCTCTGGAGAGGGCCTTTGGCATGGCTTCCAAGAACAAGCAACTGAACTTGTTTCTTCTCTACAGCATTACATATGGCTTCTTTTGGATCTCCAAATTCAAAAACAGTCTCTACATCTACCTGAGTTCATGCGATGGAATTTAACCTTATGATGAACAAATTGGATCATTTCAGATTTATAATGATTCAATATATAAATCAATATGGAATTACCCCATGCTTAGCACAGAGATTCTTGGCCTTTTCAAGTAGAGCAATTGAAAACTTCTTCTGGTTTTCCTGAATGCTTGTTATCAGCTCTGGAACTACACACATGAGCTATGGATGTTAGAAACCATGATGAATCAACAAGATGAGGAAGAAGAGTTAAGTACCGGCAGTTCCGTAAGTTCCGGCAATGATGCTGCCGTAATCGGTGGAGGCAGCGTTGAAGAGGATGATTCCAGCGCCGGAGCTGAAGATGGGCTTGAGATTGGACAGGGCCCACTCGACGGCAAATTGGCTGCAATCGCTCTCGTCTATTGCAATCATCACCTTCTTCATCCCTTGATCCATTTCTAATTTCTTGTTTGTTTGAATGATTGATTTTTGTTTGTGGGTTACTTAAAAGGGCAGCAGATTGATTATTAAAGACGGAAACCAGGGGCGTAGTTCTATGATCTTCTACAGTTTTCTGGATTTGAAGGTTTCAACTACCCTTCTTGAGGAATCAGCAGTTCCTACCTGTCTTTCTGAAACGCTGCGTCAAGCTGTAACGTGTTTCTCTGGAATTTTCATTGATGCCACGTAAGCAGGCTAACAGAGTGACAGCTGACCAGGACATGATTTTTACGAAATGATCTTCTCTATTCTTATGGGTATGCTGTCCTTTGATGCTATATGGCTGCAACTTGTAAAATCAGGGATCATAGATTTGATTTATTTGGTTTAATAAGTCTTAGTTCAGTGTCTAGTTAAACTCAATGGGGGGAAAATTGTTCAGTGTGAATTTTCAAAGGAAATCTCGGTAAAACTAACCACCAAAGTTTTAAGTTTTATAAAACAAGCTGTATATAAACGAAACGATTCTCTCTCCTCACGAAATTTCATTTTCCAAATGCTCTTTGAAAATTCAGATCAGCACAAGATGGTGTTTTTCCTTTCGTATCACCGTATGGCCGGCGTCTCTCCCACCACATGTTCACATGGCCGCCGTTGAGGATCATGCCGGAATTCTTAGGGAGCGGAAGCACCGACTCATCGGCCTTCTTTCGATTCTTCAACAACATAAGAGATTTCCTCACCGCATATGGCGTTTTTCCAATCAACTTTCATTTCTAATCCAACGGTTGGACATAATAAGTTTCCAAATCGAGAGATCTGTACATTCCGAACCTAGTATATACTACTCCTTTTATTTCCAATTGGTTTTAGATGGAACCTCATCAGGTTTATGTGTTGGACTTGAGTCTGACGCGCATATACGCTTGTATGCATACGAGCTTCGCTCTACGATCCGTCTATATCAGACTTTGGCATAACCGTTATCTTTGTCTTGTATCTCACCAGATTATCCTTATCCATCACAAACTTTATTGCCCTCTCAACTTCACTAGCTAGTACAAGTTTAATCGAGTAGAGCCTATAGTCTAATGTCATCTCCACGCCGATACCCAACTCCCACACTAGCTCAAACGCATTTATCTACTGCTCTACATACAAAGGCTACGTCGCTAATAGTTTCCCGAACCACAAGCTCTCTAAAGTCGATACACATATAATTGTAGCTCAAATGTGTAATACAATCTTCTAACTAGTACAAAATTTAAGAATCTTGGCAAATAATTACTCATTAGGAACATAAAACTCAGATATCAAAGCAAATAATCATAGGAACAATCACATATAATAAAGCAAATCGAGTTGGTGTTGGACTTGGAGGTAATAAGTTCCCACATAAAAATTAGGGACAATTTGAGCCTAATATATAAGGTTGGTGGTAGACTACTCTTCCTATTGTCAATTGGTTTTAGGATGCAAACTCGCTGGGTTTATGTGTTGGGCTATGGCCTAACGTGCATGTGCACTCGTATGCACATGATCCCCACTCTACAATCCATCTATATCGGACTTTGACACGGTATCAAAGTGGTTAGCCTCTATTCGGCTCGTGATCCTAACTTGTGGACAACTGCAACTCGGTCTATATCCTCTAGTTGCACTTGCGGGGGCGTGTTGGAGATAATAATTTCCCACATCAAAAGTTGGGGACATTCCGAGCCTAATATATAAGGTCGGTGGGCAACTCCTCCTATTGGTTTCGGGATGGAACCTCGTCGGGTTTATATGTTGGGCTTGGGCCTAACACGCGTGTACGCTCGTATGCGCACGATCTCTGCTCTACGGTCCGTCTATATCGAACTTTGATAGGTTCATATGTGAGACACCTTTAAGGGAAGGTGGATCCTCTACTCTACCTTATAATTCACATTTACTAGATTTTCTTTTGTACTATCAGCTTTTTAAGTTACTATTTTGGTTTAGAATACCCTTTTATCCAAGAAATGTGGTTCGTAACTTATTACCCTAAAGGCAAATAGCTCCTCAAGTTAGAGCTTGATGAATAACTAAAAATTTCAATAAAGGTAGGGTTATTTGCAAGGACAAAGAGATGTCTTACTCTTTCCCAAAGAACAACAAGAATGCAATGCACTACAATAAAGAAAGGAGAAACTTGAAACTCAACGAGGTCTTCATGCTTATAAATTACCTTTTGATCTCCACTTTCTCAATCATACAATCTCACATCTCATACACCAAATGGAGGTAAAGCTTGTTAGTGTTACAATACCTAATCACTTCACATATATATAGGAATAGTAAACACAAGAATGCAATTTACCTTTTCCCACCAGTCCTCATCTATATTGTATCTCTTATAAAATTTGTTGTATCTTGACTATCCTCTCGATATGATGCTCATTAATCACAAATAACCATGTTTTCAATGCACCCTTGATGCATCTACACCCCTTAAGCACAATAACAATTGAAGCAAGCCAAATTTTGCAACAAAAAGCAACTTGAAAGGATTGAACCAACTATAAATGGAAAACTTCATACCATGGTTTATGATGAAGTTCTTTATTTGGACAACATCATTGTGAATTTTTGGGATCCAATGACATTCATCATACGTTCTAGATTATTCTCCACATTTTTTGTAGTATATATATATATATATATATATATATATATATATATATATATATATATATATATATATATATATATTCTTCAACGCAAGATTAAAAGTATGAACAACACAAGGTGTCCAATAAATGTAAGGATAGATACCTTCAAAGATTTCTCTAGAACCCTTATATATTCTAGCATTACCTGTCACAACTTTAACCAGGAGGAAAATAATTTCCATGTTATGACTTGTTGAATACGTAAAAGCTTCAATAAAGGTAGGGCTCTTTGCAAGGGAAAATGGATGTGTTACTATTTACCCAACGAGAAACACGAATTCAATGCACTATGACAAAGAATTGAGAAACTTGAAACTTTTGTAGTCTTCATGCTCATAAATTAACTATTCAATCATAGATTCTCACATCTCATACACCAAATGGAGGCAACTTGTGTCACAAGCCCAAATCGATTCATATATAAGTTGTAACAACAAAAATTTAATCCATCATTTCCCACCACTCCTCATCTAATATCTTGTCTCATACTAAATTTGTTTAATCTTGATTAACCTCTTGAGAAGATGCTTATATATCACAAACAACCATATTTTACAACGCACTCTTGATGCATGTAAATCTCTTAAGCATAACAACAATCGATGTAAAACGAGTTTTCACATTAGAAATTAAATTCAAAGGACTAAATTGGCTACAAATGAAAACTTCAAACCATGGTCGATGATAAAGTTATTTATTTAGGCAATATCATTATGAGTTTCTATAATCCAATGACAATCATTATATGAATCTAGATTATTTTACACATTCTTCACGAAAAACATATTGTTCAAAGCAAGATTAAGAGTATAAACAACACAAGGTGTCCAATAAATCTGAGGATAAATACCTTCAATGGTTTCCCCCAATACCGTTGCAATTTCTAGCATTATCTGTCGGAACTTGAACCACACTTAATTCATCAACTATCTCTTTCATCAGTTTGGAAATGAACTCCTTATCCTAAACTTCACTTGTACAATATACAACTTTGATAAACATTTGACTGTTCTAAAAAAAAAACCACAAAGTTGATCAAATGCCTCTTTTGTAGATCACTCCACCCATCAGTGACAATGGTTCTCCTTTTACTAGATAAGTGTCTCTAATTAGTTGCAACAAATGATCAACATGTGTTTTTATCCGAGCAATGTGGTTCTGAACTTGTTATACCCTAAAGGCAAATACCTCATCAAATTATGACTTGTTGGATAAATAGAAACTTCAGGATTATTTGTTAGGACAAAGGGATGTGGTACTCTTTTTCCAACGAGCAACAATAATGCAATGTACTACGGAATGAATGGAGAAATTTGAAACTTATCGATGTCTTCATGCTCACAACTCACCTTCTTCACATTCTCAATCATAGAATCCTACATCGCATCCACCAAATGGAGGTAATGCTTGTTACTGTTACAATCCCTAATCAATTCATATATAAGAGTTATAACAACAAGAATGTAATTCACATTTTCACACCACTCCTCATCTAATATCGTGTCTTTTATAAAATTTTCGTTATCATTGGTTATCCTCTTGAGATGTTGTCTGTTGATCACAAACAACCATGTTTTTTAATGCACTCTTGATGCATCTACATCCTTAAAGCATAATGACAACTAAAGCAAACCGAGTTTTCACAACAAAAACAATGTTAAAGTATTAAGTCCACTATGAATGGACAACATCATACCATAGTTTATGATGAAGTTCTTTACTTGTACAACATCATTGTGAATTTTTGGGATCCAATGACATACATCATATGTATATAGATTATTCTTCACATTCTTTGCAACATAAATATTCTACAACGCAAGATTAAGAGTATGAACAACACAAGGTGTCCAATAAATGTGAGGATAATACCTTCAATGATTTCTTCAGCACTGTTGTAATTTCTAGCATTACCTGTCACAACTTGAACCATATTTTATTGACCAACTTCAACAATTATCTCTTTAATTATTCCAAAAATGAACTCCTTATCCTTAACCCCACTTGCACAATTTACATTTTTTTTATAAACATTGGACCCTTCACAAAAGAAACAACAAGGTCGAACAAAAATCCTTTTGTACATCACTCCACCCATAAGTGACAAAGGTTTACCTATTTTAATGACCAAGTGCCTTTAATTGGTTACAAAAAAAAGATCAACATTTTTTTTTTCTGATTCAAGCAATGTGGTTCTTAACTTGTTGTACCTCGGGGAAAATTAACTTCTTAAGTTATTATTTATTAAATAACTAAAAGCTTCAATAGTGGTAAGATTTTTTTAAATGGAAAAGGGGTGTGCTACTCTTAGCCCAACGAGAAACAAGAATGCAATGCACTACGGTAAAGAATGGAGAAACTTGGAGCTTATGAAGGTCTTCATGCTCATAAATCACCTTCTTTACATTCTCAATAATAGAATATCGCGTCTCATACACCAAATGGAGGGAAGGATTGTTAGTGTCAAAAGCGCTAATTGCTTCATAAATAAAAGTTGTAACAACAAAAATATAATCTACCATTTCCCACCACTCGTCTAATATCGCACCTCTTACAAATTTTGTTTAATCTTGATTATTCTTCTGATATGATGCTCGTTTATCACAAACCATCATATTTTTAAGGATTTTTCCGTTTGGTGCCCCTGAGTTTTTGGCTTTTCCGGATGGTGCCCAAATATTGTTCAAGTTTCCGCCACAAAAAAAAATTCAGATGACTAAACTAGCTATAAATGGACAACCTCATACCATGATTCATGACAAAGTTCTTTATTTGGACACAATCATCGTGAGTTTCTATGTTCCAATGACATTCATCATATGTATCTAGATTATTCTCCACACTCTTTGCAACACAAATATTGTTCAAAGCAAGATTAGGACTATGCGCAATAGAGGAGGACCTTCGGGCTCTATTGTTTCCTGCCACGTAACCTGTTCGCCCCTAGAGGTGTGTGCAAATAAGTTTTAAATTTATAAAACTAGAATCAAGCAAGCGAACCCGCAGTGTACGGATCGACGTAGTTAAGCAAGAATTCCAGAGTATCGAACACAGGGATTTGGTTGGGAACAAATTCAATTGCAGATTATCAAGCGAGTAAATATGAGAGTTTTGCAAATATTGGGAAAACAACAATCCTAAAGATCCAAGTATAAGCTGTGGCAATCGATTCAAGATATATTAATGATATAAAGACAGAGTTGAGATATGCAAAGGTATGCTAATGTAAGGTAATCGTACGGTGAAGTTCCAAAAACCTTATATGACTCACCTACAAGACACTCTCTATACAGGTTGTTGAGGCTTCAATATAGAAAGGTTCTAAGGGCAAGAATCAATGTCAAATACCCAAACTTGTAATCCAAGGATCAAGACTAACTTAGCCGATTACGGTTATGACACTCACAATCGAGGTAGAGGTTGTTGAGGCTTCACTACCACCTAGAAAAGATAAGTCTAAACTAAGTTAAAATAAATCTTTAACTTTGGATTAAAGTAAAAGCAGGTTCGTAAACTTAAGGGAAATTACGGTTGGATCTTGAGATTCCACGGTCGTGGATCTCAAGAACAGCCCGTAATTTAGGGTTCGTCGACGATTCTCTCAAACTCTCAGGGTCTAATCTATTTGCGATCGATCTATCATCATCTAAGCCACAACTCTCAACCCTTCACCTTAGAATTGTTAAGGGTTTTTAGCCAATAACAGTCATGTTGATATCAATTCAAGATTTAAAAGATAAAAAGATGAAAACTTCCGAAAACTTTCAATAAACTTCAAACCAATCTCAAAGTCATAACCAAGAACAAATATTGTCAATGGATTCAGAATAAAGCAACAATCACAATCTTAGGAAAGAGGGAAAACGGGATGTCAATCCGTTTTCCAAATCAAACCTAAACAAGAAGAGAGATCTTCTTGCAACAATATTCCAAAAGCTTCGATCTTCCGCTAATCCGGAGATCTCAACAGCAATCTCCACCAAAAGTGCGAGACTAGGGCAAATCCTCACACGAACTTTGATCTCCCATGAGATGTCAATGCTTCCAAGCGAAGGCTAAACGGGCGTTCAAATTCTCTAAGCGGAGATGAAGCGTGGATTGCCAAAAATCCCTCTAAGCGAAGATCTCTACGAGGTGTAGGCGTCGGTCCCGGAATTTCTCTTCGTTCGTCTTTTTATAGGGCAAGATAAAATATCGGCCCGGCCCAATCTTCAAAAGATCGTGGCTTCAAAGTGTGGCGAAAAAGATTGCCAAGATCACGGTCGTGGAAGATTCCACGACCGTAATTTAGAGCGTGGATTGTGTCACGGTTTGAACCATATGTTCCACGACCGTAATAGTTACTGGAATGCATCACGCCTCTCTTTGCAGAGTTCCACGGCCGTGGAAGTAAACGTGGTTTGTAATACGGCCGTATTTTAGAGCGTGGTTTAGGGCAAGAACGTGATTCTTCCCTAGCCTCGTGCATTCCTCAAGTTGAACTCCAATTTGCTCCTTAGAATGCCCTCAATCCATGGACATATTCAATCAACTCTTCTTTGCTCGATTCCGTTCGGAAATAACTCTCAATCACCTATATTTCAACATAAAGCTAGTGTAGACATCCATATCGACAATATAGGCAAACTAGCTCACATATGCAACATTGCTAAATCAAAGACTATCAATATGAATCAAATACACTTAGAAAACGTGCCTAAAATATCACAATATTTCATGCTAACATAACCTTAGGAGCCCTATTTCAGTCTTTTACTTATTTTCATTCACAACAAAGAGTCCGAGAGATCTTATTTTCACTTTTTACTTTCTTATTTATTTTCAATAAATTAATGAATTGTACATTTAGATATCATTTTATAGTTAATAATATTACTAATACTAGTATGAATAAATATTAGCCATAAAATTTAAAATATAAACATTTTTAAACTAATATAATTAAAATTTAAATAACATAAAACTTAAAAAAAATACGATTTAAATAAAAACCAAGGTCACAAAAATTACATACGAAAATAACATCAAAACAAAAAAATATCTAAAATAAACAACAAGAATGGAAAAAAATATAATTTAGATAACAAACAACTTAGTTTAAAAAAAATACAATTACTAATGTTTAATGATTATCACCGGAGTTTCCAAATTTTTTCCGTATAAATTTAAAAAAAACGCTAAATGATCATTACGTAAACCCCTATATACATTACAAAAAGTCAAAAAAAAATTAATCGAAATATATGAAAAGTGGATGCATTCGATATATAAAATTAAATGTTATTGAAAAATAATTTTTTATTTATATTTTTAATCAATATTTATAAGGGAAATAGGGGTTTTAATTTTAATTAAATCCTTGCCACATGGCGCGCTATCACTTGCAAGATTTTGGCTAGTCAAAGCGCGTTGTGTGGCACTATTCCCACCTGCATGAATAGACCAAAACAACGTTGTTTTACTTTAAAAAAATAATTAAAAAAAAATTAAAAGATAGGAGTCAACGTTAATATTGGCATCGCCCCCAGGGCTACGATCTCATCTTTCATCCGTGTCATCAATTTTTGATGAGATTGAGGGGTTAGTAGCCCCAAGATCCTCCGTTGTGGAGGGTCTAAGAGTATGAATAATACAAGGTGTCCAATAAATGTGAGGATAAATACCTTAAATGATTTCTCTAGCACCCTTGCAATTTCTAGCGTTATCTATCACAACTTGAACCATATTTTGATGTCCAACTCGATCAATTACCTATTTTATCATTTTAGAAATGAACTCCTTAACCTTAACCTCACCTGCACAATTCACAACTTTTATAAACATTGAACCCTTTTCAAAAGAAATCACAAAGTTGATCAAATGCCTCCTTTGTGGACCACTCAACCCATCAATGACAATGGTGACTAGGGTTGCACATAATAGGACTAGACCAGAAAACCTGACTAAAACTTACGGTTCGATCCTGAACCATAATTATATAAATTTTTTCTGCCCTTGGACCGTAATGTTCTTGACTAAACTGCAATGTTCCGTCCGAACCGCAATGTTCTGATCCGGACCGTTGGTTTACACTTCTAACATTTCTTTATAAAGGAAGTGCATAATGTCTAGTCCGGTCCAAATGCGGATCCAAAATAATCAAAACAAAATTAAAATAATAATTAAAAGTTGACGGACCGGAGTGTATTGGACCGGACCATGGACCTTATAACGCCCGGAATTCTAGATCCAATGGGAGAGCGGTTTAGTAGTCTTTAGTGGTAGTTACCGCCTTGGTGGCCTAGGAGAAGCACAGTCGCGGCCATCCCCAAGCTTGTCTCAGTCGTTCCGCAGACGCGGTGATCTAAGTGAACGGGATTTCCAACCTCTCGTTCCTTCTTTTTAGACTTTGACTCCTCGTTACCCCTGACCTCTTGTTTTCCTTAGCTGAACCTTCCTTCTCTCTTTCCCCCTTACTCTCACGTACCTTCTTTCTCCCACAAGTTACTCTCTTCCTCTATCTCTTTCTTTGGAACTCTAGGTATCTTCTCCCATGGGGCTTCCTCTTCCTCTTATGTGAGCTGCTCATCCTGAATAAGAAATGGAGATAGCAGATCTGAGTTGTTGTATGTAATCTCTTTCCCTCCTTCATCTTGTTCTCCTTTGAGCCCTAATGGTGAAAGCCATGGATTCTCAAGATTGGTCCTCTTTTGTGTTGCATGTGAGTGGATCTGATCTAGGTAGTGGTGTGGTGTGTGAATCCATATGGTGGACATTCTGGAGCCAAGCAATCCATCCAAGAGATGACGGGAAAGCTTTTGCACTCCGAAGAACTGTTGTAAGTCGCCTTTCTGGAGTTCGACCTCACCCGTGGCGTGACAGCGCCGCGGGTGCACCCACTACACTAGTGTCGCAGGGGCGGATGGCCTGAGCCGTGGGGGCGACTATATGGGCCGTAGGTGCGGCTCTAGCACACCTTGAGCCGTCGGTACGACCTTTTGCTCCTCTTCGCGACCACGCTTCCTTGTTCCCTAACCAAGTTCCTACCCCAATGAGTACCCCTTCCTCGATCTTGTGTCCGCCTCTTATCCTAGTGGGGTTATATGATAGAACCATCCTAGGTATCTAGCATAACCTTGTGAAATGTCAAGTAGTGGCTTTGAACCTTAGGTGAGTGTTTGAGGATTGATTGAACGTTATAAGGGTTGAAGTGTGGATGTTATTATGTGAGGCCTGTTGAGGCTTTGAGGTTGTGGTCATATGATTGTTGAGATTGTCGAGACTAGGACATGAGTATCCTAGCATGTGCTATGATGATTGTGTTTTTGTGAGATCGTGAGAACTAGAAATGATATCCTAGATTATAAGAGTGTATGATCTTGTGAGATCAATAGGACTAGAAGTCTAAGGACTTCTAGCTTATGGGAGCGATGTTGATTACGTGCCTTATTTTTATCAAGCTTTGAGTATATTCCTACGGGAAGTGAGATCGGTTGTTCTCAGTTTAGCTTTGAGATGAGGTAAGTCTCCGGACTTACTTAGCTAGCTTTAACGTATCAGTTGGATGTGTGATGGTGGTGTGTGATTAGTTTTGTTATAACCATGAAACCGGACTAGGATGACTTACATATATTGTTGGCATAAGTGTATATTTATCGAGCGGTGAAGTCACTACCCAGCTCCCGACGGAGATTGGGAGGTTCTTTGAAACCAAGCCATACACGATATACAAAGAGCGTAATATCCTTAGCGTTTATAGGGACCACGCCCCTGTGGTTTTGTATGGCCGCAGATGCGGTGATCCGCCCCCACGGTCTAAGGACCCACCCCTGCGGCTATGACGGCCTCAACCACTTTCTTTGACCTCTTGACTTGTGCTCTCGGTCGTGGCTTCCCTCTTAAGCTTCTTTCCTTCCTTTTGATGAAGGGCTTCCTTCCTCTTCAGCTCTCTCTCTTTCCTCACGTTCTATACCTTTATACTTCTTCTTCTTCTTCTTTGAGTTTTCATTGGGATTCTTCACGAGTTGTTCTAGAGGAAGCTTGTGTGTGTTTGCTTGGGCCGAATGAGATGTTGAGGTTGTTGTTGTTGCTATTGTGATGTGGTTGAGTAGTGTGGACGTCCTTCCTTTCCCTTAGCTGTTGTGGTAAGTTTTCACCTTCTTCTTTCTTCTTTTCTTCCATTCTTCTTCTTTAGCTTAGGAATCCACAAGCTAGGCTTGTGTTGGATCATTCCTGGACATTTTGATGGTCATATGCGTATATATATGTATGTGATTGCCTTTGGGGCAAGGAAGAAGTGAAGAGATCGAGAGACGGATCGAAGAGAAACCTCAGAGGTGCTCCTCTGTTGTTCGACCGCTCCCGCGGGTTAGAGCTGCCGCCCCTGCGGCTAGGGCCTTGCCGCGCCCCTGCGGCCTAGTGTCACCGTCCCTACGGTGTGCTGCGCTCCTGAGCTTCCTTGTTTACGCAGGTGCGTGTCCAGGACATACCAAGCTTCGTATGCTTCTTCTTTTGTTAGGCAAAAATATTACAAGAAAATAAAATTGCGTAACACATTTCATTTGAAATATGTTTATTAAAGTTCGACCCTTATTCGTTTTATCCTCACGATTCCAAAATAATACTGATTACACTTTGGACGACCTCTTGAATTTTTCTTGAGTCTTTGGGCTGCACCCGACGGGTTGCCTACGTACCTTCCCTTAGAAGGATCAAGCCTTACGTAGTTCATATGTTTATTTTGCGGACTTTAACCCTCATGTGTCACATGTCGGATCCAAACTCAATTTTTAAGACGGGTTGTCTACAATCCGCATCAATTATCACTTGTATTTCTCCACTTTTTACGCATCACCGGAATCACTCGGAACCACCTTCTATGAAGGGTTTTCCAAATTATCCGACTATCATGTGCGCATACGAAATTAAATAGTTGAGTATCTCTCTCTTTTTCTTCTCTTCGTTTGGGGGTATGACCGAACACGACGAGTTTCCTACGTATCCTTTGTAGGGATCAAACCGCGCTTAGTTCGCAATAGAACTTTCGTTTGGGTATCAACTTGGAATTTGTGATTGAACTCAATAGCCGTGAAATTGAGTTTCCTACATACCCTTTCATAGGGATCAAATCATACGTAGTTCTTTCGCAATGATAAGGTCTCAAACTTCAATTTGCCTCCTTCTTCTTCCCCAAGATAGTATGGTGCCTTATATATCTCAAATTATTTATGTCCAGTGCTATAATACAACAAGACGATGCGACCATCTATCTAATGAGCTTTGCCACCATTCTTTTTAATTTTTCCGGAGCTTTTACAAACCAAAGACTCCCCCGACTCTTGTCAATACGGTGCTCAAATCCCCTTGATCACTTTTCTCTTTATTTACCGCTCGACCCCGTTTGCAATCGACCTATCCACAAATATAAGTTGTAGCGGCGCGACGAGGGCTACTTGTTTTCGATTTAAATAGGATGCTTATTGTCTTGAGTAAGAACAAAAACATCTTCCTTTATAACTTAACTTTGAACTCTTGTGACTTGCTTTTGAGTTTCCTTCTTCTTTTCGATCACATTCAGCTACAAAATGACTTGATCCTTTCGGCCTAAGATATGAGATCATTTATAGGTGTACTTGGTGCCGGTGACAACCCCATTTGAGATCCATTGAACGATGACCATGGTTATAGCAAACTTGTTTTGATTTGAGTATTGAACTTCATTCCCTGCTCGTTGATCTTTCTAGGACTGCTCCTTTGCTTCTTTGCCTATAATCTTTACTTACTTTAGCCATTAATTTTTAATACTTGAATTGCTTCCCTTCTTCTTTTTGCTTTCCTGACTTGTTGTTTCAAGGCTTATTGCTTTTGACCCCTTATCTACTCAAATGTGGGACATGCCCTTTCCTTGCAATTATATGAGCATCAAATATCCTTCAATTTTTTTTTATATATGACAAAACATATACAGTAACTACTTCATCCTCAAACTCTTCTTTCATTTCCATGTTAAAATCAACAAAGCTAAATCTAACACATCCGTTCTTCGATCGACTCTTGTGCATTTCTTTGTGTCGTATATTCTCCTCCATTTTTTGTATATGCGAGTTATGAGACTTGTAGCCTTTGCTTTACGTTATTGTACTTCACATCGAAATGTTGTTGATTTCATTGGGCTTGATGCAGCGATGAATAGATACCGTAGGCCAAACTACTCCGATGTATCGGAACATATCATCTTGGGGATGAATATTTGAACGCTAGCTTCCCTGATTGACACGTGCACTTTGTCCAACTATGTATGGATTTTGTGGCGTTGAAGGCTACCATCTTCAACTCGACTGGGGACTTTATTTTCGAATCAATCTTTCTTCTAGCTTGAGACCATTTGAAAACCGGAGATTCCTACTGTAACTTGGGAGTATTCATGAAACCATTGCAACTTTGTTCGTGATCGATCCGTAAACTCTGTTCTTTCTTCCGTGTCCAGCGATTCGGCTCTCTTTAACTTCTTTGACGTAGCCTTCGATTTTACTTGTTCGGATTACCTTGTTGTTGGATATATGAGTCTTCACCCCTCATGACGTTTGAACGGCATAAAATTACATCGAACATGGGATCCATATCTTTCTTTGACTGAAGTACAAATAACCTTGCGCCATTAACTTTTAAGTATCATTCATCTTTCCTTTGCAATGGATCAACAAGAAGCAACTTGCATTTTCATCATGGCTGCTGAAATAGCCGACAAGGTTGAATCACCCATTCTCGACTCCACACAAGCTATCGGTGCTCTTGCATAACTTTGGATCATCTGGCTATGGTTTTGCTCTTGAATATTTTGGGTCACATGTTTTGGTTGTGTCTCCGTAATTCTGAGCCCGACACTGAATTGAATCTAAAATCAAAGAATAATCACAATATAAGGATCATACCTTAACAAGATCGAACGTGATGAAGACCGGATTGCTTGAACGGAGTTACAGAAACTTGATTCTTCAACAGCTGAATATCCTTGTTTCTTGCTCTCTTTGTCTCCCTCCCTTCTCCTGGTTCACGTTATTTCTTCTGCAGCAACACTCTGTTGTTTCTTCTCTTTTTTATTTATTTTATTTTTACTAACAAGCACAATGATTTCTTTATATATAAGGATAAATTAAGCTTTTATTAGGAGCAATAATGGTGACTGTTTCAGATTTTGAATTGACTGTCAAAATTGTAACCACCCACGTAACTCCTCTTTCCTTTTTATCCTTTCATTTGCTTTGCATAAAAAATTAAATAGCCTTTTTAAAACACTTCTTTTTTATTTGTATATTTTTTTTTCACAAACCCAATTTAACCAAAGTTTTTTAATATTGTATCAATTAGGGGTCAATGGTGCGTTTATACATAACACATTTATTGCTTTTGACCATCTCAGTTAATGCATTTTGAGAGCCGATGATAATTTGATCAAATTTATCATCCTAATTAATGTCATTTTCTCAACCTCGATACTTCTCTCCCACTCTTCAAGTGTGAATAGGAAAATGACTTAAAATACCAATTTGATGGCCACAATAAATGACAATAAAAGGGTTAAATTTGGTGTGCATGGATTAACTTCATGAAAAATCAGGCTTCCCCTTTTCTTTTTTTTTTTTGAACGTAAGGCCCTTTTTTTTAATCGGACTCAATTCAAACTTTTAAGATTCTTGTATCAATTGATTTACTGACCCATAATTGTGTCAATCATCTTTCCCTTTGGTTTAAAATATTTTACTTTGGTATACAAAATATACCTTTTGTAAGGCTTGATTTTAGACTATATATGTGGATTAAAATTTATTTTACTCAAAATCATGAGCACTTAAATTTATTTGAAAAAAAAAAAAAACCTTTCAACAGTTGCCCCCAAACTTTGTATGTGTGAGTACTACCGAGCGCGTTCAAAGTTTTCATTTGTCGGTATATTTACAAGGGCTTGTTTGATGTAAAACAACCCTTTTGACATTGACGTAATCTCCTCGATAAACACTTCAAGCGGAAATAGTCCGAGCTTGCTAGACTTATAACTCCAATGTAAATGGTGCATATACATGTAAAGTTGCCTACAACAACTTACACCATAACTACCATATATTGTATGAGGCATGTGTAGTTTGGGATTTTGATTTATTTTGACTTGGTATTTGGTATATAGATTTGACTTGGAGGCTCTTTGGGTCATATAAACATTGACTTTAGCCATTGGTCTCTCGGATAAAACTTTGGTTTTGAGGCTTCATGTCATGGGGAACTATGTGATTAACTCTTTGGATATTTGGGGCATTGGTTGGCAACATTTATATTGGAAAGGTATCTCACTCATATGTTTTATATTGATTGGAGATAAGCAAGGGAAAAATCAATGTATGAACTTGATGATTCAACTTCAAGATTTATAATATTTCTCAAAATACATTTCATTGAGACAAGAAGATAATACTCTTCATTTTTTTCTTTGTGTGGCTGCATCTAGACTAGCTAGATTGCCTACGTACCCTCTTTGTGAGGGATCAAGCCGTTCGTAGTTCTTGATGAACCAATTTGATTTTATTTGATTTAATTTTTTTATTTTTATTTTAATCTTTTTATATGCATCACCCAAAATAATCCGAACCCACCTTCTATGAAGGGTTTTCCGGATTATCTAGACTATCATTTGCATAAAAAGATTGATGAATTTTTTTTTTTTGTGTGACTGGATTCGGTACTCTTTTTCTACCAAATTTCCTACGTAGCCGATAAACGGCATCAAGTCTTCACGTAGTTCTTACTTGAGAACGGAACTCTAAGCAAAGAACTTCTTTACAAATTTCCCATTAACACAAGCATACATGACACCGCCATCTACGCTTGAGAGCTCGTACGCGCCTTTGGAGAAGACCTTGGTGATGACATATGGGCCTTCCCATTTTGACTCAAATTTTCCTTGCGACTTTCGATTAATGACAATTGGACGCCTTATTGTAAGTACTAGATCCCCAACCGAAAATGACCGAAATTTGACTCGCTTGTTGAATGCCCCGGCTATTTGAGCTTGATATATCTCGAGCCTCTGTTGTGCCAACAATCTCCGTTCATCCAGAGCCTCGAGCTCGGCTAAACGGACTTTGGTATTCTCTTCCGGATTAGTAAGTTGCACTGTGACCCTTAGAGATGGTAGTTGTACTTCAAGTGGCAATACTGCCTCAGAGCCAAAAACCAGATTGTATGGTGTGCATCCAGTTGATGTTCGTACCGTTGTCCGGTATGCCCACAAGGCCTCAAGTAGACGCTCATGCCAATCTCTTTTTGATTTTGACACCATCTTCTTTAAAATCTTTGAGAGAACCTTGTTGAACGCCTCAGCTTGGCCAATTGAAGATGGATTATAGCTTGATGAAAAACTGTGTTTGAATCCAAACTTTTCAGCTAACTTCACCAACATTCGATTCTTGAAGTACAAAGCGTTGTCTGAAATGATTTTCGCAGGGACTCCAAATCGGTAGATTAGTTGAATCCTTATGAAGTTTGCTACCTCTTTTGCCCCCACCACTCTTAACGGTAAAGCTTCAGCCCATTTAGAGAAATAATCAGTTGCAGCCAAAATATATCGGTGACCTCGAGAGGATGATGGATTGATGGGCCCTACCACATCAAGGCCTCATGCATTAAATGGCCATGATAAAATAGTTGGATGGAGAAGTTGGGGTGGTTGGTGAATAAAATCGGAATGGATCTGGCATGCATGACATGCCTTTGCAAAACTTATTGCGTCCTTCACCATAGATGGTCAATAATATCCTAACCTCTTAACTTGATCGGCTAATTTGGGACCCGCTTGATGTGCTCCACATACCCCAGCATGAGTCTCCAAAAGGATGTACTTAGCTTCTTCTTTTGACAAACACCTAAGTAACATTCCATCAAAAGCCCTTCGGTATAGCGTATCATTTTGCAAATGAAATCTTGGCGCTCGTCTTTTAACATCTACTTTCTTTTTTGCATCCTCGGGTAAAACCTCATGCTTCAAATAGTCAATCATCGGTTGTCTCCAATCTAGCTCTTCATCAATTTCATAGACTGTAACAACACTAACTTCTTCGGATGGGCCTACTCGTTCTGATACCGGTGCAAGCAAATGTCGTTCACCAATAGTAACTTGGATCTCCCGCTCATCGGGAAGTGTTAACGATGCTACTAACTTTGCCAAGGCATCCGCCTTTGCATTCTCCGATCTTGAGACATGGTTGACCTTTATTTGGTAGAATTGACAAATAAGTTCATTTGCCTTCTGGTGTAGAGGTATCAAACCAGGATTCTTCACTTCGTATTCCCCATTTATTTGTCTCACGATCAATTGAGAATCCTCAAATACTCTTAGTGGATCAATGCGCATTTCGAGAGCAATTTCAAGACCAACAATAAGCGCTTCATACTCGGCTACATTATTCGTGCAATTCTCTAACAAAGAGAAAGAATAAGGCACCAAACCACCCAAAGGGGTAATGAGCACGATTCCGATCCCAGCACCGCTTCTCCTTGCAGAACCATCAAAGTACAATTGCCAAGAATTTTCTTCAATGGTGAAAACTTCTTCATCGGGGAAGTCATATGGCAACTCTTCATGCTCCGATGTCGGGTGGGCGGCGAGGAAATCAGCGAGGACTTGCCCTTTTACCGCCTTTTGTGAAACATATTTTATGTCAAACGGGGCTAGAAGCATGACCCACTTGGCTAATCTTCCTGATAGCACAACTTTAGACAAAAGGAACCGCAGTGGATCGGCCTTGGAGACCAATATGATTTGGTGGGATAAAAGGTAGTGCCGTAACTTTTGAACGGCAAACACTAGAGCCAAACAAATCTTCTCCATGGATGAGTAGTTTTGCTCTGCTCCTACCAGCGTCCTGCTAATGTAGTAAATGGAATTCTCCTTTCCTTCATCGTTATTTTGAACTAGCATTGCACCTAAGGAGCGATCAAGTGTTGCGGTGTACAATGTAAGAGGTCTCCCTTGTATTGGTGCCATCAAAACTGGTGGATCCATTAAATATTTTTTGATGTCTTCAAATGCGTCTTGACAAGCTCGATCCCATATAAATGGTGTATATTTTTTCATCAACCTTAGGAAGGGTTGACATCTTCCTGTTAAGTTTGAGATGAAACGACGGATGTAAGCTAACTTTCCTTGCAAACCCCGGAGCTCTCGTAAATTTTTTGGAGGAAGAATTTGCGCAATGGCTTTGATTTTATCTGGGTCAATTTCAATCCCACGATATCAGACGATGAATCCTAAAAACTTTTCTGATGTTACACCGAATGCACACTTGAGGGGGTTCATCTTTAATTGATGCTTGCGCAACCTTTCGAAGATTTTCCGAAGATCAGCTGGATGGTTATTTCTTTCTTTTGTCTTGACAACCAAATCATCCACATAGCATTCTACTGTATTGTGAAGGAAATCATGAAAAATGATTGTCATGGCTCTTTGATAGGTTGCTCCCGTATTTCTCAAACCGAAAGGCATCACTGTGTAGCAAAATGTGCCCTGTGGCGTACGAAAAGCTGTCAATTCTTCATCTTCTGGATCCATCTTGATTTGGTTGTAACCGGAAAATCCGTCCATGAAAGACAAAGCTTTGAAACCGGTAGTAGCATCAACCAAAAGCTCGGTAATTGGTAATGAAAATTCGTCTTTTGGGCATGCTTCATTTAAATCCCTGAAATCCACACATATGCGGAGCTTGCCATTTTTCTTTCTTACAGGAACGATGTTTGCTAACCATACCGGATATTGAACCTCACGGATGAATCCTGCCTCTATAAGCTTGTTGACCTCGCTCTTGATTTGAACCATCAATTTGGGGCGGAAGCGCCGTTGTCCTTGTTTCACTAGTTTCTTTTCACTAGACACAGACAACTTGTGAACTGCTACTTGTGGATCCAATCCAGGCATATCTTGGTAGCCCCAAGCGAAGACATCCTTATACTCCTCAAGAAGTTGATGAATATCATCTTCTCCTCGTCTGCTGACAAAGCACTAATAAAAACAGATTTTGGGTCATCAAGAGTTCCAAGATTAATCTCCTCGAGATCATCAACCGTTGGTTGTCCACCTTCCTCCATTTCTGGTGGGGCTGGTTTGACTGTGTTGATGAAATCCGATGAATCTAATTCAAGGCTCGCTTCTTCGGCTCGATTGTTTTGGAAAGTCATCTCAAAAGACTTAATATCTTGGGAATCTTTCCTATTAAGGAAAGTCACAACATCGACTTCTTCGACCTGATCTTCACTTGTCTTTCTTATGAGTTCTCCAAATCGGTTCCTCTTTTTGAGCTTCCATTTCCGGTTCCTCTTTTTGAGCTTCCATTTCCGGTTCCTCTTGATTCGGAATATCTTTATTTTTGACTCCTCAAATTTCTCAAGCCTTTGGAAAACCGAAGGTCGAGACACCTCACCTACAAAGGATGTGTCAAGCCTTTCAAACACTGACACATGAGGCTCGAATGACGTTTCTTCTTCTGTGAACATTTCTTGCTCTATCGGTGTTAGGGTCATTGGTTCTTCAATGCTAGCGGTTAGAAGCCCATCTTCATGGGATACCACAAGTTTGTCAAGATCATTGAAATTATCACCCGTTAATGACTTTGTATCTTCTATAGAGGACCTTGGATTTTTGATTTCAACATCTCTTTCTTTTCTTCCTATAGACTGATCGAAAGATGTGCCTCGTAGTACTACTCTAGTGCTCTTCTCTTGTTCATCCCCGAAAATCCTATGAATGGTTAGTGCCTTGTGCTGCGAGACTCGGTTAATTTTTCGAAGGGGAAAAGTATAGCTTGTCACGAGAGAATTGTTAGCATGAAATATTGTGACATTCTAGGCACGTTTTCTAAGTATATTTGATTCATATTGATAGTCTTTGATTGAGAATTGTTGCATTTGTGAGCTAGTTTGCCTATATTGTCGATATGGATGTCTACACTAGCTTTATGTTGATTATAGGTGATTGAGAGCCATTTCCGAACGGAATCGAGCAAAGATGAGTTGATTAAGTATGTCCATGGATTGAGGGCATTCTTAAGAGCAAAATGAGTGTCAACTTCAGGAATGCACGAGGCTAAGGAAGAATCACGTTCTTGCCCTAAACCACGCTCTAAAATACAGCCGTACTACAAACCACGTTCAGTTCCACGGCCGTGGAACCGTGCAGGAGAAGCGTGATTCATTCCAGAAGCTTTTACGGTCGTGGAATCCATGGTCCAAACCGTGTTGATTTCCACGCTCTAAATTACGGTCGTGGAATCTTCCACGACCGTGATCTTGGCGATCTTTTTCGCCACATTTTGAAGCCACGATCTTTTGAAGATTGGGCCGGGCCGACATTTTATCTTGCCCTATAAAAAGACGGACGAAGGGAGATTCCGGCATCCTCGCTTATGCCCGCTTACACCCCCGTTTAGAGAGATTTCCGCGACCTCTGCTTGGACGCATTTTACGCCTCGTTTCCGATCTTCGCTCAGAGAGCAATTTTTGCATCTTCGCTTACGCTCGGATTTGCCCTAATCTCGCACTTTGGTGGAGATTGTGATTGAGATTCCCGGATTGACGGAAGATTCGGGAGATTGTGCAAGAAGACTTCTCTTCTTGTTTAGGTTTGACTTAGAAGACGAATTGACATCCCGTTCTTCCTTCTTATCTACGATTGTGTTTGTTTGTTCTATTCCGAATCTTGTGACGATAATTGTTCTTGATTGTGACTTTGAGATTGGTTTGAGGTTTATTGAAAGTTTTCGGAAGTTTTCATCTTTCAATCCTTTAATTCTTGAATTTGATATCAACATGACGGTTATTGGCTAAAAACCCTTAACAATTCTAAGGTGAAGGGTTGATAGTTGTGGCTTAGATGATGATAGATCGATCATAAACGAATTAGACCCTGAGAGTTAGAGAAAACCGTCGACGAACCCTAAATCACGGTTTGTTCTTGAGTTCCACGACCGTGGAATCTCAAGATCCACCCGTAATTTCCCTTAAGTTTACGAACCTGCTTTTACTTTAATCCAAAGTTAAAGATTAGCTTTAACTTAGTCTTGGCTTGCCTTTTCTAGGTGGTAGTGAAGCCTCAACAACCTCTACCTCGATTGTGAGTGTCACAACCTTAATCGGTTAAGTTAGTTTTGATCCTTGGATTACAAGTTTGGGTACTTGTTACGCTAAGATCGTGTGATGCGCAAATGGGTTTTAAATTTATACTCGTTAACTCCTAGCGAACCCGCATTGTACGGGACGTTCGTAGTAGGGATAGTATTCCGAGGTCGAACACAAAGACTAAGGTGAGATTGATTCAATTTAAGATTAAGTTTAGTGAAGATCTATGTTAAGAAAAGGGGAAGAAATAAAGAAATGAAAATCTCAAATGTTTTTGGTTGGTTTTTGGTGATCAATCAAAGATCACAATACATGCAAAGTAATCAATCAACTAAACTATGAATTAACACAAATAAACAACTAAACAAGATATAGATCAAAGAAAGAAAAGACGGATTCTAGGGATTGGAAGTTCCGGTTATGGCATAGGACTCAAGCTATCTATTCATTCCTTGGATTAACTATGTTGGGGTTAAGTGTTTCTAGATTTGGATCAATCACCGGGTAGGTCTCATGATCCACTAGTCCATTCCCTAGGTCTCATTACCGGGTAAGTCTCTAAGAACCTAAGAGATGGAATTCTACTCAAACCGGATTGCTAACTAAAGATCCAACCTATCCTTACCGGGTAAGTCTCGGAATGGTTAGTCTTAAGCTACCATCCAGCACACTTAATCCAATGACGGCTTATTAGGCTCACCACTACCTAAGGTTTGTTATCTTTGGAGTCTAAGAGTAAGGATTACCGGGTAAGTCTCTCCTAACACTTAGTTGCTAACACTAGGTCACCCTAGGATAGATTTAACTTGACAAACACTTAGGATTTCAACATTTTAACAATCTAAGACTAGATCCACCGAAACAGGGAAAATCACGGGTTGTACTACCTAAACCACGACCGTGGTTTGGTAAGATCTGGCCGTGATTCCTAACAGAGGATACGTTCAAACACATAAGTCATCCAAAGGTAAATCTAAGTTCATCCTATCATAGCCCTAGCCATAACCATCCTTTCCTTACCCTAGAACCACATCTATTTAGCCTACAACATTCATAATCGAAATCGAAACAAACAAACACAAAATCATAGCATTCATTTCCAAGATAATGAAAGAAAGAGATGAACAAGAGAACTAGAATTAAACCAAGCTGAAAATAGAATGAGAGTGACTCACAATCCTTCCAAAAGAAGGTTCAAATGTTTCATACAACTCTAGAAATAGAATCCGGAATTCTTCACTACAAGCTATCAAAGTGTGACAATGGTGTATGTTCTTCTTCTCCTCTTCAATGGAGCTCTTCTTCTTCCCTTTTGACACTTTCCTTCCTAGAAAATCTTCTTGTTGAGAGGATATTTTTGTTAGAGGAAATGGAAAATGGATGAGCTACTCCAAGATGCTCTCAGCTGCCTCTCACATCCCATGAAGGACCACTTTTATAACAAACTTGCATGACCTGGCCATGAGAGTCGTGGCACAGCTGTCACAAGAATCTGGCAAAATCCACGGGTGATTCCACGGCCGTGATCTGTCAGAGAACCGTGATTCTGTGCAGAAACTTCGCCTTGGATCATTAAGCTGTGATTTGGTGCATGGCTAGTGTTGGCAAGGTTCCATGAGTCCTTCTTAGCTCTAAATTTGCATCCTAATGCGTCCGAGGGCGTGTCATGTTCATGAACGATCCTCAAACGTATCGTTTTGGCTCCTAAATCTCCCGAAATACCTACATATCAACGCACAAGTCCGTGTAGACGTCTATCTCGACAAAGTACGTGAATTGAATGCAAACGCCGTGAACTAATGCTAAACCATGCATGAATGAGCGGGAAATCTATCTAAATGAGTGTCTAAATCTAGATCATAAATCGTGTTATCAAAATACCCCATACTTAAGGTTTGCTCGTCCCCGAGCAAATTCCCAACTATAGACTAAGAGATGATATGATTTATGTATGCAGAAAAATGGCAAAATCTTTTTGGAGTTGTGCTTCTAATATTGGATCACCTTCATAGTCATGTTTCATGGCAATTGGACAAGCAATTATGTATCAAACAAATGAAGGCATGGGAAGACAATTGTACTTAACTCAAAAGCATGCAAGAGATGTAAGGATGAAGAGGTCAAGAAGATTCAAGAGTATATCCAATCTAGATTACTAAGTCTTACAAACATGCAAGTAGGTCATAAGGTCTTGTGACATAAAAGGCCAAGAAACGTTGTGATTAGGTGGGGAATTTTTCTAGGTTATGTGATGCTAATCCGGGAATGGAACTAACTCCACATCCTTGTCCTCGATCAACTTCCCCCAAGTGTATATTTTTCCCTATCTTGCTTTCTTTTCTTTTTCTTTGACTTATTTTTGAGACAATGGCATTGGTGTACAATAGCCGAAACCTCGGTGATTAGCCATCCTCGGGCTTTTTCTCTTTTTCGAGGTGCATCCACACCGGGCACACATACCAAAGCTCGTTAGGGCTATTGGTTTGTTTGACTTTAGCAAGGTACCAACACCCGATTATGTGAAGTGTACCGAGTTACTTGTCATTTAAACCAACGCCCCCAAACCTATTTTTTTGGCTACACTTCCACAATAATTTCAGCATTTCATTCATGACATTCCTTTCATCAACAACTTTACCCCACACTTGCTTTTCATACACTTCAACACACTAGCATGCTCCTATTCCCGGATGGGTTAAAAGAGGTCAATTTTATATCAATTGAGGTGCTCAAGCAATCATGACCAAGGTGAGAAGTAGAGAAAGATGAAATGCCTCATTCATTCCTAGATGGTATGCAAGAACTATCATGTAATTTCGACTTTCAATACTCAATCCATTCTAGGCAATAATCATGACCACAAATCATTCATAGAATTCAAGAGAAGTAGTTCAAGTCCACATATGCATTTATCAATTCAACACATAAGGCCGTCCATAGCCAATTCACAAGACAAGATTCATCATTAGGGTCATATCCAAGCCTAGAAAGCACAAAATTTTTTTAAATTTTCTGATTTTTATGGGATTTTCGTTTTAAGTATGTACAATGCAAGACATGTGAAGATTTTAAACTATCCTAGATGCTCATCATGCATAGGATCATGCAAACCCCACCCCATACTTAGAAACACATTGTCCCCAATGTGGTATTCAAGCAAAGAGAGTGAAAGAAGGTTCTCACAATGTAAAAGTGGTTTGCTATGGTAATTGGGATTTCTCAAATGAATTGATGTTGGATGATCCTATCAACCATGGTAGAGAGCTCTAAGCGTCCATCAAAGCTTCGGAACCCGCGCTAGGCACTGCTAGCCGTCCAAGTCCCGCGTCCGCTCCACCCATAATTGGTGAGGGGTTCATCATCATCATTCATATGCCAAGAAAGGCTTCCAATGCTACTAAGGTTCTAGCACACACACAAAGTAGACAAAACACACACAAGGATAGAAAATCTAAAAACGAAAACAAAACGAAAAAGAAAAAAAATGTTACCAATGGGTTGCCTCCCACCAAGCGCTTCTTTAAGGTCATTAGCTTGACCAAACTCGGGGGCGTCTATTCAAGGTGAAGTGGGGCAATCATGTCCACCGGAGCTCCCGGAATATACTTCTTCAATCGGTGCCCATTCACCTTAAAGTTCCCATAATGTTCCCCTCCTATCTCAATAGCTCCATGGGAAAAGATCTTCTTCACCACATATGGCCCGGTCCATCTTGATTTGAGCTTTCCGGGAAAGAGCCTTAGCCTTGAGTTGAAGAGAAGGACAAGATCTCCTTCACTCAACTCCTTGGGGATGATCTTCTTGTCATGCCATCTTTTGGTTCTTTCCTTGTAAATCCGGGCATTCTCATAAGCGTCCAACCGGATCTCCTCAAGGGCGTTTATATCAAGCAACCTCTTCTCTCCCGCCTCTTTGAGGTCAAAATTTAGCCACTTAATGGCCCAATAAGCTCTATGCTCCATTTCCACCGGAAGATGGCAAGACTTGCCATAGACTAGCTTGTAAGGAGTGGTTCCAATTGGTGTCTTGAAGGCGGTTCCATATGCCCACAATGCGTCATTGAGCTTCATGGCCCAATCCTTTCTAGTCTTAGACACCGTCTTCTCAAGGATGGCCTTGATCTCCCGGTTGGAGATCTCTACTTGGCCACTAGTTTGGGGATGGTAAGGTGTTGCCACCTTATGAGTCACCCCATACTTAGCCAAAAGCGCTCCAAAGTTCCTATTCGTGAAGTGTTTTCCTCCATCACTAATGATCACCCTTGGTGTTCCAAACCTAGGGAAGATCACCCGGTTGAAGAACCGCACTACCACCTTGGCATCATTTGTAGGAGAGGCGATTGCCTCCACCCATCTTGACACATAATCCACCGCCAATAGGATGAAGAGATTGCCACATGAAGAAGGGAATGGTCCCATGAAGTCCACACCCCACACATCAAATATTTCGACTTCTTAGATGTTGTTCAAGGGCATCTCGTTCCTTCTTGAGATGTTGCCCGTCCTTTGGCAAGCATCACATGCCGCTACAAAACCTTGTACATCTTTAAACAAGTTAGGCCAATAAAAACCGGATTGCAATACCTTTGCACACATCTTGTGTGAGCTAGCATGGCCTCCACATGGTAAGGAGTGACAATGCCGGATCACACTCTCCACTTCATCTTCCGGTATGCATCTTCTAAACATCCCATCCGGGCCTTTCTTGAACAAGAGTGGCTCACTCCAATAGTAATGCCTCACATCGTTGAAGAACTTCTTTCTTTGTGCATATGTCAATCCGGGAGGCACTTCCTCACACACTAAGTAGTTCACAATGTCGGCATACCATGACTCATTTCCTCTAGACACTTGGAACAAGCATTCCTCCACCATTTGCAATTGCTCATCTCGGAATGAGTCATCAATTGGAATGTCATCTCTTCCAAGCTCTAATGGAGGCAATCTACTAAGGTGATCCGCCACGGAGTTCTCGGATCCCTTCTTATCTCGTATTTCCAAATCAAACTCTTGAAGAAGAAGGATCCACCGAATCAACCTTGGTTTGGCATCCTTCTTTGTAAGTAGATAACGGATTGCCGCATGATCCGTATAAACTATGACCTTCGCTCCAACAAGGTATGAGCGGAACTTCTCAAATGCATACACCACCGCTAGCAACTCCTTCTCGGTGGTAGCATAATTGAGTTGGGCATCATCTAGCGTCTTGCTAGCATAATAAATAGCATGAGTGCGCCCTTCTTTCCTTTGCCCTAAAACGGCCCCAACGGCTACATCGCTCGCATCACACATGACCTCAAATGGTAGGCTCCAATCCGGAGGTTGCATGATAGGTGCGGAGATCAAGGCGTTTTTCAATCTACAAAAAGCTTCAAGACAATCCTTGGAAAAGACAAAATCAACATCCTTCATTAGTAGGTTAGTAAGAGGCTTAGAAATTTTAGAGAAGTCTTGGATAAACCTCCGGTAAAAACCGGCATGCCCTAAGAAACTCCTTACCCCCTTCACCGAGGTAGGTAGCGGCAACTTCTCTATCGTTTCAATTTTGGCCCTATCAACCTCAATGCCACGGTTAGACACCAAGTGTCCTAACACAATGCCTTCACTTACCATGAAGTGGCATTTTTCCCAATTCAAGACAAGATTCGTCTCCTCACATCTTTGCAATACTAATGACAAGTTAGCCAAGCAATTATCAAAGGAAGAACCATAAACAGAGAAATCATCCATAAACACTTCCATGATATTTTCTATGTATTCCGAAAAGATAGTCATCATACACCTTTGGAAGGTGGCGGGTGCATTACACAACCCAAATGGCATTCTCCTATATGAAAAAGTACCCCATGGACATGTAAAGGTTGTTTTCTCTTGGTCATCGGGGTGGATAGGGATTTGGAAGAATCCACTATAGCCATCTAGATAGCAAAAATGAGAGTGTTGAGCTAACCTTTCTAGCATTTGGTCAATGAAGGGGAGAGGGAAGTGATCTTTCCTAGAGGCCATGTTCAATTTCTTATAATCAATGCACATCCTCCATCCTGTAACCGTCCTAGTTGGGATTATTTCATTGTTCTCATTAGTTACTACGGTCATCCCACCCTTCTTAGGTACTACATGAACGGGGCTAACCCACTTACTATCCGAGATAGGGTAGATAATTCCCGCATCTAGCAACTTAATGATTTTCTTTTTGACTACCTCTTTCATTATAGGATTCAATCTCCTTTGATGTTCAATAGAGGGTTTGTGGTTATCTTCCATCATTATCTTATGCATGCACAAAGAAGGCTTAATGCCAACCAAATCATCAATAGTATAACCAATGGCTTTCCTATGCAATCTTAGTTCGTGCAACAACTTAGCAAGTTCATCATCACTCAAGCATGCATTAACAATCACAGGATATGTAGAATTTTCACCAAGAAAAGCATACTTCAAATGAGAGGGAAGGGGTTTAAGTTCAAGTGAAGGAGGACCTTTATCGGTTGAAGACGATCCAAATAAGGTTGGATGAGATGAATCCAAAGCAAGTGAAGATCCTCCAAGGCTCCTAGAAGCTTGATCACCATCAAGGGTTGATTCAGGGAAAACCACGGCTGGAAACACGGTTTGCTCATCTTCCACGGCCGTGGTTCTTGCCAAGCTTGCTTCCCGGAGTTGTCCAGAAAGTTTGACGGCCGTGGAGTGTAAATCTCGACCGTGGAACTTGCAGCTGTTCAACACCTCTTCGTGGCTTTCAAATCCAACTCTTGGCTCCTCTTCCAATGCTTCCAAGGCCTTGATTTCTTCATTGCAAGCATCCTCAACACCTTCCTCCATCATACTTAAGGTAAGAACCTTCTTCAAGGGATCCTTGATCAAGATCGAGCTCACAACTTCTCTGGATTCTTCTTGCTCGGCTATGTTGAAGACATCCTCATCAAGGGTTGGCCCTTTCATCATTGTGGACAACTTGAACTTGATGTTCTCTTCTCCAATGTTGAAGGAGAGAGTTCCGTTCTTGCAATCCACTAGGCATCCGGAGGTGGCTAGGAAAGGTCTTCCTAAGATGATGGGAACCGGATAATCCGCCGGAATATCCAAGACGACAAAGTCAATTGGCACATAGAATCCTCCTAGTTGCACCGGGATGTCCTCTAGAATCCCAACCGGATGAGTAATAGAACGGTCCGCCATATAGAGGGTCATCTTGACCGGCTTCGGCTCTCCTAGCCCGACCTTGTTGCAAAGTGCAAGCGGTATGATGCTTACACTTGCTCCAAGATCACAAAGGGCCTCGTACTTCACATCTCCCACTCCAATTGGGACACAAAAAGAACCCGGATCTCTTAGCTTGGGAGGCATCTCCTCCTTCATCGTTTGGATCAATTCCGAGGATCTCTTGGTCATTCTTATCTCCCCATACTCCTCCAACTTCCTTTTGTTGGAGAGTATTTCCTTCAAAAACTTGCCATATGCCGGCATTCCTAAAATAGCATCCATGAACGGAATGTTAATATGCAACTTAGACATTAGTTCAAGGAACTTACCAAAGTGATTGTCCAAACGAGCTCTTGCTCTTGATTGTGGAAACGGTAGTGGTGGCTTGTATGGAGGCGGTGCCACATAGGTTGGCTCTACATCCTTGCTCTTGCCTCCATCTTCTTGCAATCTTCCCTCTTCTACCACTACTTGCTTCCCCTTAGCATGGTCCTTGGGCAAAGGATCCTTCATACTCAACCCACTCCTTGTTGTGATAGCCAACACTTGGCCTCTTGGGTTGTCTTCGGTTCTTCCGGGAAGCTTTCCTGGGTCTCTATGGGCTTCACCCGCCTTTTGGAACACTTGTGCTTCCAAGACCTTTTGAGCCTTAGAGATTGAAGTCACGGTGCTCTCAAGACCACTCAACCTTCCTAGAAATTGCTCAAACATTATTTCGGTTCTATCCTTGGGAGGTTGAGTAAATCCGGGTGGAGGTTCTTGTGAAGCTCTTGGTGGTGGAGTTGTGCTTGTGGAAGCGGGAGGGTTCAAGGCTCCATCCGGGTTAGAGTAAGAAAATCCGGGATGGTTGTGGTTGGGCCGGTAATTGTTGAAACTCCTTGGGCCTTGGTAATTGTTGAAGTTGCCCCTTCCCATATAATTCACATCCTCCTCCTTGGAAAACAAGTTGGCTTGTGGAAGTACTTGAGGAGTTGCTTGGTTCTTCAAAGTTGTAGCACACAACTCCCTCAAGGATTTCAACTCGTTGTTGATGGCGTCAAGCTTGAAATTGCTCATGGTGACTTCACTCACCTCATATGCTCCCGCCTTTCTCCCTTCACTCTTCCTATGGGAGTATTTTTCAATCACTAGAGCTTGCTTCTCCACAAACTCCCAAGCCTCATCTACATGCTTCTCCATAAAAGTCCCACCGGAAAGAGATTGGAGCTTGAATTGGCTATCTTCATCAAGTCCTTTGAAGTAGATCTCCAATAGCTCAATTTTCGGTATGCCATGGTGTGCACAATCAAGGAGGAGATCTTTGAACCTCTCCCAAGACTTGAATAGACTCTCTCTATCCTTCATCACGAAGGCATTGATCTTCCCTCTTAATTCGGTAGTCTTGGAAGGTGGGAAGAACTTAGTCAAAAACTCGGTTGTCATCTCCTCCCAAGTACCAACTCGCCCTTGTGGAATAGATTGATACCAAGCTAAGGCTTTATCCTTGAGAGAGAAGGAAAAGGCCCTAAGCTTATGGTTGTTGCTCTCCAATCTTGGCGGTCTAAGAGTCTCCATCAAGATCTCATAATTCATCAAGTGTTGATGAGGAGACTCTCCTTCCATCCCTTCAAATTGATTATGCCGGATCATTTGTAGAACTTGAGGGCGGAGCTCATAGTTGTGGGTCGCGGGATCTCCTAAGTTCACACCCGGTCGGTGTGCTCTTTGTGCCGGATCCATACGTCTCCCTAGGGTTTGTGGCTCCTCAATGGCAATGGGCACAACCCTAACATTAGCCGCCGGCTGCGGTTGTGGTGGTGGAGGTGGAGGTTGTCGGCGATTAAGCTCTCCTTGAACAAGGGCTTGCCTAATCTCCTCAATCTCCCTCCTAGTTTCCTCTTGCCTCTCATTGGCAAGTCTCCTTTCTTCCTCCAAGAGCTCATCTCTTAGCCTTATTTGCTCTAAGGCTTCATCCAATTCAGCTTGGAGGTTTCTTCCGGACATCTCTTTCTCTTTTCGGATGTTCTTGGATCTAGATCGAAGGGTTTTCTCCGGTTCGGGATCGAATGAGGCTAAATCCTTGCCACGAGATCTTCGCATACACCTAAAGAGTAATAGATGTCCTGAAAAGCAAAGACACAAACCAAAAAGAGATCAAAAGTAACAAGAAAGATCTACACTAGAAACAATCACAAAATAGACTCAATCTTGACCTAGTCACCGGCAACGGCGCCAAAAACTTGTTACGCTAAGATCGTGTGATGCGCAAATGGGTTTTAAATTTATACTCGTTATATTTCTCCTAACTCCTAGCGAACCCGCAGTGTACGGGACGTTCGTAGTAGGGATAGTATTCCGAGGTCGAACACAAAGACTAAGGTGAGATTGATTCAATTTAAGATTAAGTTTAGTGAAGATCTATGTTAAGAAAAGGGGAAGAAATAAAGAAATGAAAATCTCAAATGTTTTTGGTTGGTTTTTGGTGATCAATCAAAGATCACAATACATGCAAAGTAATCAATCAACTAAACTATGAATCAACACAAATAAACAACTAAACAAGATATAGATCAAAGAAAGAAAAGACGGATTCTAGGGATTGGAAGTTCCGGTTATGGCGTAGGACTCAAGCTATCTATTCATTCCTTGGATTAACTATGTTGGGGTTAAGTGTTTCTAGATTTGGATCAATCACCGGGTAGGTCTCATGATCCACTAGTCCATTCCCTAGGTCTCATTACCGGGTAAGTCTCTAAGAACCTAAGAGATGGAATTCTACTCAAACCGGATTGCTAACTAAAGATCCAACCTATCCTTACCGGGTAAGTCTCGGAATGGTTAGTCTTAAGCTACCATCCAGCACACTTAATCCAATGGCGGCTTATTAGGCTCACCACTACCTAAGGTTTGTTATCTTTGGAGTCTAAGAGTAAGGATTACCGGGTAAGTCTCTCCTAACACTTAGTTGCTAACACTAGGTCACCCTAGGATAGATTTAACTTGACAAACACTTAGGATTTCAACATTTTAACAATCTAAGACTAGATCCACCGAAACAGGGAAAATCACGGGTTGTTCTACCTAAACCACGGCCGTGGTTTGGCAAGATCTGGCCGTGATTCCTAACAGAGGATACGTTCAAACACATAAGTCATCCAAAGGTAAATCTAAGTTCATCCTATCATAGCCCTAGCCATAACCATCCTTTCCTTACCCTAGAACCACATCTATTTAGCCTACAACATTCATAATCGAAATCGAAACAAACAAACACAAAATCATAGCATTCATTTGCAAGATAATGAAAGAAAGAGATGAACAAGAGAACTAGAATTAAACCAAGCTGAAAATAGAATGAGAGTGACTCACAATCCTTCCAAAAGAAGGTTCAAATGTTTCATACAACTCTAGAAATAGAATCCGGAAATCTTCACTACAAGCTATCAAAGTGTGACAATGGTGTGTGTTCTTCTTCTCCTCTTCAATGGAGCTCTTCTTCTTCCCTTTTGACACTTTCCTTCCTAGAAAATCTTCTTGTTGAGAGGATATTTTTGTTAGAGGAAATGGAAAATGGATGAGCTGCTCCAAGATGCTCCCAACTGCCTCTCACAGCCCATGAAGGACCACTTTTATAACAAACTTGCATGACCTGGCCATGAGAGTCGTGGCACAGCTGTCACAAGAATCTGGCAAAATCCACGGGTGATTCCACGGCCGTGATCTGTCAGAGAACCGTGATTCTGTGCAGAAACTTCGCCTTGGATCATTAAGCTGTGATTTGGTGCATGGTTAGTGTTGGCAAGGTTCCATGAGTCCTTCTTAGCTCTAAATTTGCATCCTAATGCGTCCGAGGGCGTGTCATGTTCATGAACGATCCTCAAACGTATCGTTTTGGCTCCTAAATCTCCCTAAATACCTACATATCAACGCACAAGTCCGTGTAGACGTCTATCTCGACAAAGTACGTGAATTGAATGCAAACGCCGTGAACTAATGCTAAACCATGCATGAATGAGCGGGAAATCTATCTAAATGAGTGTCTAAATCTAGATCATAAATCGTGTTATCAGTATTTGATATTAATTCTTGCCTTTAGAACCTTTCTATATTGAAGTCTCAACAACCTGTATAGAGAGTGGCTTATAGGTGAGTCATATAAGGTTTTTGGAACTTCACCGTACGATTACCTTACATTAGCATACCTTTGCATATCTCAACTTTGTCTTTATATCAATAGTATATCTTGAATCGATTGCCACAGCTGGATACTTGGATCTTTAGGATTGTTGTTTTCCCAATATTTGCAAAAACTCTCATATTTACTCGCTTGATAATCTGCAATTGAATTTGTTCCCACCCAAATCCCTGTGTTCGATACTCTGGAATCCTTGCTTAACTATATCGATCCGTACACTACGGGTTCGCTTGCTTGATTCTAGTTTTATAATTAAAACTTATTTGCACGCACGTTTAGGGGCGAACAAGAATCCATCACTTTCTCAATAGGAATTATCGGTTTTTGACCGGCCTCGCTTTTGTCTTTTGGTGTGTATTTGAACAACACCCTACGTGGAGGTCTTTCTTCCTTGTCTTCTCTTTCAACCATTAACTTGGGGACCTTTTCACCAAAATGAGTTATTTAGTTCTTAGGAGATTTCCACGGCTCCTTATTCTCAATATTACTTATAGAGGAGTCAACATTTACCACCTTGTAGAACTTTGCATCAGCATAGTTCACATCTTCTCCACAGAAAGGGTTCGGATCTCCTCTAATAATTCTTTCATTCCCATTTTCATCGGTATATTTCAAACATTGATGGAGCGTTGAGGGGATGGATTTTATTGAATGAAGCCAAGGTCGCCCCAACAAAGCGTTGTACGAGGTGTTTGCCTCTATGACATGGAAAAGAGCGTCTTTGTATAATTCACCCATCTCCACATTCAATGCAATGGTCCCCAAAGATTTTTGCCCCACTTGGTTGAAACCCTGAATTGTGAGCAACGTTGGGGATAAGTGTCGGACATTTAATCCCATCGATGTCAAAGCTTTTAACGGAAGAAGATTTACTGCTGATCCGCCATCGAGTAAAATCCGGTTTATTTTTGTGTCACCGATAACGCCTGTCACATATAACGGCCTATTGTGCCCCTCACTCCCCAATTGGAGATCTTCGTCTGAAAAGGTGATGGCGGCCATACATGAGTCACAATGAGATGATGGGTACAATGACACGTCATTGACTTCGATGGGGTCAACTTGATCTTTGTAATCTTCGGGATCCATAAGATCTTGAATTAGGGCTTTCCTTAGATCTTTAGACATCTGTAAGGCATCATATACACTCAAGCGTGCCGGGATGCGCTTAAGATGGCTAACAACATCATAACGAACTTTCTCCTTATGGGGAGCATCTCGTATTGATATGGGGATCCGATGAGTCTGATCCAGGCCATGAGGTCCTTTATTACTTACTTTCTCTACAAGTATCTGGTTATCAACACCTTTTTCTTTACTTAGCACCTTTGTCATTTCCTCGAAAGGTGACACCACCTCTTTTTCCTTTCCTTTTGATTGTGGGGGAGGTAGTTGACGACCAGATCGAAGAGTGATTTCATCTGCTTCTTGTCGCGTTTCTTCACATTCATCGGCCCAAGAGACCATGCAACATTGGGCAACTTCTTCTCCCCAAAATAAGTCTTCATCATCATCTGATGAGTCTTCCTTGGTAAACTCTTTGGGAATGAAATCCTTCAAGGTAAAAGGAACCCGTTGAGGTTGAACATACTCTTCCTCATAATCATTTTTTGGCTTCTTTGTTTTCTTACTCTTCTTCTTATTTTTCTTGTTTTTCTTCTTATCGGGATTTCTTCCGATCATTCTAAAGCCCGGAGGAGTAGACTTTTGAGTAACCGCTTGTTGAGGGCTTCTATGCTTTTTGGACAGTTGCCATTCGAAAAGACTATCATCATCCTTGTCCGAGTATAGATCCTCAATATCAGAACACATCATGATTTCATACAATGTCGGTATACCCAGTCCATCTCTTGGCATGTCAGGATAAGCCCATGCTACTCGGACATCATCGTCAACCCGAAATTGCACAGCTACTCCCATGAAAGGTAATGGAGCTGTAGGGATGCCTTCACTCTCTAAATCTTCTGAAGGTGCCTCGTCTACTTCCGGATTTACGTGGATTGGTGTGGATGTTTGTAGCATTCTTTCTACCTCCGATGTTGAAACCGAGTTCACTTTTGCCGATGAACCTTTTGACTTACTTCCTTCGATCTCAATCTCACCTTTGTTGATCAACCACTCTATCCTATCCTTGAGAACATAGCATTCTTGTATCAGGTGACCGAGAATCCGGTGGAACGGGCAATACTTTGGGTCGTTTATCATACCCACTTCATTAGGCATTTTCGGCTCGGGAAGTATCAAAGCGTTGGCAGCCATAAGCTCATCAAATATCCCTTGAACATCATCATCGTCAAAGGGATATTTCTTTTGCTTTCTTTCTTGTAAAGTGAGCTTCTTGTTATTCTCTTGCCCTCTTTCCCTACCCTGAGCTCTCAAGTTATTCCCAACACTAGAGGTATTTCCACCGGTTTTAACGAATGTACTCATAGATTCACCCTTCTTTTGTGGTTTTCTTCCTTCGTCTCTCTTGAACTCATTTGTTTGTGTCCGAGCGGTTGCTACCTTTTGTCGAGCTAGTTGACGTTCAACATTGCAAGTCTTTGACACCAATGCATCAAATGATAGAGGTTCCGCACTACCGACGTGTACAGCTAATTCTGGGAGCAAGTTGTTGGTGCACATTTGGACACATGCTAACTCGCTAATTTTCTCGGGGCATTGGAGTCTTAGACTTCTCCATCTTGCTATAAAGTCATTTCCAAGCTCGTTTGGTTTTTGGTGTGTGTTTTCCAAGTCCATGATAGAAACTTTCGCCTTTGTACTCACGAACTGAGCAAGAAAAGCCCTTTGCAAATCATCCCATGTTTCTATCGACCCCGGATGCAGTTGGGTGTACCACGTGAATGCCGACCCTTTGAGTGATTGGACAAACTGTCTAATGAGCAAGGCATCACTCAAAGTTGTTTTACTGCAAGCCGAGTAAAAGTGAGCAAGATGCTCATGTGGCAAACCATGTATACCGTCAAACTTGTCAAAATTTGGCCTTTGATATCCCGGAGGGAAAGGCAATGCATCAAAGTGCAATGGGTACGGTTTCCTATATCCAATCACCGGTGGATTTTGAGAAATTTGGAAGTCTTTTATCCCTTTTGCAATCATTTCTCTAATTTCTTGGGAAGATATACCTAGGGATCCGGTTTGACCAGAAGCTTCAGGTTGACTCCCATTGTTATCTCCTCCTTGATTGAATAAGCTCCCTTGGACTTGATTATCTATTCGTGCGGTCAAAGCGGCGATTTGAGCATCCTTCTCGTCCATTGCTCTTTGCATTTCTCGGAGTTGTTCCTCGGTGTCGGAGGTCCCTGTCGTCATTACTGGCATGTTATCTCTCTCATCTTCCAAGAGAGACTTACCTTTGTCTTGACAATAAATAAGCGGAAAGTCTTTCTCTTTAAAAGGTGAAGACTTGTCCCCAAACAAAGGAGAGCTTACTTCCTTTTCCACAATTTCTAACGTCTTCGGTGTTGTGTGTTTGGGCGGTCGAGAGGTTACTTCCATGAATGACATCTCCTTAGCCCTCGACCTTGTGATTGGTCTTGTACTAGTTTGAGATTCCATCTGCTTAGAACTTTGAGATGTCTTGCTAGTTTGACCTTTCTTGGGTTGAGCGGTCTTGAGAACCTTCACCTTGGAGGCCAATGTTTGGGTATCCTCCTTCTCCTTGTAAGAGGTCATGTTGACTTGTTCCACACGGTCCAGGTTGATAGGTATTGATCCTATGAGCATTTGCCTTTTTGGCGGTATGATGATTGACTCTTGAGGAGCCACCAAACCTCGCGCGGCCTCCCATAAGGTAGATCTGACCAATTCCAAGGCTGGTGAAGGAGCGAGCTTAACCAATGGTCCAGATTTTTGTCTCTTGAATCCGTTCTTCCGTCCCCTCCTCCGGTTACGCTTGCTCTTGACTTTGGTATAGGTAGGTATCTTTGATCCTTGGTGAGACCCACCGTTAGTCTTGAGGACTTGGATTGTCGGCCCTTGAGCCTTACTCTTCTTGAGCTTTGAGAATTCTCCCTCTTCCAAGCTCCGGAGAGGTCCATAGGAATTTTTCAACGGTATTTCAGCTTCAATTGCATCACGAGTGACGTTCATCACTACCCGGAATAAACGTCGACGGACCCAATGCCCCCCTTTCACAATGAAGGTGGCCGGAAGCTGGTTGAACTTGATCAAAGCTCTTGGTGCCATATTTTCCTTCCGAGAAAGAAAATAAAATTATTAGTATAATTTAAATAAATATAATTCTAAAATCATAAAGAAAGAAAAAGGGTCCCACTGGGCGTGCCAAAAATATGTTAGGCAAAAATATTACAAGAAAATAAAATTGCGTAACACATTTCATTTGAAATATGTTTATTAAAGTTCGACCCTTATTCGTTTTATCCCCACGATTCCAAAATAATACTGATTATACTTTGGACGACCTCTTGAATTTTTCTTGAGTCTTTGGGCTGCACCCGACGGGTTGCCTACGTACCTTCCCTTAGAAGGATCAAGCCTTACGTAGTTCATGTTTATTTTGCGGACTTTAACCCTCATGTGTCACATGTCGGATCCAAACTCAATTTTTAAGACGGGTTGTCTACAATCCGCATCAATTATCACTTGTATTTCTCCACTTTTTACGCATCACCGGAATCACTCGGACCCACCTTCTATGAAGGGTTTTCCAAATTATCCGACTATCATGTGCGCATACGAAATTAAATAGTTGAGTATCTCTCTCTTTTTCTTCTCTTCGTTTGGGGGTATGACCGAACACGACGAGTTCCCTACGTATCCTTTGTAGGGATCAAACCGCGCTTAGTTCGCAATAGAACTTTCGTTTGGGTATCAACTTGGAATTTGTGATTGAACTCAATAGCCGTGAAATTGAGTTTCCTACGTACCCTTTCATAGGGATCAAATCATACGTAGTTCTTTCGCAATGATAAGGTCTCAAACTTCAATTTGCCTTCTTCTTCTTCCCCAAGATAGTATGGTGCCTTATATATCTCAAATTATTTATGTCCAGTGCTATAATACAACAAGACGATGCGACCATCTATCTAATGAGCTTTGCCACCATTCTTTTTAATTTTTCCGGAGCTTTTACAAACCAAAGACTCCCCCGACTCTTGTCAATACGGTGCTCAAATCCCCTTGATCACTTTTCTCTTTATTTACCGCTCGACCCCGTTTGCAATCGACCTATCCACAAATATAAGTTGTAGCGGCGCGACGAGGGCTACTTGTTTTCGATTTAAATAGGATGCTTATTGTCTTGAGTAAGAACAAAAACATCTTCCTTTATAACTTAACTTTGAACTCTTGTGACTTGCTTTTGAGTTTCCTTCTTCTTTTCGATCACATTCAGCTACAAAATGACTTGATCCTTTCGGCCTAAGATATGAGATCATTTATAGGTGTACTTGGTGCCGGTGGCAACCCCATTTGAGATCCATTGAACGATGACCATGGTTATAGAAAACTTATTTTGATTTGAGTATTGAACTTCATTCCCTACTCGTTGATCTTTCTAGGACTGCTCCTTTGCTTCTTTGCCTATAATTTTTACTTACTTTAGCCATTAATTTTTAATACTTGAGTTGCTTCCCTTCTTCTTTTTGCTTTACTGACTTGTTGTTTCAAGGCTTATTGCTTTTGACCCCTTATCTACTCAAATGTGGGTCAAGCCCTTTCCTTGCAATTATATGAGCATCAAATATCCTTCAATTTTTTTTTTTATATATGACAAAACATATACAGTAACTACTTCATCCTCAAACTCTTCTTTCATTTCCATGTTAAAATCAACAAAGCTAAATCTAACACATCCGTTCTTCGATCGACTCTAGTGCATTTCTTTGTGTCGTATATTCTCCTTCATTTTTTGTATATGCGAGTTATGAGACTTGTAGCCTTTGCTTTACGTTATTGTACTTCACATCGAAATGTTGTTGATTTCATTGGGCTTGATGCGGCGATGAATAGATACCGTAGGCCAAATTACTCCGATGTATCGGAACATATCATCTTGGGGATGAATATTTGAACGCTAGCTTCCCTGATTGACACGTGCACTTTGTCCAACTATGTATGCATTTTGTGGCGTTGAAGGCTACCATCTTCAACTCGACAGGGGACTTTATTTTCGAATCAATCTTTCTTCTAGCTTGAGACCATTTGAAAACCGGAGATTCCTACTGTAACTTGGGAGTATCCATGAAACCATTGCAACTTTGTTCGTGATCGATCCGTAAACTCTTTTCTTTCTTCCGTGTCCAGCGATTCGGCTCTCTTTTAACTTCTTTGACGCAGCCTTCGATTTTACTTGTTCGGATTACCTTGTTGTTGGATATATGAGTCTTCACCCCTCATGACGTTTGAACGGCATAAAATTACATCGAACATGGGATCCATATCTTTCTTTGACTGAAGTACAAATAACCTTGCGCCATTAACTTTTAAGTATCATTCATCTTTCCTTTGCAAAGGATCAACAAGAAGCAACTTGCATTTTCATCATGGCTGCTGAAATAGCCGACAAGGTTGAATCACCCATTCTCGACTCCACACAAGCTATCGGTGCTCTTGCATAATTTTGGATCATCTGGCTATGGTTTTACTCTTGAATATTTTGGGTCACATGTTTTGGTTGCGTCTCTGTAATTCTGAGCCCGGCACTGAATTGAATCTAAAATCAAAGAATAATCACAATATAAGGATCATACCTTAACAAGATCGAACGTGATGAAGACCGGATTGCTTGAACGGAGTTACAGAAACTTGATTCTTCAACAGCTGAATATCCTTGTTTCTTGCACTCTTTGTCTCCCTCCCTTCTCCTGGTTCACGTTATTTCTTCTGCAGCAACACTCTGTTGTTTCTTCTCTTTTTTATTTATTTTATTTTTACTAACAAGCACAATGATTTCTTTATATATAAGGATAAATTAAGCTTTTATTAGGAGCAATAATGGTGACTGTTTCAGAATTTGAATGGACTGTCAAAATTGTAACCATCCACGTAACTCCTCTTTCCTTTTTATCCTTTCATTTGCTTTGCATAAAAAATTAAATAGCCTTTTTAAAACACTTCTTTTTTATTTGTATATTTTTTTTTCACAAACCCAATTTAACCAAAGTTTTTTAATATTGTATCAATTAGGGGCCAATGGTGCGTTTATACATAACACATTTATTGCTTTTGACCATCTCAGTTAATGCATTTTGAGAGCCGATGATAATTTGATCAAATTTATCATCCTAATTAATGTCATTTTCTCAACCTCCATACTTCTCTCCCACTCTTCACGTGTGAATAGGAAAATGACTTAAATTACCAATTTGATGGCCACAATAAATGACAATAAAAGGGTTAAATTTGGTGTGCATGGATTAACTTCATGAAAAATCAGGCTTCCCCTTTTCTTTTTTTTTTTTTGAACGTAAGGCCCTTTTTTTAAATCGGACTTAATTCAAACTTTTAAGATTCTTGTATCAATTGATTTACTGACCCATAATTGTGTCAATCATATTTCCCTTTGGTTTAAAATATTTTACTTTGGTATACAAAATATACCTTTTGTAAGGCTTGATTTTAGACTATATATGTGGATTAAAATTTATTTTACTCAAAATTATGAGCACTTAAATTTATTTGAAAAAAAAAAAACACCTTTCAACATCTTTCATTTCCTTTGGTCTTAGCTTTAGAGTGTAGCTAGGCTAGAGTGGATCATGATGAGTTCGATGAGATATATGTTGGGAATGTGCCTTAGGCACTTGTGTATATGTTGAGGATTCGAGATTTAGATACGAGTTATAGCTGGTTGTGGTTACGGGGTATAAGAGACGAGTCTCCTAACCTTTGCAGTGTTTGATTGTGTGCCTTGCTCATGAAGGCGTTGATCGTTTCCTTGAGGGGAAACTGTGACATGGTACATGATTACGAGTGTTTCAGGTAAGTCCATAGGACTTACTTAGCGAGTAGTTATGGATTTGAGTGTTTGTGATGGTTGTGTGTGTGCGCATATTTTTGTTATATTTATAACCTAAAATGGACTAGGATGACCACTTCATTACCTTATATGACCCAAGTGTATTATAACCGGGCGGTGACCACCTGTCAAAGCTCGCTGAGTGAAGAAGGTACTCTGAAGCCAGTAGCACAAGGGGAGGTAATTCCATCCCCCATGTAAACCCTGTGTTAACGGGGGAAGAGGCGGGGTTCTTTAGGCTCCTTGTGCCACAAATGAAGTTGAATTAGTAATGAAATAACGTAATTAAAGATAATAAACGGATGTGTGTGACATTGCATATTGTGATGTGTTGATGTGTGTATGTGTTATTACTTCATTCTTATTCATTTCCGTTAGCTAACGGTTTATACCGTGTTGTAGATATTCTGCAGGATAGGAGGACTGCAGAGTGAGCCACATGGGTGATCCGCTGAGGACTTCTGTACACTAGGTTGTGCGAGGGATTATGGGATATATTGTATATGTATTTTTATGAGTTGTTGTTTTGTACTTAGTAGTGTTTTGTAAAATTCAGATTGTATATATTTATTAAGTTTGATGCTTTGGTTTTAATCTATTTATGCCTGGTTGTAAGATTCAGTGAACTTGTTGTTAGGCTAGAGTCAGGATCCATTGTGAGATCCTAGTCCAGTAGCGTCCCGAGTCCCGCGGATTTGGGGTGTTACAAGGAGGGCACTACACCACTCCATATGGTATACGGGAGGTGTGCCGAACCAATCCTGTTGGTTATACGGGGATAGCGGCGACAGTCATAAGACTTCTCGTGTCACAATCTTAATAATTGGAACTAGTAAAATGATTAACATGATGGAAGATAATAACCGGTTGTGTGCAAGCATGCTTCTTGTGTTTATCGCTACTTATGTGTGTATGTGCCTTTACCTTCTTTCTAATACATAAAATGTTAGCTAACGGTTTTATACCGATGTTGTAGATGAATTGCAGGTTAAGGATGTTGCCGAGTGATCCGGAGGAGTGGGCAGCCGGCGTCCCGTACATCATAAGACGAGTTGGGGATTTGAGTCTTTGTTTTATTGTTATCTTTTGATATTGTTGATGTTGTTGTAAGAACTCGGCTAAAGTCTTTCCTTCATTAGTATTCTGGAATCATAACATTTGCATTAAATTTATTTCGGTTTTGGCCTTTTATTTGTGCCTTGTTGCAAGATCTAGTGAAATTGTTATCAAGCTAAGGGTTGGGACCCATTGTGAGGTCTCCGCCCGTAGCGCTCCGAGTCCCGCGGATTCGGAGTGTTACAGACCTTTTTATATAAACAATGAAATGGTCTGGTCCATGAGATTACGGTTTGGTCCGGTCTGTGAGATTACGGTATAGTCCGGACTATTTGGGCGACCCTAATGGTGACCCCATTTGTTGGTCAAGGCCCTCTAATTGGTTGCAACAAATGATCAACATATTTTTCCTTCTAATTGAAGCAACGTGGTTCTTAAATTGTTGTACCATGGATGCAAATAACTTTCAAGTTATGACTTATGGTATAATAAAGGCTTCAATAAAGGTAGGATTCTTTCCAAGTACGTAAAAAATGTAAGTCAGTCGTGTAAAACTGTAAAACCCTTAAAAACTCAAATTGAAAAATTATGGGAGTCCAATATCGTATCTTCAAATTTAAGTTATTTTAATTTGATTCATGCCCATTCGTCTTTGTGGTTAACTAAATAGAAAGATAAATGGACTAAACTGGATCGGGATGAATCAATCGAGACCAAACATGCTAAGCTCAATCTTATCTTCTCATCTCCAAAACAAAATCCATTTTTCATAATCAATGTTGGATCTCTTCCCAATAACTTAAGCAACATCTCCCAAAAATCCAAGAGATCGTGATCAACGTTCTACCCGTAACTCTCATCCTTTTTCTTCTTTTTGCAAGCCCAATCAACAGATCCCTGATTCCATCCCCACTGAAAGCAATGTCGACTGACAATCAAATCTAATTTTGTTCACCACATGGTCGGTATGCTCATCTTCTCCTTGGATGAGATTAGAAGGAGCTCATCGCGGGGTTTTGGCACAATGGTGATGTGTTTCCATCAAGTAGTGCAAACACTAGTCATATTTCTCTTTCCTCGACGAGCATTCCAACAACTTCTCTGGGATGCCATTGTTCATCTTGAAGACGGAGCACCAATTGCATAATGTTTTATCATGATTGAAATCCGTGTTCTAAGTTGTAGGCACGTTATTATCCTCCCTTGCTCATAATTAGATAAGACTAATTAAGGTTAGGATCTTTACGTTGAATTGATGAGTTAAAGAATAACGATAATGGTATTTGGGAGAGATTATAAACGGATATAGAGAGTTATACTTACTAGTATTGTTCCAAAAAAGCTCTCTTTAGACCTAATAGCTAAAAGGTTAGGTCGGTGGCTGTTATTGAGTTTTTCCGGTGGTTCATGGCGGAGGAGATCCCTCCAATGGTGGTTACAAAAGGTGATGGATCTAATAAGGTTGAAAACATTGACGCTGTCATGGGAGAAGCAGTAGGAGGAGCCCAGACTTCACTACTGCAGAGTAGTGAGGTAGGAACGGTGGATGCTAAAAGCCCTAACCCTAATCCGATGCATGTAGTTGTCCAAGCCGATCATGCCGATAATCCTACCCAATTAACAGATAAATCTGTTCCACTATTGAACGTCATTCCCACGATGTCTGAATCTCGATCCTAGAGTGAAGTTTTAGGAGGCCGAAAGAATACAACAGTGAACCCGGGTAGGCTATCCAAAGAGGCATTGCATGATAAGATTTGCGTTAGCTATCTTTATGGCCTTGATGGAGATCCGGTCACAGAAATCGATAAAGATATTACCCTAGACTTGGAAGCTAGATGAAGACAATCCATTGTGTTTAAAGTCTTAGGATTTCCGATAGTCTTCCCGGTAATGGAGAGGAAGATCAAAGAACTCTAGAAATGCGGAGAGAATATGCAGCTTATTGATTTAGACAACAATTATTTTTTAGCCAGATTTTGCAGCGAAAACGAACTCATGACGATTCTCACCGGTGATCCATGGATTGTACTTGGAAGATGCTTGATTATGAAAAGATGGTCTCCGAAGTTTGTTACTTCCAATCCTATTACCTCCGCGCCTATCTGGGTCCGGATTACAGGCGTACCAGTGCAATGGTACCATGAAGTCATAGTTTGGAAGATGGATGAAGGAGTGGGTTTGCCGATAACAATAGACCCAAAAACTTTACATTTCCACAGAGGAAGGTTTGCTCGAGTATATGTAGAAATATACCTTAGTCGACTATTGAAGAAAGCAATTTTCATCAACGGAAAACGTTGTCCTATTGAATATGAAGGATTAGACATAATATGCTTCAAGTGCGGGAGGTATGACCACTACGCCTCTCATTGTGAGTATGGTGAAATCCAAACTGGCCAGGGAAGCGAGACTGAGGAGAACACTAACAAGGCTACAAAGGCTGCTTCTGAAGAAACTACAAAAGACACAAGGACTAATGAAAAGTATCCGGTTCAGTCTCCGGCTGTTCCGATCGACGACGCCGGATTTGGACCATGGATGTTGATTGCTCGACGTGGTAAGATTGAAAAAGGCAAGAATATTGGGGGCAATAAATCAGGATCGATTATCCAGTCGGTTAGGATAGGAAATAATCCTAAGCAAGGGAATGGAAATAAAAATTCCAGTAAGAAAGGTAAGCAAATATCGTTACAAGAGAAAGGAAAGGCTATTCTAATTGGGCCTATTAATGTGGGATCATCTATTATGGGCCAGCCGAGTGAGTCCACCATAGCCTCAACCAGTGGTGTCAATCCCACTACTCCTTCACAACCTGGTGGCCCGCAAATTGACTCTATCTCTGAGAAAAGTAAAGTCGTGCCCCACATGTCCATAATCTCAAAAAAAAGGAAAAAGAGACAGTAATAGTTGTTTTTGCAGCGACCACTGAAGCTGCGCATGAAGCAGAAAGCAACGGAGGCAAAGAAAAGAAAAAGAACAGGAACAAGGTGAAGAATGCTGCAAGACGGTTAGCATGGAAAACTAAGAAAGCAAAGGTGACTCACCGGAATACGTAACCCTATAATGCCAACGTCAGGCTACTCCAGAGAGGCTAGCTAGCTTTGGTCCTAGTTTTGTCCAATGCGGTACCCACTCTGAGAATAAGATCACTAGTAGTTGGGAGCAGAGCTCTGAAGCAATACCTATGACAACCCAAACACTGAGTGAAGCATTATATCCAGCATCACACGTAAGTCAGAATGATCTCATTCTTGAAAGGTTCACACCGGATGAAGCTAGTGGTACGGTTGGAGTTTCTCACTAAGCGCGGCAGATGAATGTTGAGGAAGTAGAGATGGTAGCATGCCATGTTGCAGTGGGTCAGCAAGAGGCTAGAAAATGCCGACTCGTAAGTCTCTTACGTGCCTCTTTCTCCCGATTTTTTTGGTTATAATGAATTGCTTATTCATGAATTTTTTCGGAGCCTGTAGGAATGGGTTCCGACGTGCCATAAAATATTTGTGTTGTCATCATAGAATTGATATTCTTGCTCTTTTTAAACCCAGAACATCGGGTGCAAAAGCGCAAGAGATTTGTGACCGGTTGAATTTCTCGGGGTGTTTCCATGTTGAAGTTGTGGGTTTTTGAAGGGGGTTTATGCTTGCTGTTGAAAAGTGATATTGTGCAGATTACAATTGCCAATAGTAGAAATTCCTTTATTCATTCAAAAGTTATTTTAGGGGCAAAGGTTTTCAGTTTGGTGGTTGTCTATGCATCTCCAAACTTTAGCAAGTGGGAACTGTTCTAGAGGGACTTGGATGCGGAGTTGGCCACTATCTCGGACCCTCTGCTTATAGGGGAAGATTTCAACTACACCCAGTTTCTTTTTGAACTTAAAGGAGAATCTGGTAAGTTACATGGTGATTCCAAGGTCTTCAATGAAGTGGTTCTTAACCATGGCCTCATCGACCTTGGTTATACGGGAGCGGATTTCACTTGGGACGATGGAAAGTCTGCCAGAAGAAACGTGTGCAAGAGGTTGGATAGAGCCTTCATGAACAAAGATGGTTGCCTCTTCTGGCCCCATGCACAAGTGTGTCATCTCGCCAAGTTCTCCTCTGATCATTCTACTCTTCTTATCTCGTTCGACCCTACTATTGTTTGTAGGAATGATAGAAGACCGTTCAGATTTGGGGCTGCGTGGATGACTCATCATGATTTCCACCAAATGATGGAGATGTGCTAGTTTAACAACCCGGAGGTTAATCATGCTCTCTCTAATCTTAAGAATTCTCTTATTGTTTGGAATAGACTTGTGTTTGAAAATATTTTCCGCAGAAAGCAAGAGATCATGGATAATTTATCCAAGCTACAAGCTAAGAGAAGCAAAAGAGATTCGAATAGTTTATTGGAAGAGGAAAAGAGGCTCCAATCAAAGATAGAGGCTACTCTAGAACAAGAAGAAGTGATGTGGTTCGAGAAATCTTGAGAGCAATGGCTTGAGCTCCGTGATCGCAATACTTCCTTTTTCCATATTTCTATGGTCATCAGGTGAAGAAGGAATAGGGTTATGGGCCTTCAGTTTGAGAATGGAGAACAGGTGGAAGATCAAACTAGGTTGGAGCAACATGCAGTTGAGTACTTCAAGAGTTTGTACAACTTTGACAATTCTCAAGTGCTTTAAGATTGTCATATCAATACCCTTGACTTCCTAGAAGTGATGAGTGCAGATTGGGCTAGTATTCAGAAACCTGTTAGTATGGATGAAATTTGGTCCGTAGTTAGAAGTATAGGAGCGTATAAGGCTCCTGGGATCGATGGCTTCCAACCGGTTTTCTACTAGAAGTGTTAGAGTTTTGTTGGACAATCTATGAAAAAGGAGGTGTCTCGCTTCTTCCTTAATCGGAAGCTTTATCTGGGAAGTAACGATACTCTCATATCTCTTCCTTAACCTGATTTTATGAGTCAGTTTAGACCCATCGCCTTGTGCAATGTCAGTTATAGATTATCTCTAAAGAGTTCAACGTATGCAAAACATTGTAGGGAAGCTTGTGGGACCCACTCAAGGCAGTTTTATACCAGTTCGTCTGATCCAAGATAACATTGTGATGCAAGAGATAGTTCATTCTATGAGGAGGAAGAAAACGGGAAAGCAATGGATGATTCTTAAACTTGACCTTGAAAGGCGTATGATCGCTTAAGATGGGACTTTATCAAGGATACGATCACTGAAGTTGGTTTTCCGGAGGAATGGGGTAGGATGATTTAGGAATGTGTGACCACGTACTGCTAGAATACAAGTGTTATGGAATGGTGAAGTTACAGAGCAGTTTATCCCGGAAAAAGGGATTAGACAAGGAGATCCAATCTCTCCTTATCTGTTTGTTCTCTGTGTGGAGAGACTGAGCCATCTCATTCTCGAAGCGGTTGATATCGGGGAGTGGAAGCATATAACTATCTCTAGAGGAGGTCCACCTCTCTCTCATCTCTTCTTTGCTGACGACATCACCTTATTTGTGGAGGCCTCCTTATCTCAGATCACAGTCATCATGAATTGCATTGAGATCTTTTGCAAGGCATCAGGCTTCAAGGTCAGTATTCAGAAGTCTAGGATCTTTGTGACACCTAACGTTTGAAAGATCTTCGTGCTTGTATTGAAAGGGTCAGCGGAGTGGAGGTGACATGTAATCTTGGTAAATATCTCGGTATCCCTATTTTACAAGGAAAAGTCTCAAAAGAAACTTTCTCCTCTCTCTTGGATAAGGTTAATGGTAAGCTTAATGGGTGGAGGAGTAAAACCTTAAGTTTTGCCGGACGCGTTACGTTAACTAAAGTGGTCCTCACTTCCATCTCTGTGTACTCAATGGCTACTTTAGCTCTTCCTCAGAACGTTTGTGCAGTGACATTGATAAATTTTTTCGGAGTTTTGTGTGGGGAATGTTGATGGACAAAGGAAGATGCATATGGTTAATTGGACCAATATTTGTCTCCCAAAGTCCAAAGGAGGCCTTGGTATCCGTGATATGCGTAATACTAATTTTGCACTTTTGGGTAAATTGGGGTGGCGCTTCCTTCAGGATCCGGATAGCCTTTGGGCACAGGTATTGCGCAGTAAGTACTTGAGATCAAGTGCGAGAGGTCCAAGTGTATGTATAACGGGTCGTGACATCACTGCCCCGTCCTGACATGGGTCGGGAAGGTTCTTTACGACTAGGTCTTAGATGTATATAATGAGATACGTATGATCAACTCTTGTTGGTATACGGGGACAAGACGAGGGTCAGGGAGACCGCTCGTGCCACCAATAAGTTGAAGATAGTGTGTATGACCTAACAAAAATAAAATGAATATTGTGTGAAAGCGTGTTGATTTCTTAATATTCCTTATATGTGTTTGTGATATCTTAGTATTTAGCTATGCAGTTTAGGATTGTTAGCTAACGGTTTCATAACGTTTTGGTTGATAGATTACAGGCATGGTAAAAAGCTATGGAGTGATCGAGAGTGAGTGGCCTGCTGGGTCTACGTACTTATTAGGATCGGGTTATGATGAGCGTTATTACGTTGAATTTCATTTCACGATTGTTGTGTTAGAATGTTAGGTGCATGTTATTCGACTTTAAGGTTGACAATTTCATTATATAATTTTCATTCCGCATTATAAGTATGTTTCAGTTTTAGAAGCCGTGTCATGTTGCAAGATCTACTTTTGCTCTATGCTCGCCATGTAAGGATGAATGTACTAGCCGGGATCATGCAACACTTGAGATCACTTGAGCTAGGCCAAGACTTGTGCTTTTGAGTGTCTTTTAGCTCCAAAACACATACGAAGTCATCAAATGAGAAGATATTTGTTCGGCAATATATGACAAAGGAGAGTAAGGATGTCAAAATCATGCAATACTACACTAAGATACATCTAAAATCCTAACATGAAAGCATGTTATTAGAATATCAACCTTCCTTCTACAAAACCTAAAAGTACCTCAATCACACTTCATCTCAGGTTTGTTTCAAATGACGAAGGCCCTCTTTCAAACCCCACTTCCTTTCATTGTTTAGACTTTTAGTCAGTTCATGGAAAAATTTTGTGCTCCTCATTTGGATGCTCTGCATCATACGTACACTGTCTTATGTTCAAGGAGCCATCAGTGACGGTATCCTTCTTAATGGTTGTAACTCTCCCAAGCTTCTAGCATAATCACACTTTGATTGGGTTTCATGTCCTACATTAGACGTTCAGTTGGTGGTTATGTTATTCTTGATTACAATAGAGTTTTGAAAAGCTGAAAATAGGTAGCTGCTTCTTTACACCATGTAAATAGGGGATTTCCATTGCTCACATTACGATCCAATTCCTTACAACGCTTAGTCTATGGGTTTACGACCAGAAATAAGACATTGTCTCGAGTAGCTCTATAGAAGTTGAATATCGGGATATGATTCATGTTTTTTTTTGAAAGGTTATGTTTCTGGTTCAGCTTTGCCTACGTCCGGATAGGGTATATACAGTGGCTCATTAAGGGGATACCCTCCTAGTACCAAATTTTCCATACATGTCTCCAGGAGGATTCAAACTCGAATCTCCAGGCTAACACTTAAGGAGTCTAGCACCACAACCACTAGACCAACTGAGTATTGGTAATATGATTCATGTTGTTGCATGTTGACATTAAATGGCTCATTAGACTCCTTCAAGAGTGTGGTTTCAATCCACCCCAACATGTTGATCTTTTTGTGATAATAGTTCAACAATACATTTAGTACCAATCTAGTCTTTCACAAACGAATGAAACGTATAGAAATAGTTTGTCACTTTACATGTGAAAAGTTTACTTTGTCTTCAACATGTTTCTACTCATGATCAACTTGTTGATATTCTAATCAAGATATTGCCCTATAGAACAAATTCTCCTCTTTTCAAGTTGGGTATGGTGTCTCCTTCACCATCCTCCAGCTTATGGGGTCGTTGAACATAGTCATCCGGATTATATTAATCCATGGTAAAGTTGTAATTTAGTCTTGTTAAATGCTTAAGAATTTGTGACTACACATTGATAACATATTTTTATGTAAGCATGTCCACGGGTCGGACCCGCCGGGTCGATGGGTCCGACCCGCCGGGTCAAGGGTCCGGGAAGGACGACCCGGACCCGGACCCGTAAAAATGGCCAACTCGCCGGGTCGGCCAACTCAACTTAGAAAATAAATAAAAACAATTGGACTTGATTCACTTGAATTTAAATAAAAAAAGAAAATAAAAAGAGGAGAATTGTTATTGTGCTTGAACTTATAAGAAAAAAAAAAGGGAAGAATTGGGCTTGAATCGGAATCCCGGTTGCCTACGTATCCTCTCGGGGAGGAGGAATCAAAGTCCACATAGTTCTCTTACCTTTGTTTATATCCCCGATTGGCCCTTACCTTAGTCGTCGGACTCTCCCGCCGATACATCCGATGGCGTTTGTTGTCGGTCGTGGTCATCTTCGTCGCCTTCCTCCGCCGAGAGGTTGTTTTTTTGTGTTCGCATTTCCGCTTTCCTCCAATCGGCTAGTAGGACTTGTGCCTCCAACGTCTCGGGCAACATGTTTGATCTCGTCGGATCGAGCACCTTTCCTCTCCGGCTAAAGGTTTGCTCAACCGCTACCGTTGAGGCGGGAGCGGCGAGAATTTGTGTCGTGATCCTTGAGAGGGTAGGGAACCTCATTCTCTCCGGTCAGCTCCATCATTCTAATATGTTGAAATCATCTTCTTCATCATTGGCAAACTCAAAAGAAATGGTTAGATATTCGTCGAGTTCTGAATGGGAACTCGACGTGGTTTTTGCCCTTTTCGGGCCAAACAAATCTCTAGCAATTGATTTAAATTTAGATAAAGTTGAAGATGAAGGACAAGGAGGGGTTGAGAATATTGACCTTGATCGGAAACACGATATTGAACCAATAATTCATCAAATAATTTTCTAGCTCTAGCAATTATGGTAGAAACATGGCAATCGGGATGTTGTTCTAAATCTAAAAATTCATAATAACTTTCTAAAAATTGTTTTAAACCATCCATTTTACGTCTAGGATCTAACACAAATGCTACAAGAACAACATCGGGAATAGTTGTATAATAATCCAACCATTTAGTTCGCATTGAATAAATAGCTTGTGAAATATTATCAATTAAAAGACCTTGTTGAATTGCAAATGCAATATTAATTGCTACATAACAAATTATGTTTGAAGTTGGTGTATAAACATAACTAAAAGTATTAGTAGCATCATAAAAATATTTAAAAACCTCCATTATATCTCTTGCTAAAACCCAAGATTCACCGAAAACAAAATCACCGTCAATATCTTGTGCGGCAAAACCACTTAAAAGTTCTCGATATTCATATGATTCGGAAATCATTTTGTAAGTAAAGTTCCATCTTGTACACACATCTTTTGGAAATTTTTTAGGATAAACGCCATTTGTTTACAATATGCATACCATTTAGTACGTACACTTTTTTTAGACCAAAGTTCATTAAGAATTTTTCGAATAGGTTGTACTAAATGTCCAACGTATGCTAAACCGTCTTGAACACACGAGTTTAAAATATGAGCGGCACACCTAATATGAAAAAATTTACCTCCAACTGTCGGTTAGAATAGTTGGTTAAATCTCTAATGGAAGCCGTGTTAGCGGAGGCATTGTCAAAACCGATTGAAAAAACTCGTGAAAGTAATCTATATTCTTCCAAAACATTTGCAATCAAACGGGTAATGTTTTGGGCAGTGTGTTGTTCGATGAAAACTCGTAATGCTAAAACTCTTTTGTTTAAAATCCAAAATTTATCAACAAAATGACAATTAATACCCATATATGAATTTTTTTGAAAATCGTCGGTCCAAATATCACTACAAATAGAAACTTGAATATCACTGTTTTCCATAAAATATTTAATCAATTCTTCTTTACGAATTTTTATTTATGCATCATTTTTCTTTTAGCGGTTTGGCGAGAAATCGGTTTATATGTGAGTTGAGCATGATTTTGCATCCAATCATTAAAACCAACATTTTGAGCAAAACTAAACGCCGAAGAATCTACGGCTAACATTTTCGAAAATGCATCCATAGAAGAAGCATGATCATATGTAAATAAAGAAGGAGGTTGGTTAGAGGTAGATGCGTACCCGGTTAGTTGTGTTTGCCCTCGTGTCAATCCCATTTTTTCGGGATGCTTGTTCCGAATATGTCTCTTGTAGTTCCCGTAGCCTTCTCCCTTTTTATGTTTGTATTGTGCCGAACAAAAATTGCATTTGGCATAGTAAATCCCGTTGGCATCGGGAGCACCTTTTGCAAACCAAAATCGGAAGACCGCCGCCGATAGTTGAGTGTTGTTCAACGGCGGCTCCTCCGAAAATTAGGTATCGGATTCTTGGGTGTTGGGAAAAGGAGGTGATTCCGTGTTGATATCCTTCTCCTCGAGGATCTCGTGATCTCCACTTAATAAGCCCCACCTTAAATCCGAACCGGTTGAAGGACCGCTAACGGAATGACGTCCTCGGCTAACACCTCCGCCGGATGAAGGACCGCTAACGGAACGTCTTCCTGGGCTAGCCATTTTTTTTGAATAATAGAATGTAGTAGTAAGAGTAGTAAAATGAACAATTAATAACAAAATAAGAGAATGAGAATATGAGATTAGGAGAATAATTGTATGTAAGAGTTGGAAATTATGGAGAGATTGAGAGAGTGAATAGATAATTGAATGAGAATTGGTGTGAGATGAAATGAATTGAGTTTGGGTATTTATAGAAATGTTTTTGGGTTAGATTTATTATAGTTTATTATTTTTTACTTTTTTTAATTTTTTATTATAATATTGCCGTTACAACGGCTAACCCAACGGCTTTATAGCCGTTGGGATTTTTATTTTTTCTTTTTTAATTTGACCGTTACACGGGTCGACGGGTAAGGATCTCATGACCCTTACCCGTACCCGCGACCCGGGGGAACCCGTACCCGTCGGGTCAGAACCCCCCGGGTCACGGGTGGACGTGCTTATTTTTATGACCTTTTGTATAAGATTTTCTTTCACTATCCATGAAATCATAATCAAATATCTATTCTTTCCTCCTCCATGTATACTCTATCTTATTTGTGATGTAAGATTTACATGGTTACAAGTTATAACATTGTTGCATGTGTACTCGTACGTGCACAATCTAAGTCACGAGTTTGTTGAACTTCACTACATCATTAGCAAATTTTCGATTCACTTTACTTTTTTTAATCATTTTCCAGTGGGACTACAAATTTTAGCATTTCTAAATATTGAGTTATTTTAGACATTAATCCTGTTGCCCAAATGGTTGTCCATAGATAAGAAGAATGATATTGAGTAACTTGTTAGTTGGTTGTTTCTTCTTTTTGGTGTGAATGAAGTGCTTTAGAATGAGTATACGACACAATATATTGGAAATCCTCCTGCACTAGGATTAGTCTTTTCATGTGACTGTGTAATCGTTGGAGCCTTTCCTTTTAGCTTGCATCGATGACATTCTATCTATGCCACAAAAGAGCATCTTTTGAATGGCGAGCCCATCCCAACTTAGGGAGCCCACTCTATCGGGTCATTTACATCATGATAAGTAGTCCAAAAGTATTTGAACAAAATTCCATCTGTAACTCTTAAATTCACAGTACATATGCATCGTTTTTCAGTCATACGTGGTTAGTTATCTTCATTTGGGTCGGAGGTGTCAATATAATCATTTGAGTCGGGTTCGAATTGGGTAACTTTGGGTTCGAATCGGGTAATTTCGGTCTTGAGTTGTGTCGAACTTGATTCATGATTATTTCAAGTCACATGTTAAAACGGTTACACTATATATCGAAATCATTTAAATATTTGGTTCTTACATGACGTGTCAGATACACCTTTTTTACGTGAAGAAAAGTCGGTATTTTCCGCACATCTAGAATACCGTAAAATATTATAATCTTAGACATTAAAATACCGTACAATATTACATACTCATATTTAATTACAATCGGTGCAACTTAGAAGTACTGATTTTTTGTTTATCGGATTTATTTCGGGATTAGGTTTGAGTCATGTTGTGATTTTCGACGAGTTAATCAATGAATAGAGAGAAGATAAAATGTTAGTGGTTTTGATGCACAAACCTTGCAGATAGGGCTTTCAATATACTTTCGTGGATAAAAGAATACAACCCTAAACCTATCACTATACCTAGATTTATTGTCGTATTATAACAAGTCATTTTCTACTCTGGTTAACTTGTTTCAATTATGTTTGTTTCGGTGTTCAGTCTGTTTCAAATCGGAGTTCCAAGTTTGGTTTAGAATTAGGTAGGTTACAAGTTCGGCCTGAATCGAGCCGGATCAGGTCAAGTTACGAATTCTGCGTTTTTATGAATGTTCGGAGGAGGGTTTCCGGGCCAATTTTGTAACATCTATAATTTGGGTGTGAAATTGATCTCGGGGAATAGCTGGCTAGGACCAATTCCAGTCCTAATCCTTGACGTTTCAATGATCCTGAATACTGATGAAAATTGGACTCATTCAACTATTCAAGCATGACTTAGGCTTGACCCAATTTGATCATTACGAGTAGGGACGTCAATAAGTCGGATAACAAGTAAGTGAAACACTTCCATCACCCACACACTAACCTTATCGGGTGCATCTACATCATCCAATGCGTCACTAGGTGATTCGGTAAAATTAATAAATATTGTCAACCTATAATGCATTCAAAAAAATTTTTTTACATATACTATACAAATTTAATATACTCAAAACAATAATATATATAACTAAAATAAAAGCTATTCTAACCGTATTATTATAACAAAATAACCACAAAATTATCATAATTTTGTGATTTTGACACTAAATGCACAACATTCAAAGAATTTTGGGTGTACCAAGCACCCGACTTTTTCAGATTACCACCCGTTTTTATGGATCGGGCGGTTCCAATACCCATTGAATGAACACTAACTACACACCAATTTATAATGTTTAGATCAAGTCAAATGACTCCTAACTTAACAACCTAATCCAATAATTTTAAGATTACAAATGACCGGATAATCGATAAGACATACAAATGATGTTACGTAATAATGACTCGAATATGAAATAACCCTACCGGGTCACACTATGACCCGAAAATGACCGAAACCGGCCCGGTTGTGACCCTCTAAAGGCTGTCCAAACCAATAGAGACAATCCTCCAAAGATACGTAGCCTTTTCCCATGTAGTGTCATTCATTTTTGATTTGCCGACGATTCATCCCTTCATCTTCAATAATTCAATATACCCGACCCGATAACGACATTCCATCTCTCTAAGATAAAGCTTATCACAAATGTATCGGCCCCGCCGATGCCCGACCCGAACCCAATAAGGCTCTCATGAGAACTTCTTTATTTCTCTTCTTCCAAAAATACGTAACATTATCTTATATATAATATTTATACATGGTGTTTATAAGTGGACAAATAACATCATACAAATTCATACCAACTAGCTAGGTACCAATAATATTTGGTACGTTAATTTGACACCGCCATCAATGATTGTAAAGAAACTAATAATCATCGAATATATAATGGCATGGTCCATCGACTTGTCCCACTTTATTATCATCAACATGTAATATCACAACTACTGTACAAATATATACTTTTCGTACCTTCAAATTCCACACCCACAACAGTCTATATCAACCATACAACACACATTAACCTTAATTAATCATTCATTCATTAAATATATTAATATATATCATTATTAGAAAGGCCATGTAGGATGAAGAGCAGCATTAGCTCCTTCCTCAAATCCTTCATCTCTCATCATCATCCTCTCCATTGCCTCATTAGGGTTTGTCCTCTGCAAACATATAATTTTAATCAACATCCATTTTCCGGATCCTCCTCGCCTGAACCAAAATGTTACGTACCTGGAGCGCCTCCATGGCCTCGGCTTCCGGAGAGTTGAAGTCGTAGAACATACTTGCAGCTGAAAGCTTCATCGAGAGAAACTGAAACAATCCCACAAGAAAGATGATTCCTATACGAATGGATCGATCCGAATTCGATTGAATTCATATACTGTATTTTTGCTGCAGGTTACCTCAATCTGATTCTGTAATGATCGAACGTAGTTGATTATAACATCAAGCACCACTGCCATGCCCATAGTCTGCATTCATAAGGAATAATTATTCATTCAAATTAAAAATATAATTCTCTCTTGAATTGTTCATATATATATACCTTGTAGCATCCAGGTACCAGTTCTTGAAGGACTTTCAATTTCTCATTTATTTTCTCTCTCCTCACCTGATTAATGTAATTAAAACAAAATAAAATGTATAATCCAAGCTAGAAAATATCTCTTATAATATATATATATATATATATATATATATATACAGAAAGTTAGAGATACCCGTTCAGCAAGGCTGTGGCTGTCAGTAGCTTGGCCCCGCTTAGCTCTGACATGGATGACGTCTCTAGTTTTCTCCATTGCTAAAGCTTCACCTTTATTACTACTATTCAGCATCGTCTTCCTCCTTTTGCCTCCCATCACTGCCTGTTTTTCCAATATTCAAAACATGAACAAACACCAACGTAAACCACTTTTATGAATTCCTCACCATTTCAGTCAATCAAGAAACTGCATGTACGTACAAAACAGCTAACTTTATTGTAAGAGAATTAGCATCTGATTAATACTTACATTAGATATGATCGGATGAGTATGGTTTTCGCCGTTACCGAAGCTACCTGCCGGAGAAATCTCTGCGGATTGATCTTGGACGCCATATCCCATGAAAGAAGATTGCTGGTGATTACTATGTGATGAGATTAGGCTTGGAAATGGTGAGTTGTTCATAAGAGGGTAAGTTGGAAGGTTGAATAGGCTTAGGAGAGTATCTGAATCAGGAGGAGTGAATAGAAGCTGGTTGGAGGAGGAAGAAGATGAAGAAGGGAGCTTAAGGTGAAGGAGATTATTGTTATGGTGGTTTTTCTCATCTTCCATTTTTAGAGATTAATGGGAAGGTAAATACGAAAAACGTTAAGGAGAAGGTTGAAGTACAGTTCTGGAGAAGATTGGGGTCCTCACAATGCTGACACTATTCACTTATAATGCTCTTTGGTTTTACTTTTTTTATTTTCTATAATTATATATTTATACAACAATGGTAATTAATCTTAGCTTTTAGGTTGAACATGTACTAGCTAGGATTGCAATTGCTATTGGAACTTAGATAAGGGTTGGTTAAAACTTAAAACAAGCCTAACTATTAAAGTCCGGTGAACTAATATGAAGCAAAGAAAACCCTAAAAACAGTAGATGAATTCTCCGTGAAAATGTTTTAAGTAGCCATATATATTTATAAACTGAATATTTATGTAAAAAAATTATGAACAAAGAATAAATCTTTTGTGAAAAGTGTCATAATTGCCTAATTGGTGACATATATTTTTATGAGAATAAGTTTGTAATGAAAATCCTAAGATCAAAGATGTGAAATGGGTGGAAATGTTATAATTAAGAATAGATTTATGAAATAAACGTTGTGAGCGAAAACCCTAATAATTAGGATAAAATAAAATTTTAAAAAACAATGTGGGTTCACCGCTTATGTCCGACACGTGGTAAAATCAAGATCGTGGATTATTTTAATATAACCTCTTGGAGGTTTTTGCTTATTATGTAAGAAAGGTTCATACCCGATTTTGAATCTCTTTCTGCGTGTGTATGTGATAACATCTATGTTAGCGTTCTTTTTCGCGTTCTTTCTTATCCGATTCATCCTTTGCACATATAATATAGTTTTGCATTACATTATAGTATTTTTTTTTCCTTTTATAATTTGAAGATCTACTCAATGTTATGGTACGTACTATGTTATATACTTACACGTATAGTAGAACACAAGTTAAAATCAATACTTATTTTTATATATTTAAAATATAAATGTAAAATTAAAGTAGGAAAGTAAAACCTTGGAAATTGTGCATATTTTTTCTTAAGCCTCAGAAGTTATTTTGCCGAGAAAAATACAAAACATATCAGTAATCACAACCCAGATGCAAAATCTTTTACAAAAGGAAGAGAATACTCTGGTTCTCTTCAAAAGTCTTTTGCAAAATCCGACATCGAGTCTTCGTTGGTTCGAATGGTAAACTATGCTCAAAAAGGCTAAACTTTTTTGATCTTTCCTTTGATGGGTTCGGCGGCTCTGGGCTAGGCACTCTGAGTCTTGCGGATGATGTCTCCTGGGTATACCCACGACATCCTCAAATTTTCAATGAAAATTTTGCTATCTACCCTTCTCATTAAATCTTACAATTAAATTAAGTTCTAACCAATCTAACAATTTTTGTGATGATCGGTTACCTCCTGTTTTACCTCTGAATGGATCTCTGGTGTCCTGTATTGAGTGTTTATCCCTCTGGTATTTCTACAATATTGTAGGATGTTGTGCTCTAATTTGTTTGGTAAAGCAATTTTTTAACCAGATATTCCCTGTATGCTATGGCTCTAAAATAGGCGAATCCAAGCTCTCTTGCTCTACCATTACCATGCTGAATTTTACCCAGTGCATATATATCTAACAAACTTGCTTGTTACTGCCTTTGGTTTCGAATTTGGTTGTGTTTTGTTCTGCTCTTGTCTTTGTCTTTGTTGACTTTACAGGAACTCTCAAAATGCACCAACAAACTCAAGCAGGATTTCTATGAACAGGAGATCACAATCAAGGGTCTTGATTCTTTGCTAATGAACTCTTCAATCACACTCAGTCTTAACAACTAGTATCGACCTGTTGTAGAGATTAACATGAAAAACTTTGTTAATTTCTTTCAACTTGATCTTATGTTTTGTGTCCACAAATGTACTTGTAACCCTTGTATCTCTACCTATAGAGTTGATCCTTTGATCCCGACTAATGGAAGTGCTTACAAGTTTTCTTTCTATTGGCCTTGTGCCAACAAATTGCGTTTTAATTATGATCCTTTTTTTCTTGATAAATGTCAAACAGGGCTTAAACCCTTGCTTCATGGGAATCAAATTCCCCTTCAATGCTTTCTTGTTGATGGATTCGACCAATCCAATATTAACTGGGTAATCTCATGCTTGTGTATTGCGATAATCTAGGTTTAAGACCTTACTACTTGGTCTACAACCATTCTAGAACAAATTTGACTCCCTATGAAGATTTGTTGTTGTCTTACCAAACTTTCGAACTCGTTGCCTCACGTAGGATCGATTTGATAGTCTATATAACCCAATCTATGACCCATAATCAATTTAAAACTGCCATGAACAAAGAGAAAATTTTAGACTCTACCCTGTGGAGTTTAGGATTTCCGAGCCTCCTGTCCATCCGATCTGTCAATATCAAAACCCGGTTTAAATGATAGTAAGCTTCTGGAACATTAGAGGTATGGGCCGGAGTACCCTCTGGACAAACCTCGACGTTGTTTGTAAAATCCACAAGATCAACATCATTGCCTTAGCAGAAACAAAATCGGAGAATCCTCCGGATGACCGATCTTGGAGGTCGGCCGGTTTTGACAACATGATTTACTGCCTAACCATCGGAAGGGCCGGCGGCTTATGCCTTTTATGGAAAGCGCACCAACTAAGAAACCAAACGATTAAATTTATTTTAAAAAACGACAGATTCATTTGTGTTGAATTTATTTACAACAATTTGAATCATAAGATGAACCTAATCTTTGCGTATGCACCTCCACAAGAAGCCACAAAAAATCAATTCTGGGATAACCTTGCGCAATTCATACAAGATTTTTCCCTTCCCTCCATTATCCTTGGAGACCTTAATGAAATTCAACAACATTCTGAAAAACAAGGAGGAGCCCCTATCAACACCAACAGATTTAATAGACTGATCAACTTCAAGAACCTTTATTGCCTTGAGGACATCCAAACTTTAGGTAATTTCTTTACATGGAGGAAAAAACGTGATGGTCCGACTAATATCTTTGAGAAACTTGATCGTGTGTTGGTTGATAATCAAATACTCCAGTGGTTAAAAACAAAAAACCATGCTTTCACTATATCAGATCACTGTCAAATTTCATTGGAAATTTCGACAACGGATAACTATACTCCACAACCGTTCAGGTTTGAAATGATGTGGACTAAACGAAAATCATTTGAGAACATTGTTAAACAAATGTGGCATTCCAACTTTATCGGAAATGATATGTATAAACTCACAAAAAAAACTCATCTTCTTAAAATGAAGGCAAAGGAATGGGGTAAAGTTAATTTCGGTAACATATTCAAACAACTTAAAGATGTGGAATCACAACTACAAGAAATTCAAAGCTCAAGTCCTAATAACTTAAACCAAAGAGGAGAAATCATCCAAAGAACTCTTCTAACAAAACAAAACCGATTATTGTCTTTCCACCAGAGATACTGGAGACAAAGAACTAAACAATCATTTGAAGAACATGGACTCGAATTCCAAATATTTCCATCGCATTGCTACTGGAAGAAGAAATCAAAAACACCTAAAGGAACTAATAACTACAAATGGTACGTTTTTATCTTCGGAATTTGAGATCAGATTGGAAGTTAAAACGGAATTCGTGAGAAAATACTCTAAAACCCAACTAGATCAATCTCTTTTGGAGAACAAACTCCAACTTATTCAAAAAAAAGTCAGCGAGGAAGATAACTTAAATCTAACAAAACCTCCCACTAATGAAGAGATAAAAAAAAATGCCTTGTTCGATATAGGATGTGATAAATCCCCGGGACCTGATGGTATGCCGGCTGGATTTTATCAAAAATATTGGCACATTGTAGGAACTGATGTTTCAAAAGCCGTGAAAGGTTTTTTCAGAAGCGGTAAAATGCTCAAACAAATTAACCATACTTTTATAACCCTAATCCCTAAAGTGGATAATCCTACAACAATTAATCATTTCAGACCAATAAGTCTTTGCTCAATAGTATACAAAATTATTGCGAAAATAATCACGAACGGAATGGAAACCATCATGCCTAAACTCATTCACCCTCTACAAGGCGCCTTTGTTGCTAACAGATCAATCCACGACAATATATTTATTGCACACGAAATTTTCCACTCTTTTCGGTCTAAAAAGAGTAAGGAAGGATGGGCCGCAATCAAACTAGATATGGAAAAAGCATATGACCAAGTCAACTAGGACTACATCATTAGCATCCTCAAAAGATTTAGATTTAATAATAAATTCGTGGGATGCATTAAAGAATGTATAACTACAGTCTCTTTCTCTGTTCTTGTTAATAATGGGCCAACTAAGCAATTTTTTCCGGAAAAAGGACTTAGACAAGGAGATCCCCTTTCCCCTTATTTATTCATCATGGGAGCTGAAATCCTAACACAAATGCTACAAGAAGATTGCAAAAACTACGACAACCATATTGGTTTCTCCGTGTGCAGACAAGCAACACCAATCTCATTTCTTTCTTTTGCTGATGACATGATCATTTTTGCTAAAGCAAATTTGGCCTCATGTCAAAGAACTATGCAAATCCTCGAAATGTATTGCTCTATATCGGGACATAAGATTAACTTCCAAAAATCTGCTTTCCAAACAACAAAAAATACTAAAGAAAGTAACATTGACCAATTAAAAAATGTTCTAGCAATGAATCATTCCACTACCCTCGACAAATATATTGGATGCCCAATCATCAACGACAGAGTGACAAAATAGACTTTTGGTGACATAAACCTCAAAACAAAACAACAACATCCGAAATGAAAAGCCAATTCTTTATCACAAGAAGGGAGGAACACCCTCATAAAACATAATCTAACGGCTAAACCAACCTTTGTTATGCAAAGTTTTATGCTCCTGAGTCATAATCTAGAGGAGCTAGATAAAACATATAAAAAATTCTTTTGGAACAAAGGAGACCAACATAAACTCATCATTAGTTGGGATGTAATATGCAAATCAAAAAAGAATGGCGGTCTTGGTTTAAGGAAATCTTTAACCACAAACAAAGTTCTACAAATGAAACTACTTTGGAAAATTTTAGCTGAACCAAATAATATTTGGGTTAAAATTTTTAACGAATAATATTTGAAAAATCATAATATTCTTCATTACCAAAAGAAAGGATCAAAATCTTGACAATGGAATAACCTTATGAAGCTAAAATCTGAATTAAAAAATGGTATAATTTGGCAAGTCGGAAATGGTAAAACCATCAACTTTTGGCATGACAATTGGGTAACAACAACACCACTTATAAAAATGGTCCAAAATACCAATCAATTTGACACAAATATAAAGGTTAGTCACTTTATTAACGACGCGAGACAGTGGGATATCAACAAAATTGATAACGAACTACAAAGCATCATTAACCCTGATATTAGGAAAAAATCAAGGAAATAATTCTACCAAAAAATGACATTCAAGATAGATTATATTGGAGATGTAATAATAATGGTTGGTTTACTACAAAATCTGCGTCGGAAATGATTGAGAAGGATTCAAGCATGTCCCCGAACTATACATGCGATTGGATATGGAACCTCGATAACCAACCTAAAATAAAAAACTTCCTTTGGAAAATTTCACAAAACGGACTACCAACAAAAGCTAAGCTTGACGAAAGAAGAATCGTCGTAACAAGGCAATGTGAACTATGCAACCACCATCTAGAGGACTTGTCCCACTTGCTCATTGAATGTCCTTTTAGCAAACAAATTCTTGCCAACATCGACAGGTCAATATTAACCGATCTTAACAAAATCTGCCTCCTTAATAAAAATCCTCACGACCTCCTACAAGAATTAAAAAACAAAATTGGACTCAACAAGGTTGCAAGCCTCGCAACTATCTGGTGAAGTATATGGTTCTTATGAACAAAACTATATTTGGAAACGAGCCTATTGGTTCTTGCAATAAGGTTATCAGCTTCATTAAAAACCAAATTCAAATGTGGAAAAATAACATCTATGATGAAGACGATTACGTGATAAAACAACAACAAAAGGACATTAACTTTTCCAAAAGGAAAAAAACAATATTAAGTGGGATAAACCAAAACCGGGTTTCCATAAACTTAACTTTGATGGATCTAAACTCGATTCGGGAATAACATCCGTTGGCTTTGTGATTCGGAATCATAAGGATGAGGTTGTTAGCCTTGATGCAACAAAAAATAATTTTAACTCGGTAATTAAAGCTGAAGCTTATGCTCTCAAATCAGGTTTACAAGAGGCTATCAAATTAAAGATCAAAAATATCAAAATTGAGGGTGATAACATTTGTGTTATCAAGGCACTCCAAGGATTGTGGAGTTGCCCGTGGGAGGTCGAGATGATTATTTACGACTCCATGTTGGATCTCCGCTTCTTTGACGAAGTCCTGATCAAGCATATTTTCAGAGAAACCAACTGTGTTGCTGATCGACTGACCCATCTGAAAATATCGAACCCCAATACCTATTTTTCTGACGATCCCGAACTTCGTGTTCTCATCCGCAAGGATGCTTTAGGGTGGACTACCTCTAGGAGATAGTTCATCCTAACTGCTTTCCGTTTTTCAAAAAAAATAAAAAAAAAAAAATCAGTAATCACAACCATCATTACTTATATTAATTAGAAACTTATTTTTGATATATAGATTAAGAGAGAACTACTTTACAATAGGGAGTAAAAACATTTATGAGTTGGTGGATTAATGAACGAACGTTCCACATTAAATGAGCACTGTAAACACTCACATGGAATAAACATTAGATCAAAATAAGAAGATTCCCTATTAATAAATAAATTAGTAAATTAGGAAACAAAATAATATAATTATGTAAGCTTTTGATCGATTAATTTTTACGTTCGTTATACTTTAGAAAGGATCGTTAGATACATTCGTGCAACAAAACGCTAATAACGGTCACTAGTTACATACTAACAATCGTTAACCTATGGAAAAAGAAAAGAAAATAATTGAACAAGCTGACGATCATTAACTAAAAACATTATAGTCTAACAATCGTTAGCTATTATAAAAAAATGTGTAACGACAGTGCATGTATATACATGATCGTTACATGTTTTTTTTTACGTTATATCATCTTGTTAGCTAGGCTCACGATTGTTAGCTATTATAAAAAAAATTATAGTCTAACAATCATTTTGCTAGGGTTACCTACAAAACATATATAGATCACTAAAATCAGGCGAAAACGTAAATTAAATGATAAATTTAAGAAGTAAATATGGAAATCGAAGCTTACCATGGTTTCCAACGGAGAAAGTGAAAAAACTTGAGATTAGAAAAGGAAAAGGGATTTTGAATCCTCCGCTTTCAGAGTTCGGGAAATTCGTTCCCGATTATCAAAACTAAAAAATGAATAGAGAGGGAGATAAAGAACGTACCAAAGGCGACATCTATGTCCATCCAGTTGAAGGTATCATCATCTTTGCCCGAGTCTTCGGCGCCATCGCTGGGAACTATGAAGAAGAAATAGGAGTTGATAAGACGCTCAAGCAAGAGAAAGGCAAAGGTGATTACAGAGGGGGAAGAGGAGACATAAAAACAAAGAAATGAATCATCGATTAATAAAACTGTGAAATAAAGAAGAAGAAAATTTATCAGCAAATCAAATTAGCGAGGAAGATGAAGAGAGAGGAGATAAGACGCTCAAGCAAGAGAAAGGCAAAGGTGATTACAGTGGGGGAAGAGGAGACATAAAAACAAAGAAATGAAACATCGATTAGTAAAACTATAAAACAAAGAAGAAGAAAATTTATCACTAAATCAAATTAGCGAGGAAGATGAAGAGAGAGGGGCGACTAAGACAATTGAAGAACGAGAAAGAAGAGTCCAGACAGCCACAAAACAAGGAGAAATACAAACCTTATAGTTACGATCCTATCCGTAAACCAACTGAAAGGCAAAGAGGAGAGGAGAGGAGGATGGGAGAGACGGTTAAAGGAGAAAATGGTTTTTTTTCCCCACCGATTGAAGGGGCAGGGGGGTATGAAAAAGGCCGGAAGAGCAAAAACGGAAATCGACTATTGCAGGAAAAACTTGTACTCTTAAAGTACTTGAGATATATTGATAAGAGTATGACACATGACTTTAAGACCTTTTGTTTTAACATATAATATATTGATTAAAGGGGGCTCTTGCAATAAATTATGATTTGTAATATTAAGGTTGTTCTTCCATCTTCACATCCACCAAACACAATCATGAAATTCTCTTAGGGCTCGTTTGGTATTATTGTAGCAATAGGGTTGGAATCAAAAATTGAAATGGAATAAACCATTCCTAGTATTTGACGTTGGGTATAATGTTGGAATGGAAGATTTTTTACATATGTTTTATTTTATTTTATGAGTTATGAAACAAGAAATCGTATCATATTTGATGATATAAGTGTGAATGCTTATAATGTAAATATTTGCTATTTTTAAACTACATTTAAGAAAAATAAGACTAACTAATAGCTTAAAGAATAATCACTAAACAATCGTCAATCCAAATATATAGGTATATAACTTCTTCTATCAAAACATATTTTTTCTAATTGAACCAATTATATTGTTTTTGAGCATTTTTCGGTTACATTACATCTTGAATAAAATATTCATATTATAGTTTAAAAAAATTTAAAAATCATATTTTTATATAAAATAATATTATAATTCAAATTAATTGATAGACGATAAAAAAAATTTTATTTTATTTTGTGAAACTAAATAAGCAAATATATATATATATATAATGAAAATATATAAATGTATTAAATAGCCATTTCACGGAATCATTCTCATTTCGATTTCATGTCTTACCAAATACGAGGTATTGATATGACTCATTCCAATTTCGATTCCTGATTCCATAGAAATCGTACCAAATGAGCCCTTAATGATCAAAGCGGGATGTTGAAAATTGAAATCCTCTTAATGATGAGGACATTTAAATTAACATTCCATTTATTTTATAAGTACCTTCAATCGAAAATGAAAGTTAGGATACAATTAGGGGTGTAATTTGGATGGGGAATCTCCGAAATTTGCAGATATTATCTGTAATGGAGATTTGACACGGGAATGGGTTGAAAATTGACTCCCCACTTGAAAATGGCATGGAGACGGGGATGAAGATAGGGGTATTTTCCCCGCTCCTCGATCCGAACCCAAACTCGTCGGAAAACCTCACTTGGGAAATCACCAGGGAACCTCGTTGGGGAATCCACAGGGGATAAATAAACGGCTTGTATATATATTAGACTTTCATTGCAGTTTCAAATTTAATAAAAACATTTATTTAGTAATTGTGATTAAATTCAATATTACCAAAATTTCTAACACAATATTTTAAATCCATATATTAAACAAATTGCTTAAATGAAACTACCCAAACAGAGATGGGGATGAGGATGCAGACGGTAAACATTATACTAAATGGTAATAGGGTTGGGTAGGATATTCCTCGCCCCAAACCTGACCCATTGACACCTAGATGCAATGCACATAGAATTCCAAGAAGAAATTTCCTATTTATGTGATAACTCAAGAGAATTTATACGGAGTATTATCCTTCATTTTAGAAATTACAAGATAAATCCTTAGTTGTTTGTTATGACCACCTATACAAGTCAAAGTATAAAAACCCTAATAAGGTAGAAATGAAATGAATAATAAGTAAAGAAGTAAGTTAAGTAATAAGAGCATGAACAACTTTTAAGGTCCATATCCTTACACGAGAAGTGATTTGAGGGTATGGGAAGCATACAAATTTGGTTGAAATATTTGGTATTGGATGAATGGCCAAAAGTATTGCCTTTTTGTCAAACAAAGTTGTAGTAAACACAGCCCATATGCCTTGTCCATCATTTAGGCATTAATCTTTTTCCAAACATTTAAGTTTTAGTTTAATTGGTATTCTGAGTTTTTGTACATATTATTTTGGGCATGGGCGTTTCAAATAGGAAAAAGAATTCGTTGCTTCGATTGCGACATCAAACGAACATGACTCGCTTCTTTTGTAAACCCTAATATACATGAACTAATTGAACTCATAGTCAAAGTTAGACCTACAAAACTTCAAACCAATATGTTCCGGTCTACTTATATATGGATCGAGAAAGTCCTCATATCTACAAGAGTTCGTCATATGTTGATTAAGTATGTATACATGGAGAAACACTCTTTACGTAGGAAGTTACGAAGTTACAACATCTAAGAATCATTGAATCTAAAATAAATTAACGGTGATATTAAATCAAGCTTTAAACATCTCTACTTATCTAGATATTATACATGTGACGCGATTGAGACGAGATTTCATTTTCCTAATTAAATTATGTTGGGCTTTATCCCGGTTGGGATCGGATGGGACAGTCCTTCTAGTTTACCTTTTAGTGTTTACAAACGGAAGTATTCATTTATATCTTGATTAATAAGAAGAGGAAAAAGTTCAATATGGACATGATACTTGGTTACACACAAATCCACCAATAACCCACTTTAGTCTTTATGCATTAGAACCATTGGATGTGTTCATTTGTGAAGAATTAGAGAAGCAAGAAGGATAGATTGTAGCAGTGAATAACCGAGAAGTAGTAACCTTATTTTAGTATTTTGGGAAGTCAAACAATGAACAAAACAACAAGCATATTTGGGAATGAATGGGAATGATTTTTAACCATTGTTTTTATGGATACAAAATTAAAAAGTTGAGATTAAATTGAAAGAATATGATTTTTTTGACCGTAATCTTTAGGCATGCATCCCGTCTTAATACTTTCGGGGATAAGACGGGATTGCTATTTTGGATGAAATCCTGTCAGGATCATAGCGGGATCCAAATCTCCGAGTTGCATAACGCACAACAATCCGCTTAAATACACGAACTAGAGTTCAAATATCTCTAGAACTACATAGTGCATGCACCATAATCTGGTGCACGATTATACACTTTAACCCATACATGGGCTCAGCCTTTAGTTTTTTGTCAATCTTATTGTTAGTTAATAATGCACAAAATATTCTATTTTATATTTCAGATTAATCAAATTAAAATTTGAAGTGCGAGCTTATCAATTAAGTTTGGCAAATTCTACCTATAGGATTTTTCCTAGCTATGATTTGGACATTTATTTGAAGAATACCGCAAGTCATCTACGTGGAAAATTAGATACTTCTTATGAAGAATCGGCTCTTTCGGGTCTATTTGTATATAATATTATATTTATTATATTTATATCATAAGAACATAGTTTATAGTACGAAGAAACTTAAATCAGTCACATGATCTAAACAAATGAGCGTTAAAGATTATATTATTAATATGGTAAATATTAATTAATTTTATAAAAAATATTGTATTTTCATTTTAACAACCGTTACTAATGATAAAGGTCGTGTATTCGATCATAACATGTAATATATATATATATATATATATATATATATATATATATATATATATATATATATATATATATATAAAAGCTATTAGTAATAATAGTTTAGATGACGTTAGAGTGTACACATAGCAATCCCAAATTTATTAATCATTTCAAAGATATCTTAAAAAAATTGAAATATACAAATTACGATTACGACCGTTAAAAAAATAATATTAAAAAATAACGTTAAAAAAAATAAAGTTCCAAAAATATTAGCACTCAATTTTTTTGTTATGAATTGGTTCAAATAACTATTGTTAAGATAATCTTTCAGATGACAAGCTCTACAAAAATTAGCGTTGAAAAACACAAAATTAGATCATTATATAAAATAATGATTGTCAATATATTAAACAATTATTCATTGGTTTAATATTATTAACATAAATAAATGTTATTTATTGGAAGTGTACATTTTGATTTTTATTCAGTGTTTCACACTCGTGAATACTTACAATGATACAATATCATTTTATTTAATAATTTGATTGTTATCATAGGTTCACCCTCCCTACCGTAAAAAAAAGTTATCACTTGAATTTCACCCATATATATATAGATAACATCATATAAGAACATATTTATATTAGAGAGTAGGAACTTATATCAATCTAGATAAATGGACATTCAAGATTATATTATACATTTCAAAATACAACAACTCATTTTTTTTCCCACATGCGATCATGATATTACTTCACCTCATTATTTCTAAATCTATTTTGTTATATGAGATTGTGTTTGATATTAATGTACTATATTCTAAAATGAGATAACATGATATCCTGCATTTTAGAAAGAAAATAATTCAATAAACAAAATTAAATTTTCCAATGTAATAACATGTACAGAAAGAGATTTGTGAAAATCATAGTGTATGTATTCAATATAAAATTACAATTAAAAATCTATGTATTCAAAATGGCTTTTGTATTAAAAAAAAAGTGTTTTAAAAAATATAATTCGATTCTACTAAATGTTAATATATTAAGAAAGTTAGATAAAATCCTCCCTCCTCTCTTGTCAAAGTCCAATGGTCCTCAATAGAGTAGTTGGGCCTCTGTAAACTCAATTTGGGCCTCTCTAATACGGGTTTACTGTCAACGTTTAGAACAAATTTTTGGATCACCTTTTTCTTTTCTTTTTTTGTAATTTTTTTGTTATACTGGTTTTTAATAAAGATCCCCTCCGCAACAACGTCTACTTTTGACTTTTCAATTTCTCAAAAATTATAGATAATAAAATGAAAACGTATTTAAAGCCAATTTGCTATTCGTACCTACGTATTCATGCTATTCGTACCCTTACTACGCGTACGCAATGCGTAGCCGTAGCAAGAAGCTCATTTCGTTCAAAAAACAAGGAAAATGTACTACGCGTACGCGATGCGTAGTCGTAGCTGTACTACGACTACGCATCGCGTACGCGTAGTAGTCCATAACATATATCCCCTTCGAAAAAATGAAGGGAAACTTACTACGCCTACGCCATGCGTAGACGTAGATGTGGTATGTATAACATGTATATGGTGGTACGAATACCAAAAACCAAAGGGATATATTGATTACATGAAATCATAAATGAGAATAAAAATAAATTATTTTAATATTTCTATCAGATGAGACTTAAAATGAGCATCAAAATATTTTTTTTTTAAATAGTTCAAATTTATTAGAAATTTGATTCTTAATGAAAATTAAATTGTTGTGTCATTAAAAAAATTATTTCAATAATATATCAAACACTATTTATTAAAAATCGATTCGTGTTATTCTAATTTTAACCTGACTATTTTAGTGTCCGTCTGTCTTAAAACAATATTATATTATTATTTTATATATTGAATATTAATCCATAAAAAATTTAACTATAGTCTAGACTAACTTAATACATACAAAAAATCTTTCTTTAGAAAAAAATGTGTAAAAATATTATATTTTAGAAAAACAGATAAAAACAATAGATATAACAAATTACATTAAAAAAGTATATTTTACAAATAGTTAAGAATAACTACAAAACAAAAGCCTACATTTTAAATAATAGTTTACCAAAAATTGAGTTCATAATTTTTTAAAATTTATTCAACGTCAATTTTTAAAACTTTGTTGTTATATAATTCTTTTAATATCTGCAACAATAATTTCTTCTTCGTTTTGTCAAAACAATTACAAATTAATGTTAAAAAAGAATATCTTTTTAACAGCTTTATGTTTATATCAGTTTTTTATGTTTCTCCCAAAATACTCATAAGTATATTAAAATAAATATCTCCGCTTAATCAACTATTTATTTGAACCGCTCAAAAACTTCAAAGCTTTATTTCCTATAAACTTCAACTTCGATAAATTCATGGTTATATTATATGAACTTTAACATCTTCATATGCGAACTTGTTAACGAAAATAATTTTTTATCAAAATAACAATTAACAATTATCAATGTATTGTTTTAATTTTATTTTCTGAAAGGGATTTGGACCCTACCTAGGGAACTATATATAGCAAGCCCAATAATCATTTCACAACTACAACCTTAGTCTTTAATGTTGCATCTTTTAACAACTTTCTTATAAAACGATACAATATTAAACCCTAGCATTATATTGCTATTTTGATAAATATCTATATATATTTTGTCATTTCGGTAGAAATCCCTTCGACCTTTAAGTTAGATCTCTTTGAATTCTTAATATATATATATATATATATATATATATATATGCCTTTCACTCCTCGCCTTCTTCTCGTCTCTCCTTCTCTAGTCACAATTCTCTTGGAATTAAACCTCAATGTTTGACCTTAAGTTTACTTGGTAGCGATAATATCGTGTATGTCGGGTTCTTGTTATTAGAATCAATGAACAAGAGTTCGTTATGGTAGAACTCTTTCGGTTTCTCTTCTTTCTTTGTCTTTTGTTTGTTACTGGTGTACAAATTTAATTGTAATTATTGGTAAAAAAAAAATTGTATGGATTGAATTCCAACCCTATTTGATGGTTGCGACTACGAGCACTAACACTTGAATTTAGAGTTCCCCGGACCCACACCCTGCAACGAGGTCATGATCAATGCTTATGTTAAACCTAGCTAGCTAATGCCGTTGGAAGGTAAATCCTTCTCCTAGATCATTCATTTTTTCCTTCTATGTGTCCTTCTTTTGTCTGTGAATCCTTTCGATTCAATTGCAACCGTTGATAAATGTTTTTTGTGCCCTAGTGAGGACGAGACTAGAAGAAGGTATAATCTGCCCTTGTATACACGTGTAAGAGCGGTTCAATGAACTTCCTCGTATACATATGACAGACTGGTTCCAAATAACTTTATCGTATACCATGATCAAAGTGGTTCAGATATTACAACAATATATAAACATACAGTAGTCGGACCTTAAAAAAAAGTAATATCGTCTTATTTAAGTTTGTTCTTAACCATCAAAAGCATACACCACTATCATAACATTTAGACCAATGTCCAAAATGTTGGGTATATAGTTTTTCATTTTAATTTTGTTCTTACTTCCTTTTTTTAATTCTTTTTGTCGTCCCTTTTGCTTACATTCAATAATAAAATAAGTTGTTCTTCCTATGTATTTAGACCTTTCGTTTGATTTTTTTTCATGTTTTGATTGCTCAAAAGTAGAAAGCATTGAAAATGTATTTTTCTAAACTAAATGGAAAACAAGCATAAAGTATTTTACTCGTGAAACTGAAAGTATTTCAAAGCAAGACACCCTCAAAGGAAAAAAGAAATGCGTCATTAATGCATTGACCTTGTTACTTGTATGATCTCTTAAGTCCTTAACTCTAGGTAGTATTCGGAGAGAATTGGATGAAATGAACCCAATGATTAATTTTGTTTAGTAAATAATATATGCCTATAAAAGTTTTAAGTGAATAGCCTTATTAAACAAATAATGAAAGATTTACCCTTATTTATTATAATAAATTTCATCCTAATTTAGACGTTTCTCTTATAACTTTACTGTAATTTATCTTGTAAATGAGACAAATTTTCTTGTAAATTTATAATTTATTCTTGTAAATGATACTTATTTTCTTGTAATTTTATAAATCTTACAAGAAATAGAAAAAATTAATAAACGAATGTAGTCACCAAGAATTGATCTTTGTTGGTTGTCCCTCCCTCCCACCCTAATACCAACTAGACAAGTTGGATTTCACGATTTAACTAATTTTATTTAACGCAATTCAAGCGTTTCATCTAAAATCCAAACGCATTCATCCTAGAGAGAAATTGATGATACATGATATACATGAAGAATACAAGCATCTAACATGCTAATTTTATCAATTCTTGTAAAATTTTATTATACACGATTAATTGTTAATTGATTACGCTGATTAAAATTGGTAACTCCTTCAATTAGGGATTGTGGCTTAATTAAAAAGCAATAATTAATTAGCAATCTTTTAGATTGTTGTATAATGATAAATTAGTCTTAAGAATTTATAAGAGACCATATTCTAACAAAATTATTGAGGTTCACAATTAATAAACAAAATTATTGAACTAAAGCTACGTATAAAATTCACTCATAGCATTCGTCGGATTCTTTTTAGAAAGAATTTGGTATGGAACACAATGTCGTAAATTTGGATGAATTAGTAGAGTGAATTTGATAGTTAGTGGATATGCAACATAAAAAGGGGTTAAATCAATGACAATGAAAGTAGGCATTGTGGGACTAATTACTACTCTTTTACGTATGCTTTCAATAATTATTATTAGAGTAAAAAAATATATATTAAGAAAATTAAAAGTAAAAAGTATAATATTTAACGATATAAAATAATTAAAAAAAACGTAAAATAATTAAAAAAAAACGTAGAATAACAGTGGTAGAATGTGAAAAATTATATTGGAAGAGAGGAAATAGTGTTTTAAAAGTACAAACAATAAATAAAAAATAGGTAAAATTTATTTCATGTATATTAGAGGGTAAATGTTATTTTATGAGATAAAACGAAATTAAAAAATACTTAAAATTTATTTTTCATCAAAATTATTGTATATTTTAGAATAAAATAAAATTCTTCATCTCCATTACACCGCGCTAACAACATAATTAAGGATCCTTTGTTCGGAACATAGAAGTTTAACATTCTTGATTATAAAATCGGGCAATTTTGGTAACTAGGCCTTTTTAAAAAACTATAATAGTAAATAGGCTTTTTAATGTTTCAATTAAATAAATATACCCTAACCTTTTGTATTTATTCTCGAACTCTACATACTCTTCTCTCAAGGGGTACATTTACTAAATACAAAACTAAAAAAAAGCCTAATAAACCAAATTGTTTCTATAAAATCTCAATAATAATTTAATAAATTTGAAAAAATATTTATGAAATTATGTTTTTAGTTTATACGTACCCTTATCGGACATAATTCCGGTCTTGGGTCCATAGTTTCGAAAATTTCAGTTTGGACCGGATAAAATCTCAATAATAATTTATTTTTTTCGGAACATAGAATTTTCAATGATAAGATATGGAAAAATAAAATTTAATATGTGCTGAATAACTTTAATAGAAGATGTGAATGTATATATAGGTAGCATAACAATTAGCAACTACCTTAACCAAGTCAAAACTGAAAAGTTAAGTAAGTGAGTCAAATTTAACTGCACCATCACAAGTCACAACATGAATTTCCAAAAACACGTGCGCCAAGACACGATGACAAATTTAGTCAACAGATAAGTCAATGTTCTAAACATAATTTAATGCTGTGATAGCGGGGGTTCAAGAAGACGAGAAAAGTCATATTACACTATTCCTCTCCATACATATAGGAGTTGAGTTACCACCTAAATATTTTAACCTTTATGTTTTTACCGCCTTCTGGAAGCTTCCACCATAGCAGAATTTTATGTTATTTTGTAAATAAAAATATAAGAAATTTATATTCTGTGTCTTATATGAGTATTTATTAAGAAAGTATTTTAAAGTTATGTATGTTGATAAACGATTTAAATATTGGTAATGATATATGATGTAACGTCAATGTCGAACGTAATAATAGGGTTTACAGAAAGATACACTCACCAACATGTGTTGGTCTTTATCGGGTTCAATGGAGGTAAGAAGAGTTCCTTAAAGAAACAAATCTTTCGTTTTATACATGGGAAATTAATCTCTTAAAGGAAGTTCCACCAGCTTAATGATGTTAGGGGCTCTACCCGAATTTTCAGGAAGAATGAATAAATTAATGAAAGATGTTCCTTCGTGATACATATGGTCAAAGCGACATATTTTAGTCTAAAATTTAAAGAGCGGACGATGATACAAAAAAGTTTATGTCAATTGAGCTAACTAGATATACAATGGGATCCATAAACAAATGATGCCTCGAACATCCAAGATGTCGGATCAGGAGTCGTCCTCGATAATCCACGGATATCCTGATTTTCGTATATTTTTCAATAATTAATTTATTATTGAAGAAATTAGGAAAAGAAAATTGCCGTATACTCATATTTTGATTATGTTATATGCCTTGGGTCCGACTACGTGCACTTCTCTCTCGTACTTGGTTAAGTGTTGATTAAGTGTTGATAAGAGACTAATCAAAAGAGAAATGAATGAGATTAAGGGGTAGTGAGCAAGGTCGACAAGTACACGTCTCTTATTGTGTGGTGGAGGTGCAGCACAGCAAGTCTCTTTTTGTCATACGAAGGACAATTTTGCATTGTATGACCAGAGACCGCTCAATGTTCGCATCAAACTCAACTGCATCATCATTTTCAATAAAACCACTGTTAATCGCCCATATTTCATCGGGTTTTTGTACTTCATAATCGGGTCCAGTAGAATAATTTTTTAATTTTTTTTTTTTCTGAAAATCAACACAGTAATCTTTATCAAACAAGCCTTTGTGTTATAATAAATATATTTATATTCATTAAGATATTATTTATTTATATCCATTAAAATGTTTCTTTATTATCTTCTAGTTGAAGTTAAGTCGACGAAACAAAATAAGCTTTAAGCCTCCTATTATCTACATGATATCAAAGCAGGTCCAAACCGGACCTAAGATCCTATAAGTATGCTAATGTCATCAACACAACCAATCCGCCAACCTACCGACATTCTATTGTCGCCAAAACAAAGGGCAAAAAAGAAGTCCACCAATTACTTATTGCATCTCTTCGTTCCAATATTTTTTCTCAAAGGCATTGCCTCAAATGGATAAATTATATACAATACAATTAAGGAGTGTTTGAAAACCTAATATTTACCCACTCGATTCAAATTCTTAACCTCAAAGGTTGGAATTATTGAATCCCACCTCCTGACTTGAGAGGAGTGTTAGTGGATAGATTTATATCTATTAATATATTATCTATTTATTTTAATATATAGATTTGTATCCGTTAATATATTATGTATTTATGTTAGTTTATTATTTTCTCCTATCTTATAGTTGAAGTAGCGTTATCTATCGTGTATATAAACGATTCAAGTCAATGAAATAAAACAAATTCTAAGCCTTCCACTCTCTAAACTTAGTCTCGTTGATCTAGAATCATAAGCTGATTGAATCTTGCAGGATTTTCTAGAAGTAGAGATCTCATCTTCACAAACAATCAAAAAGTTGTTTGTGAAGATGAGATGAATCAAATTGTTCGGTTTTGATCATGGGTGATAATTCAAGTAAATGTATTTTATTTTGAGGTTGAGAAGCCTTGAATAGCACTCTATGGCCGTAACAAAGAGGTACGATGACAATTGGTCAACATAAAACATCTCTCTTTCTCATCAAAGAATCTCAAAAGTTCTCCTCCAAATATTTGGGATTAGGATAAAGTAGTAACACACTCAAGAATTAATTTGATAATGTTAAGGTTACCCCACAAGTGATCATTCCAAGGAGTAGGGGGTTTGGTCCTTTGAGTGCATTGTAGATGTTGGAGACTTGGTATATGTTGCAAGTGATTGTCATGGTGCAGAGGATGAAAGTGTTAGGACCAAGTTGGAGAGGCTCATCTTTGTTTTGGATTATGGCCGGCATGTCAATTCCAGTTGAGATTATTGGAGCAAGTGTTGTTCTAGATAGAGTTATCGTGGATGATGTGGGATTTGGTCCGGACGACCATATGTTAGGGTTGTATTTAGAGATATAATCAATTTCAAAGAATGCATGTTTTGTTCCAAGAGAAGATTTTTTTAAGGTTGAGACCTTCTTCATTTGTATAGCGACAAACAACGCATGATAAAATGACTAACTAAATCTTTTACCACTATTACTCTATAAAGAATATGCATAACATAAATTTATTTAGTAAATATATCATATTTAACCCAATTTCTTTCATCAATAATATAGTGTATAAGTAAAGAGGTCTGCAAAACAAAAGTCTATAAAAAGAGTTTATTTAACCCAATTCTTTCAACAAATATATCAGATAGGCTTGGGCAAAATAGGACTCGATCTAGACTTTTTAGAAAAAGTTTCCTGTTTTTTGGGTCGGACTTGAGCCCAAAATTTAGGCCTAAGGTCTTGTCCATACCTGCCCGTGTCAGGCTTTGAGCCGGACGGGACCCGGATTTTATTATTTGTTTGAAAGAATGAGAGAAAATATTACTACTAAATATTATTACAAAAATCAAACTATTACAAAAAACAAAGTAATCCAATGGTTGTGAACCATTGAAGCTTACTCTAAGGTATGGGTTCAGATCCTACCATTTATTCCTAAATTTTAAATTTTAATTTAAAAAAATTGAAATAAAATGGGCTTAAAGGCCGGTCCGACTTTGTCTAGGTCTAATCCAAATGGTGAAGGTTCAACAACCATCAGACTTACCCGTCCATAGAAAGTTTTTTATAACGACTTTGTAGCTTGTCAACAACAAAAATGGAAAACAAAGAAGCATTATTCTATTAGTCCGGACCGAGCCGAATCCATTTAGATCGACCCTAACCCGAAATATTATTAGAGTCGGTCTAGGGTCCAACATACTTTATAGCTCGGATTTTTTATCAGTCTGAATCGGGTTGGGTTTAAAATGATGGTAAACCACTAAGTGGACCGCAATAGTACACTTGACCATCTAAATACCGACGTGACGATGAAATTAGAAGAAATTTTAGTGATCTTGACAATTTCCACGTCCTTTCCTAAAGGAATTTTGCTGTGCCTGTTCTATAAAACTCTTTCTTAAGCTTCCACCTTCACTTTCACTGCTTCCCCTTCAAAGCTTCTCACCTTCTGCAACATAAAAACATTATTTCCAACCACTGGAACTCAAGAACATCAATCATGAAGCCATTTTCAAACAAGGATGAACTTGAAGAAGAAGAAGATGCACAAGTAAGAAAAGGGCCTTGGACACTTGAAGAAGACAGCCTTCTTATCCATTACATCACTCTTCATGGAGAAGGAAGATGGAATTTGCTTGCCAAATCTGCAGGTAAGAATCACAATCATCCTTAACAACATTTGATTTTTCTGATTTTAATTCATAAATATGATTTTTGGTTTTCTTCTTTGCTTGTATAGGACTCAAGAGAACCGGCAAGAGTTGCAGGCTAAGGTGGCTCAACTACCTTAAACCCGACATTAAGCGCGGAAATCTTACTCCTCAAGAACAGCTTATAATCCTTGAACTCCATTCTAGGTGGGGCAATAGGTAAGCCTAAACACTTTCATATATATATATATATATATATATATATATATATATAGATAGATGAAAAAAATCAGGTGATTGAAGCTAGAACTATACATATATGTAATAAGTCTGACTTTTCCGATTTTCGGGTAGATGGTCGAAGATTGCACAACATTTACCAGGGAGGACGGATAATGAAATCAAGAACTATTGGAGAACGAGGGTGCAGAAGCAAGCAAAACAGCTAAACATGGAATCAAACAGTCAAAGTTTTTTCGATGCAATCAGATGTTTCTATATGCCTAGGCTGGTTCAAAAGATAGAACAAAATTCATCATCTTCAACAAGCATGGGTTATCAGGAATCTGGGTCATCCTTTACACCTATAGAGGCTCCAATGAGATCAGCATTAACACCAGTTGATGAGTCTTTGAGGGATAACTCGAGCTCGAGTTTGAGCCCAAAGAGTTTTTATTCATCAGAGTGTTCAAAAGCCTTGAATCCAGTTGAGGATTCAGGAAATCCATCAAATCCTTTGAATGTTTACAGTTCAAAAGATGTAGAAAACTCTAATTATGAGATGGAAGAGTTTGCTTACATGTCACAATGGTCAGATGCTTACGTGGCGGATCACAGCTGGATCAACAATGATTTGGCAGATGACACATGGACCCTGGGTGGTCTATGGTAGCTCAGGAACATCAAATTAGTAACTTTTAAGCTCTTTTGATGCATTGACATAACCCTGGATTATGTTATGCTTTAGTTAGTGGGTGGCTCTGTAGAATGTACCCAGAGTTGAAAAGAAAGCAGTGTAGTTTTCATTGCCTTCTAGAGTTATCAATAAATCAATGATTAATGGATTGTTTATTTTCACGTTTGCTGAAATCAAGTACAGATTCATAATTGTTGTCAGTTTCATGAAAAGAAAAGGATTGATTGATAGAAGTGACCATTTTTTAAAGATGATCAAGAATACACCAATCATTCAACTCTTTAGTTGATTGAAAAGCTTCTTAAAGTACCAAGTTTGAGTTTATCAACTTGGTCCATCGTTATCCGTTTGTTAGACCACCATTATCAACTTATGTTACAGTGATGTTTCAAGATGAAGAACATCAGCATCTTAAAGGTTCAATACTCAATTGTTTTGTGCTCTACTTCAAATCTTCTTGTAGAAGCTCCAAAATTTTGAGACTTTTTGAGCAAAAATGTTCAGTTGCAAAAGCAAGTACCATGACATGTTCTCTTCTGCAAGGGAATTCAGTGTTAGGTCCCGTTTGGTTGTCGTTGGGAAAGGGAATGTACGAATCCTACATTTAAGTAGGATTGGATTGTTATATGAACTGACCTTCTCGACTTGAAAATAAATTGGGTCATAGATGAACCATCTTTAGCCAGATTGTTACATTAACTAAACAGCCCCAACTCAGTTCGGGCTGGTTAATTAACTGAACAAGTCGGGCATACGAACATATTTTTAAGCTCAATTAAAATTTAGGCTTAATTCAAACTTGACTCAATTCTCAACAAGCTAAACATGAACATATTAACTTTTCATTTGTTCGGCTCATATAACACCCGCTTTAAGTGGAGCCATTCTCTTTCTTTCTTTATGCTTCCATGATTACAAACAGGCCCTTTACTCTGAAGATGACAAAAACAAGATAAGAAGAAACGGTAACTGAAAAAGATGGACTGGTTTATATGATTGACGTCTCCCTCCATTAGTGTACAGGTTCTGTATATGGAACAAGAACAGCCTTTTCTTTGCATATAATTATTTATATATGGGTAATAGGACTGAATTCCCAAGCCTTGTAAATCTTCTTCTAACCCAAAAGTGAAAAACAAAATTAGAACTTCATGTAACATAATATTTTACATGCATGATATCAATGAATTTTAAGATGAAATGTCATTGGTGCATTTTGAACTTTCGCAACGAAAGATATAGATTACGAGTAAACGGTCAGCTAAATGGGATTAAAAAGGTGTTTATGTCTCCCAAAGCCAGTTCTAGACTAAAGAACATGGAAAGTGCCTCAAAAATAGGCAACCTATCCCTAGCTGGTATGTATATATATTCATTTGCTGTGCAGAGGAATAATATGCTCATGTATTATGTCATGATTCTAAGCACAATAGAAAAATGATCCTTGGTAGAGAAATAAGATGCAAGAATGCATGTGAAAAATGGTATCTTACGTAATGAAATTGGATTAAGCAACATGTTTGAGAATATCATGTCTCTTTGAGGTGTGATAGTTTCCCTTCTCCATCACACAAAGCATGAGAAAAGAGAGTTGTGTGTCTTATTCTTTTGCCCACAACTTTGTACAGAATTTGGTTCCTGGCCACCCCAATTTTAAATTCCCACAGGGCCAGCTCTAGTAAAGAAGTTACTCGTATTGGTTTGAGTGTCACTTTCAACAAGTGATATGTTTGCATCTTTACATCAAATGAAAGGCTTCTCTTGAACCTTTAAAACTAGTCATCTATCTAGTTCTAGTTAACATCAGAAGCACGCATTAATGTGTACAATCGAACACACATGCACGTTAGGTTCGAGTCCAATACATAAGTATACTGAAATTTCATCATAAAACCAAGTGACAATAAGAAACTGCAAACTAGGACCGTGTGCATAAAAGTGCATGTGTTAGGTTCAAACTCAACACATAAATTCTGTGATCTTTCATCCTAAAATCAATCGAAGATATTGGCTATATAATGATATACTCCATACTTGAGTGCCCTTAGGCTTAAGGATGAAAGTAAGGTTTAGGTAAATGAAAAGGGTAAAAAGTTAGATCACGTAATTGACATACCTAATTTGGAAGAGTTTTAGGTCACTAAATTCCCCTCCATTTTTGATATGCCTAGTTGATTATGCTCTATGCAAAAAGAGGGAGGAATGCCCACTTCCATCCATTTAAAATCCCTCTCCAGATTGTTCTTTGCCATGTGCAGGAAATGCTAAATTGCTAATTGCTAACCATTCTTAGGTAATCTTCATCCTATCATATCACAAAGGCGTATATGAAAACAGAAACTGTATTCTCTAGATTCTAGAACCAGAAACCTATTGTTCTACAGCTTTTTTTTGTCATCATGCATGAATGCGTAAGGCTTTTTATTTCTGGGTGATTATTATATTTTGTTGTGTATACAAAAAATCAAACCCAAGAAAAATAATATAACTGAAGAACACGACAAAGAAGAAAAAAATGCAATTTCTATATCTATTCTTTTCATTATTTAACGGAGTTGGAAGATGTTGATAATCTGTGCTCATGATGACTTGTCCATATAAGAAGACATGGAAAATAACTTCAAAGAATAGACTAGAAATATTCAACTGCTTAGACTAAGAAAAAGTGTTGAACACGAGCCAGCCTACAAAGTATTACTTGGCAGCACAATTGCGATTATCGTGTAACAGGTAGTTATTAGTTAAGTGTTTCAAACTGTGGGATGTACACAAATGAAAGAAGAAAGCATATCCAACCAGTGTTAAATTAGTTGTGTATTCAACATCACATACAGCCAGAAATGATGAGACACAAATGCACACTATACACAGTGAAGTTTGTAATAACTATGAGAGGAGATATATTATGATTTATAACCTGGTCAAATTTCCATCCTATGATGATGATATGGTTATAGAAGGTGAGCGTGTGAACCCTACTTTCCACCCTTGGCGTAACTGTCCCGAAGTGTTACTGTACGGTTGAAGACCAGCTTATCTGGAGTTGAATCTTTATCAACTGTAAAATATCCTGTAACAAACATTTTAGCCTAATAAGCCAATAGAGATGCAGAGTTTGTAGGTGTTTGTAAAATTTAGCAGAACATGATGGGATGGATACCAACAACTTATGTAATGTAGTGAGGAATTGACGGCGAATTGGTTGTACACCTTGTACCTAACTACATCTAGACAAAGATGACTAACCAATCTAATAATCTTAGGGCGGGGGTTGATCTCATCCCATCCAATAGCCTAAAATCAGACCGTTAATAATGAACAGTTTAAATAGTTATAAGCTGGAAATAAACAATTTATAGATTCGAAATTATATTTATATATTCTCTGCCAAATAGACCTCTTACTATTAATCTGCTACACATATGTCTTCGTAGGCTTATAAACTGTTGTAAGGGAACATTTACCAAACATTTCAGGTGTAATGCAGTCAAAGTAAACTGCAGTTAAGTTTTGGCTTAAAATTGTAGGGTTCATGGCTGAGAGACATACCAAGTCTTTCAAATTGGAAGCTTTCTCCCAGCTTTGCATTTCTAAGCAATGGCACAGCATATGCATCAGGTATAACCATTTTGGAATTAGGGTTGAGGTCAGCAAGCCAATCATCAATTTCTGCAGGGTTCTGTTATGAACAATAGTGGTCAAGATACGAGCATGGGGAACAGCAGAAGAAAAAAATGAAACTGGAAACTACCCACCTCAGAGAGGAACAATTTTTCGAACAATCTCACTTCCACCTTAAAGGGTTGCACACCAACAGGTGACTCAGGAACCCAGTGAAGCACACCCTGCATTTTGGAAGAGCAATAACAGTTCTTCAATCACACCAGTAGACACAATCACAGATACAATATTTGTCACTGTATCGTAGCAGTATCTATTTTAAGTTCAGTAAACTATACCGCCACAAAGCACAAGTGATTCTTCTTAGATAAAAATGATCCAACTATAAAGTGATATTCAGATGGCATATTGGACTGTATTATAGCAAAGATAGCAGCAGATAATAAAAGGTACAACATTTCAAAAGGTCTGAATATATGACAACAACTCCGGAAATTATTTTATATTTTAAAGCTGTTTTCGAATTCATGGTATTGAAGTTGTGATATACTTTAAATTATGCTATCTTAGCAATCAGCATCGATAAAATCACTTCTAAAATAAGTAGAACAATTGATGGCTAATTTGGAATCTTTGTGAGTTTTTAGTTTTAGTGTACTTCTACTTTCCTATATTCATTAAACTTGTTTTCAATTTCGTAATAAAATTAAACTAAAAGCTAAAACAAACAAGCCCTTGGTTTTAATACAGTAGATGGTAACAGAAAGTTTAGCATCAAAGTGTGAATGTCAAAATGACTAATCTAGAACTGATTGCTATACTTTGCCAACAAGCCTTTAAGGTGTTTAGGGAGAAGAAAAGGAAATGAAAGATGGATATCCTCCTTTCACATTTAAAAAGGACATCTAACATTCTATTTTGATAACTGAACAAACACATTTTAGGGGGTTGCTTGGGTAACAATTCGCATCCTGAGCTGTTTTATATCAAAACAAACAGGTCCTAGTTACATTAATAGTTCAGTTCTTGGATTGCAATACCACAACGACCCCTTATATCACAAAAAGACATCAATCAGAGCACTGTCAGCGGTCACTTCACAGTATGTATCAGTGTATCACAAGTGCAGAATCTAGCATCCTGAGGCTGGACTGATCAACTCAAAGAAAACTGTCCAAGAACTAGAGGGTGAAACCCACATTTCAAGGACATTTTTAAAAACAGTCAAAGTAGCCCACGTGGTATTATCTTGATGAAAATTTGTACGCAATACTAAGGTTAGCTGTATAAAAATATCCCATTCATATCAAGAATAGAAACAAACCTTTGGCTTGCTTTTCTTTTCAGGATCATACACTGCATGTATCGCAACAATATTCTCCTTATCATCACCATATATTACATCTGTGCACTTGATTGGAAATGCATATCTGCATTCATTACAATATGCTTTAAGCATCTTCAAACTCGTTTAGAAAAATAGAAGCAGCATATAAGAACTAAGTTTTACATACCTGAGCAAAACAGATTTTCCAGGAGCCAAACCGTAAAAATCTTTTGAATCCTTCACCCGGAAATCAGACTTTTCAATATACACAACATTAGAAAAGGGTACCTGACATAGCAGAAACTCAAAAGGTCATCAAATTATTTATATTCCACAATCTAAAGTTCAAAAGCAGTCCACCCATCAATATTAGGATTACGGCAAATATCAACCTAGATAGAAATGGCTTCATAACCTCAATTTGCCTTTCAATGAAAGAACTTTTTTTTCAATAAAGCTAAGCCACAAAATATGACATGCAGAATTTAGACCAATCCATGTAAAATGAAAGAGGAACCTTGTAAAAAGCTGAGGAATCATCTCTTTGTGCATCAGGCCATCTCTTCACATCAACTTCTATTACTGAACTTCCTTCAAGGTTGGTTATAACAACCTACAACAGAAAGATGAGACGTTTTTTGTCGTTACACATAATAGGACCCAGGTTTCAAAGGTATTCAATCTGTGTGACACAAACCTTCAGAGGATTTAAGACAACCATTGTGCGAGGAGCAGTTTTGTTCATCTCTTCTCTTATATGATACTCAAGGCGATCTAGACGGATAGTACTACAATCACTGTGGCAGAAGGATGAACAGAGTTTTTTTTCAATATATGTATAACAGCTTGAGACGGAAATCCAAAAATTATGCTGTTAAAGTTCAGCATATTGGAGTATTAATATGAGGTTATTTTGTACCTTCTAGTGATACCAATACCTCGAACAAAACAATTGATAGCAGTTGAAGTCACCCCTCTACGACGCAAACCAGCAAGTGTCATCAACCGTGGATCATCCCAGCCATCAACATACTTTTCAGTGACAATGCGATTGAGCTATCAACAAAGTAAGCCACAAAATAAGGGATTTCGTATGAATAAGTTGACCAAAGCACATCCATAGGATGACAAGATTAATCAAACTTACCTTCCGTTTTGACATTACAGTATTAGTGACATTTAGCCGTGAATACTCCCATACATAAGGCTGATAAAGGTCAAGAGCATCTAACAACCAGTAGTAGGAAGCACGGCGAGTTTCAAATTCCAGCGTACACAACTGAAATTAGAAAAGGGTGATTAAAAAAAATCATTTTGATATCAACCATCGAACAGGAAACTGTATGTTATGAGAAAGAGAAAGCTTAGACAAAATGTTAGAGAAAGAAAAATGTGATAATTAACTTTGAGATTTTTAAGACAAGGCTCCAGAAAAAATCAGCCAAACTCTCTTTCTTGAAAGCCAAAGTATTCATGGGTAAATCACTCGAACTCATATATGAGATACTTTAGACCATATCAATGACAGACCATCTTCTTCACCGAAGTTATCTCATCGAAAACAGATCACTATTCTCCGACAAAAACTACCCAAAACAATAAACACTTAGGGAGTGTGTAATATATGAGATACTTTAGACCATATCAATGACAGGCCATCTTCTTCACCGAAGTTATCTCATCACAAACAGATCACTATTCAGCATTCTCCAACAAAAAAATATCCAAAAGAATAAACACTTACGGAGTGCGTGATATTTTCAAGAGAATCCACTATGCAGTGAGAATAATCATAGCTCGGATAAATACACCACTTATCTCCTGCTTTTGGATGTGCAGTGAACTGCATGAAGAAAAGAATGACCAGACATCATAACATCAATATCCATCTCAATAAAGTTTGCATTTTCATTTAATAATTTGTAGTTCATCCTTGCCTTGATCCGATATGCGATAAGATCATACATATTGAAGTTATCACTTTGCATGTCTTGCTTCATTCGGAGTGTGGCTTTTCCCTCTTCAATCATGCCCGCCCTCATTTCTTCAAAAAGTTTCAAGGATTCTGCAGTTGGTCTATCCCTCCAGGGACTGTTTATCTTTTTCTCCCTGTACTCTTTTATCTCATCAGGGGTCTGCAATTCAGAATAAATTAGTATCAACATTCATCATCAATCCAGAGAAACTCAATCTCAGGAAAAACATATTGAGTATCTTTCAGACAATTTCGGATTGCATTAACCCTGACATTGCCTAACAACCTGGTGATCAACATATGCATGACCCCTCTTTATTAGCTCAACTGCAAGCTCATATAGTTCCTGGAAATAGTCGCTTGTATAAGTGATCTGCAAAAACCAAGAGATAATTTGAATGTTTGTGAGGAAAAGAACATAAGCAATAGGATGGAAAATAGAAGTATAAATAAAAAGGAGTATACCTTAAATGGATTCCATCCCATCCACTTAACTATTTCTTCAATATGATCAATATACTCTTGTTTTTCAGCTTCAGGATTTGTGTCATCGTACCTAAAAGCCACAACCAGTGATTAGTGCGATTCCATTCCATTAATTTGATAAATACATAACAAAACCATCTAGGTAATATACGAATATGAGTAGTTTAATGAAGGTCAACCAATCAAACACCAATGTTATTTTCAAAATCACGAATGCTCGTTGTAACTTCTACGTTATAGTAGAAACACATATTTCATAATTTTAGTTGAACAGAGATCAATACTTAAAAGTCTTACACCGAAAAAATACAACAGCACTGTTAATGCTCATTGCCAACCCAATATAATAGAAACCAAAAGATCCTACTTGAACATTTTGGCATGTTGCAATCAATTAATAATCCCAAAGAGTCACAATTAAATAGACTAAAGGAGTTTTAATCATAAGAAAACCAAAAGATGAAACACAAAAGTACATGATATATGGTAATCTTAAATGAAACCAAGTAGAACTGGAATTAGATCAAAGGCAAAGCTGACAGAACTGACAAGTCAATAGGGTAATATTAATCCAAAAAGGAAGTTCACCTCAAGTAGCAGAATCCACCTCTCTCCTTTGCCAAACCAAAATCAACAAACATTGCCTGAATCATTGCAAGCATTATGTAATATAACTAGTTCAATAGTCGCACCTTGTGCGGGTTTTTATATAATATTTTCCAAATATATTACTATGTTATATTTTTCTGTCATTTTTCTTTTTAAATTCATATATAAAAGTTTTGATCAATAAAAGATGTAATTATTCATTAGATTTGTTGATATTATCTTGAAAACAATTTTTTTTTTAGCCGATCCCCAGTATATTCATTATAATTTAAAAGACAAACAATCAATTAATTTATGCTCACCTAATGTTGTACAAATTGCTATGTATATAGAGAAAATTAATTTTCCTGAGTTCAAATTAGGTAAACTGTATCAGATCAAATATATCTTTTTTTGGTGAAAAAGGAGCGGGAACACCCACTTAGGGCTGTGCAAATTTGACCCAGACTGGAAAAAACCGGATCCGGTCTACGGTCCATTGTTTTTGGACATTCCGGTTCCGGTCCAGGACCGGATTGGACCGGAATTTTTTTTTAATAGATTTAATTTTATATATTTAAAAAAATTATATATCTTTTGTACATATTGAAAAAAAATTAGTTTTCGAAAAAATATGTATTTTTTTTAATTCTGGAACGGTCCGGTCTGCGGTCCAAGGTTTTTGAAAATTTCGGTCCACCGGCCCGGACCGGGACCGGAAACTTCGGTCCGGTCCAAGCTTTTTGACCCACTCCATACTATATAAAACTGGAATGCAAGAAGAAAAAATCAAATTCAAAAAAATCTACAGTTAAAATAACTTTTTAGGGGAAATCTTGTTTTCAGGCACATGATAATTTACAGGGATTTCATTTTATCAACAAATCTTCAAGTAAAATATTATGGTTAAAATTAACAAATCTGCTGGTTAAATATATGATTTTCAGATTTAAAATTTAATTATATAGATTACAATTTAATTAAAAAAGGCAATGGCAGGTTTAGTAAATATATCAAAAAAAACTGATATGCACTACTCGTTGCTTGACACGTGACATTATTGTCCTCTATTTTAGTATATATTAAATAGATAATACATATCCATGCCTTCAAAAACAAAGAAGATACAGCGTTGTCTTCTGAAAAAGGAATATATAACTTATAACAGGTAAAATTGTATCTGTTCATTATTATAATGTGTATTTCAACCAAGCAACAACAACTTACCTTAGCATGGCCGATATGAAGGTACCCATTTGGCTCAGGTGGAAAGCGAGTATAAACATTCCCTCCAGTTTTCTTCAAGTGTTTATTCAGAAATTCCCTTGTGTTAGAAGCTCTCAAGACCTGACCATCACTAAAGAAAACCTCAGTGTGAACCTGAAATATCGACAGGTACTGATTATTAGTCTTCAAGATAGCAACAAGGTATAGGATATAAGATACTAAAATTCCATTCATAGAATTACTTAGTATATTATATACTTCCACACCAAGGTCATTACAAGAGGGAAAAACAACCAAGGTGTAATATATATGATACAAAACCTCATGAACACCAGACAAGTTCTGTCACTATATTACTAATTGTTCTTGTTCGCAAATCAATTATACCTGGAACCTCCAAAATATGAACCATGCAGATAAATAAAACAAAACCAACCTCTCCCTAAAACAAAAAGTATCACTGAAGTGCAAAAGGCAATAAATGCATAGCATAACCTTGAAGTTATCCTTGGGTGAAGGAAAGATAGCAAACGGATTAAGTTCTTCTTCCAGTGGCTGAGCAAGACTGGTATTAAAAGCAGGAGTTTGCTCCTACATGAGGCATAAGTGAGGAACAAAATGAAATATCTCTCATCAAGCAAGAGACCAGTCAATACGAACCCAATACTCATATCTACCTCGACTTTGGCAGGCTTTTCTTTCTTCTTTCTTGAAGGAATTTCATCATCCACAGCAGTCCTTTCACCAAGTAAGTCACATAGTTTTTTCTCAATAATCTCCTGTAAACACGACATAAGTGCAGAAGCAAAATATAAAACAATTATTCAGTCAACTGAATAAAGAATGTTCGCTTGATACATCGATGACTGTGATTAGAAAAGGATGAACAAGGTGAGAACCTTAACAATCTTAGGGTCGGCCCATGGCTGCTTCTTTCTGACGTTTGCAAATAATTCACCCACTAACAATGCAATGCAGAAACATATTTTTAATGATTCAATCATAAGAGAAATTTTTCAAAAAGAAAATATAAAATAACAGTCAATCTCAGTAGGCCTATTTTTTAGAAATTTAATCACAAGATATGGTGGTACAGTGGTACTCATATGAGAAATGCTTTTGTAAAGTTGACATTAAAATCATTTTTGACAACTTCTAGTTCTGAACAAAAACCCAGCTGATCACACACTAATGAGGAAGTAAGAAGATATATTCATTCAAGGATATGGGAAATAAAAGATCCAAGATAAGACATTCCTCAATACCAAATCACCTATTTTAAGTCTCATTTGGTGGATCAAATTTTTTGACATTGACATAAGTCTTTCAAAACTTCTATATCTGAAATACATACATATCAAGTATTTCTGAATGGAAAGGATATAAACCATATATAAACATAAGACTAAACCTGAACATGGTAGATGAGTGTTAAAAAGAAATCCAAGCACACAGTTCTATTTTATGGTAGTGAAATCAAAATATCAGCCAGTAAATTGTTATAAAATTTTAATCAAGGCAAGAGAATATGAACAAAGATCGATTATGAAATCTTCCAAAGAGGTCATTTGAATGAAACCAAATGAATATCAATTGAAAGGTTACGGTAAGGATTTTCATTAGCCCAAAGAACCGACATTTATGCTTATTCTCCGACAAAGAGTACTCTGCTACATCTGACATAACCCCTAGAAGAAAACCAAACCGCTTCAAACAAAGTTAAAAGTAATAGACCAAGCCCATAAAAATGATTAAGGGCTAACTACAGTTTATTTAGCATGGTTAGATTATATCTGCATCAGACTACAACATAAGAAGTCAACAAAGAGAACTGACCCTTTGTCCGATAGCGTTGCTCAAGAATTACAGACTTGTTCTCGTCGAAAACTTCGTTGACTGCTTTCTCAATGTCTTCCATGGATAGTTCAATTCCTGATCAACATAAAAAGATCACTACAAACAGAATTCATAGTTTCAAGATTTGCATTCCACATTCAAGGCAACCTTAGCCTTCTAAAGTCAAGAGGTGAAAAACCAAGTATCACAATTCGGCTGATTAGCAAACATGAAAAGGTAGGAGCTAGAAACCAACATCAAAATCACACAACAGCACAGAATAGCATAACATGTATCATTTAGTCGTTAGACTTACCAACTCCACATGCATTCTCAAACTCAGACACCTCAAATTTCTCAGATCCGGTATTTGAAAAGAAGGATAATGCAGCCTCCAATTGAGCTGTTGTTTTTATCTGCAAAATTTTTATGCTTGATTTACAACCAATTTTTTTTTTACAGAAATGGTCTGTTCAAAGAAGATACCGCAGGCTGCAAACCAAACTAATCAGCAACTATACTGTAAGGAACTATGCATCAAACCTTCAATGAGACAACATACTCCAAGAGCTTCGGCCGGTGCATCAAGGCACTAGCAGGGAATCTTGTTGCAACCTGTCACCAAATGGTCAAGTAACATCTCACTATCTTACAGCTTAAAATAATTTAGGATAATTGATAACTCTTAACGACCTAACCAACAAGAAGAATATCTCACGATTGCAAAACGCACAGATTCATAACCAATGCATCAAACAGCTTAACTTTCCAAAATTTCTGCAGTGGAATGAATATATTTGTACCATGAAACCCCAAAGTGATCATAATCAATAAAATTACCGCGTAGAGGAGATTGCCAACATTCCGGTCGCATCCATTAACAACACCAGCCTGAAGCAACAAAATCATATTAACAAATTCACACAAATTCCAAGCAACGTTTGAACTGAGACCAAAAATTAAAAGGTAAAAGTAAAGAAGGATACCTCGTGAATCACAGTAACGAGATTATTGGTGACCTTATTGTTGTTGACGGTATTGCGAGCAGTTTTCTCATCCAAATTGATGCTCAGGAACAGCTCCAGTGGATTATCAGTTCGCATTTTGTTTCGTCTTCGTAGCTGACAGGGTAAACCCCAAATTTTCTGAAGGCTTGTTCTTACAGGGAGAAGAAGGCCTCAACTTGTAAAACCCCTTTGACAATGTAAGAAGGCATAAAGGTTTACAAGTGGATTCTCCAAAGCTGTGGGGGTGACGTGGGCCTCAAGAGTATGGGGCCCATAGCCGGACGTTTCGTAACGGTCTGCCTGTTAACAAAAGTTTGTCATATGTAGAGATACAAATCTTTTGGTCTTTGGTCAGACAGGAAAAATATTCATCCATATTTTTCATATTAGAAAGAGATGAGGTCAACATGTTCAATAAGTTAGAAGCTAATCATAAATAAAACAGTAAGCCTAAATTTTTATTTTTATTTTGTTAAAAAGACGGGAAAGACGTTAGTTTCACCCGTGTGTATATATATATATATATATATATATATATATATATATATATATATATATATATATATATATATATATATATATATATATAGAGAGGGTGTGGTTCCCATGAGAACAACCTCTAATGTGAGAACGTGAGAACAATCATAGACCGTAGGATTGTTTATTATTAAGGGTCTAGATTTAGGGTTAGTATCGTAATTATTAATATAATTTCAACACACACGCGCTTCCAATATAGCACAAATTAGAATCCCTAATTTCACTCCATACAAGCTGCACATTCGGAAAGAGGGTTATACGGTCGAGGCGGTTGAGACGGTCGAATAGGATCTTTGAAGAAGAATCATCGAACCTCCCGGTGTTTGTGGCGCAGCAAAGGCGGCGACTAGGTTGCGATTCTGCGTCGTGGATCTAGATATCCCGCCGTTCCAGGTTGCGACTCAGCGAATAGGGTTTTAGGGTTGTATAAGGGCGGCGACTCGGTAGCGATTGGTGGCGCATCAAAGGCGGCGACTAGGTTGCGATTCTGCGTCGTGGATCTAGATCTCCCGCCGTTCCAGGTTGTGACTCAGCGAATAGGGTTTTAGGGTTGTAGAAGGGCGGCGACTCGGTAGCGATTGGTGGCGCATCAAAGGCGGCGACTCGGTTGCGATTGTGCGGATTGTGTCTTTACAGGTTCGTAGTGGATCTATATCTCCCGGCGACTCGGTTGCGTTTGTCCTGTACACCGTCCGGCGACTCGGCGACTCAGTTGCAGTTGCGATTCGCATTATTCGTAATTAGTTGAAAGGTATCGTCTCCTCCCTCCTTGTTATTAGATCAATTTCGTTTGTAGACTTCTCTGCACTTTTATGATTTGCAAGAATGACAACGATTGTGCGGCGTTATTGCTTGATAATTACATTCTCTTATGAATCCGATTGATTGTTAACAAGTGTTCCGGGTAATCTCATACTCAATTTGGTCAATTGGTCCTTGCTAACGACTCTCACTGGATCACAAATTGCTCAAATCATCTGTTTTGTGATATATTTTCATATAAGGGAGCTTCGAGTTGTATACAATTGTGACGAGTCATTTGATTTGGATGCTAGGTTAGGATTATTCTGATTATTCTGACGAGTCATTTGATTTGTTTATTTGTTGGTTGTTTTTGCATACTAAATTATTACTACTTTATATGTATGGGAATTTGTTTCGTGTCAGAGATCTCTTGTGAAGTTTGCTTGATTGGAGAGGACATTTTCGGGGGTAATGGCAGATTCTTCTATAGGTATGTCTTTTTTGCATTGCTTGGTTGAATATTGTTAGTGGTTTTGTGATTGGTGTGTTGATATTTGCTTGCATTGTTGTTTTTGATTAATTATGAATAATCTTAGACCGACCTTATAGTAATGTTGGTGGAATATATTCCATAATTACGAATGATATTGATGATGCGGTTTTTGTTAGCAACAAGATAGTTTGTAAATATTATTCGTAGTTATTAATTTGTTTTACGCGTTTTAAGCTTATGTTCTCTACTATAAGTTAACATATATGATGCATATGTTTTCAACTAATTACGAATAATGCGAATATGAAGTGCATATTAGATTATAAAACATAAACTAACTATGAATAATTATTGTGTAGACTATTTATGTATGTTTATACTGTATTTATATGGAATGCGTATTAGGTTTTAAGAAACTACACTAACTAGGACTAATACTTGTGTATACTGATTATGTTTATTAGCTATGTTGTCATTTTTTGTGTTGTATAATAAAAACTATCTTGTGTGTTAGATAATGAAGACTATTTTGTGTTGTATAATGAAAACTATAGATATGAGTTCCAAAAGGAAGCGTATTCCGAGGTCTGGATCAGTGCGTACAAAGAAATCGGGAAAGAAGAAAGAAATTCCAAAGGGGGAACACATCGTTTGTGATGATGGTAGTTCTGAAGATTTTGAAGACGTGCCTATTTCTAAGATACTAGATAGAAAGACTAGAGGAAAGAGCACGATTTTAATGATAGAAAATCGTAAGAATGATGAAGGTATGTTTTTATTTCCTAACAAACCGTATTGGGTGCATTTGTATTTTAAACCTTTTTTTTATGTTTGCTATACAAAAACTCGTAGGCATGGAATTAATTAGTCAACATGTGCTCATATTTATTATACAAAAAAAATTTCGATTGACATGTAAATTAGTAGTTAATTATGAATAAATTGTGATTACATCGATTTACTAATATGATAATGCATTATTAATTACGAATACTGACGTGTAATGAAAATGTTGTTTACGCAGTTGTGAAAAATGTCACCAATCCTAAGGACATTAAAGGAAAGGGTAAAGGGAAGTTGACTAGTGATGAAGAGGAACAGGATGTTGACGATATTTCTGATGGGGATAAAGTTGTTACCAAACGGAAGAGAGTTGCTAAAGGTCCAAGGCAAAGCAGGGGGAAGCTTGAAGGGTACAACAACTTGCCTACCAGGTGCTCTCCGAAATCTTTTGTGAATGGCATTAAAGAACTTTTGTCGGATGGAGAAAAGCATGTTGCGCAGATAAATGCAATTAGGGACATTGGATTTGGTAGTTTCTTGGAATTGGAATTAAGAAATACGTCATTGTCCCTTTGTTCTTGGTTAGTTGATCACTTTGATACTAACAACATTACCAATACTATATTATGTACTTGTTTTTGACATATTAGCGATTATTCGTAATTACCACTGTTTTTTACTTGTTAAATGACAATGTATACACGAAATTATTCGTAATTACAAATATTTTTTAAGTGAGTCATTGTTCCATCCGTATCCTCACGAGAAGCTCCCCTTCTAACATCAAACCCGACTGCAGATGCATAACTCTTATAAAAAGCTTCTCCATCCTGAATTGTTTTGAACCTCTTTCCAATTGTCGGTATCAACATTTTATCGCATGTTGGTATCCAATACACTGATCCATCTGGTGTTTTTGTATTGACAAAACCAACCGGAATATCCTCATCACATTCTAAATTTTGAAAAATGTAATCCATATATTCGCCTTCTTGAACTGCATTAGACTTATGAACCTCCCATTGTTTGGTTGTGCCTGAAAAAACAAATACTCTATTAGACGTCAATTTATTTCATTCGTAATTATAATGATATTTTCAACTGAAACTAAAATGATACAAATGTGTTATTCGTAGTTACTCTGTTTATTATATTTATTATCAACCTGAATATGTTTATTCGTACTTATAATGATCTTTTCAACTGAAGCTAAAATGATACAAGTGTGTTATTCGTAGTTAATCTATTTATTATCAACAACGAATTTTTTCTGTCAATCGGTTCTTCTTACGAGTTTCAACAATGCAACTCTATAATTCATGCGGTTATTCACACGATTTATGTCAAAGCGATTCAATTACAACGATTAAATTTGAATACATACACTTACTCAGATTTGCATATGGAGAAACAAACTGCTTTCTTAACGGGATATGATTTTCTTGACAGGATATGACAGCTTGTTAAGTTCTGTTGTTATGATCGACTTGAACAGATGTTGTAGAGAGACCGAATTGAATAAATTTGCAAATGCACACTCAATCTGAGTTTTCCATTGTTACGTTTTTTGATTTGGCGGAATTGGGGAGAACTGTTAATGGAGTTTACGTATAATAGAGAGAGGAAGGAGATCTGGTGAATCTTTTTAAACTAACGGTTTCCTATAATACAATATATATTTTTTAAAAACATTTAAGAGAGAGTGGGTTCACTCTCTTTTAATGAGAGTGAGTAATTATTATACATTATTTGGTTTTCTATTTATCATTTTCTACCATTAATCTAAACCATTGAATTTTAAAAATTGGATGGTCATGATTTGTTCTCACGTTCTCATGTTAGAGGTTGTTCTCATATGATCCATCCTCTATATATATATATATATATATATATATATACTAATGACAGATATTTACAATTTTGTTATATATTAATTATAATTATGTCATTATTCCATAACAATTTTAAGTGAAAATTAAAATATTTTTCATCTCATCATGTCAATTTAAAAAAAAAAATTCAATCTTGTTCAGTATCCTACGGTTATAATACTACGATTTTATTTTTGTTATCAAATCTACAGACTACAATCATCTATAACAACTTAGGATCACGTCAATATACTTTATAAATCTTCAAATCAATTAAAATATTATTAAAAAGTATTTGTTATCTTTTACAAGTTTTTTATAGTTAAAAAAATAAATTTTACTTTTTGAAATCTTCTAATCAAGTTTGTTGAGATTCCGATTTTTATATTATCTTATCTGCGCAAATTTTGTTACATGTTAAATATCTAAACTAATTTTGTATAATATAGAAAATTTGTAACTTTGTTAAGAAGTATTAATTTAGGGGCAATTTTGGGAACTATGCATTTTTTAAAACTATAGTAGTAACTAAGCTCTTTAATGTTTCAATTAAGTAAATATACCCCAACCTTTTGTATTTATTCTCAAACTCTACACACTCTTCTCTCAATGGTACATTTACTAAACACAAAACTAGAAAAAGCATAGTAAAAACCAAATTATTTCATTTTTTATTTGAATTTTCGTAATTATAACTTACTCAAATATTATTTTACTTATCTTAAATATCATTTCAATTTTTATATTTGAAATTTGAATTTTTCCTCACAAACTTTTATCGTCTTACTCATGTGTAGTGCCTAAATTTTTTGGCAACAAAATTAATATGCATGGGCATAATTAGGGATAATTAGGGTAATTTATTTATAAGCTTAAAAAAGTGGCATGTTGTATAAGAACTAAATTAAAGTCTAAATAATGAGACACTTCTTTGCAAGTATTTTATCATCGTGAGAGTAATTGAATAGTTATTACAATGTTTTGTAAATATGCGGGTTGTAAACTAGTTTTATTGAATAAGAAACATTACAAAGCTAACACAAAACGAGTTGTTGGCTCGTTACACCACGTGCGTCATTGTTCAAAATAGATAAAACACTTGGGGGTGGGTCCTTAATAGTAGCATAGGCAAGATATATTTGAGGGGGATTGAACGGCTTAAAATATGTAATTCAAATTGAAAGAAACTAGTATAATTCCCATGTTTTGCACAGGAGAGTTTTAAATTTTTTTATCATAGTAATTGATAACATGGATTATGACCTTAGTTTAGAGCATCCCAATAGCTTCTTCATTTTAGAATATTTGGAGAATTTTAAAAAAAAATTGGTCCAACGTATTCTCCATTTCATTCTCTAAAATGGAGAATAATGGGAAAAAGTGGGGACTCTTCCCTAAATTTGAAGGAGAAGATTGGTGAAAGAACGTATTTAAGGAGAAGATTGGTGAAAGAACGTATTTTTTGTATCATAGTAATTGATAACATGGATTATGACCTTAGTTTAGAGCATCCCAATAGCTTCTCCATTTTAGAATATTTGGAGAATTTTAAAAAAAAATTGGTCCAACAGATTCTCCATTTCATTCTCTAAAATGGAGAATAATGGGAAAAAGTGGGGACTCTTCCCTAAATTTGAAGGAGAAGATTGGTGAAAGAACGTATTTAAGGAGAAGATTGGTGAAAGAACGTATTTTTTGTATCTTAGATACAAACTAGGCAACCTAATTTTATCAATAAAAAAAAGATAAATGAGTTGGATAATATTAAAAGAGGAAGGATTTAAAGATTCTTCTGCGTGAAGGTAGGAATCGAACTCTAGACGAGTTCTACCTCCCTCCCACCCTTATACCAATTGGACTAGTTAAACTTTATGTATTATTTTGATGATACACAATATTAATACACAATTTCAATTACACAATATTTATACATAATTTCAAATACACAATATTAATAAATAAAAGACTTGTGTAACCAAAACCTTGTGTACGAAATACCTTTCACTGAATTTATTTCCCGAATAATATGTAGGTACATTATGTATACTCGAGTCATTTTATATCGCTAGAGTATTTCGTACACAAGTTTTTTGGTTACACAAGTCTTTTATTTATTAACATTATGTATCACTATTGTGTAATTGAAATTGTGTATGCTCGAGTCATTTTATATCGCTAGAGTATTTCGTACACAAGTTTTTTGGTTACACAAGTCTTTTATTTATTAACATTATGTATCACTATTGTGTAATTTTAAGTGCCTAGGAAAATTTTAATTACTATTTTCTATTTTAACATATCAGCAAATCCGTTTACATCATTAATTAGGAATCTTTTATTTAATATCGGAGAGAGAATATCTCCAAATTTGGTAATATCTGTTATTGTTTTCTAATTAATCTTTTTCTACATAATTTTAAGTGCCTACTTTGTCTACACATTACAAAACATATCTACTATATACACAAAAATATGTTATGTACCTACTTAACCAACTCAGCCAATTTGAAGGCATTCTCCAAATAAATGGAGAATTCTCCAAGATAGAGAATTTGTTGGATGTGATAAAAATATAAAGGATAGATTTTTACTTTTGATTCTCCATTTTGGAGAAAAGTTTAGGGAAGCTTTGCATTTAGGTGGTTTTCCCTTTGTTTTGCATGCGTAAACATGAATCCATGACATTTTAGCTTAACTTTGTATATTATGCTAGAATAGAAGTCTACACGGATTCTTGTCTCGTTTCCACGTAATTTGGCAGATTTTGGAGCGGAAATGGAATACATGAGGACTAAGCCTCAAGGTGGATCATAGTGGAACATGGTGAAGCATAAAAGGAGAACTAGGACATAACAAAAGGATCAAGCAAGGAGCTAAGGAGAAGACTTATGAAGAGCAAAACCGTGCCTCCGACAAAGACCATAACTGCGGCCAAGATTAATAGCGAAGTGAACCGCATTTTATCTTATTTCGGCCCATGGGCCATGGTTCTTAAACCCTAGTTTTTCCTATAAGCCATAGATGCCAACAACAATATTAAGGAATCGAACACATCATCTCTTACACGGAAAAACAGTTCGATTACACGCTACAACATCGATTAGAGCTATAACACTTTGGATTGAGAAAGATTGTGAAGATTTCTTGGAGAAAAAGATTTAGGTTCTTGAACATTTGCTTTTGGATTAAAGATTCTGACTTTATTATTGGATTGCTTTTGCTTTTGGATATTGAAGACATATTGCTAAGTATTTATTTATTTTCTTTTAGTTTTATTTATTTATGGTTTTCTTGAATTCTTATTTACTCTTTCTTGATTTGAATATGTGTGTTGTTGGCTAAACTCCTGCGATTCTATGGTGATTGGTTATTGGTTGTGTTTTAGATGATGATAGATTGAATCTTTATGTTAGTATAGGACATTTGGAGTTGGTTTAACCCTCGTTCTTTAGAACCTCGACCTGTTGTTCAAAAACCGCGGCTGCGGTTTATCTTATAACCACCAGAGGTTTCTTCTATTGATCCATTTATGTTATATCTTTATGCTTGAGTTTTAGATTGCCCAAATTCTAGTATTTGTTGAGTGTTTCATACCCTTAGATCCCTCTAAGGCTTACTTCTAAGATTGAAAAGAGACTTACCTGGTGACTTCCTTTCTTAGTTACCTCTTATGACGAGTTATAGGTAATAAGAGATTCAAAACACTTTTTTAGGTTTGAGTGTGCCATCTTCTTGCTTGAGTGAGCTTAACTTGAGACTTACCCGGTAAAGGTTAGTTCTATTCTCTTAGGTTGAGTGGTTGGTTTGAGTTTATGTTCCTTTCCTTAGCGCCTTGAGATTTACCCTGTAATAAGTTCTTTGTTTGAAGTAGTGGTTTGAGAAGCCTCCCATGTGATCATTCTCACCTTAGAAACACATTTCCTTAGTGATCTCAACCTTGTCCTAGTTTTAGAAATCTTGAATCGAAAATCACAACTAGATACTTTGATCTCTAAAATGTGCATTGCGCGATTATCATATTATTCATCTTTATTGCTTTTTGTCTCATTCATTTTTTATTTTCAACAATAGTTTATTCTATTTTTGATTTGTCACCGATATTGGTTTCGCCTCAGTCCTTGATAACGACCTTGGAATATTTGTTTTTACTACAATTCGATTCATACACTACGGGTTCGCTTATTTGCTTTGGCTTTATTACAAGTATAAATTTAAGAATATATTCGTTCATTATTTACGCATGTCTGAGAGCGAACAATAATTATAATATTTGATTTAAAAATTTATAATTAAAGAAATACATTTCATTTATTTATCATAAAGTTTACTTTTTAATTTCACATCAATTAAAAATCGAGTTGTAAAGCAAAATAAAAAATCACTCAATTTATTATATTAGGAAACATATAAATGTGATATTTTTCTAATTACAGTTGAAATGACTATAGAATGATCAAATATCATTTGATTGGATACTTACCATTTTTAGTTAGTCGTATTTTATAATGAATTATATGATAAAAATATTCTAATTTAATTAGGAAAGAAATGGATATTTAGTCATATAAAAGAGATATTATAAGAACATAAATAATTATTATTTTTTGAATGCGTGAGAAAATAACATGTGGCATTAAATGTATGAGTGAATGACACGTGTCATTAAGCGCTTCTGCTTTAATATAATACTAGCGTAATTCCCATGCTTTGTATGATTTTTTTTAAATCAACGTAAAATTTATTTATAATCATATTTTCTAAAAATTATAAATGAAAGGTATATTTTTGATTTATTATAACATAATATTATAATTTTCAGTAATTTAAAAATTAATTTTGAAAAAAATATACTCAATCAAGTATATTAGGACATGAATACATGGCATACAATATATTTATCATAATTAAAATGTATCTAGAAGGTAAAAATATCAATTAGGTAAATATTTCCTTCTTAGATTAGTAATATTTTATTTCATCTTGATTTATAGTAAAAAAATAGCTAAATTTTAATTAATGAAAGATATAATAATAAAATAATAATAATAATAATAGTAATAATAATAATAATAATAATAATAATAATAATAATAATAAATAGTAGAAGGTAGATTGTGATAAAATGACACGTGTGCTCCGATGTATAAATGAATGACACGTGATTTTAAGTGTTTTATCATACTCTGAAAATGTTGAATGATAACTTCGTTGTCATTGCTTTTAAAAACTTCTTTCTCGATATAACAAATCAAACTGTCAGTGAGAAATTAATCTCCCATCTTGTTGCACAAATTTGTCTTGATTATACTCATCATAGAGAATATTTTTTCCACCGTAGCTGTGGGTATGTGGCAACTGATAATACTAAAGTCAACTCTATAAGACGATATACCAAATGAAAAAACTTTGTGAATTCTTCTCAACCATCTTCATAGAAATATCTCCAATACTTTACAGAATAGAATAATCTTCACCTCTTCTCATTTCAAAAATTTACAACTCAAGTTGTTCTTTAAGCTCCATTTGCTCACAAATTGATAAATCTTGTGGATATAACTTTGCAAGTTGAAGTAGTTTCCCCATGTTGAAATTGTAGAACGTTTTCTTAGGATCAATACATCCTATACAAGTGAATAATTTTTGTTGTTGACTCACTGAAATGATTCTCCAATTCTGTATCAATTTGGTCAATAACCTACAAATGTAGCATAACATTAATTTGATACAAATACTAGTTTAATAGTTAATTGAGAAATAACAAATTACTTGACAAAAAATCGCAGCTTTGAAGTGGTGGTAGTTTGTTGTAACATTGTCACTATGTCTAGAGCGACGATTTGTAGCAAGAAGGTCCATGTCGAGAATCACAACTTTGTATGTAGTACAAAAATCATTCACTTCTCCAATCAACTGATCCCATCCAATATTCCTCAAATCTTGAAAGTTCAGTTTACAACTTAGAACGAGACCAACAACGGCAATGATAGTTTGCTCCTTTTGTTGCAATCATTATGACAACATATTTGTCACCGTCAAACTACCAACAGTGCCTCGAGTTATCTCATTTGTGCCCTCATCAAATATATTGTCTAGCACTTTGAGAGTTGAGTTCCATAAAGAAAGAATATGAACAATGGTTGTATAGTGAAAACCCCATCGTGTAGACCTGGGCCGAGCTAAAGCACTTTTTTGATTTTTTCCTCTCCCTTTTGTAATGCCACCATTTTCAATCTCTCCACCATTTCTTCACGTTGTCTATGCCGAAACTCATCTTTTCTCTTGCAAGAAGCTCCAACCATGTTAGTTATCGCAGACATATATTGAAAGAAATAACTCACAAATTGATTTTTTTTGTGAAACGGCCACAATCACTAGTTGTAGTTGGTGAGCAAAACAATGAACATACCGTGCACAAGGATTTTCTTTTAAGATAAGAGCCGTCAATCCATTAAACTCACCTCGCATATTAGAAACATCATCATATCCTTGACCTCTTACATTACAGAAGGATAATTCATGTTTAGCAAAAAAAACTCATCAATGTCACATAAGAAATAAAGCGGTTGTGTCGACAACATGAACAACTACAAGAAACCGCTCCACCACTACTCCAAGGCTATTATCAAATCTTACAACAAACGTCATTTGCTCTCTGATAGAATGATTACGAGCTTCATCAATCAACATAGAAAAAAACGTGTCTCCAATATCACAAGCTATGGTTTTTGTTATCTTTGATGCACATGCACTAACAATTTTTTTAATGAGAGGGCTAGTAAATTGATGATTTAATGGTACATTCTCTAGAACCACTTTTCGAACCTCGGTATTGCGTAAACTATACCACATAAGAATCTCCAACAAATTTCCTCTTTTTGGAGACATTATTGCCTCGACATGTGCACAAAAAGTAAAAAAAATCCTTGTATAAGTAATAATCTAACAACATCCACACTTGCTGTCAACCGAATGCAATATTCAAGATTCAATACTTCTTTTCAACCGACAAACATCTTGACACACTTTGTCTTTGATCTTTGTAAGCAAAAAAATGTCTTCTAGCATTGTTGTGTGTATTATTCGTAGATCCCACATGTTCTTTAAACTCTTTCGGACCCTTCTTCCAATTGTGAAACCCTGTCATCACAAACATATCATCACCAAATATTTTGTCGACACCCCCTTGAAAAAGACAACACCAAAAGAAAAATACACTATCTTTAGAAACACTATATTCCAACCATCCAAACTTTTTGAACCACTTAGCAAGGAAAACCCTTTGTTTAGTTCATTGCTTACTTCGTGGAAGAATCATGTGACAATGGTTGACAAGCACCTTGAACGACATCTTCCTTTTTAAAAAAATCTCTAACCCGAGGATCGTACTTATTCATGAATTTGTGCAATGCCGGATCACTAAAAATACTAAATTCACAAGTTGAATCGCAAGAATTTTTCATTCAAACTCTTTTTCACCAACAACGTCATCTCTAACATCATTTTCATTTAATACACCAACATTTACACTAGGAATTGAACTTGAAACTCCAACATTTGGTATCGATATCTTCTTCCGAATAAGTTACTTGTCCACATTACTAAATCCTAATCATACATATAAACAAATTTTATTCAACCACAATTGAATTTTTAAACCCTAAAATATCCAATTTAACAAATTTAGCATAATCAACAACTAATTTTTCAATTCAATCAATAAATTTATCCTAATCAACTAGAGAATTACAAACTTCTTAATCTCACTTAACAAATTTACACATTACTAATTACTAAATACTAACAAGTAATAACTATTAACTAACCTTGAGATTTTACAGAGAGTTAGAGGCTGAGACCAGGGGGGAAGGGGTGAGCCGAAGGTAAATGAGCAGCGCCGCATCGAGCGACCTCAATGACGGACCTGGCGGTTGACGTAGTCGGAGACGACAAATGAGCGTCGGGCCCGGCAGGCGTCGGCAAAGGTTTCTTGAGACTGGGAGGTTAGCAACTTTCGAATGAGCGGCGGTCATAGGATTTCTTGAGATTGAGAGCGACGAACATTACCTTTCTTTGTTTAGTTTTTTTTAGTTTTGTTTATCAAAACGATGGGGGTTCCTACACTACGAGCAACGTCGTTGGTGGGACACCTTCTCACCCTACCCATTGTCTCCACCACTGGTTCTTAATAAAATGAAAACCTAAAGGAAAAGAGAAAGCAATAGAAGCAAAGAAAGTCCGGCACAATGTTAGCATCTCGGTAAATATGACGAAGTTGAATGATCCAATCCCTATGAAGGAAGCCTCGGCATTTAGAAACCAAAATAACTAGTGGATGTGAGCAACGAACATTCTAATTCACGAGTTTAACCACTAGTTCCAAATCAATCTTAATCTTCGAATGCCCTTATCCCATGCAACGTACAAACCCATGCAGAGGCCCCAAAGCTCCGTCATCATGATTGTACATGAGCCAATTTTGAACACAAAACCACCGCACCACTGACCCTCCGCATCGCGAAGTAAACCACCCGTAGTAGCTCCGAGGCTAGCCTTTTTCACAACTCCATCAGCATTGAACTTATACCATCCTTGGTCTAGAGTGGACCAACTAATCATCTTCCACTCTTTCCTAACGATACTACTCAACTTCTTTTTATTCCCGGTGCATTAGCAATGATACGCGTTTGTTCTACAATGAACCTAACCTTGTTGGGAGGAGATGATGACCCTTGGAAGATAGTAGTGTTCTTCATTTCCAATACCATTAAAGTGTAACCGCAAACCAGTCTTTCCAAGGTAACCCATCAACATGTATACTAGTGTGATAGAGGTTCAAAATGAGCCATTGTTTCCGATACAATGAATAGAAATTTTTAGTAATCAAGTCGGGAATCATCCCACCTCATAAATAGTTGATTGGGGACAGTCCTTGAACAAGTGTGAGAGAATTAACCAGGCATATATGAAACAAACATCCCATACATAGAATCAATCAACATCATAGATCAACGCAGTCGGGCTCACCGGACCCTAGAAAAGATAGAATTAACTAGACATATCTGAAACAAACTTTAAAACTTTATTAATTATCTAAATTGGAACTAGTTGAGCGGCCACCAGGATGTGATCAAGCGACCTACAAAAGGGAATGTGACATAAACTCTCTAAAAATGCAGTAGAAGAAGATGCTCTAACCTAGTGGTAGAATGCCTTATTTATAGAGTTCAAAGATAGCTAGAAATCCCAAATCTACTAGATCTGATCTTCTAATACAATAAGATCGAAACCTAAAAGAAAAAAATGTCCAACTCGATGGGCCAAAAGTCTAGCCCAACTAAAAGGAAAAGGTACCACACAATAAACGTTGAAACAAGCATGTCGAGCGGCTTGTGGGGCCAAAGTTGTGGGTCTGGTCCATAATTGCTCCAAGACATTCTTTGGATCAATGAGAGGTCTTTTTAAGGTCACATGTAGAAGGAAGAAGAGGAGGTCGAGCACCCTCTATAGTGATCGAGCCCTTCTACACATTCCCTAATGTTCCTCTTTTTATTCTCAGACCTCGATCATTTCCGTCTTGACCTTGACTTCTTTGACCCCATGGATATCCTTAGTGGGTACGAGGACATTTTGCTACATGTGTACCATTTGTACTCCGCAAATGCCTATAATACATGCAATTTTATAAACCAACCGATTGATCTCCAAAACACTAATTGGAAGAAAATAGACCGATAAGATATGTCATTAAATCCAAAAGAGACAGAGAATGAAATAGAATGGCGATGCAAAAAAACGCTAAATAGAGTGTTATTAGTCTCACTATGATCGAGGATAATTTAAGGGTAAGGTCATAAAAAATGCACTAAAATTAGTTTTTTAATTATCTATTTAAATCAAATTTTAAGGTATTTATTTTACATAATCAAGGAAGGTAATTATTAAATAAAATATTAATTATAGTGTCGTCAAAATTTAAAAACAAGTTGCACTAGATATGGGTGTTAAAGAAAAAGTCATGAAATGCCTTCATCGAAGCATATCATGGCTTCTTCTTTATGCACTCGATGTTGCTAACGGGTGAGACTGTTTGACAAATGTTATATACTTGTTCACATTCACGAGTTATATGGTATGGTTCAAACTTGGCTTCTGCTATTGATAACGGTTGTGTTTGGCAAATGTAACAAAAACACTAGTGTTTAACACTAATTTTTTGGAAGTGTTTCCCATAAACATTAGTGTTAGAGTTTGATAAATACTAACGGATGTTTGACCAAAATACACTAGTGTTATCTCACTCTAACTAGATGATTGCTTGAGAGAAGACTTCTGGTGTGGCATTCGGCATCAACTGCCATTTTTGGCATTGTGATTCCAATTAAGAAGCTTAAGCACTCGGTATGCTTTTAGAAATCAATTTTTAGCTAAAATCGAGCGGCTACAAAGCCAAGCTCGATCATGGTCTAAAGCTGAATAAATTATGAGTGGATGATTGGGGTAAATCAATAAGTTGGGAAGTCTATGAATTGACTGGTGGGCATGGAAGTTGTTGTGGATCAATTGACCAGTTGAAGTGCAAAAAATGCCTAGGGTTCGTTCACCAAGGATCGAAGAGGAGAGAGGTAGGGGAAGAACAAAGAAGAAGAAACAAGTGAGAAAATGTAACACATATAGCTATTTTACGTGATAATTACGGATAAAGTGTAAGGGCAACAGAGTAATTTTACGCCAAAAAACACTAGTGTTTTACGGAAACCCTTGCTAGAACGAGAATTTCAGAAACACTTTCAAAAACACTAATCACTAGTGTTTTTCGGACACTCAAACACCCATTAAAAATTGAAACACTTATAAACACTCATTTACACTAGTGTTTTTGTGCTTTTAAACATAGCCAACGTCTCCACAAATTCTATTATCAATGTCTTGTAGTTAGTAGTAGAGGGTTTGAAGAATTTTTACCCCTAGCTTGGGTTGCTTGGACTACAAGGAATGGTGCAATATTTCAAGATCAACCACAACAAGGTTTTGATGTACAAGAAAGGTTGTAACGATATATTAAGAATCATCAACGCCTTCAAATTATTGTTACTTTTTCAAGTCCAACATTGTCTTCATTATAATTTGTTTGGAAACTTCTTGTTACAGATTCATTGTGGTTGTTATTGTGTGACATTTATGGTTTCAAACTCCGGCCAAATAGGTTGAATGTTATGCCATTTTATATGGTTTGGAACTGCTATGCCGTCTAGGGTAGCCGAGAGTTATCGTTGAGACGGATGTTATGCATTGTGCATTGAAGATCACCCAAGAGATTCCACATTTGCAAACTCGTACCTATGAAGGAAAATTAATAGCTAATTATTGTTATTTAATATCTTATATCGATAATTGTATGTGTACGCATATTTAACGAGCTAGTAATAAGATCGCCCATTATATCTCTTGATTGCTACGGGATATTATAACAATACCTTGGCAAACAAAAATCTAATAATCTAGTACCGCTTCTTTTTAAAAGAAAAAAAAACTAGCAAGTTAAAAAATAAAAAAAGGAAAGTTGATGTATAACAAGATAATTTCTTAGTGTTGATAAAAAAAAAGATAATCACAAGCAATCTCATATAATGATTAACAGAAGTGTTGAAAAAGGAAAGAAAATATTAATATCAACCGATGCTTCTTATCTGACGGTGGATAGGGCAGATCTTCTCCATCTATGTGACGACGTTTTACCCGGGAAATAGAGAAGCATCAAATTAAAACGAAAAATAAAAAGCAAAATACAAAATAGAAACCCTTGTGGCAGAAAACTTAAAAAGATAAAAGGAAAAAAATAAATAGAAGCGCACAGTATAACACCTGCGCATTATAGCTGAAACCCTTTCAGTGGTACAAAAACAAACCCAACAACAGCGAGACCCGCAAGTAATACGAACGTTAAAACCGCTCCCATTCTCTCTCCCCACCCCCTTCCCACCTCCCCACGTATATATCTTCTCTTCCCCGGCGATTTCAGGCAAGGAATCTCAAATCAGACGCTTTCTAATATTTTCTCTCTTTAGGAAGACCGAAAACCCTTGCGATTTGGCTTTCCAGATCGGAAAATCACCGAGCACCATTGACGACAACTGAAGAAGAAGAAGAAGGTGAGAGGTTTGAATTTTGCAGAGAGTTCTGTGTTTTAACCTGTCTAGAGAAGATCTTGATTCCTGTTGTGGTATTTGTCGGTGGTCGTTGGGAACAGGAGATAGAGGATTCTTACAAGTCTTTTAACATGGCGATGGGACCCGAGAAATCGAGGAGTCTGCACAATTTCTCCCTTCCGTGCTTGAAGTGGGGAGGGCAGAAGCAAGTCCGGTGCGCTAGAGTCCATGATGACGTCTCCGGCGATCAGTTTCAAACTCTCGGTCGCCGATCTCCTCCGACGAGTTCTAAGCCTTACCGCGATTCCGCCGGACTGTCCCGGAAGCCTCCGGAACCGGAGAGGAAGAGGAGATCTGTAGTCGAGACGGAGGACTTAAGAAGATCGTCATCAAGGTTTTCGGCGGCGGAGGTCCAGCGGAGGCCTGCGACCGATTCCGACGGCGATGACGGAATCGAAGCGGTTAGGAAGAAGCTTATGCTAGATCTTCAGGCGGAGATGAATAAGATGAAATCCGCGGTTCTGAGCGAAGGAGGCGAGAGGATTGAGCCTCCACCGCCGACAACAACGAGGCCGGAGGATCCACCGGCGGATGAGGCCAGGCCGTGGAACTTGAGGAAGAGGAGAGCCGTCTGCAAGGAGCCGAACGCGAATGGCACTAACGGCGGTGGGAAGAGTCAAAGAGTTGATCAGGAAAATTCGAGTTTCTCGCCGACAAAGGTTGCGATGAAATCGCCAGCGAAGCGAAGTGATGTGGTTACCGTCGACCACGCCGGCGTTAAGAGACCAAGACCGAGTGGTCCGAGTGCGAGGGTTATCATTCCTCTTTCCAAGCAGGAAATCGAAGAAGACTTCATCGCGATTACGGGAGTCCGGCCGCCGAGGAGGCCGAAGAAAAGGCCGAGAAACGTTCAGAAGCAATTAGATGTAAGTAAAACATCGCCTTTCTTTTTCGTTTCTATCGAATTCGTTTTTCTCACCTGAAATCTCAGATCTTCTTCTTCTCCGGCGACCGGAATTTTACTGTTTGATTGATTTTGACATTCTTTCTTTCCTTGGCAGACACTTTTCCCGGGATTATGGTTAACGGAAATCACGGCTGATATGTACAAGGTGAACGAAAATCCAGAAGCAAAAAAGGTGAATAATCTATATCCTCCTGCTGCATTCCCTATCAGATTTCCATGAATTTGATTACTAATTCTCTGCTTTCTGTGTTTCTGTTGCAGAGGTAATAATGTGTGGCGATCAATCTGTTGCGTGCTTAGAGAGGTGCCCGGAAAGTGCTGCAGTGCCGTCTATGCACAGGTGTTAAATTAAAACACCGTTAGAGTTGTAAATCTAGCAGTAGTATCTTAGAATGTCAATCATTTTCTTGATTCCTGCTACCTTTGAATCCTTTGATGTGATTACTGTCTTGACTTCTTGTGGATGCTAAATTTTGGCTAAATCAATACAGTGAAGAAGCTTTCTCTTCCAATGTGGATGATGATTTGGTTTTCTTTTCTCTGATGCTGTGGCTCATCTGTTATTTGGGTTTCTAGATTTTGGGTGTGCAGATTCTTCAGCTTGCAGCTATTGGCTAATTTCAGAATTTCGTACACACATTGTGTACCTATGTTAGAGAGTTGCCCTTCTTGTTTTTGTGTTGAATTGTGAATGATGAGCATTGATTTGGTAACATTCTTTCATATCAGATAATGAATGAGAAACTTTCTGGTTACTGCATATATGTAACTTTTTGCAGCTTCCTTTCTTGTTTCAAAATGATTTCTTCATTTACATTTAGACAATGCAGTATTTGTAATTGATTACTTTAGTAAGTAGCTCTTGTGTCAAGAGTCTTGTTCTTGCCTCTGCATAATATAGTTGAGAAGTATTAGGTCCTTAAGAAAAATTCATTTGGGTACTCGAAAATTCAGACCCGGCACAGCAGTTGATCGTCGGGAATGGTGGTGCTTAATCCTAGAAGCATTTGCTGTCGAGCAAGAAATATCTTACTTGTTGCATCTTGTGTGGTTGTTTTCGTATGAGTTTGGTGCCTACTCCTTAGGTTTCTCTTGGATATAAGCCCCATAATGGTTGCTTGGTTTAAGACGGAAGTGAAAAAAGTGGTTTGGTAGAAAAAGCGGTTTGTTTTCGTATGTGTGGTTTAAGCCCCATATGAAGCCGCACCATAGTGTGTTGTTTTATCATGTCTTACAATATTCATTGATCAAATCATCGGATCTCATAATTTCCTCAAAACAAAAAAAATATATCATAAACAAATATGCTTTGCACGTATGATGAATTAAAAATAGGATTATTTTCTAATGATTTATGCCGAGAGGGTTCGAGCGTTCTTTTCCAATTCATTAGTACTATAGAAATCGGTGTAAGCCCCCGAAATCTGTGAGTTGAACAAAGGTTGTTATTTCTCGAGATTTCGACCACACCTTGACCTTAGGGGGGAACTCAATCGGTGTAAGCCACCTATATAAATCGGTGTAAGTCCGGTGTAAGTCCGGACTTGTTTATATAATGTTTCAGTATTTTAAAAGAAAGTTGAGGCTTATTATTATTGTGTAGAATATGAAGAAGTGTTGAAATTGAACTAACAATAAAGATAATAACACACAAATTTATAGTGGTACATTCATGTCACCTTAAAAATATTGTAACAAAGAGTTTTAGATTACAAATAAACCAAATCAATCGGAGACATGGATAACGATAATATATGTATATATGTCTGTGTGTGAGAGAGATTTGAAAACCTAAAAATAATATTTGGTGTCAAAGTATCAGACTTGGTCAAACTGTTGTACCTCAAACAGATGACATGACACAAACTGCGCGGATATCATATTGTTTGTGTTGAGACAACACCGCCCATGGACCATATAAACAATTATTTAACTGAAAAATTACATATTATTGACTACTAGGTGCATCAGATCAATAAAGAATGATTAATACAAAACTATGACATCGGTTAAGGAAGTCTCTAAATTTTCTCGTAAAACCAATTTATAAACCCAAGTAAAAAGAGGGGAGAAAGTTTGGATCTTTTGAACGTTCAAAACCAGATTTAGATGGGATAAGAGTCGAGCAACAAGTATCAATAAGATAAAGCATTTCAGAATCCGAATCACGACATGCATATAATAGATCTCAATTGACAATTCTGCAATATAGAAAGTACTCAGGATCTATTTGCCTCCTACGATAATCTTGTTTGTACAGAGTATGTTTATGTGTTCACCCTTTACTAAGCGGAACATAATTGCCCCGTGTCATTGACACTGAATGTGTGTTTATATAATGTTTCAGTATTTTAAAGAAAGTTGAGGCTTATTATTGTTGTGCAAAATATGAAAAAGTGTTAAAATTGAACGAACAATAAAAAGAATAATAAACAAATTTATAGTGGCGCACTCAATGTTCGTTATGTCAGCTTAAAAATATTGTATCGAAGAGTTTTGGATTACAAATAAACCAAATCAATCGGAGGCATGGATCGAAAACCTAAAAATAATACTTGGTAATAAAGTATTAGACTTGGCTAAACAGTTTAACCTCAAACAGATGACACGACACAAACTACACGGATATCACATTGTTTGCGTCGAGGCAACTCCACCCATGGACCATCTAAAAAATTAATTAAATGAAAAATTACATATTATTTATTATTATGTACATTAGATCAATAAAGAATGATTAATAAAAAAAACTATGACAACGGTTAGGGAAGTCTCCCGATTTTCTCGTAAAATAATTTATAAATTAGAGCAGAAAGAGAGGAGAAAGTTTGGATCTTTCAAACATTCAAAACCAGATTTAGATGAGAGAAGAGTCAAGCAACACAAATCAATAAGATAAAGAATTTCAGAATTTGCATCACAACATGCATATAATAGATCTCAATTGGTAATTCCACAATATAGAAAGTAGTTAGAGTTATGTAAAAGACAACTTCGTTGATTGTCACACTTAGTCAAGATCTATTGCTTGCGGTACATCAATGTTGTCAACATCGATTGTAACATACCCAAGAGTCAAGACGTTGTCGAATAATCACATAGAAAATGAAGCATGGAGGGAAGTGAAGAACCGTATAGGTGAATATAAAGAATATAAATACTCTAGAAGGGAGGGTTGAATAGAGTATGGAAACTTTTTGCAAAAACCTATCTCAAGGCTTTGAAACTGATTGCAAAGCAAACGGGTCAACGGGCAATCCAACTAAAAGAGAAACAAAATTAGACGTTAGAGCGAGCAAATCGAGTGGGCCTTCAGCTGACCTCCTGAGCCAAAGTCATGGGCTTGGTCTAGAATTTCTCCAAGATCTTTCTTGCAACAACAGAAGGTCATTTCGAGGTTCGGTACAAGAGTGTGAGAGGCACGTCGGCCAACCTAGGTGCTTGTTGAGCACCTTTGCACGTTCGTTGATGTTCTTCGCTTCACTCTCAGACTACATTCATTTTAACCTTGACTTCTTTGACCGTGGAGAAACCCTTAGTGTGTATCAAGTTGTTCAACTATAGATGTGTCATTTGTGTTCCGCAAATGCCTCGAATGCTTGCAATAACATAAATCAATCAATAGATCTCCAAAACATGAATATATAAAAAATAAATCAATATGATATGTTATATATTCCAAATGAAGTAGAGAATGAAATAGAATGATGATGAAAATGATACTAATTTGATTGCTATCAGTTGAGCACTGACTTCTCTTTTCCACCATCTCACACCATGGACTTGCGATCAAATTGGTGTAGTAAATCGCTCTTTAGTTTCTCTTTTACATTCGTCATTTCTTCTAACCCCAAACATTGAAAATATTGTATACTAGATGATAACAACCATATTAAACGGACAAATGTGGGTCACACTTGGTTCACCTTTGGAGTGAGCTTTGAAAAGTCATAAATCCAACACGAAAGCATAAACCAAAATTGTTATAATTGGATGCTAGCTAATCGGCCAATGGATAATGTACGAACAACATTCGATAACCACTGCAAGACAAGATGATAACAACCATGGCAGTAGGTAATAGATTATGTTTCGTATCAGTATAATGAAAATAATTGTAAACTAGATCCATATGTATTTACAAGTTACATTATTCGCTTCAATTCATCACTTTCACTATTGCATGCTAAAATAACCGATCAAATCACACACGTGCCACACATGCGATACAACTAGTAGAATAAAAAAAAAATCATATTTATAGTATCAAAAATCTAAAAGTATAACAACGGTATGCAAAATTCCAAAAGTTTTAAAAGAAGAAAAAAAAACACATGTTGTGCGTGAGATTAACTAGGGTGTTCGCACCATAAAAACCATAACTTCTCTGAAAATTAGGTGATACATTTTCGTTAACACAACTAAAATCATAAGCATCTCAATTAGCAAAATGCTAGCGTTTGTCAAACTGTAGAGTTGGGTCATGTGTATACGGACGCGCATGCACATAAGCCCCAAACTATGCAGAGGTGGCAACAAGTGCACTAACACAACAACCTTATAGAATGAGTATCGTGTGCATACGAGCATTAGGCTCAATTCCAACATGTAAATTTGGTGGACTTACGTTATCAGACCATTTGACAATAGGAAGAGTAGTCACCTACCTTACATAATAGGTTACGAGGCTCAAGCCCAACACGTGCGCCTTCAGTTTCACCCTAAAACCAATTAGTCAATTATCAAGCTTATGTACTAAGAGCATGTTTACTAGGGGTGTATTTCTCTTTCCTTTAGTTTATAAATCCGTGTCTAGTTTTTTTGGGTGTTTACTTGGGATGAGTTTATTTGTCAAGGGGTTTATATCCCTCAAAAATAAAATGGGTTTATTTTTGTTTAAAACCAGATTTTGGTCATGTGTTTTTCCATCCCGATATTTTGTTCAACCCAAAGTATTCAACTTATTCTTCGATTTTCGTAGGGCCATTAGTGTCTTTTGAAGTGAAACAAACCCCAAAAATAAACTCAAGTAAACAGTCTTATTTGATTTCTTTTCATAAACCCGTTGAGAAATAAACTCGAAAATAAATTATAAACTCATTTAGTTTATAAAACCCAGAAAGATAAAAAAAACAATCTACATGTAAAGCATGTTCATGTACACATAAACCATCTTATAGAAATAGAAAGAATAAAGCCAATTCAAATGACAAACAAATCATTTTTCTTTATTACTTCAGATGGCAAAAAATTGACTATGATTACTACATATCTAAGGTCATGTTTATCATAAAAGCATACGAGAATATACATTAGTGGTTTTTAAACCCTTTTTTTAATTCTCCATTTCTCTCTCTTTCATTTGTTTTAACAACCAATTTTTTTATTTTCTACACACTAGTGGTTTTTAATTTTGGTTTGCAACTTTATCTGAGTTGTACTTGTCCATACTACACATGCAAAATATTATGACAAGTGTGTTTTACTTGATTTTTAAGGAGTTGTGTAGTAGGCAACAAAAATTTGGTTGTTTAACAAAAAGTACAACTTTTATAAGAAACTTTATCTAAACAATGCTTAAAAACAATCAGTGTAGCCTTTTTCACCTTTTTATTTCTACTACCTAGACAAGGGTCCAGTTTGGACTAAACCGTCAAACCGCATGTTTAGGTTTGCCGGTTTAAGTTAACTAGCGGTTCCTGGTTTAGGTTTGTCAAAAAAAAAACAACAGATTTTGTTCTTGTGTTTTTCCTTCCCGACTTATGTGTTCAAGATGGACTTAAAATTTTAGCGATTATGCTAACCCCATCACCGACGTTATTGATCATATTTGGCACTACTTCGAATTAAGAAGAAAAAATGGAGAACATTACGTTTATCTAATAACATTCATTCAATTGCATTTTCAAAATACATTGGAACTCGTTGGAACTCGATCTACTTACAAATTATTGGTCAAGCCCTTCGTTACAAAGATTTTTTACAAGATTTTCCGCACAAAATATTCCTTGGTCAATTCTTGATGATGAAAATGTTTGGCAAACTTGCATTGATAGTTGTAATGTTTTAAAGATTTTTAGTGATGCAACTAATGTCATGAGTTACATTTACACCCCAAATTCTTGTGGATTTTTAGAGATAGCCGAAAACGTTTACGAGGCTTTTCAAAGCGGTTAAACTTTTCCAACCCTTATACATGCTAAAAATGACATGAAATTGAAATGACTAAAATATTAAAATGAAATTCCCTTGATTTATCTTATAATTGTCATTTTGATCATACACTTAAACTTGATGGTGTTTATGATTTGTTGGTTGTTTATTATGTTTTTTGGATTTAGATGTCATAATTCCTAACATTATGCAAGATATTCGTATCAAAATTGAAAATTTGTTTTCTTAATTTCAAACAAGTGCTAGCTCTTCTTCACCGTCCCTACTCCTACACCTTCTTCTTCTTCTTCTTCTTTCAAAAGCACAACAAATTTTAGCTAAAAGGACAAAAATACCAAAACATTCATCCTCAAGTGCGAACTTTCAAGATTATCTAACAACGTATTTTAGTTTTGATAGTGAAGATTTTTTTGAAATTTTGGATTGGTGGAAGAAGCTAGCCCCAAAATATCCAACCTTGGTGAAAATTGTACAAAAACTCATGGCCGTGCCCGCATCAACGGTTGTCGTGGATCAAACATTTAGCCAAGGAGGAAACATGCTCAATTACAAGAAAACTCGATTGAAGCCCGGAAAGTTGGAGGTGCAACTCTGTATTCAAGACTGGATAAGGGCGGAGAAGTGGAAACAACGGAATGCCCTGGTGTATGACTCAAAATCGGTTTCCAACTCCGATGGTGCGGGCATGACTTCCGAGGCCAAAAAGTAAGCGGGTAATGAAAATAGCTCGGAAGTCCGAAAAAAGGTAAGAGAACTACGTGAGCTTTGTATCTACCTAAACTCGAGAAGATACGTAGGCAACCGGAAAACCGGTTCAAGCTTCTTCTTTTTTTTAATTACAGTACCGTAGGTTTGTATTTATTTATTTAATTATTTTCAACAAACTGGTGCTAAACCGACTTTAGGTTTTCAATCATGTCTACTACTACCCTGTCAATTCATATCATATAATTTACCTTTTTATCATTTTAACCCCAAACATCTATTCTTATATCCGGACACTTTTTCACCTTCTCATTTCTACGGAAGTCGTAAACGCACGGCGATGGAATTCACAAATGCATGGCGGTTACGGATCCCGTAACCGTGACGATTACGGGTTCCGTAACCGTGATGATTTTCTTTGTGAATTCTAACCAAACAAAATTTAAAAAGTGAAGAAAATCATCACGGTTACGGAACCCGTAACCGTCACGATTACGAGTTCCGGATCCGTGTTTTCTATGTGAATTTTAACCCAAAAAAAATAAAAAATAAAGTCTGACACCATCACAGTTACGGAACCCGTAACCGTGATGTTAGGAAAAGGAAAAAAAAAATTACAATTACGGAACCCGTGATCGTAGCGGTCACGAATTTCGTAACCGTCGTGCTTTTACGAAATATATCGTCGTGTCCTTCATACCCATCTATTTCTACTACCCCATCAAATCAAATCATATCATATAATTTACCTTTTTGCCATTTTAACCCTAGACATCCCTTTTGAAATGTCTGGTGTGTCATACTTTCCTAACATCCCCTAATAACCACGTCCTAATAGGAATATGCGAGGTTGTGATTAATGTAAAACTCTATCTTAACTTCATCGGAAAGAGTCCTTAGACTGGCAAACTTTGAAATTCAACTAGAATGAGCACCCTGGAAAAACATAAGCTTTGATCAGACTACATCTTACGCAATACACATTGAACAATAACCAGCTATTTAAAGCGTAGAGCATATTGTACACATTAAATCACATTTCGGTATGCCAAATGCTTTCCTTCAAGATAATGTTCAATTAAGACAAAGCTCAAATCACCATCCAAGAACAAGTTCAACAATAACCCAACCTCATACTTGTAACATGAACAAAGACGTCAATCAGTGCAGACTCAAGTAAAAGGTAGCCAAACATATGGTTGGATAATACAATTCTAGAAGCTTCCACCCCTGAGAGCAAGCACCAAATGGAGAACAGAACCTCCTTCAATGTTGTAGTCCTTGGCGGTTTTTTCATCTGCCAGCTGCTTCCCGGCGTAGATTAGCCTGTCAATTGCAGGAAGGTGAGGCAACAAGATGACATTCCAGTATATCAAAGATGGCAATATAATTAACCCGAAACTTGGGTATCAATGATGGTATATATAACACTGAAGAAAATATATTATGTTTCAAACACGAGTATGCATTCCCACTTCTGCAGTGAGGCAGACATTAATATCAAAACTAGGGTATATCAAAGGGTAATATATATTTATTCCGAAACTTGGTATCAATGATGGTATATATAACACTGAAGAACATATATTATGTTTCAAACACGAGTATGCATTCGCATTAAGGCAGACATTAATATCAAAAACTAGTATAAGGAAAATCAAGAAATGATCAGGGGGTGACCGTCCATTTTGTAGAGCACTCGTCTTATTTTGTTTGTCAAACATTCATTTCTTCACTTTTCTTGTATTAACTGGTATATCAAAGATCACAACTGCTCATTTTGTTTGCATTTTGTTTGAAACACAGTATCTCAAAAGGATGATAGGCCACAAAACTAGCTTCATAATCCTAAAGGTATGTTCTACTTTGTATATCTGTCATATGAAAATGACATCAACTACACTGACTAGCAAAGGGAAAGATAAACAAAACATATATAAGTTTCATAGAAAAATAACTGTTGCAGTCAAGTGCATACCAAGACTAATAGGCACAAATCTCAGCAATATTACACGGGAAAAGAATTAAACATTTTACCTTTGCTGAACAGGAGGTATTCCTTCTTTCTCCTCAACTCTTTCCTTGATCCGGTCAATGGTATCAGTGGGTTCAATATCGATTTCAATTTCTTTACCAGTTAGAGTTTTCACTTTAATCATCGTTCCACCTCTAAGTCGCAACACGAGGTGAAGGGTTGATTCTTTCTGGATGTTGTAATCAGCAAGGGTGCGGCCATCCTCCAATTGTTTACCAGCAAATATCAGCCTCTGTTGATCAGGAGGAATACCTTCCTTGTCCTGAAAAATTATGAATACGCATTCAGCCAGACACTACAATAAAAAACTAGAACCAAAAGCCAGGAAATATACAATGGTTGACAAACAATAGGGTGTCGGCATATTATAATGATGGAGCACATAAGAAGGAAGTACTAGATGATGATAGGTGAAGCTTATAATGCAATGAGATCTATATAAGTAATGTTTTATCTCAAATAAGACATTTTGTTATGATTAGGGCAAATTCTCAAAATCCAGCAGAACAAACAGGCATACATAAGTAAGGCAACACATTATAATGGGACCCTCTCCGACCAGGCTAGATCCTAGATCATGTATAATTCGATGTTCTAAAATACGCATGGAACGGCCACCTAGACGGTGTCTAGCTCATTTTTGCCCTAGACGGAGGTTTTTCGACGGGTTAGGGTTTTGGACGGCTCGGGACTGGTTTAGGACAGGATGAATGTTTTAAACATTCAAGTGAAACCCTATAACTTTTATCTCTCTTCGAATTTATCTCTCTCTCGCGGACTACACTAGTCTCACCAAACCCGACTCCCTCTTTCTCCCACTCTCCCCGGCGTTGTCTCACCTCCGGACCTCCGGCGAATCCCTCTCTCCGACTCCCTCAGGTAACTCTCACTCTATTTTCTCTTTGTCTGGTGTTTTACTCCGTTTCTCTGTTCTTCTACTCCCAATCCCAACTCCTTCTACTTTCCTCCTTCTACAGACTGCATCCGACTCCTTCTCACCTTCCGGCCTTCCTCCGATCATCGGTTCTGTTGTTCCCTTCTACAGCCTCCAAATTCAACTTCTCAATTGACATTTCTGATTATTGTCAAGTGAACTTTTTGCACTTCTATTGTGATACTTTCTACACTGAAAAAATGTCATATCCGTCTAGACCCTAGACAGTGCCCCTCCGTTCCATCTCCATTTCGCGTATTTTAGAACAACAGTGTAATTGCACCTTCTCCAATAATCTTTAGTCTTACTCCGTGTTCTAAAAAGGCAAAAGCGGAGCCCTACAAATGGAGTATGAAGTAAATACATTTTCTGAATTCTCCCTATTTAAGAAATGTATCCTTCCTTATACATATGATATTCTGAATTATCTCCGATCTCTCCTATAATGTTTCCTGTTAAAAAGATAGGCAAGGTGGTTCCAAGCTCATGTTTGAGCGTCTTCTGCTTGGTTGGAGTGCAGTCGAATCTTCCTAGGGACGCCTTTCTTTTTTAGAGCACTAGTCTTACTTTGAAAAGTAGACATATTTTACAAGCTTACAAATAGGAAGCTGCTTTGCATGTTAACACTCATTTGAGGCCCAAGATCAACATTGTTCAACTTCCTTCTCATCTCCCTTGCACAGGCATGATTTCACTTTCAAAGATCATTTAATTAATTTTAGGTGAAACCATGGGGCTACTACTAGTAGCCACTTAAGTGAAAATTTCTAACTCAAACAGAAAATGCTTATGATTACCAGTTGAACTTTAGAGAAGCAATTGACATGGCGCTGATATAAATTTCACAAAACCAGCAAGCTATTTTTCCGAGAAACCATCATTCTTTACAGCCCGAAATTGACCTAAAATTTTCGAAAACCGAAACCCTAATGAACCATTAATCCAGAAAATCCAAAATCAGAAACCCTAAATGTTTTTCATTTTCGCATACATTATTTTTACTTATTCCTGACCTAAAATGTTGAAATTGTCTGGAATACGCAGCTCAGTTAGTGAAACCTATCTTTTGCTCATAAAGCAAACATATGATTGATTTCCATGGGGATAATTAAGGTTTTAGAGTACGGAACTTGATGTTTCAACTCCAACAACATAAGGAAGCACCAAAACTTACGAATCGGAAACATCGAAACAGAAAATCAAACAAATAAGGTGCAGGAAAAGTGACCTGAATTTTGGCCTTGACATTGTCGATGGTATCGCTGCTCTCAACTTCCAAGGTAATCGTTTTGCCGGTGAGAGTTTTCACGAAGATTTGCATCTTTCCCTGTTAGCGGCGACGTCGAGCACACAAAATCGAGATGGAGAAAGAAATGGGGATTGGGGAGAAGACGAGTGGGGTAGCGTTAATACTACGAAACTTTCTTCAGTCTCTTCTCTTCTCTCACTTTACGTCCTCATTTATAAAAATAAATAAAATGAAAAAAATTGCATAGCTGACTTTGTTATTTGGGTTGTGGACTTGGGCTTTGATATTTGGGCCGTGGACTTGGGCTTTGATATTTGGGCCGTGGACTTGGGCTTTGATATTTGGGCCGTGGACTTGGGCTTTGATATTTGGGCCATGAGCTTTATTTAAAACAAAAACATGGCTACTACTTATCTCGTCACCCAAAATCCAACTTTTGCATGAGCTTAGCTCGTATAAAACGCATAAACTATTTCATTTTTTTATACAAATAGTAAGCCGATGATGAGTGGTTATTTTCTTTGATATTATTGCGGACAAAATCTTTACATTTTGAGGAATAAGAACTCCCACTTATAACAATCGTGTTGTGGTGGATCTTTGCAAGTTTGTTTGTTATGTCGCTAACTTCTCCTAAATGTAGTTTATCTAAAGTTGTGTGAAATTAGCCAAAGTGAGAATGATGTATGAGATAATAGTGTTGATCTCCTATGAAAATTTTCAAATATTTATATAGAATCGATAATTGTGAGATTATCCTCCTCAATTTCGATATTATTTATTCTTATTTATCGTGCATTCAAAAGTTCTTTTCTAAGGACATATGTTTCTATGTTCATGATGGATGTGAAGCTACATTGTCCATAGTCGACAATTTTTGTTGCAACATAATGGTCCCTCAAAATGTAGGCACTAGCAAATATAGGTACATTGCTAGTGTTGCGTTAGAATCATTTAAATTCAACTTTATATATCCCCTTCCTCGTGGTTTTATCTAGTGCATATTTTTAGGTTTCCTATTTGCTTGTTTGTTTCCTTTTTGCCCGGACTTTAGCATTGAATCCTCTCATTCCTTCCTTTACGTCCTAACCGATTGCCTAATTATAATTTAGGATCTTTATCATTAAATATGCAGTGGTTTCTTGTCAGTTAGATGTTCCACCATGTTACACAAAGTTGTCATATGATCTTGTCACCACACATTCCAAAGATAAGTTGTAGGATCCTTGGAATTCATTTGTGTGATGAGTCTACATTTTTGTAGGTATTATTGGTATTACTAATGTTGTTAATAGTGAAAGGGCATTTAAAGAAAATATGATTTGCATTTCATAAGGATATTGGAAAAGGACACAATTTATTGTCACTATAATTATTTGTTTTTAGGTTTGCTTTTATAGGAAGTTCATCAATAGACATCTTCCATATGAAGTTTTAAATTTTTTACATAATGTTTAGGTTCCCGATCCAAACATTGTCCTCGGCACTATTCCATTTTGTTTATAAATCAATTTCATGGTTGTCGTCGTGGAGAACTAGTATTTGTCACAAGGTGTCTAGTTTGTCCCAGATGTTGTTAATAGGAATTGGGTGGCCATCTATTTCCTTGAAAATGTCATCTGGGAGAAAAAAAAGGCCTAGAAAATTATATATTTTTCCGTGCTTTCATTTGTTTTCTATGATAAGAGAGCTCACAATTTAGTGTTTATTTGTTAGAATATTATTTAACGCATAGTATTTCGGTGGTTGTTCATTTATCCACGTGTCTTCCCACAATTTTACCGCCCTTCCATCCCTAATGTTCCATCTAAATCCTTTTACGAAGGTTTATAAGTTTTATTCCATTGAAAAATGTGTTCTTCCCAAATTTATAGTTTCATATGCCCCTTCATATATTTTTTCACAATAACTTTAGCCTATATGGTATCTAGTTCAACAATGTTTTTTCACAGGATTATAATTTGTAGAATTTTATTCATGTCTTTTGCTAATTTTCGTATTCTTACCCCTCTTGAGCTTTTTTAGTTATGGATTTTGCCTCAACTAGTCAAAGAGTGGAAATAGCTCTTTTGGTTCAAAAGAAAGTGCCTAATAATCTAGTCAAGCTTTTGTAGAATGGTAGGAATAACATGAAACTTTGTGTGATGAAGTTGGGTTTTGCATTAAAATTGATTCTTATTAGTATTGTTCAACCTTCTTGGGACAACAAACATGCTTTTCATTTAGTTAGTTGTTGCCTTGATCTAGTTATGACATCCTCAAAAATTTTTTTTGTTTACATGGCATTAATAATTGGGCAACCTTATTGGGAAATAGCTCTTTTGTCTCAAGGCCATGATGTCGGTCTGTGCTCTTTGTGACACAACTGGTTTTTAAGGGTTGTGAAAATGATTTCAAGACCTTGACTCCAAAAACCTGCAAAACAAAGTTAGTCACACTTAAGCAAGATATAGTGTGGAATTAAAAGATCGACAAGGTGATATGTTTACGAAGTTAAGCTCTAACAGCCTACGTCTCCGTCCTAGGGTTTCTTTACCCGTAGGATCTAAATAGCTATTATCTGCTTCAAAGAGTCCTAGATACAACCTAGAAGAAATCCCCTTCTTCTCTCACTATAGTCAATGCTACGATCTAGTTCCAACTCTCAACCTAGCAATAATAGCCTAGTTACTTCGCAGAGTAACACACACTAGATTATAACACTCTATAGATATTTCAATTGAGCTCTAGTATTTTTCTCTCTCTGAGGATGTAAACTTTTGTAAGCTAAGAGGAAGAAAAACTTTTGGAACGAATGAAGATGCTTTGATCGCTTGAAGACTTAGATGTTTCCGTGTAAGCTTGTTGTTCTTCTCTTCAATTGTCATCTTCATTTATAGTCTTCTATGGAGAACTCTTCTAGCCGTTGTAAGAGAGCCGTTGTGATGTTCTTCTTTCTCCATGGAAAAAGGTGTTTGGTTGAGATGAAGTAGCCATTGTAAGATCTTCTATCTTCTTCATCTACTTCTTTTCCTTGACACATGTTTGAGATCTTCATCTTCGAGATCTTCACCTTGAAAGAGTCGTTGAAGATCTTGTCGGTGAAGCCCTTGGTTCAAGCTCCGAGATCTTCTAAGTTGTTGAAGACTTCTCTCTTGAGGACCGTTGAAGATCTTCCTTGGATCCGAGATTTTTGTGTGAGATCTGTTGGAAAAGATCTTCTAATCTCTTGCGTCGGTTTGTTAAGATCTTTTGTAGGATCTTGTTGTTGGGCCGAGATCTTCTCTTTAAATCCGTTGAAGATCTTCTTTGTTCAGTTGACCGAGATCTTCTCTTGATATCTTGTTTGAAAATCTTCTCTTGATCCTTGGTAGGTTGTTGAGATTTGAATATGGATTATGAAAAGCCTTCATCCGATGCCTCCCTTATAGCGCTTTTCAAGGCTTTGGCGTTTAACCCTTGAACTTCTTTTCAAGACCTATGTCTTTGCCCCTTGTAATAAGTTTCAAGGCTTGCGCTCATCCTTTGAAAAGCATTTCAAGGCCTGCACACATTTAACAAACACAAAACCAAACCATGCAATCTAGAAATACAATCGATATTTGTTCGTTATAAAACCGCTTATAATGCTAAGTCTTCCTTCATCCATATATACAAATTATAATCAAGGTGGAGTTATCAATCTCTCCCTTGATGGAAGACAAAACAAATATCGTACCTACATTCAATGTTAGCGATACATATGCAATAAAATCAAAAAGTGCAGAATGCAGAAATATCACATCACACATATATAATTTCTCCCCCTTTGTCTTTCAACAAGGAAGAAAAATAATTAAAGTACAGGAGTTTAAAATTATTACAAACCCACGAAAAGTATTTCCAAAAGCAAAAACAGTTAAAAACAAAGTCCCACAACAATTTTTAAGGCCTTGAAATCAAAACCAATGAGGCTTTGAAATCCATGTCAAGGCCTTGACATCCATATCAAGGCCTTGAAACTAATTTCAAGACTTTGAAGGGCTACTCCTGGTACAACCTTGGATTTCGATGGCCCTTTCCTTGGATATCATTATAGCACTTTGCCTCCACCGATCAAAGGCTTTGTCTAGGGTGATATTTTCATGCACTCATCCACTCTTCGTTCATCCTTCAGATTCTTGTACTTTTTCACCACGCCAAACTCCTCAATATTCAAAATATCCGGTTCCTCAGCAACAAATTGACGAATTGGGCGACTTTTGACTATTTTGTAACACTGAAGCATCACCTCTTCTGCTTGTTTCCTTGTTGCTGCAACATCTTTCTTTGTTAAGGGCTTGATGCTTCTTATAGATGTATAGGTGAGTGCATTCAAATGGAACATCTGAATTATCTTTTGGTGCATGATCTTCAACAAGTCCTGTAATTCATACATCTTATTTGTAATCTCATACCTAAAATCCAGCATGTTCTTCCTTAGTGTTTCCAGACCAAACTCCACTGCATCAATCCTTTGGGTTGTAGAAGATGAACCAACACTTTGTTTCTTCAAAATCCACTCTCTAGTGAGATTCTTTTCTATCCCCATGCTCTCGAAGCATTCCTCATCAATCTTCTCATAAACTATATGGGTTTCTTCATCAATAGTCTCAATGGAGAAGTATCGAAAGATTTTGGGAAGCAGATTGGCATAAGGGAGAGGGGTATCAATGGGAGCGAATATCATGTGAAACACTTGGTTAAGGATGAGGCTGGGAGGTCGACATCTAATCCGTTTAACACATGATAGAGCAACTCAAAGGCCTGAGTAGTCAACAAATCCCTGCATTTTCTCTGAGGCACAACACATGGTACAAGCACGGCATAGATGATTTTGGCTTCTAAGATAAGGGACGTTTGGGTTGGTTGTAGAAGAGAGTTGGGTAGAACGAACTGTTTCCTTACCAACTTGACAGATTTGGCTCGAGGAGGGTGGTCATAAGAGGTAGAGGTGGGAAGCCCTATTATCTGAGCGATAACCAAAGAAGAGAGGGCAATGGATTTACCTTTACCACCGATTCAATGATTAACTCCCCTCTTTCCCTCCTTGTTGAGAGATTGACAAAGAAAAGTCGAGTCAGTCTTGGGAACCCGATTTCTCTTGGATTGAGGATCTTCCAAATAGAGCATCCTTGAAGCAAGGTAATGCATGGGAGACCAAGGGAGAGGAACCAAGTCAACCGACTCGCACATGTAGAGGGTTCGATCTTTGAACCCATTGGGTCATTTGTCAAGGGCGGTGTGGTTTGTGAACCAGTTGAAGGGCAGTCCCGTTTGAGCGCATATCTCAAAGTCTTCCATTGGAGCAGGTGAGTCCGAATCTGAGGAGATGTGAATAATTTTGTAGCGTTTTGTGACCGAAGATGATACTTCACTAGTTGATTGACGTTTGGATGCCATTGATTTATTTGTGAGAGAAGTTGAGAGGGTTTTGGAAGATGAAAGAGTAAAGTAGGTGGGTATGTAAGAACGTTGAAGAAAAAACGAGATAAAGGAGGAGGGAGGAAGGTATTTAAAGAAGGCAAGTCAGTTCAATTTATGGCTTGTCAAGATTTTGAGAAAATCAAGCCCTTGAAAACCGAAATTGGTTTGTATGCTTTCTTATTAAATCTCAACCACTTTTCAAAAAAAAATTTTGATTTTGAAAACAAAATCTTTATAAATCATTTTTAAAATCCTTTTTTAAAATAATTTAATGATCAAATATCTAAAAAGATATAAACCATTAAATTGATCCGTGAAATTCAATATAACCCTTGAATTCCGTTTCAAGACCCTTGAATTGCATTTCAAGGCCTTGAAATGGAAAAGTGGGATGCATTATAAAGAGAAAATAAAACGATTTACTCCCCCTAAATAAATGCTTCCTTGTTTAACATACCAAGCTCTAATCTTATAAAATCGAATCGATCTTCAGGTAGAGGCTTAGTAAATATATCTACAAGCTACAAGTTAGTCGACATAAAAGATATCGAAACATCACCTTTCACAACATGATCACGTATGAAGTGATGCCTCACATCGATATGCTTTGTTCTTGAATGTTGCACAAGATTTTTAGTAATCGAAATAGCACTAGTATTATCACATTTAATAGGTATACCTATGTGATCAAACCAAGATCACGAAGTTGTTGAGCTATCCATAGAATTTGTGCACAATAGGCTCCCACAACTATATATTCGGCTTCAGCTATGGATAGGGCGACATAATTTTGCTTCTTGGAGTGCCAACTAATTAGGGATGACCCTAAGAATTGGCAACATCCAGAAGTACTCTTTCTATCGACCTTATAGCCTGCAAAGTCAGCATCTGAATAGCCAACGAGGTGAAACGAGCTTTGACGTGGATACCATAACCCTAAATCCTTAGTGTCATTGGCATACCAAAATATCTTTTTCACAGCTATCAAGTGTGACTCTTTAGGATCAACTTGAAATCTTGCACACATGCACACACTAAACATAATGTCAGATTGACTAGCGGTTAGATATAACAAAGAACTGATCATACTCGATACTCCTTTTGAATAATACTTGTACCGTCCTTGTCTTGATCAAGTGAAAGTGTGGAACTCATAGGAGTTTTTTCTACTATGGATTGATCCATTTTATACTTCTTAAGCAAGTCCTTGTTATACTTGCTTTGATTAAAAAAAAATTCATTTCTTTGCTTGTGTGACTTGAAGTCCAAGAAAGAAATTTAACTCTCCCATTAATTTCATCTCGAATTCCCTATACATAATATTTGAGAATTCCTTGCATAGAGAATCGTTAGTAGCACAAAATAATATATCATCAACATAGATTTGCACTACTAAAATATCGTTGCCTCTAGTTTTGATAAATAAAGTTTTGTCAATTAAACCTCTTTTGAAATCATTTTCAAGGAGATACTTGGACAATCTTTCATACCAAGCTCGAGGAGCTTGCTTAGGACCATAAAGAGCTTTGTCCAATTTAAAAGCATGATCCGAAAATTCATCATTTTCAAAACCAGGAGGTTGAACTAGAGCTGTGCAAAATTGGACCGGACCGGAAAACCAGACCGGTCCGGAATTTACGGTCCGGTCTACGGTCCAGGGTTTTTTGAAAATCCGGGTTACGGTCCGGTCCGGTTTTTGGACCGTATAAAACCGTAACCCGGGTTGGACCGTAAACTATGGATTTCCGGTCCGATCCAATTCGGTCTGATCCGGTCCACTCCGGTCCGGTTTTGGACCAGAAAACCTCACCAAAATTGCAACATTTAGGTACAAACCGGTCCGGTCCAGTCCGATCCGGTCCAAAATATTCAAATTTGCACAATTTAGGTACAAATCGGTCCAACCCGGAACCGGACCGTTACGGTCCGGTCCCGGTCCGGTCTACGGTCCAAGGTTTTATCAGTTTACGGTCCACCGGTCCGGACCGTATGCACAACCCTAGGTTTAACAACGTAGACTTCTTCTAAGAAGTCATTTAGGAAAGCACATTTAGCATCCATTTGAAAAGGCTTTATGTTCATAAAGGATGCAAAAACAAGTAGCATACATATGACTTCTAACCTGACAACAGGAGCAAAGGTCTCCTCATAATCAATACCTTCTTGGTTATAGCCTTGAGTTACAAGTCGTGCTTTGTTTCGAATAACTTTCCCATTTTCATCCAACTTGTTTCGAAATACCCATTTTGTGTCAATGACGGATTGTTGCTTAAGTCTAGACGTGAGGGTCCATACTTTGTTTCTCTCAAACTCATTTAGTTTATTTTGCATGGACATGATCCATTCAGGCTCTTGAAGAGCTTGAACATAGTTTTTGGGCTCAATAAGAGACACGAACGCCGAGAAAGCACATAAGTTGTTAACCCTAGATTGGGTTTGAACTCCTGCGTTTGGATCTGAGATCACCTTCTCTGGTGGATGGTATGAAGAATGTTGAAACTTTCTCCTTTTATAAGATGGTACATATCTTGCAGATTGTGGCTCATTAGCTCGACTAGATTCAGGTACCGCTAGAGTATTGCCTTTGGATCCTATATCAAGGCTTTGAAGTTGAGTTTCAAGGCCTTGAAACAGACTTCTGGCATCACAGTTTGCCGTTTCAAGGTCTTGAAGATGCGTTTCAATGTCTTGAGATTGTTCTCTAGTATCTTGAATCTTTTCTTGCATATTCGTTTCTTGAGCTTTAGGATCTTCTTCTCTATCAGGATTACGATCTCCATGTTGATTTAGATTTAGATTTGCAAAACTTTCACTCAAAGTACAATCATTGCTTTCATCAAATATAATATGAATACTTTCCTCAACGATTTTGGTACGTCTATTATAAGCACGATAAGCTTTGCTATTTGAAGCATATCCAATGAAGATAGCTTCGTCATTACGTGCATCAAATTTATCAAGGTTGTCTTTGCCATTATTATGGACAAAACACGTAGATCCAAAGAGTTTAATATAAGGAAATATTAGGTTTTTGACCCTTGAAGAGTTCATAAGGAGCCTTTTTTCAAAATAGGGCAGATTAAGTATTTATTCAAGATGTAATTAGTTGTGTTAACAACTTCAGCCTATAAACTTTTTGGCAAACTATTTTCCAAAAGCATAGTCCTAGACATATACTCTAGGGTGCGGTTCTTGCGTTCCACAACCCCGTTTTGTTGAGGTGTTCTAGGAGCTAAAAAATTGTGTGAAATACCATATTTTGCACGAAACAAATCAAACATAAGCTGGTCAAATTCTCTACTATGATCGCTTCTAATAGAAACGATAGGTAGATTTTTCAAAGTTTGCAACTCCTTACAAAGTTTTGAAAATTCAAACAATGCTTCAGATTTTTCCGTAGAAATGAGATCTATGTAAAACGAGAAAAATCATCCACAATGACAAGAATTAAATGTTTTCCCTTGAGAGATTTGACACGCATAGGACCACATAAATCCATATATAGAAGCTCAATGGGTCGAGAAGAACTTACAACCTTCTTTGGTTTGAATTAACCTCTTGTTAGTTTACCTTGTTTACAAGCCTTACATAGTTCATCTACCTTGAAGTTTAGGTTTGGCAAACCACGTACCAAATCCTTTGAGAGTAGTTTCTTCCTCGTATGCATGCTTACATGACCAAGGCGTTTATGTCAAAGCCTTGGATCGTCAGTTAAGGCCTTGAGACATGTTAGCTTAGTTTTTGAAACTTGGTTAGTGCTCATTGAATAAACATTATTACATCTATGAGCAGTAAGCACGACATCACCCGATATTTTATCTTGAACTTCACATTTATATGAATCAAAAATCACCTTGTTGCCTTTATCATATATTTTAGAGATACGAAGCAAGTTATACTTTAAACCGCCAACAAGATAGACATCATTAATAAAGTTAGATGAATTATAACCAATTTTACCAATATCAATGATGTTACACTTTCCTTTATCACCAAGCTTAATGGTTTCAGATGATTGCTTATATAGATCTGAGAATAGTGAGCTTTTTTCACTCATATGTCTTGAGCAACCACTATCTAATATCCATTTATGCTCCTTGACCTTGGTGATATCCTGCAAAATAAAAAAAATCAACCTTTCCGGGTCAACCGAATGGCATATTTTGGTCCATATTCAGGCTCAATCATGTTTGGTGGTCTAGTACCTTTAGGAACCCATATTTGCTTAACTTATTTTGTTAAACATAGAGGATAAGTGTTTCTAATGATGTAAGGGTCATTTCTTCTATATGGACATGTTGATTTTACGTGACCCTTTTTTACAACAATAGAAACATGTGAGCATATGAATACTTCCTTTAGCTTTAACAAAAGTGGTAGTCGTTTTTCTAGGAAAACTTACGTGATAACTTATACCGTTCTTGTTAAGAGAAGATTGTTGCTCACCCATCATCCTTTCAAGATTGGCTTTTGAACGAGTGAAATGAATAAGTGCAGCCTCCTGGTCTTGACACGTCACAGTTATATCAACTTTTTTTTTTCTCCAAATTGATATATTCTCGATGGAAAGAAGAAAGATTGCCCTTGAGAATCGCATTTTCCAATTCCAAGGCATTGATATTGATATCAAAGTATAACTTTTCAGTGTTAAGATTTTTAATCTCCAAAGACATCTTACTTAGTCATTTCTCTTGTTTGAGAAGCTTTTCTCCTAAGGAACTTATCCTTAACCTATGTTCTTTATCACATATGATTATGTCTTTAAGGAATTGTGTGAGTTCAAGTTCAGATTGCGACATAATCATACTTACCACACCATCAATATAGTGGTTTGGGTAAGCATGTCCACGGGTTGGACCCGCTGGGTTGAGGGTCCGGGAAGGGTGACCCGGACCCGGACCCGTGTAAAAGGCCAACCCGCCGGGTTGACCCGCCGGGTCACAGGTGACCCGTGACCCATGGACATGCTTAGGTTTGGGTCTTCTTCATGATCGGCCATTAGACACAAGTTTGCTTGTTCTTTCTCGTCTTCTGATTTATTTGTAGAATCTGAGTCACTCCATGAAGCTACCATAACTTTCTTATTTCTATCATTCTTTGTAAAGTTGTTCCTCTTCTTTTGTGAACAATACTTTACGAGATGATTTGTTTCACAACATTCAAAACAAGTCCGTACTTTAGTTTTCTTATTAGGGTTAGAAAACTTACCTCGAGGTGTTGATGATCGCGGATAATCCTTGTTTGCGAATTGCTTCTTCATTTGAAGAATTTTAGCAAGACCTCTTGAGATCAAGGGGAATGAATCTTCCTCATCTTCATCATCACTATCTTCCTCCTCTGATGGTATATCATCCTTCTTGGATCTTAAGGCAAGATTCTTTGAGTTTGATTGGAGCTCTCCATCTTCTTCACCAAGAACCATTTCATGAGCGATTAGCTTTTCAAGAAGGTCATCTAGAGGAAGTGTTGTGAGAATTTGAGCTTCTTCAACAGCGGTCACTTTTGGTCCCCACTTAGCTTTAGGTAAACTCCTTAGAACCTTCCTTACTTTTTCTTCATTTGTGAAACCTTTCCAAGTGAATCAAGGTTGTTCATAATCTCAGTGAATCGTGTGAATATCTCTTTGACCGACTCATTTGAGTTCATCTTGAAAAGGTTGTATTGTTTGAGGAAGATGCTTATCTTTGTCTCCTTGAATTGACTTGTTCCTTCGTACGTGACAACTAGTTTGTCCCATATTTCCTTTGCGCTCTTGCATGATGAGACACGGTTGAATTTTCATTTGCATCCAATCCACAATAGAGCAAGTTCATGGCCTTGTAGTTCTTTGAAACACTATCCAATTCGGTTTGAGTGAAGTCGGCTTTCTTTCTTTGCGGCTTGAACTCCCTCAATCATGGTGGTTGGGATCTTAGGGCCAGTTTGAATGATGCTTCATAGTTCCATGTCCTAATCAATAACAAACATATGCATTAGTGTTCTCCAATGGGTAAAGTTGTTTCCGCAGAAGAGTGGTGGCCGAAATGTGGATTTTCCTTGAGCGAATTCTCCATCACCTACAGAGTTCATGATTAGTCTAACTGATGGTTAAATCAATATACGTGAGTCTAGCTCTGATATCAATTGAAGAATCGTAAAGGTGAAATACAATCTAGAAGAAATCCCCTTCTTCTCTCACTGTAGTCAATGCTACGATCTAGATCCAACTCTCAACCTAGCAATAATAGCCTAGTTTCTTCGCAGAGTAATACAAACTCGAGTATAACACTCTCTAGATATTGCAATGGAGCTCTAGTGATTTTCCTCTCTCTGAGGATGTAAACTTTTGTAGGCTTAAGAGAAAGAAAAACTTTTGGAATGAATGAAGATGCTTTGATCGCTTGAAGACTTAGATGTTTCCGTGTAAGCTTGTTGTTCTTCTATTCAATCGTCATATTCATTTATAGTCTTCTATGGAAAACTCTTCTAGCCGTTGTGATGTTCTTCTTTCTCCATGAAAAACAGTGTTTGGTTGAGATGAAGTAGTCATTGTAAGATCTTCTATTTTCTTCATCTACTTCTTTTCCTTGACGCATGTTTGAAAATATTCATCTTCGAGATCTTCTCCTTGAAAGAGCCGTTGAAGATCTTTTCGTTGAAGCCCTTGGTTCAAGCTCCGAGATCTTCTAAGTTGTTGAAGACTTCTCTCTTGAGGACCGTTGAAGATCTTCCTTGGATCCAAGATCTTTGTGTGAGATCCATTGGAAAAGATCTTCTAATCTCTTGCTTCGGTTTGTTAAGATCTTTGTAGGATCTTGTTGTTGGGCCGAGATCTCCTCTTCAAATCCGTTGAATATCTTCTTTGTTGAGCTGACCGAGATCTTCTCTTATTATCTTATTTGAAGATCTTCTCCTGATCCTTGGTAGATTTGATTGTTGAGATTTGAATCTTTTCAAGATCTACGTGCTTGTCCCTTGTAATGAGTTTCAAGGCATTTTTCATCCTTTGAAAAGTCTTTCAAGGCATCCACATATTTAACAAACACAAAACCTAACCATGCAATCTAGAAATACTATCGATATTTGTTAGTTTATAATACCGCTTATAATGTTAAGTCTTCCATCATCCATATATACAAATTATAATCAAGGTGGAGTTATCAATCTCCCCCTTGATGGAAGACAAAACAAATATCGTACATGCATTCATTGTTAGCGATACATATGCAATTATATCAAAAAGTGCAGAATGCAGCAATATCGGATCACGCATATATAACTTCTCCCCCTTTGTCTTTCAACAAGGAAGAAAAATAATTAAAGTACGAGAGTTTAAAATTATTACAAACCCACGGAAAGTATTTCCAAAAGCAAAAATAGTAAAAAAAACAAAGTCCCACAAACAGTTTTTAAGGCCTTGAAATCAAAACCAATGAGGCTTTGAAATCCATGTCAAGGCCTTGACATCCATTTCAAGGCCTTGAAACTAGTTTCAAGACTTTGAAGGGCTAATCCTGGTACCACCTTGGATTTCGATGGCCCTTTCCTCGGATATCATCATAGCACTTTTGCCTCCACCAATAATAGGTTTTGTCTAGGGCGATAGTTTTCATGTACTCATCCACTCTTCGTTCATCCTTCAAATTCTTGTACTTTTTCACCACGCTAAACTCCTCAATGCTCAAAATATCCAATTCCTCAGCAACAGGTTGACGAATCGGGCGACCTTTGACTATTTTGTAACACTGAAGCATCACCTCTTCTGCTTGTTTCCTTGTTGCTGCAACATCTTTCTTTGTTAAGGGCTTGATGTTTCCTATAGATGTATATGTGAGTGCATTCAGATGGAACATCTGATTTATCTTTTGGTGCATGATCGCCAACAAGTCGTTCGATTCATACATCTTATTTATAATCTCAGACCAAAAATCCAACATGTCCTTCCTTAGTGTTTCCAGACCAAACTCCACTGCATCAATCCTTTGGGTTGTAAAAGATGAACCAACACTCTGTTTCTTCAAAATCCACTCTCTAGTGAGTGTCTTTTCTATCCCCATGCTCTCGAAGCATTCCTCATTAATCTTCTCATAAACTATTTGGGTTTCTTCATCAATAGTCTCAATGGAGAAGTATCGAAAGATTTTGGGAAGTAGATTGGCATAAGGGAGAGGGGTATCATTGGGAGCGTTGATCATGTGAAGCACTTGGTTAAGGATGAGGTTGGGAGGTCGACATTTAATCCGTTCAACACATGATAGAGCAGCTCAAAGGCCTGAGTAGTCAGCAAATCCCTACATTTTCCCCGAGGCACAACGCATCGTACAAGCACGACATAGTTGAGTCTGACTTCTAAGATAAGGGACGTTTGGGTTGGCTGCAGAGAAGAGTTGGGTAGAAGGAACTATTCCTTTACCAACTTGACAAATTTGGCTCGAGGAGGGTGGTCATAAGAGGTAGAGGTCGGAAGCCCTATTATCTGAGCGATAACCAAAGAAGAAAGGGCAATGAATTTACCTTTTACCACCGATTCAATGATTAACTCCCCTCTTTCCCTCCTTGTTGAGAGATTGACAAAGAAAAGTCGGGTCAGTCTTAGGAACCCGATTTCTTTTGGATTGAGGATCTTCCAAATAGAGCATCCTCAAAGCAAGGTAATGCATGGGAGACCAAGGGAGAGGAAAATCTCCAAGTCAACCGACTCGCACATGTAGAGGGTTTGATCTTTGAGCCCATTGATCCATTTGCCTACGGCGGTGTGGTTTCTGAACCAGTTGGAGGGTAGTCCCGTTTGACCGCATATCTCAAAGTCTTCCATTGGAGCAGGTGAGTCCGAATCAGAGGATATATGAACAATTTTGGAGCGTTTTGTGACCGAAGATGATACTTCACTAGTTGATTGACGTTTGGATGCCATGGATTTGTTTGAGAGAGAAGTTGAAATAGTTTTGGAAGATGAAAGAGTAAATCAGGTGGGTATGTAAAAACGTTGAAGAATAAAAGAGATAAAGGAGGAGGGAGGAAGGTATTTAAAGGAGGCAAGTCAATTCAATTTATGGCTTGTCAAGATTTTGAGAGAATCAAGGCCTTGAAAACCGAAATTGGTTTGTATGCTTTCCTATTAAATTTCAACAAAAATAGGAAAAAACATGAATTTCATGCTTGGTAGCCCCACCTACACAAAATTAATGTTCAACATATGAAATTGAAAACACCTTTAATCTTCCTCCTATCTTCTCTACGATAAAATGTATTGAAAGAAAGAAAATTTCACCAATCGTGTAGAGAAAGGGTCTTGAGATTGAAAGATCCGACAAAATGTCAATGTAAATCACTGACCATCCATATATGCGGTATTGCAACACAAATTAATTAGACTAAATGAAGTATCATTCATTGATTCAAGATTAAAAGATCAACTGAAGTTAAAAAGTGAGCATATCAAATGAGCAAGCATTTCATCGAACAACTTCATTGCATGAGAAATTTGTTTACATAATTGAGTTGGAAGATTACAAAATAGCCCATAGTTGTGCAGGTTGCGGTTGGTGTAAACACTAACCAACCAAACTGAAGGGGTGAAGTGGATATGATAAAGAATAAAAATAACATGAAGGAAATATAGTATATAGCTAAAAATGACAAGATCATGATACCATTTGAAACATTGAAATTTGTGCTCAAAGGTAATGAGTCAACAGGTAAAAACTAAACAATAATAATTCAAGCACTTAACTAGGCTATTTGTTTATAGGATACTAGGTTGGATGCGCGGGCTACGCCCGCGCACCGTGAATTATCAATGTTGTTTAAATTGGGAGCACATAGCAAAAAATCGTTAACAAATATGAGCGAAAAATACAAGTGACTTTAGAAGGTGAATAAGAGTTTCAAGATCAAGAATTGATAACTACATTTACGAATTTTAATATGCAGGTTACAAATGTGGATGTGTTTTAGGATTGATAAATATATTTTCCTACAAATTACCAAACTACGAAGTCCTTTGTTCATAGGGGAAGAAGAGCATGGAGGGAAGAAAGATTTGAGTTGAATCGAGCATAAGCGGTTCAAACTCGACAAGGTTGATACTCTTGGTTGTTTCTGATTTACAGCCAAACGTTCTTCTTCCCTCGCAACTGATGGTTTAGGAATAGCATATTCGAGTAAGGAGATTAAGAGAAAGATTCCAGTTGAATTGAATCTCACAATTGATGGTTTATCTCGTATTTTGGCTCAATCCCGACAAGGCAAACCGAGCAATATTGTGCTTCAACCTCATCCTCCTCTACTTCTCTATTCGTTTTCGCCTTCTTGCAAACTGAGGTGAGCGTAAGCCGGTTCAAACTCGACTCTTCCTCTCAACTGTCTGGATGTGAAGGTTGATCCTGAATCTAAGAACGACTCAAAATCAAAGGAGCATAAAAAATCATCTCCAGCAACCTTTTTAAGAATCAACTAAGAGTATCAACCTTGTTGGAATTGGAACCACCACCAGACCTTAGATCCATCATTGACTTATCAGTCGACCTCAGAGTGTGGGTGAGAGAAATCTCCGACATTCTGGGAATCCATTGCTTGCTTTTACAACTACCTTCTAATTCAACAACAAATTCTCAATGTTAGAGCCATTAAACTTCTTATGACCCCCAAAGAGACTTAAATCTTGAAAATCACAATCACACTCAAACTCAAAGTATGGAACATGATCCCGAACTTGCAAAGATGAACATAAAAAGGAAATTTAAAAGGATGCAAAAGAAGATAAAATAATCTATCAATTGCTAACTTAATTTTAAAGAGACCTAGAAATTTGAATTTGACTTTTTCTCCAAAAGCTGAGTAGAGATCTTAGCTTCTACGTCTCCCATTTTTCCAGGTTTCCTGTAATTGCAAAATGGTTTTAAATAAATTACAGATAGTTGAAGATAATCATTAGCATTCCATTTATATCCCTCTAGAGTATAAGCACAAGTAAGATACGTTGTGGATGAAGTATTTACATGGTTTAACTATATTACCTTTGCAAGATTTGCAAGTGGTAGGAAATAGGTTGAATATAATTGGGTGGTGAGATCAAATATGCTGCACAATATTTAAAAAAAGGCCTAGAAATTAGAATTCTTACTTGATTTGAACAATATGCTTAAAAAGAAATGATCTGATAGTTACAATTTGGTGAATCAGTAGTAATACAAACTCTGGTGGAAAAAACCAATGAATACAAAGCTGAGATTCTAATTTGTGGCAAGTTGTACACCATGAAAATTGTTAAGGCTTCAAACAACTGCGTTTTTTCATAGACAACATGATACAATTATTCACGGTGAATATCATCCTTTCAAATATTTGATATTCTAATAAACTAACCTTGTTGACCAGCAAAAGCAGTGCCACATAAATCCATTTTACTTGGCTTCAATCACTAATAACAAGGGGAAAATATGTGAAAATATCATGAGATAAGCAAAAAAATTCAAGTTTGAAGCGACATTAACTTAAATACATAAACTAATTTAAGATCAGGATGGCGTATAATGATGCAATCTTACCTAAAATTAGAGCAAAACATCAAGTAGCAGAGCTGAATTAAGACCCAAATCTCCAAAAAAAAAATAGAGCGATCCTAATTTTCTAATCGAGAGGGAGAAAAACGTGTAGTAATTGTTATGACGATGTTGTACTTTAGGCTAAATTAGATCTTTCACTAATCAGTTTGTAAAATGGCATTAATAGATGTTGTGCTTTAAGCTCCAAGTTGCGTTTTAATTCATAGAAGTGTGAATATGCTTACTCTCATGAAATCATGATTTCAGCTACAAAACATAACCATATGATATGGTTATTATCAAGGAGCTACATAACTCCGTCATACTCTAAATAATGTTTAAACTTGCCGGACAATATCCCCAACATAATCCGGATATGCCTCATGCAATAATCTAAATACATGCACCTTAATTAACCGAATAATTACATCTCTTGGAATTGCATTATTATCAAACACAATTGCATTCCGAGCATGCCATATATAATAGATCGAAGTAATCAATGCGAACTTCGTTGCCGCTATTCTCATGTGCTTACTCCTTTGCTTTGACCTTAACCACCTAAGTGTGAGGTCAATCGTTCCTAGTCCAGACGGCATGTGAAATGCGCTGCGCATCTCACGCCATACTCCTCGCGAGAATTGACACCGAAAAAACAGGTGTTCATGTGACTCTTCATGCCGATGACAAAGACGACATACCGGATCAATTTGAAGGAACCCCATACGATCATGAGTCGGCAATCGCCGAAGCACCACCATCCAGGCAATACAGGCATGTCGTGGGGTAAGTCTCGTGTCCCATATAGTGTCATGCCATGTTACATGGCTCTCCCGTCTTCGTATCAAGTTATACGCTTCCGTAACCTTGAATTTTTCACCTGGTGATAATTGCTCCAGTATATGCACCATAGACTCGCCCGTATTGGATGCATGTTTCATGAGATCTCTCCCTCGTATTATTGCCTTAATCAATCCGGAGTCTCTTCGATGAGGCGTCCAATTGTGCTTTAAGCTCAGCATGAAGAAGTGAAGAGTGAGGACCGATCAACTTTGGCATGGCCTTAATATTCGTTTTAAGCTAATACATAAAAAGAGCCATGCCAAATTCAAGAATAGTTTTACCATAATTCGACCAAAAAAATAAAATTTAATTCCATAGAGCAAACACTGATTTGTATTTTTTAGAATCCATGTCAATATGAAAAATTACTATCAGTACTCCAAAAACCTTAACACTTTGCAAATAACTATCAAACTAATCATTCTTGTAATCAATCCACCCCAGATGTGATTATGATTGTTCAATTAAACAAGGAAAACACCATGTATCTCTTTGAAAACTTATCACTTTGAAATTAACTATCAACAAGTAAATGAAATGGTAAGGTTGATAGAATACACAAACCTCACAGGTTTTCTGAGCAAAACTTCTTTGTGGTTGTATATACTGCATGTGAACAATCAAGTCCATAACCTACTAACTTGCATCAAACAATTTCAAAGGTTCAACTCTCGTGTACATAAATCATCAAAAACGCAACTTTCCAATAAGGTGGTTCAAAAAAGATATTTCCAAAATGAGCAACAGACACAAGTTTAAAATTAAAAAGCAGGAAAAACGAACTGAGGAAGATTGGAAGACTTACCTTGGCTTGGTATTCAAATGTCTCACCGTTTGTCTCAGATGCCTCTTTTTCGACCACAACAGCATAAATTACCTAAAATCTGATACAAATTGATAGAAACATTAATGTGAAACATAATTTCACAGTAAAACCTAAGATGACTCAAATCAATATTCAAAATTGTAGAGGAATTTTCTTAGGCATTTAATCAAACACCTAAAGTGCATGAATTGAGAAATCAATTTCTCGAATTTTAGCAAAGAAAAGGGCCAATTCAGGAAAGAAACTGATTCAAACGTACATATAAAGGCATTCAGAGTTCACTTCGGGCAAAAAAACGAAACTGGAGAAGGTTGTCTCCGGCGGAGAAGCGGATGGTGGAATCCGGTCTGACGGCATGGGAAATGAAGAAAACAATAATCAAGCAAGATAAGTAAAAGAGACAATACATTTGTTGATGAGGAAAAAACAAAGAAATCAAAGAATCAATCAGACAACATAAAGGGAAGAATCAATCGAAGAATCAACCAGACAACATCACAGCCACAAAAGATAAGAACGAAGAACAGAGATGATGAAGATTGAGGGCATACCTGAGACCGAAATCAATAAACCCGAGAAAGAAAGAACGAGAGACGATGAAAATTGACGATGGAAGAATCTGAAAGGACCTAGTGCTGGCAGATGGAAGAGCTGATTTGAAGAGCTCCATAGTCGGTTTAGGGTTCATCTCATAGACATTGCAAACGCAAATTGAAAGTGCTTTATGGGAGACCATCGATTGCTTCAAGAGGAAGATGAAAAGGAGAGAGAGAGGAGGGAGGAGAGACTAACACGTATTTGAAGAAACTCAAAGGGAAAGAGGAGAGACTAACACGTGCATCAGTAAGGGCTTGTCCCCAAAAATTAAACACGTAGCCCACATAGTAACTGTAGTCCATAAACTATTTAGATAATCCATGTAATTATTTTAATAAATCAAGGACAAAATAGTCATTAGTTATGCACAAGGGTAAAATAGGAAACTCCCTATTCATTGGGGCATCTCTCTCTTTTACTATAGTAAGGATATAGTATATCATCACCAAGTAGTCAAGTTACATTTTATAAGCATACACATGTATATAAGTCATGAGTAATCTATTGTTTAAAAATCATACATGTCACAAAATTCGGGCCATAATGAGTGCCAGTTAACAATTCATATTGGACATATAAATATCATGATATATCATACGAGTACTCTACACAAAAAATGTCTTGGAATTTTTAGAAGAATATGCACATATACAATAGTATTATTCTACATAACTAGTACAAAAAAATAAGAGGGATTGAGTTCATTAGGCAAGCCATTAGGCATTAGGAATCAAGAAAAAAAAAAGCGTATAATTCTAAATAACAACAAATCCGTAAGGACTATACTTATGACTAATATGAAAAATTCTCTTTATATTGCGTGTAATGACACCATCACAAGTGACCAAAACTTCACATATGTCCGGGAAGCTAATTTAGAAGAAATTAGAAGGATATGTCATGCTCATAAAATTGATGAATAACCATCAAACTTCCATAAGTGATCAAACTTAACTGGTTCGTTCAATAATTGGACTCATGACATGTGTTTTTTTTCTTTATTTTTTCGTTCTCCCACTAAATCCAAGATTAAGACGGGATGATAACTGATTATCTTGTTTTGTACACTTCATCAATATACACGTATAACAACTTATCAACAACTTGAAGGGGTAAGATAATCCAACATTATCGTGATTTATGTGGGGGAATAAAACTTCGATTGTAAGATATCCGGATTTTCAAAATTTTAGACGTAGGAACAACATATCGATCAAAAGGTTTGTTGGTCTAGATCATATAATTTTAGGTACAAAAAAGTAGGTTGATCCCAAAACATCAAACTCAAACAAAAATTCATTGACTCAAATTTCAACCGTCTTTGTCACTAAAACAAGAGCAAAATAATTAATGAATTCAAAGCATACAAACAAATTAGATAAAATTCAACCAAAATCTCAAACTAGAAGAATAAGATTAAGGAACGGACAAAGGTAGAACTTATGTTTTGAACATTTCAACGACTAAACTGTAAGGCAATGTCCACTGCGTAGCAAGAGCGGGAAAGTTGAAACAAAATAGAGGCAAAGAAACCTAAAATCGAAATTAAAATCAGGACAAATCCCATAAATTTGAGATGGAACACATCTAACAACGATTGATTCCGATTTGAATGAAAAGAAATAGTATGGATGCTTTGATTTCCTACTAATGACACCAAATTCAAATGGGTGACCTTATATTATCTAGTGGATCTAATTTGAATGAATCTAAAAAAACTCAAAATTAAACCAACAAAAGAAAACTACAAAAAAAATTGAGAGAACAAACCTGATATTCGAGAAGTCAAAAAGAGAAGGAGAAGGTGGCGAACTACAATGGAGAACACAAGGAGATCACATATCAAATGAGCATGTAGGTGGTAGAAGAAGATAAGAGGCAGAATAAGAAACATATGGCACAATGATAGTAGGACACACATTATAAAAAGAAACACGCATAATGTATTAAGAACTAGTTTATAGCCCGCACCTTGTGCGGGTATTTATACATTTGATAATTTTTATTAAAATGTTATAATCACGGCGAAGTGCGGGTATATTTATATATTTAATATTTTTTAGTAAAATGTCATTATCACGGCTATATATATATGAAACATATTTATAAAACATTAATTATATGATGCTAATTATGGTCGACTTTAATTCAATTATTATACAAGACACAACTTCGTTTTATGTTTATTGATATGAGTATATGACCCTAATTATGCCCAATGCTCACTCACGTATTGATTTATTTGCTCAAAATTTCAAACAAATAAGTTGGGTAAACAAATGAAAATATAACATAAACGAAAAGTAAGTCAAATTTAACCGAAAAGTTTAAAATTGGATAATCTAAAATTTGAAAGATATAGAATTCTAAAACCATAAAATCATATAAAAAACATAACAATATCATAAGCCAAAAAAATAATAAATCGGTATATTCTTTAAAAAACTTTTATAGCAATTTGAAAGATAACATAAACATAAAATTTAAATAGAAATTTTTTATAAAAAAAGAAAAATTATAAAATAGTTAGAAGATGAATATAAAAAAGGTTTTAACAAATTGGAAGATTTATGAGGACAAATATATGAAGAATATCAAATAAAATAGAATTTTAAATATCAAAATATGTTTACAAATTGGAAGATAACAGAAATCAACTATTTAGATTTAACAATTTTTTGTAAAAAATTCGAAGTTTTTAAAAATGGCAATATATTTACTAAAAATCCGATAGTATTTAATATCAAAGATATCCAATATGTTAAAATACTTTTATAAAACAGGAATTTTGAAAATAAAAATATCATTACAAATTGGAAGATAAATTTACGTAAACTTTAAAAAGCATACTATTTTTACAAACCAGAAAAACCTATATCTAAAATTTTTACTTTGTAACACCCCGAATCCGCGGGACTCGGGGCGCTACGGGTTGAGACCTCACAATGGGTCCCGGCCCTTAGCCTGACAACAATTTCACCGGATCTTACAACATGACACAAATAAAGGTAAAACCGAAATACATTTTATGCAAATGATATGATCCCCAGAAACAAAAAAAACAACTTCAGCCGAGTTCTCAACTCCAAAGACTCGAACATCAAAAACATAACGATATACAAGAAACAATACCCAAATACAACTCCAACAAAACCCCTCCCAACATGTACGGGACCCCGGCTGCCCACTCTTCCGGATCTCTCGACCGCATTCCTAACCTGCAGGACAATCTACAACAATCGGTATAAAACCGTTAGCTAATATTCGATGCATTAGAATCAAGGTGAAAGGCACAAACACAAGTCAATCATCATAAACACCCAATACACTCCAAAACACACAAGTTCGGTTTATTATGTTATTATTATTAAGTCATATCCCGTTCTAATTCAACTTAGGTTGTGACATGAGAGTCACCGAAACTCGCCTCGGTCCCTACTTACCGGCATGGAATGGTACTGATGCATCTGACCGTCTACCAGCACGGGATAGTCGCCGAGAACCTCCTAGCTCTCGCGGGAGCCAGGCAAGTTGTCACCGCCCGTTATCATACACTTGGGCCAAAATAATATAAAGGTCGGTAATCCTAATTCCGGTTTAGTTGTTATAAACAATAAACAATAAACACACACCACCAAACACACATCAATGCTAATACAAGGAATACGAGCTAAGTAAGTCCGGAGACTTACCTCGTCACCACACTCAACTCACAACACTCTCGCTTCCTTAGGGGAGGAAGCCCATAACCTGCTCACAAGAAGATAACTATATCAACAACAACCCACTTACAGTAGAAGTCTTAGACTTCTATACAAATGATCTACGCAAGACCATTTGACTCTCAATTCTAGGACCGTATCCTCGAATCCCTCGTGCTCACATCACACTCAACAGAAGCTAGAAGTCCTTAGACTTCTAGACCCTATGATCTCGCAAGATCATAACCCATAACACCTACTAGGATAACATACCTAGTCCAAACAAACTCAACGGTAACAACACCATGCTAGGATAAGTCAATCCTAAGCTCCAAAATCCCACAAGATCATACAATCCCAACCTCAAGCCTCAGAACGCTCACAAGATGAACCATATAACTTAAAGCCATAAACAACCTCACAAGATACATCAACACCTCAAGCCTTAAAATATTTCACAATCCTCAAGCACTCACCTAAGGTCCATAACCACTACTTGGTATTAACTCTAAGTTATGCTAGATCCATTCTATCATGATACTAAATCTTAACATAACTAGATCGAGGGGAAAGAATACTCACACGACGGCAAAAGACGGAAGTCGTTCAACGGATGTCGACTTGGACTCGTTAGGCCTTTATCGGGGCGCTTCCGAACCTAGCACCAAACTAAACAAATTTAGCTTATAAGCTAAATTTGAACGGAATAAAAACATATATAATCTAAGGGAAGCCCCACTTTTAAAACCGTAAAAACATTTTCCGGGAAACTATGAGCAATTTCATAAACTTGGGTCATATTCCATAAATGAAGCCTTGGGCACTTTTTGTAAATATACAAACAGGGGCACTTTTGCAAACTTCACAAAAGCTGGGTTCAATACCGCAAATATAAAATATGGGCTATATTTTGTAATTAATCTGCAAGGGCATATTTGTTTCATTTCAAAAATCTGGGTAGAAACTGCAAATACAAAGCAGTGGGTCACATTCGTAATATACCAGAAGTTGAGGGGCCCGATTTTAATTAGGTTAAAGACATTCTTCAACAATAGATTAGCGCAGTAGGATAGGGGATTTGGGAGGCGGCACAGGACTCCGGCGAGCGCAGCGAGGAGGCTGGACGGCGAGGGGGCTGGGGCTCCGGCCGGGAGGAAGGCGAGGTGGAGCAGGGTCGAGGCAGGCTAGCCGCTCCCATGTCCGGTGGCTGGCTCTACAGGAGAGTTCAAGATCTCATAGTAGAACACCGAGAAGTTCAAAGCCAATTCAAGACGAATAAGATGAGTTGGAGCTAATTCAGCAGTTGCAATATCCTAAGCAGATTTGGAAGCAGTGAGAGTGCTCTCGGCCGCCCCCTTCCTCTCAACGCCGGTCTTGAAATTCAGCCAAACACCGGTGGTAATCGCCCTTCATTTTGAGGTAGAAGACCCTGGAGTCTCCGGAAGCCGCCGAGAGAACAAGGCGGGTGTCAAGGAGCTTGAGGATCCCGTCGCAGATCTCAGACAACTTCTCAATCTTAGATCTGTTTCTGCTTTGAAATGTTTGAATTAGAGCAGCCGAGAGAGAGAGAGAGGGTAAGAGGTGAATTGAGGGATTCATTTGACAGAGAAGAGCTAAGGGAGAGTGTGTGAGGGTGAGTGTGAGAGAGAGTGGCTGGGAGAGTTGGGGTGGGTTTGCTGCCAATCACAGTGGGGTGAAGGGGCTGGAGAGAAGCATGGGAGGGAGGCTAAGAGTTGAAAACAGAGGGTCTCAAGGGTCAACTTCAGGCCTGAGGAGGTGAAGCAGGGGAGGGCTGGGGAGAGCGAGAGGTCGACGAGCCTACAGGCCTAGAGAGGCTAGGCAGGTCTGGCGCAAGGCAGTTCAACTGCTACTGTCACAAAGGAAAGAAAAAGCAAGGGAGGGCTGAAAGGAAAAAAAAGGCCAAAACTCAGCCCCGGTTGGGTTCGAACCCGCGATCTCTGGGTCATAGTAAGGAGGGAAAATAAGAATTAAAATAAATTAAAAAAAATGAACCGGATACAAGTTACTCGAAACGGGGTTATCGGATCGGAGAACTTTTCCGAGCTTTTCTCGCAAAATAAAATATGGAAAAAATATGTGGATCGAATATATATAATTTAACTCGCATAATATACTTTGAAAAACAAAAATCATTCTCTCAATTTATTTTCCGAGATTATATGATAGTTTAAACATGGATAATAAAATATATCGGTGTATGTATACATATATACTCATAGAATTTAATTTACGACGTAAAATACTCATAAAATATATATACGCTATTAAAATATCGATAAAAGCCGGAAGGAATAAAAATCGCAAACGCGCCAAAATTTGGACGTTACATACTTATCGAAATATAGTAGAAAAGAAAAAATAATTTATAATTAAGCGGAACTAAAAAAATTGGATAGTATTTAATATTTAAAGATAGCAATTTTTATAATTCACAATAATGAAAAGCATATATTGGCTATATTTAAAATGGAACATATTAGATAAAAAGAAGGAAAAATTATAAAAACAGGTTGGAAAATTTTATCCATTGAAAACGAAAACAAAAAAAAACTGTTAAATGAGAATAAATTAAATAAATAAAGTTAAAAATTTATTAAAAAATCAAGAGACTTTGGGGTGAACATATCCGAGAGATGATAATACAATACATTAATTTGTTTAAATAAGATGGGAATATGATATAGATATGCTGAACCGTAAAAATTACCTATGTTATTCGACAATCAATTAACATCATCGTAAGCAAAATCAACCCCATTTCAATTCTTGAGACCGACAATTAAGGAAAACGATTCCTTGAGAATAAGAATCTACGTTGTCACCATAACAAAACCCTTGTTTACTTGCTCCAAAGAATCATCAAATGTTTATTACTATGAGTCCAGACTCCAGACGAAGAACAATGTTGTAGTACAACTCTTTCACATTTGCAAATTATTATATACGAATACTAAAAATATAGCTACAAACATACTAATTGTACAATCGCTAGCCAAAAACAATTACAAGCGACCCACATATGTTCGAGAAGACAAATGATCAAGATACTACAAAATATGAATGCTACCTAGTTTGAAGGCCTGCAGTCGGAGCTAAGAGAAGGATGACTATCGAGCAAAGAGATAGAGAAGGGCGGTGCCGGAAGACGGAGGTTGAACATCGCCACCTGCGGAAGAAGAAAAAGAGATTAGTTGAATGTTTTTTGCTGATAAGAATGCAAAATCATTGAAACAAAAAGTGATGCCTACGAATATATATAGTGAATAATGAATGAAGCTTATGAATCTTCTCATGAACGCTTAAAAAATATAATTGGAAAATCTTAAACCAAAACGTCTTAAAAAGCTAAATATCTCCAAATAAAATCTTTAACAAACAAAATATTAATTAAGATAATAATTTTAAATCTTTAACAAACAAATCTTCTCATCAACGCTTAATCCTAACGTTATATACATATAAAACTATTATGTTTGTTAACATTTTCTTAAAAATAAATAAAGATATGTGAAAAATACATAATCTTATTTGTTTAAAAACATAACAATTTAGAAATTATTGGCCGCAAATCAATTAGGTTAATTTTTAATTCAAAATCATTCTGTTAGGTTGATGATAAGATCCGTTTTTAAATATTTATCATTGATAAAGTTTTAGTTAAGAAAATTGTTGCTTAACAAACTCTTTTTTGTTTCAATTGTTGTTATTTGAAAGAGATCGACTTTTATGCAGATTGATAATGAAAATTTTATGGAACAATATGTTGAATGGTGATTCCGAAATGATAGGAGAAACACTTGCATCTATTGAATTTATATAGATTAAAATGGGTTAATTGTGCAATTATTTATCCGATTTATTAGAAATGGCATTTTAGTAAATATTTTAGAAAAAAATCCTATGTGGCATACCTAGTTGATTGACATGTGGACTTAGTGTCCTTTGTTTTAGTAAGTTATCTAGATTAGACTAAATAAATGAATAAATTAGGCCTTAAATATGACCCTAATGTAATAAGAAAGCAACCCATAATTCCTTTGTCAACGGTTCATAATTACGACCCAATTTTAATGGCATTATAGAAAGAGACCTTAAGGTCAAAAGTGAGAAAGACTAACAACCTTTGGATCAAAATAATAAAGGGTTGTGATTTGTCCAAATTAATTAACACTTGTTATATATTTGAACAAAAGTCTAGTTAAACAATTGAGCATATAATTAACATTTGAATAATTAGTTATATAGTTGAACAATTGATCATATAGTTGAACAATTTCAAATATAGTTGAACAATAACAAATATAGTTGAACAATTTTTAATTGAATAAATACATGTTATATTTGAACAATGGTTACTTGATTTAATGGTTGTGGATCTATCATACTTTTGACCCTAATACCCTTTTCCACTTGAACCCAACCTTGTATATATACATAGGGTTAGGATCTAGTGAGACCATTGTTACGGTAAAAAATGAAAACATATATCAGTCATCGGATCATCTAATGGGCGTCTAAAAATTGGACAGATTAATATGATAATCGAGCAGTGTATTGATTATAATATTTATTGAGTATGTAATTGAACAATAAATAATAGTGCTTACATGTACTTATAAGGAAATGAATTATTTTAAAAGTACAAGTAGTAGTGCATGAATTGTAGTTGCACGTGCACTTGCACGACCCTCATGATATGCAGTTGCACAAGATATAAAGTTCAATATTTCTTGTTATGTACCTTGTGCACGACTAAAACATATGTCCATATATGTGCATGTGCACGAGTATATGCATTTAAACATATATGTACAATAACGACCTGAGTTTTGAATAACCCAAGACGTCACTAGGTTAAGGCCCACATAGTGGGTCCCATCAGTTAGCTAGACAACAACTTAACAAATATGATTTATAACAAGAAACACGAGAAATACATAATACATCCAACTTGCTATTTAGAAAACATTACATACAAACAACTATGCATGCATTTAGTACATATCCCAAAATGACACTTCAAAACGCGACATTTGAACAACTATATTGAAACACTACCATGAAAACATCACATTTACACAGTTACACACATGCATATTTTAAAAAAAAACATCACCCTGAAAACATCACATTAAAAGTATGAGATGGTAAACAAAATGGTTTTCAAATGTTTTTAAAATCTTCTCCTCTTTTTTAAAATTTCTATTTCTATTTTCAAAAAAACTATTCCACTTGTATTTTTAAAATTATTCAACATACGCGTTTCGGTTTTTGCATTTCTCTCCTCTTTGTCTAAGGAAGGTCATTCGACCTCTTTGCTCGACTTTGTCCGATCTCGCTCCTATTATGCCAGCATGCATATTTTGTTTTTGTGCTATCTTATTTTCCAAAAATGGGTTTCTCTCTTTTTGATTCTATTTGGATTGCTCGAGATCGATCTCACTCTCCGACCACCTTTTTATGCCACTGAGTATTGATTTTAATGTTAAACAAATTTGTTTAATGGCATTTCTTGTGATGTTTCTTGTAGCCTTATACACATATTGTTTGTGGACTTTTTTTTTATGAGTGTTCTCTTGCATGCTTTGATTATCTAAAATTTATGATTGACTCTCTTTTGAGATTCCATGTTTATTTCTGTATTTACAACTTATGAAGATGATTGAGGCATTTCTTTGTTAAGCCTTTTATTTCTTTTGACTACCATGTGCATAATTTTCCATCTTATTAGCATCTTCTAGCTTGTGTTGGCCTTTCTTTGTATTCCACAAAAATATCCCTACTCATGTTTATCCTTATTTGGCCCATCCGAAAATTAGAAGGTGACACTATGCAATGGAGGAAGAAATAAAAATTGCAGTATGGGGTTGTGGTTCGTAAAGAACATCAACGTATAAAGATTCTAGTGTTGTAAGTGCATAAAATAAAGAAGAACAAAAGTCAAATCAAGAAATACAATTGTTCATCGCTTGAAAGCTAGCTAAAAAAGAGAAGAAACTAAGGAATGAAGATTACAAAGTATGAAGTGATGAAATGAAGAAAAGTAATGTATTGTGATCAAGGGTGAAAATATTCGGCATGCAAGAAGATAATCTATCATGGTCTTCAAGGCGTCTTACTTCCTGGAACATTTTGCACCACATAGCCGAATAAAACTTTATCACCCTTGTTCATTATCTGGCCAAGTTACAACTTATAAAAGCACTCTTGATTCATAATTGTATTTATAGGAATAATTATGTGGTGGAGATTGTGAACGTCTTAGTAAGCTTATGGTTAATGATCATTGTATATTAGTTGAGTTTGAGCATTATCTTCCATACCCCTAAACACATGTGAGAGAGTTGTACACATTCCCTTGAGTGGTCATGAAACTTTTGAGTTTTGTGTTCATCTTATAGAATGATTTTGTGATGCCGATGAGGCTTGGAGTACTTGATTTTGTAACATCTAAGATAGGTATTCGAATTTGAGTGAGAGATGTCAGCGGATCTTACTTGGGCACAAGTAAGGCTCAAATATGAGGTATTTGATAACACTTACATTAATTTCTTTTCCCATCATCATTCTATTTCATTCTCTATCTCTTTGAGCTTAATAAAATATCATTCTAAGCATTTGGAGAGGACAAATGATATACACATTGCAGAATGGCCTTATACACACTAAGGATCTCTCTACAATCAAAGAAGTCAAAACGGATGTAATACCCGGAAATTTATTTCCATTATTCTCCGAATCGATCACTTTACGACCAACTTGATCTATTGAATCATGATTTTTAGTATCATAATTTGATCAAATTTTATCATTTTATGTGAATATTTCAACACATAAAATATAATCATCACCACTTTTCTTACTTTAAAAACCATGAGAATTTAAACCATCTTGACAAAGCCATGACAAGGGCTTGACAAAGCCATGACAAGGGCTTGACAAAACCTTGACTTGTTCAGCCCATCTTCCCTTCAACCCACATAGCACGGGAGGCCCATTCAGCCAATAGGGGAATCATGTGCCAGCTCACACCCAAATATGACGTACAGATCTTCTTACCTTCATTCGCCCGAGATTCACGCAACAACTCTCGCCAAAAGACGTCCAAATTCACTCACGACCTCCTCCTTCTGTGTGCAGTTTTGTAACAGCCGGGACCTTGTTTTTCTTCTCAAGCCTTCACCGTCATGTCCTGCTACAACATGTCGACTCCCTTGATCAATTACTTCAGGCAGCAACAAGCAACCCTAGCCGGCGCCTATACCACCTTCTTGTCCCTCTCTCTTGCTGTGAGAATCAGCATTGTACCCCTCTTCAACTGCACTAGTGGTCACGCCTGCGTCCGGCATCACACACCATAACAGCAAGGAATACTCGTGTCTCCTCCTTCTACGCTCGCTCACCCTTCTGCACATCCAGACCGGCGCCTTCTGCACAGAGATGTAGCACCAGTGGCTCGCCCTCATCTCTATCGACTTCAGCGCGCTACAATCGAGCCATCCTTTTTGCCTTTGGTCGAGTGTGTAACTGAGTAAGGATACTCCTCCTCCTCCTTGTCTTCCTTGGTATATTCTAGGTCTGATGCTTACTTTCAATCCTTGTACAGAATCACAGCAGTAACGAGAATGGTTCTGTAATTTCGAGTTTTTACGAAATGTCAAGCAGTGATTTTCGAGTCCAAGTTTGGGTAAGTTAGACTTCTTCTTTGTTGCTGAATTTCGGATATGTTACAATTGGTATTATATAGTATAACATACTGAAATTTTAGAGTATTCCAAATTATAGTTTAAGAGTTATGGTGTCCCAAAGTAGAGACCTTGACCAGTTTCTAGGTAGTGCTGAATTGTTGAGAAAACTACTTGTGATGCAGTATTGTGGTGCCGATTTGATTTGGTTATATTCCTTGGATAGACTTGAATTTTGGATATGTCTTATTTGGGATTGCATAGTATAACATATCAAAAATTTAGAGGATTTTATCAAGAGGTTTAGGAGTTATGAATTTTCAAAGTCGAGGATGTATGCAGTTTTCTAGATGTTGCTGAAATTTTTTAAGTGCTGGAATTATTAAGTGTTGTGCAGTCATGTTTGAACTTAAGTTTAGAGACCTTAAAAGCATCATCCACCGTTCAATTTTTAATATAACACAGATGAATATGTTATTATGATGTATCAGAAGTGGAGACCAATCTAACGGTCGGATTTGGATCTATAGGAGCTCAAAGTCGACTGTTTGTGCAGTTTGGGAAATGACTCAGTTTTGGCTAAGTATAGAAATCCTGGATTTTGTATCCAACTTTGGAGAATTGTGTAGAAGTTGTTGTTGGGTATTTTTGAGATTTTCTTGCTTCTAGGAGCAGAGTGCATCATGTAGAAGACCTTGGTAATTTTATTTGGATTTCTATATTTTTATTCGGTTCTTATTTCTTAAGCCAAAGTCGGACCTTAGCGACTTTTTATGAAAGTCAAGAATGTAGTTAACTCTTCTAAATCTTGAGTAAACTTTCCTTGAAGAGTTTTGAGTGTGGTTTTGGGTTCCAAAGAATAGCTTGGAACTTTGTTATAGGATTTTATAAAGTTTTGGGACCAGGGGTAAAATGGTCATTTACCCGTATAAGGGTATTTTGGTAATTCTTTATGAACGATTATATATCTTAGAAGTGGAGACTTCTAAGAAAGTGAGATATATTATTGATCCACTTGCCTTGTGTAACAGGCGATGGGGTATTCTACGGTTGCTGACCGAATTGAGATTTAGACAGTCGAGATGGATTCAGGTAAGTCCTTTGGGCTTACTTAGCTGACTTCTAGATATGAGTATGAATAATGGTAGTGGTGTGTGAATGAGATGTTTATAGTTATATTTAGTAATAATTATATACCGACCTATACCTTGGCCTAAGAGTAAACGGGCGGTGACATTCTGCTCAGTAGCCTAAGGGCGCTGGGGGTTTCTTTAGGGACTAGTCCACACTCGGTTTGTAGTGATGCTACCGGCGGAGGTAAGCTAGACCTACACCGGTTGGATAAGGAACGGAGGCGAGAACTCTTAAGATTCTCGTGCCACAACTTTAAAACGGATTAAAGTGAATCACCTAACCTATCAGATAATAACCAAATTGTGTGCCAGCATGATGGGTGTTTATGTTATCTTGTTTGTGTTTGTGTTATCCTTATTCTGCTTATATTTGGATTGTTAGCTAACGGTTTATCCGTGTTGTAGATTTGTAGAGATAGACAGTTGCAGAGAGATCCGGAACGGATGGTCAGCCGGGTCCACGTATTCATTAGATGGGGACGGGGGAGTCTTCCATACGACATGCATGTTACGTATATATATGTTTTGTAAGGCTGTAACATGTGCACATTCATAAAATATAATTTTATGTTTTGAAGTTGTTTTAATTGCATTTGTGCCTTGTTGTAAGATCCTAGTAAATTTGAAGTTAAACCAAGGTCGGGACCCATTGTGAGGTCCTAACCAGTAGCTCCCCGAGTTCCAAGAACTTGGGGTGTTACAATGAAAATGTTTGAGATCCAAGAGTTAAGATGAAGAACACCTCAAGAATGTGGAGGCCCCGATCGACGAGCATCACCTTGGCTACCTCACGTTCATCTCACGTTCATCTTGCACATGAACACTTGTAAAGAGCAAAATAAATGAAGACATTTCGAGTATTATGTACAAGTACTGTCAAACTACTTCATGGTGCTAACCGATCTATGTCATATACAAAGTTGTAAAACTTCGAATTACCTTTGAAGGTAGTACTCGTGGGTTTTCTAGTTCCAACCACCAAAACGGGATATTCAATTAATTGAAGTGTTGCAATGTTGACAAGATGTTAATTTATTAGCCATTGAGCCATGTACATAAGGAAATTCGGCCTTGGCCGACTTTGATGCTCTCGGACATCTATTCCTCTCCTTTATTCTTTTTTGATTGGGCTGAATTTACATCCCGTCCACTTGGACATTTTGATCTTTTAGTTTGATTTTATATTATTTGCGAAAATATGAATTAGATAAGATCTTTGATATAAAAGGTTGCAAGGTTATCCCCTTACCCTATAAATAAGGCTTTTCAACTCTCCTTTTCTATATTTTCCATCGTTTATGCAGTTTCTTTATTGTTGAGGTCGGATGACGGGCCCCAGGTCATACGACGACCTCCTTCTTCGATCAGTAAAATACTTTGTTCTCTTACTATGAGGTATGTGTAAGTAATCTCTATTTGTTTGAAAGCCGAGCGAAGTTAGATCTTTTACAAGGAAACGTGAAAATAAATGAATTGATAAATGAATTTTCGCTATTTATAACGAAAACGATAAATATCATTTAACGAAGTCGACTAATTATCCTTTCACTGGTCCGAATGCGGTTTAAGTTTCTTCTTCAAACTTCTCGAAATTGGAATAATAAATCTGGAGTATTGTTTGGATATTTATTCTGCAACTTCCTTGAAAAGACGTATTCCTAAGTCATATTAAGAAACGACATATCGAATATTTTGGCCATTTTACCTTCTATGTTATTTCACATCTGAAAGATATTTGAAGTCCTAATCATTTCTCTCAATTACAACTTTATTAATTGAAGTTCCCAAATGATCCAAATAATACCGGAGGGTAAAAAAATATTCTCTAGAAGAAAAAATGAAAATTTTCTCATAAGTCCAAAATTACGTCAGGAACATAACGATGAAATTCATACTCGATCGTCATTTACGCACTATTCGCAAGTTATGAGTCAATTACTATTGATGATTAAGTTAATCACTCTTAATTAGCATTAGTTAAGATTAAAATGATCATAGCTTACATGTGCAATTTTATCTTGGCAATTTCAATTAATATTTAAACAATCTGGTCAATCAAGCAACTACAAATATTTATACATAGGAGTGCATTTGAACGCGATTATTTAACCCTAGATGTGCATGTTTCGTAAGCATTCGATCGACAATCAAATGAACACAAGACCTTGACAAATAATAAACAAAAATACGCACTGGTATAAAAAAACTAGATGTGCACAAAATCGTCAATCATGCTAAGTGGGTAATAATGTGTATATTATTAATTACGGAAGTTACGATATTTCTAATCCTATAAGGAAACAACAACATTAGGTAATTCATTAGGTGAATTAATTATCTTATACAACCATAGAAAGAATTAATCTTATTACTTATACATGTTCTAATTTCTTATCGTAACAATGAATCTCGCCAAATCCTAATCATATATGTATAATGCGTGTGTGGGTTAGTACAAAGTGACAACCATTGTTATATCACACATAGGATCGTATTTGGGTATATCTTGTTCATAGACATAAGCACGATTGTGCTACTATAGATATGATATACACGATCGTGCTTTTGTACATACATGTAGAGATGATGCATGTCCTATTTTCGGGCCTAGAAAAATGATCCCGATACACAATTTCCCTAGATACTACCACCTAAAATGCTAATTGTGTGAATATATATATAGGCTTAGGTTCCGGAGAGAACCATTCTTATTGAGATGAATGCGAACATCTAAGAGGCATTAAATTTTTTGATGAATGACCCATGATCAATCCCTTATTACGGTAAGTATTTTTTTAGTTACATGTGTGAAATATTCATAGATTGCATATTAGACAATGAGCGTATTTTTAGGCATTCCAGATATGTTTCTATGCGCGTGTTATTCATGACCCAATGTTGTATTCCTGTCTTATATAATTTTATACCAATGTCCCATGCACGTATTGTTCATGCACGTATTGATCAAATAAGTACTTCTTTGGCACATGTTGTTCATGCGCGTGTTGTTCATGACCCGTATTCGTGTCTTATATAATTTTATATTGGTTTCCCGTGCACATTTTGTTCTTTGTTCATGCACGTGTTGTTCAAATAGGTAATTCTTTGGCACGATTCATGACCACATCTATTGCCTGAACCTATTACACGATTCAAACAAATGACACGACAAACCAATGCTAGGTTAAAGGTAATTCTTTGGCACGACAAGTCAATTATTTGGCACTATAAATATTGCAGCATATCAAATAGGTTACAAGTAGTTCTTTGACACGACAAACACACCACCTAATACAAAGACACGGCAAACAAATGATAAGTATATTATAGAACTAATCCACTAACACGAGAAACAGACGACCAAAATCAAAGACACGATGATAGCATTTAGTAACGACATGTAGGTTTTTGTGTCTTTGAAATTAATGATGAAATATATTTGGTTATTGAACGTAAAATTATAGTCACACGTACAAGGTATGTTATATTTCGAGAAAAGAAAGCAATTTGACCGATTAATTCAAACACACACATTCAATCTTAACCGTTGATATATTATAATACAACGAATCTTAGAGGTACTCATTACTCTTTGTAAAATTGGTTCTCACCCAAACCAATTCATATATGTATACTACACACTAACCTTTCGTAGGAGAGTTGCTTATGAATAGATAATCTTTTGGTAATTTGAATAGATTATAAATCAAAGTCATCAAAAGAGTACCAAGGTGTAATCTTTTTGTGACTTATTGATGCTCCATATGTATCAATATGTATTTTAGGTTTTTCGTCCAGTTCGATCAATTTTTCCATACATGTCGCTGAAGGAAACAAACTTGAATCTTCAAGCAAACACTTAAAGAGTTTAATGTTACTTTACCACTAGTCGACTGAGTATTGGTTGATGCTTCATATGTTTATTCTTGCGGGTTTCATGTCAAATTTGATATTACCTAGTATAAGATAGAGATTGTGTTGCTAACGACCGTGTTAAAAATGATGAACGAGTCTATTACTAATAAACAATTGAATAATCGCTCACTTTGCGGGTAAAGATTAATACACTCATTTTAACTAGATGCAATATGAAATTTGCTTATTGGATTAAAAAAAAATATGATTAATTATTGAGATTGAAAGAATTAGGTGTAGTAGGCTCTTTGTTATGAACTCTTGTTTTGTAGATCCCTCTAATTTGCTAATTGTGTTTATGATATAAGCCTACTTAATAAATCAATATTGTAAAAGGCCTAGTTAGTGAATTTGGCCGATTAATTTTGTTCATCTATACATGAATAACGTATATATTAATCCTATAATTATTAACGTGGCCCCAAATTTGCCCTTTATCATAACCGTTGGTTAAATTAAATCATTGGGTTATTATGAGTTTTCACTTCTTACCGTCAGATATATTTTCACACGATATTATTTCTATACATATACATACAATTAATTAATTTAATGAGAAAAAGATATACATTCTCTATTAGACATTTGGCAAGGAAGAAGGGATCATAAGTATGTCAACAGTTTTAACGTCTTTGACCGATATCGATCAATCATAGTGTCAACTTTATATTAAAATTACAAACTATAAACTAGACTCCACCTTATAAATAAACCTAGACTTATTTGCCAATATATATATATATATATATATATATATATATATATATATATATATATATCTTTTATATATATATATATATATATATAAAAGATATGAATTATGTGAAGATGATACATGACATTTGATAGGTTAAAAGGTGACACTTGAGAAGGACTTTAACTTAATTTTATTATATTGATATATCAGAAACAAGTTTCTATATTCAACAGATATTATATTATATTATTTCCATGTTAGAGGATTGAATTATATAGATTTTTGTGCATCAAGTTATATTAAACCAAAAATGCATGTGGACATTAACTTTTTACATTCAAGGAACATTAGAATGCATTAATTATAATTATAATATAACAAAATTCATAGTCTTTAAGGATCATCTTTATCTTTATACTTTGTCTATTTTAATGATGATTTTTTATAGAATGAGAATTGCACTTTACACAATCAATTATTATATTAAATGAAATATATTGAACGTATCCATTTATGAATGATATTAAATTATGATTTCTTTATCTTATTTCGGATATTTTCATAATGGACTAATCCTATTAAGAGATTATATAAATTTTTTTTTACAGAAAAGTTTAAATTTCAGTCTTTATTCATAAATAGTATAATATCAAAAATTTTATTATATTATATGGTTGTCAACTTATAGAAAGTTATTATACTAATTTATTAATAACTCATATAATATATAATATACATTTCATGTCATCCCTTAATGAGCCCATTGGACTCGGAAATGAAAGGCCCAATTCTGCACCTTTTTACTAATAGCGTTCAGACAACGTCTTCCTCATTCCGCTCTCTCCCAATCTTAAAACCCTCATCGGCGAATTCGAGCTCGATTCACTTTTTACCCGATCTCCGTTTTGGACTTCAATTCAACGTGACCTAGGTCGTAGAGGCTTACTCCTTTCTCTCTCACACACGCAGACAGACGATTGTCTAGGTCAGAGTTGGAGAAAAGGAACAATGGAGAAGAGTCCATCGGAGTTCGTGCTATACAGCACCATGTCGAAGCAGAAGGAGGTCTTCAAACCGTTGGAGCCTGGAAAAGTTGGCATGTATATCTGTGGCGTTACCACCTACGACCTTAGCCATATTGGTCACGCCCGTGCTTACGTTGCATTTGATGTCCTCTACAGGTTTATTGAGTTCTCTTTTATTCATATTTGTCTGATTTCCCGAAAATTTGCTACTTACGGTGCTAAAAGGGTGGATATTTCCTAGGTATCTATCCCAATTCCGATTCATTTGACTGTTTGGATTGGGTCGGTGGTGATCGTGAAATTTGATTTTTTTTCTCTTTTTGGTTATCTTTGTGATCCTCGAGATAATTTTCTGCTTCTTAATTGTATTGATTTTGCATCCAGATCTTTTAAGTGCTCATGCTAGCTAATAGCAATGAACCATAAAATTTTGCAGGTACCTGAGATACTTGGGTTATGAAGTTAATTATGTCCGGAACTTCACTGACATTGATGACAAGGTTAGATATTTCAACGTTGTAATTGTAATGCGTGTTGTTTTGTATTTTGGCTGTGGTTGAAAGTCTTGTGGAAGTTAACTTCTCTTTCCTTTGACGAGGACTGCAATAGTTTCGCTTGATTAATAATCAATCCATTATCAACACAAATGTGCATGCACAATTGTGACAGGAAGATTGATTTTGCTCACAGACTATAAATCCTTATAAACAAGTATTTAGGAAAATCAAGTGCATCTTTATAACCAAGTATGTAGGAAAATGAACTTCAATAAGATCCAAGTGTCAATGGTTGTCCGAAAATGTCACCTGACATGCCTTGAGTGTCATCGTGCCTCTTGGTAAAAAATGTTATGAAATTTCTTTGATGTACTTTTTGTAAAATGCTGATATGAAATTGTGTACTTTCTGATCTCAGATCATCAAAAGAGCAAACGAGTTGGATGAGGACCCACTGAATTTGAGTAGAAGATTTTGTGATGAGTTTCTTGTTGACATGGAGGCTTTGCAGTGCTTGAGCCCTACCAAGCAACCACGTGTTACTGAACACATTGAAGATATTATAGAAATGATAGCAAAGGTGAGTATCTTGTTTTCGATGATTGATAGATCATTAACTTCCAAAACCTTTTGGTGCCCACCCTTCAGCTATTGATATTTTAGAAAATGGACTATTTGTTAAGGAACTAATATGTCCAGAGTTGCAATAAAATATATTTACTTGAACCTATATGTAGAAACAAACTGTGATTGCTCCTTTTTAGTGATTGTAATCATTTTGGGACTAGGCATAATTATGGATATGCATATATATTATGTGGTCTTTTCAATAACTCAGCACTTCCCATTGCTTCAGTTGAAGGGCTTGCAGTAGTTAAATTCTGTCCACTTTTAGAATTTGTTGTTCAGAAGAAACATAATGCCTAATATAGTAATATTAAGGATTTTGACCACTAGCTGCACAAATGATTGAATGTGGATTGTCGAGACAGCCATCAGAAAACTTTCTGATGTCCTACTAGATTGTAAAATTCATCTGCTGTTTCTTAGGAGTTCTTGTGCATCTATGACATGTACAGATGGACTCCTTTTTGGAGCTCATGCCAACTGGTGTAGAAAGTTAAGTATCTTTATTGATTTCTTATTCTGCAGATCATAGAAAATGATTGTGCATACCCAGTTGATGGAGATGTGTACTTTTCAGTTGATAACTTCCCAAGTTATGGGCGGTTATCTGGCAGGAAGATCGAAGATAACCGAGCTGGTGAACGTGTTGCTGTTGATTCTAGAAAGCGCAATCCAGCTGATTTTGCTTTGTGGAAGGTATAATTGGTATTATATATGTTCATTCTTAAATCCTTGTTATTTATACCTGGTGTTGATAGGATATTTTTCTTGTAGGCTGCTAAACCTGGTGAGCCAAGTTGGGACAGCCCATGGGGACCTGGAAGGCCTGGGTGGCATATTGAATGCAGTGCTATGAGTGCTCGTTATCTAGGTCACTCATTTGACATTCATGGTGGTGGAATGGATTTAACTTTTCCTCATCATGAAAATGAGCTGGCACAAAGCTGTGCTGCTTGCTCAGAGACGCACATAGGTTACTGGGTACATAATGGATTTGTAACTGTAGATGATGAGAAAATGTCAAAATCTCTAGGAAACTTCTTCACAATCCGTACGGTAAAATCCGTTACATTTTTTTGATTCATCGCTGTTTCTTTTTAGTTCCTCTACATGTTGTTTATATGCCTCCTATCTCTAGCATGTTGCTTTCAGAAATTCATTTCCTAACACTCCCTATCTATTGCTCTAGGTCTTTGAATCATATCATCCTTTGGCTTTGAGGTACTTTTTGATGAGCATGCACTACCGATCTCAAGTCAACTACTCACTTGCTCAACTAGAAATTGCATCTGATGCAGTCTTCTACTTATATCAGGTAGGCACGTGAGTGTAGATTGTTTACTGTAGTAGAATTTCAAATAAACCAGAAGTGAAATTACAATTTTAACCAGCTGGAGTTTGGATTTGGGAAGTGCTATGCTTTTGTTTGTTGAGAGATTGCAGAACAGATGGGATTTTTCAAAGTGTGTGATTGAACCTGTTGGTGAATGTCCTTGCATTTACGTGGCTGGGTTTACAATTTAAACAAATAAAATTGATGTTGGTCGAGGAGCTTGGCTTTTTTCATTTTTGATGACTAATTCAATTTCTATGTTTTACATGGGGATTTCATGAGCACGGAGACTTGGTCTTTGTTTATTGGTTTATAATTTGTTTTCTATTGATAAACAGTTTATAAATTGATATCCGGACAAAGCCTTACTATAACAGCAGAAATTATGATGTTTAAAGTTTTTAATTGATCTAGTAAATATCGTATAAAACACTCATTTAAATAAAGGAAACAAGTGAAGAACGTGAAAATACATTTTGGAGGTTAAGTGTGAATCAATTGCTAGTTTTCCTTTAGTAGAGAAGATAACATTTCAGAAGAGTGTGGAAAATCACTTCCTTTGATAGTGTCATATAGACTTGTTTGGTGTGACAAGCAGTAGAGGCAGCATTCTTCACCATTTCCTTTGATAGCGGTGGCAAATTGCTTCTTCATTCGCTAGTTGAAATGCCTAACCCTAAGCACCGCAGCTAAAATGCATGTCAAACAGTCATATTTGACATAGTTTCAGATCTTACTATTTTGAATTTGCTGCTGAATCTGCTGAATAGCTTTTTTTGTCTACCAGTTCATTGTAACATTGCTTTCTTGTGGCTGATTGATCTGTATGTGCAACAATTTTGAATATTTCTGCAGAAGAATACAAATTTTCTAAGAGAAAATCCTTCATGTCCAAAGACGTTGCTCCACATATTCAGACAAATTTGCTGATTTTATTTCAAATAGCTTTTCTTGTCTACCAGTTGGTTGTAACCTTGACTGCAGAAGAAATGCCATATTTCTGATCATATTCAAAGATAGTATATGGTCTATGCTGATGATATATCTCATGATCCTGTTTTGCATTCTGCCTTCTTCAACTTATAACATTGATCTGTTCATTTTCAGACATTGCAAGACTGTGAGGAAGCTCTGTTGCCACTTCGAGAAGGAATTTCCGATGATAAGGCTAAAAAACCAGTCCGAACCCCTCCTGATGCTCAGGAATGCATCAATAAGTTAAAGAATGATTTCCAGAGTAGAATGTCTGATGATCTGCATACTCCTTACTTACTAAATGCTTCTCTTCAAGAAACACTTCGGTTCATGAATGGATCTGTCACCAAGCTTAAGGTAAATTATGAACCTTACATTACTCTTCTACCACTGGTGGGGAAAGTGGGATTGAAGGTTGTTTAAGAAGTCTTTTACTTGCTTACTCATTCACTAATGGCTAAACTGTTTTTGAGGATTTCAGAAAAAAATGCAGAAGCCACAGCAACTGGCCATTGTTCAGGGCCTCACTGAATTAGAGAAACAGGTCAAAGAAGTGTTGGATGTCTTAGGCTTACTATCTGCCTTACCTTATTTGGGGGTATGATTTTACCTACTATTTGCCCTATTCTGTGGGATGGGAGTTGGTTTTTCCCTTTCCTTTTTTCATTTGTATTTTTTCTGTGTTTAACATGTGAGAGTTGCAGGTTTTGCAGCAGTTGAAAGAAAAGGCATTGATTAGGGCAAAGGTCACAGAGGATTATGTGTTGGAACAGATAAACGAGAGAGCAGCGGCACGGGAAAGAAAGGAGTTTAAAAAGAGTGATCAAATCCGGAGCGAATTGGGTTTTTTGGGCATTGCATTGATGGATGTGGGCAAGGATACCACCATTTGGAGGCCCTGTGTACCAACTGAAAAAGAAGACTCACCTATTTCTTCAACATAGTGAGATATGATAATTGGTTCATTTGACATCACTTCTGTCTGCCAAGACAAATACAAATATCCATGTAAAAGCATTGCAAAGATTTGGTGCTATTTATTTTGGTATCGCATGAAACTCAGTCATTCACCACAAACCCAAGAAAAATGAACGGGACCCGTCTTTAATGTGTCATTTGTGAAAGGGTCCCGTTCAGTTTGGTTCCATGGGAAGTGAAATGGGTGAATGCCGTCATCTTGTTTGGAGCAAGAAACCTCACAGTTCTCTTATATGCATATCGTAACAGTGTAACAGTGTCTTAGTTGATACAGTTAAAGCTTGGATGCTCATTTTCTGATCTTGATTGCTCATTGTCACACTATCATATGTTTTGCAGAACATGAGCCTGATTTAGATTGATCATCTTTATCTTGGGCCAGCACCATAATGCAAGGTACGCATCCTCTAACGTAAAGTCACTTCAATTTTCACTAGTTCATGATAATGGTTAAGGCATGCAGCAGCTCTATCATTGGTAAACCATCATGAACATTCAATCATTCATGTGAAATATCATTCCGTACAACCCCCACCTATACCCGATTCCTTGTATTGGTGAATAGCTCCATCGTAACTCTAGCACTATACCTCAGAAGAACCATTGTCCCTCTCAGAGGGCACTACTATCCAACCTACAAAGAAGGTCATCGTAGGGACAATGAACCAACAAGAATATGTAAACTCGGGATTCCATTGATGAACTTTTCATCTTTTCTAGGGTTTATCCTTCTTCTTTGTACCATCACTATCAATCTGGTGCAATCAATATGTAGGCATTCAACTGTACAAGGCACATGGCTTATAATGCTGAGAATGATAAAGGTCAGATAGGTTTATACTGGTAGGGAAGGCACCCGCGTGTGTTGTGGAGCATACATACCCTTGAATGGCGCTTTAGGTTGAGAATTGCTTAGGATTCAGAGGCAAAAGCTGATTGGCAGTTCTATGTAGGTGTTGGGCCCTAGCTTGTACTAAATCTTGATCCTTATCGTTGCTAGTTCTTTAATGGGTTACAACTTACAAGAGAAGTCCCCACAAACTTACACATAACCAATAATGCCAAACTCCAATTAGTTCCCCGCCTTGGTACTATAAAAAGGATTTGGTGACATGTGATATGTCATAAATGTATATGCAGAGTGGTGTTGTGGGTCGTATATCTTTCATAATGCTCCATGTTGGTTTCCACATAGCGTAATCGGGAAACGAAAACGATAAGGATGCGGAAATTATACGAAAACGATAAGGATGCGGAAATTATTGCACAGTTTTAACCTTGTTTTCGTTGTTCATACTTCAGTTTAGTAGACTTAAAAGGGTTGCAATTGCAGGTGTGAAAACTCGTGTTTTAAGCGTGCAGGTACGAGATCCGATGATGTATCGGCCGTGAGAATCATTGAAGTCAGTTTAAAGAGCACTCATGAAGCAAGCAAATGGGGACCCAAGGCTGAATATGTATGTCTATTCTTGCTTTTGGAAGGCAAAGTTGTGGGAATGAGAAATGCTAAATTTCTAATGTTGTTAGCTCATCGACCCACCAAAAAGGCATTTAAACCCAAAATGTCAAAAAACAATAAGTTCAAAAGAACAAACCCCAACAAGTTCTGAATAATACACAATCAACTCCATGATTACCCAAATCTAATCCAACAATCTTCTGTTCTTCTTTTGCTTTCTTTCTTGTTCATATCACCATCAATGTCTCCCCCTTAGATCCAAAGTACTATAATGGTGGCAAGTTTTTCAAAAGTGAACAACTCAAAAAGACCTTTTTTTTATGTGATCTAATCCAATCAACATACTCATGTTGCATGTGTGTGCTCCCTTCTTCAAATCTCCTTTTTTAACTACAAAATCCCTTATTAGCTTCTTTTGCTAGATCCATTCATTATAGAAAATCTTTTCTTTTCAAATAAAAAACCCAAAATGAAAGTTTTGCATTTAGTCAAAGTATGCTAATGCTAATGCTAACCAATGGCTTGCTAGCTTAATGACAATATAATTTATTCCCAAATATATGGTAGTTTTTGGGGCTCTACGAAAGAGATTATGTGTGGCATAGGATCCCACCCACCAAATAGAGATGCATTCAAGTGATTTGTACATGAGGCAAGCATCTTCTTTTGCAGTCAATATGTCTATTAAATTCTACTTCCTAAAGGTTACCTATTAGTGTATCACATTTTTATGTATATCTTGCTTTGGATGCTACGGAAGAACCATAATAATGGAGTAAAAAAGCTTTATTTTGCTAATTATGGATGAGACAACTATAAGATTCAACTTGCCCGATTATCAAAGATTATTGATAGATATAGCTTTAAAGAAACCCTAAATTAATCATAAAGCTTTGGCTTATTAACCTAACGTCTATTAACATGTATACATGTATTGCCGTTTATCAGTTTGGTAATTATCAATTGGTTATACGATGAAACTCATTGAACTGTTGAGGGCCGATGTATAAAATATTTAATTATTAAAAGTGAAGGGAAAATCATGATCAAGATTAATTTGTAATTTAAATATTTAATTATGAAATGGTAAGAGAAAAAAAACACTTGTAGGTAGTTGAAGAATCATAGAAGTAAACTTCACCGGATGAATTCCTACCCTCCCCTTTGATTCTTGTACTTGCTTTTGTTGTTCCATTTAAGAAACATGGTTGCGTTTGTTTTGGTCAAGAGAAAACATGCTTCATTATACAACGTAATTTTATTTGCTTTTTTTTTTGGGTTTAAACAAAGGGGTCCACCACCACTTCGTGATTGGATAAAGCAGCTTTATATAGCTGCTTCATTTCAAAATATAACTCAAAATCTTGATTTTATTAGCAATTTCATTTTGTTGATCTGATCTGAACTTGATACTTTTCACAAGAAATCACGTGAAATCACATAAAATGTCCATAACACTTGGAGGACGTCTGAATCGTTAACAATTATTTTGAAACATTATCGAATTAATAAAAAAAATATTTTTTATTAACAAGATCTTTTAGCCAATTTAGCGTATGAAAATACCAGGGTAATTGGGTAAGTATATCCGGATATTCGATCCGATAATTTTATAAAAATGCGTTCCGAATCCGATCCGAGAGTACCCGAATATCCGACAGTTTTCGCCGATTCGAAGACCCGATATCCAATCCGTTTCGAGTATTTATTCTTAGACTAGTCGGATATTATCCGATCCGACTTTTTCCTCCAAACCTCGATCCGTATCCGATCAAATGATCCGAAAAATATGTCCGGATCAGATCGAATTCGGATCACCAATTGCTGGATATTTTCGGATTCGAATTTTTTCGAATCGGATCTTCGGATTAACGAATTGGATTAGTCAAATCGCATATTTTTGCTTAACCCTAGAAAATACCATAACTATTTTAATTTCATTTTCTCCCTTAACATTTTCATTCCACCTCTTTAAACAATGATCCTTAATTCCACCCCTCTCAAACCAAACCGATATTTAATTTGTTCGAGAATATGATTTGAGTTTCAAGTTATTTATTTTAGTAACATTGATAAAACGCTATTTTAATTGTCGGATAAAATGCTAATATATAACGTTATAAACAGTGTCTCAAAGCTAGTGCAAAAGTTATGTATTTTATAGTTGACTTGACTCCTTGTTTGGTTAGGATTTTTAATATTTTTATACCAGATTTTTCTTCTCATTTTCGAGAGGATTAATTTTGTTGAAGATTAAAAAAAAATTAATAAATTTAATATAGAAATTTACAAAGATTCAGCTGGGAAAATTCAATTGACATGATCATATGAGCTATTTGGAGCCGAAATTGGAGCTCGCTAAGCTTTTAAAGCCGGCTGACAATATAAGGCATTCACAACAACAACCAAGGAGAATTCTCTAAGCCGTGACTAAAGCCTTAAGAGCCACCCGGAGCCAAGCTGAGATGCAAGTCCAGCCCAACAGAGTCATCAAAAGTGGGCCCATTAGTAAACCTTCTCAAGGAGGTCGGCCCATCATGGCCCATTCCCATCCCACGCGCTTCCGCCTGATCATGACCGCCGTAGCGAAACGACGTCGTTGCAGGCATTGAATCATGTACACCGCCTGCGTAAGATAACCCCCCTATACCAGCACCTCCTCTACTCATTATCATGTTTACGTTTCCACTTCCCGAAGGAGGGAAAGAGCATCCGTGTGTTACCTGTAAAGGCGCGTGAACAGCGCGTGGCATGTAAACCCAAGAAGAAGAAGAAGGCGAGTTGGGTAGCATGACTTGTGCAGACGAAGCTAGGAGGTGGTGCGGTGGAGAAAAGGCCGAGATTATAGGGTTGCGTGTGGCGGCGCGTGAGGCGTGGAGTTGGGCGCGTTTGAGTTGTTGACGTTCTTTCTTGTGTGCGTTTTGGTGGCCGCCTAGTGCTTGAGAGTTGGCAAATTCCCGGTAGCAATACTGACACTCGTACTTACGGCCTTCGGAGATTCCTCCGGTGACGGTGGCGGCGGCCGGTGGATCTGGAGATCCGGTGGAGCTTTTGGCTGAGGACTCGGTGGTTTCTTGGTGGGTATTATCAGAATCGACGTCAAATCCGAAGAGTTTGAGACGGGTGGTGGTCGGGCTGACGGATTGGTGGTTGTGGTGGTGGAGGAAGTCCAGCTCCGCCATTAGAGAGAGATTTTAATTAGTTAGTGGAAATGCAATGCAAATATAGGATAGTGGTTTGCATGCCGGGGAAGGGTATTTATAATCGAATTATGTATTTTAATTTATTAATAAAAAAACATAAAATGATAGATTTGAATAGGAAGACGAGTAACATGGCGATGTCCGAAGTCGAAGGTAACAAGTATATACATGGTTGTGTAGAATACTAAGAAAGACAAAAAAAGGACAGCACTTTTGTCTGCGCATCCGCCAACCTTAACTTGTCCTAGATTACATTTATATTGGAGTCGGTTGTTGATTACCATTTGCAAAAAGGGTACGTACACCATATGACATACGTTACTATAATTGTTTAGGGTATGGTCCATCCGTACACTACATTCAAAGAATAGACATATACGGTAATGTATATACTTTCAGATTATCATAGATCAACTGATGACTTGATGAAGAGTCTTCATATAAAGATTGTAATTTTGTTAATTAGGTAATTGATTGAATATGGTGGTTGGGATATTAGAGTTGTTAAGCCTAATGGTAATAGGCTTCGCTATTTTAGTGCTTCAATTTTGGAAATTTACGGTTCCACAATCATTTTAATTACCATCTTCATCATCACCACTTTCTTTTCCTTTTAGAAAAAAAACAAAAACAAAGTATAGTATTTAAATATAAAAAATTTGTAAGATAACCCATCAAATTAGCTAATTGAAAAACCAACTCCCTAATTTCATGTTAATTAATAAGATTTAATATTTTTTCCTTTTTTTTTTTTTCTGATTGTCAATTGAGTGTCTTGTTGGCACTCCAAAAAAATCGAAAAAGTTAAAATAAGATAAATTTGAATTAATTAGTTGACAATCAAAACATGAAAAGTGCAAGGGTAGTTTTTTAATTTCTATAATTCAATTAGATTAGTTAAAAATCTCAAACAATGAAATATTTCTAATAATTACTTTTTTAAATAAAATAAATCAATAATAGTATAAATTATCACCAAGAATTTAAAAAAATAGATACTTTAAAAAATTATTAACTCGTATAAACTATCCTAAAATAAACTAATTTAATACGCTTATCATGTCATAAATAAATTACTAAAAAAACCAAAAAAAAAAATCTTAAAAAATAATAAATAAAAAAACCAAAAACATAAAATTTTGTAACTTTTTTTCATTAATATAGAAGAGTGCATTCTCCACGTCGTATTTAACTCGGTTTACATTTGATGTCATGCTTTTAACGTTCGACTTTTATCTAGGTAAGCCGGGACCGTACGGAACACTTTGGCTTTGTGAACTTCATTAGACTTCAACCCATTAGATAAGTTTAATGAAATTATAGTCCAACTAAAAAAAAGAAAAATAGACACCCCAAAAATATATTAAATTATAATTTTGTTTGTATTATTTTTTTGAGAATGTTTGAATGTGAATAAATATTTTGGTGATAATATTTCCACATGACATCGTTAACCTAATGATTCGAGACTTTAGGTCAATAATTGATGTGTTATGTGTATTATATTCCAGCAACCTATTTCAGGACTATAATTTTATTGTTCATTTGTAGCTACCTTTTATTTTTATTAGTTAACTAAAATTTTCTTTTGTATTTGAGTGCAGACACAATTAAAAAAAAGTAATAAATTACGAAATATGAAAGGACACGTTAATGTTTTCTGTATAGCTAGATTAGTCTCCTATATATCATAAATTATTTGATCACATAAGATCAATCACAATGAATCCAACACTAGACTACAAATATCTTAATGTCTTCACATGCCACTATCAAATAATTAGACATACTAATTACTTTTTGGTTAAGTATAATGAACAAATTAACCAAACCAACAAACGAATAATCAATCTCAAATCTCAATTGATCATATAAAGTCGCCGGTAATCTAGGGTATGTGATACGCATGTGACATACGATTGCCGGTTCATCTATTTTATCACCCAATACTATATATATATATATATATATATATATATATATATATATATATAGAGGGTGTTGTTCAAGTAAGACACATTATTCCGGTACGGCTGTCCGTACGACCGACACGTGTCCTGAAATTTTTTTTTTTTTTTTTAAGAACGAGTAAAAGTAATAGTTCAAAATTTATTATGGAATAGTTCATAACTTATAAAAAGATAGTTCATGAACTATAATAGGATAGTTCATAGTGCAAAATTTATAAAGGAATGAAAGTAATAGTTCAAAACTTATTAAGGAATAGTTCATGACTTCTAAAAGGATAGTTCATGAATTATAATAGAATAGTTCATAGTGCAAAATTTATAAAGGAGTGAAAGTAATAGTTCAAAACTTATTATGGGATAGTTCATGAATTATAATAGAATAGTTTATGAATTATAATAGAATAGTTTAAAGTGCAAAAATTTATAAAGAAGTCAAAGTAATAGTTCAAAACTTATTATGGGATAGTTCATGAATTATAATAGAATAGTTTATGGATTATATTAAAAAGTAATAGTTCATGGATTATATGGGAATAGTTCAAAGTTTATAAGAGAATAGTGCATAAATTATAACATGGTAGTTCAAACAAATTTTCATTCGTTTCCGGAAAAAAAAATCGTTTCAGAAAAGAAAGAAAAAAAAAAGTTTCGGAACACGTGTCGCCCGTACGACCGTACCGCAATATATGGACCGTACCTGAACATTTACCTATATATATATATATATATATATATATATATATATATATATATAGAGAGAGAGAGAGAGAGAGGGGTTGTGGTTCCCACGAGAACAGACTTATCGTGTAATCATGAGAATAATCTTAAACCGTCGGATGATGAGTATTAAGGGTCGAGATTTAGAGTAGATATCATAATTAATAATAACTACGAATAATAATAATTAAGAATAATCAATTCAACCAACAATAACTACGAATAATCCACTCAACCAACAATAACTACGAATAATACATTAAACGATATGTCAATTTCGTAACAGAACTAATAATAATTACGAATCTGTTCTCATGATTACACGATAAGTCTGTTCTCATATGATCTATACTCTCTATATATATAGAGAGAGAGAGAGGGAGAAAGAGAAGAGAGAGAGTCCGGTTCCGGTGAGGAGGAGATTTCCACATAGGAATAAGAAGCATTGTGAGCCATTAGATGAAATATAAATCAAGCGCTCTCACCCAAGACATTTTGGTAATTTCATAAATGTGATTTTTTTTTATAGAAATCATATAGCCTGTGTTAGTTCTATTGAATTTAGCCCAAAAAGAAGTTGTGGATGGAAGCCCATAAATCCAGTGTTCGATGTTCAAATACAAAGACGAAGTCCTTTCTCTCGTCTATCATGGTTGGCATTGCTCCTTGTCGACCTCACACCAACTGATAACACCTACAACACCACCATGCCCGTTTCAATGATCTGATTTTCCAATTAATCCAATCCTCATTGGCGCAAAAACATCGAAGATGAACGTGTCTTCGTCAACTCTTCCTTCCACCACCCCGCCCTCCTCCCTCCGCCACCTCCTGGTTCTCCGAGATTGTCCGTGGTTGTTCCAACAAGTCTATGGAAGCCAAGACCTCAGTCTCCTCAGTCACTTTCGGCGGTGACACCGTCCCCGTCCTCATGAAGAACCATTTCTTTGGGGTTAGTTCCTCCCGGGTGGCTCTAGATAATACAAAGGTTCTAGCGGAGGCGAATGTTGAGAGTAGGAACATATATGAGGAGTTGGTGTAATAACTTCAATTGAACAATCTATATGCTCCTTTTATTGTGCACGTAAATTGTTTGACAAAATGCCTCATAGAAAAATAGTTTATAATATTTAAATGAACAATGTCATAGAAAAGTATGAACACCGATGAATAAAAACATGAACAATGACATATAAAAGTATGAACACAGATGACTTATCGATACCTTTTACACATACATAACATATTATGATCATATTTTAACGTTTTATGGTGAGTTTTTTTTAAAAAAAACTTTTTGTGGTTATATATTGTAAATGAACATCTACGCATTATAAAATTAATATAAAAGAATAAATTAACATGATACTTTGATGAATAAAAAGACTATGAACACCGATGAATAAAAACATGGACAATGACACATAAAAGTATGAACATGGATGCCTATGTCTGAACGTAAGAGTATTTTCCCAAATTTTAAGTCAATTTATAAAAATGTCAATAATGATGAGTGTGTGGGAGCCCTTGGTTTAAAATTCATCCAATGGCTCGCAACTATATATATATATATAGATTCTGACTCATATGTAAACAACTCTTATCGTGTGAACGTGTAAACACCGAATATACGTAAATATATCGTCGAATATATGTGATTATACCGCCGAATATATAGAATCAGGTCCGGCGAATATTTTTGCCATTAATAACACGATTTTTTTCCCTTTAATATCGCTTAATCTCAGCCATCTATTTAACGATCTAATGGATACAATTTTTTCTCATTGTACATGTTAAGAGCTGTTTACATGGGAGTCAACCTCTCTCTCTCTCTCTCTCTATATATATATATATATATATATATATATATATATATATATATATATAGGAAGAGAGAGAGGTTGACTCCCATGTAAACAACTCTTACCATGTAAAATAGAACAACATCTATCTGTTAGATCGTTAAATAGATGGCTGAGATTAGACGATATTAAAGGGAAAAAATCGTGTTATTAATGGAAGAAATATTCGCCGGTTGTGACTGTATATATTCGGCGGTATAATCACATATATTCGGCGGTACAGTCACATATATTCGGTGTTTACATGTTCACACGGTAAAAGTTGTTTACATATGAGTCAAGATCTATATATATATATAATTAATTTTCTTTGTTAACATATTAGCCTTAAATAGTATGATGTAGTTAGTGATTGTCAATTTACTCTTTTTTTTTTTGATACATAGGTAAAGATTTAGGAGAATCAATTTGTAGAAACTGATCGTCCTAACGCATCCTTTCGGATGAGGTCTTGAACATCTTCTAAGATTGCATCCACTTCCATCTGACCATTGTATCCGTGTAAAGCAATCTTGTCCGCAACCGTATTGATCTCCCTAAAAACATGTTGTGCGGTGAAGTTATAGAAATCAGACATAATAATCGTAATATTGTCAATTTAATTTTAGATACAAAAGATCATGAGTTCAAACCTCAATTTTTTCTTTTTTTATATTTTCTTTTTACTTTTCTATACATATTTTATTGGTTTTATCATCTCTATTTTATTTATTTATTCTCTTAATATAAAATTAACTTCTAAAACTAAAAAGACCTTACTTCCAATAATATTCCTTTGTTTTAATATCTCCTGTCAGTTTAATTTCTCTTAAAATGTACAAGTAAAATTTTAAGTTATTAAGAGCTTATCTATATATCAGTTTTATATACTAAAACAGTCCGTGAATTAATATTTGAAGCAATTTCGTACAATCACCTCATGTATTTTACACATGTTGTATATTCATGAGAAGATTAAGCCACTAGGGTAACTTATTTTTCTAGAATACAAACAAGACCCCTAATATTTACCATTTTTCAGAAGAAAAAAAATTTAAGCTATTTATTAGGCAATTATAATTTAAAAGGAAGTTATCTTTATGGTAAAATATATATATTAAGAATTAGCACAAAAATAGGAGCCGGTTAAAGATCGTAACAGACAAAAGATTCCATTAGTAAATATCTCAAAATTCTAGTTTTTTAATTGAACCAAAATCAAAAAAGCGCTCTTTTAGACGGAAGCTTCTCTCGCCATAGCCGGAGTGTTCAGAGTGTTCGATTTTTTGGCGACGAAAGCTTATCTCAGCAATCTCATTCAATCGTCTATTAATCGTTCGTCTTCCACATGTAATAGGTACCAATTGTTTTCAAGGATATTCCCAATATCAAATATCCCCATTTTTGCTATTCAAGTCATTCTTCATCCACAACATTCAAGCAAGAACCCTAATCACCATCGACCTCAATCAAAAACCAAGGCCGATTTGTAAACTACCCAAACAATTGTTGCAACAGTGGCGATAGATCGAGCGTGTACAAGAGCGTGCTCGATACGCTCCCAAAGATGACGTACACACTTACATCATCGTCTTCAACCCCGCGCTTCAAGGTTGTAATTTGCACAATTTGCAAGATTCAGTTGAGAATGATGAAGTTCAATCGAGTATTCAACGGTCGTCTTCAACAAGTATAAGTTAAAGACTGATTATGTACATATGTTGCTGATTATGTACATATGTTGTTGTGAAAATATTATTAACTATATATGTACCAAATATGTAGTTTGTGTACATTTGGATAGGGATTTGATGATACATAGACATATTTTGTGTGTACATATAACATGATGTCGATTACAATAGGTACAGTTTTGTGTTTGCATGTGTAAGATCCAAGTTTTGCCTTCACTGCTCCCGCGGTGAAGAGGGCCGCCCCCGCGGCCGAGTTGATCTGCCCCTGCGGATGGCAACAGATCGTGCCCGATCTTTTTTTCCGTTCTTTTATCTTTATTCCATAGATAGAATATCCGATATTCTATCTTATGGGCCGGTTTCCTTGTCTTCTTTCTAACCCTAGATGCCCTTTCCGTCTAGCGTTCCAGCCGTCTCTCCATATTCTCTCTTTTTTCTCTTTTTCCCGTCTCTTGCTTATATCTTCTTCAACCCTAGAGCGCTGCAGCCTTCCCTTGCTTCCTGCAACCTTGCTGAACGTTAAGTTCATCTCTTCTGGTTTCTTCTTCACATTCTTACAATGTTGCATGCCTTCTCGTCCTGTTTTGGTTCTTCCTTTCGTTCTTCTCTTTTCTTCTTTCCCAAGAATCAAGTTTGATCCTTGATTCTCGTGGAGCGTTCCGTTGTTGACTCTTTGTTGTTTTCAGGCTCTCTGGAGTTGAGTCTTGACGTATTGGAACCAAAGGTTTGAGCTTTGGTTGCCCTTGCTGTGAGTTCTGTCGAAGAGAAGCCCGACAGTGCTTCTGTCGTGCAACCGCCCCTGCGCCTGCACCTGGGCGCCCCTGCGTGTTGCCGCTCATGCGCCTCTGTTCAACCGCCCCTGCGGTTTTCCCTGCTGTGACTCCCGTCTTTGGTGAGTTGCTTCTTTCCTTCCTTTCTTCGTTCCTTTCTTGGTTTCTTGTGGTTGTTCCTTGTCCCCTGAGTTGCTGTAAGACTAAGGTTGAGCCCTTAACTTGTGGAGATCTCTTAGAGATCGTGAGACTAGAAGTTATAGACTTCTAGCAACCGTTCCGTTCCTGATCTGTGTTGCTTGTCCGTACAGGATTTCCTTGCTCCTTTCCTGAGGGAAACTGAGCTTTCCTGAATTGTTCCTGAGTTGTTGCTAAGCCTTTTGTGTTACCTTCGTGTGAGGTAAGTCCCTTGGACTTACTTAGCTTCATTCCGTGTACTAGTTGGATTGTATTGACTTATTTGTGTTGTTTATTCATGTTATAATGGATAATTGGAAATAGGATTCACCCTTTGATAACCTTAACTAACTCAAGTGTATTATAACCGGGCGGTGACCACTTGTCTAGTTCTACAAGAGACTAGAATGTGATCTTGCAACCCAAGCCCGCAGGTAACGGATAATACTGATCTATTCCTATTGGTAGACGGAAGTGGAGGCGAGTTTCGGGAGATTCTCGTGTGACAAAAGAAGTTGAATTAGTAATGGATAACCTTAATGAAAGATAATAACTGGTTGATGTGTGAGCATGTTATGTGTTTTCTGAACCTTATGCGTGTTTGTGCCTTTACGCTCTTGCTAGTACCTAGAATGTTAGTTAACGGTTTATACCGTTGTTGTAGATGTTCCGCAGGTTCACGATGCTGCTGAGTGATCCGGATGGTGTGGTCAGCAGGGGTTTCCGTACATTATAGGACGTGATCGGGTTTTTGTTTCTTTTGTTGTTTCCCTTTGGTTTTGAACTCGGCTGCGGAGCTTTTGTGTTTTCTTTTGTTTAAACCTTTAGTTTTATATTGAGTTTTGGTTTCCATTCATCTATGCCTTGTTGTAAGATCCGTTTGTTGTTGCTACTCTGAGGGTCGGGACCCATTGTGCGGTCCTAGCTCGTAGCGCTTCGAGTTCCCAGAACTTGGAGTGTTACAGCACGTACATATGTTTGTAGTCTCTGGTGATTATGTACATATTTTTGTTACGAAAATATTACTGACTAACTATATATGTACATATGTTTGCAGTCTTTGCCATTATGTACATATGTTGTTGCGGAAATCTTACTAGGATTGATTCAATATCGTCGCCATGGATGAATGCAAGTTGGAAAGGACGAACATTCCGAAAAATATTTTGATTTCCTTAATAAATGGATATATTTTGATTTCCTTAATAGATGGAGAGAGAAAGATATTTACTTTCCCGTTTTGTAACAATTAATTGCTTAATAAATAGAGAGAGAAAGACAATTTTGATTTCCTTAATATCCTCTTTTTATTTTAATAAATCATTTTATATAATTTGGAGGGACCTATTTTGTACAAAATTTTAACTTGGGACCCTTTATATGCTCATGGTTACAAAACATATATACTCCCCCATTTTACCCTATATTCATTAATCCACATCACACTAACATTAATAAATTAATATCTTAACAATTCTCATTCAAATTCGAGATTCTAACATACTCTAATTTCATTTATTTTCTTTAAACATATATAAAATTGATTTTTTTTATATTATGTAATTAAAATTAGTTAATATTTAATTTAATTTAATTATTAATTTAACAATTTTATTTCTATTCTTATTATAGACTATAAAAATGATCTATTCAATAAAACTACAATATTATCGATCAATTTTATATATGAATTAATTTTTTTGTTACTAAGTTATATTTAGCTAACGATTTAGGTTGAATATTTTTTATTTTGTTGAGGTCTCAAATATTTTTTTTATTACGCTTGATATTCTTACAATTCCGGTTATTTTGATAATTTAAATTGAACTTATAATTTATCATCGGTTTTAAGGCAAAAAATATATAATTATTATTTTTTATTATCTAAACCTCACTTATCATAGGTAGACATATTTTTTTATAATATATATATATAAGCACAATAGTAAGCACAATGGTTTTCATATGATCCTCTCTTTGTACATTTTCTGCATTGATGACAGAATAATGTTTAGGGCAAGGATGTGTGGAGAATTTTTTCCAATCTTATAAAAAATTATTTAATTTAATTGAACCATTTATAATTTTTTCGGTGATTTTACAGCAGTATATTCCACCATATTTAAAAACCCTTATCATAATTAATCATTTATAATAAATTATAATTTTTTTAAAAAAAACATGTACCAAGAAATTAGTTGAAGTATACTACTAAAATATTTTTCACATGTCAACACCTTAACCATGCCACCTACGGCTTTTTGTCAAATATTTACAATTTTGCCACATTTTAATTACAGTTATGCCATTATTCAATAAATGTTTTAAGTCAAAATTAAAATATTTTCCATCTCATTATGCCAATTCAAAAAAAAAAAAATTTCATCTCATCATATTCAATATCTTACAGTTATAAAAATAATTTTAAAAAAAATAATCATATCACCTAACCAAATTTAGAGATTTTAATGAATTTTGTTTGCATTCTAGATTTTACAAAATAAATCCGAACGAACATTTAAATCTTATGGGTTACAATATGAGATATAACAATATTATATTTAAATATTTGTATTATTATTAATAAAGATTTTATAATCGTTTTATTAAATCAATTTTTTAATAAATAACCGATTTTAAAAAATGATTTTTTAAAAAAAACTTTAATTTTTTAGTTATAGGTAATAATATTAAAAAATAAATTATAAATTTGTTACGTAATTTTTTTTATTCAACACTTTGGCAATTATTATAAATTTAATAATTAATTATTTTTGTTTTATGATCTAATTAGATTGATATTAATATATTCTTCTAAACATTTAGCGCTTTTTTAAAAAAAAAATTTGTAATTTGTTCAGATAATAATTATTAATAATTATTTTATTTTTACACTTTATTCAAACTGAATCAAGCACAAGCACAATTTTTAGTTGAACCAGCCTATAGCTATATCATGGTTCCATTTAGCCTAATAGGAAGGAATCTATGAAATGCATGCAGCCCTATATCTATGAATGTAATTAAAAACCTAACTATAACAAAAAAAAAATAATAAAAAAATCATATGATATATATATATATTATAGAAATTGCGTCCTTGATTCCTTGTTATCCAGCCGTAGAGTATTAGTTTAATTAGTATGCATATGGGTAATAGTATAATGGTTTAAGAGGCAAAGGGAGGGATGCTTAACACGTAGATCTCCGGTTATAGTGGAAACAAATATATATTATTTGTATCGTATTACTAATAGAATTGATATTAATTTTTAAAAATATTAAAAAATACATATTAAACTTTCTCCAATTAAAAAGTATTTTTTTTTTATTATAAACTAATAATACTATCGAAGGGAAAACACATTACCACTGTTTGATGGGAGGCGACTAACAAGTTGGGCTCCACATCCTTTTGAATGGTAAACGCAATTCTAGTTTAAAATAAAGTATGTACTCTTACTATATCCGGGTAACTCTTTAACAACCGAGTCCAATATTTTAAAATAGCAAATATTTGGAAAAAGTGATGCAATTAAATGTAATATATGTATCAATAATTTGTTAGTGCATGTATGTACACAAGAAAGATAGGAGGTGAACATGTCTTTTGTTTTGTTTTTATACATGAAAAAGGGACATTTTTGATGCCATTACGTAGAGGGAAAGTGAGATGAGTAGAGCGAGTTAACTCTTCCAAGTCCAAAGTATGTAGACGTGCCTCAGAAGTTGCGTGAACACAAACCGGTTCATGTTCATACTTCATACATCAACTTTATTATCATCCAATAAACCGATTCTATTCAACTTAAGTTGACCCGTTTATGGAATTTCCTTAAATGCGAGATGACCCAAACCAAAATGCATTCAAACCTTACCCTAAACCAAACTCAAACTAGAACATATATGAAACAATCACGTATACCATTATTTATGTATTTTTGGAAAAACAAAACAAAAGATATATGCAAGTAGACTTCTCAATGGGTCGATTGAGAACTAAACAAATAATTAAGTTAACAAATAACAAAATGAACCCGTTGTCAATCAATTAAGGGCCTGTTTGTTTTAAATTCCAGAAACGGAAACGGAAATGGAATGAAAACGAATCTAGTTCATACGTATATCTTTGTTCATGGAACTTTTTGGATTCATTCCTTATTGTTTGAACTAATTAAAGTATAATTTGATTACTTTTGATACCCTATAGGGAAACAAAATAAGAGAAGCATATATGAAGTATATTCATTTCCATTCCGTTTCCGTTTCCGGAGTTTAAAACAAACAGGCCGTAAATTTCTGATCAAACCCATATATACGATCTAATTGGTTGGATAATTGCATTGGTGATTTGAGTTTCATTTAAAAAGTGGCTTGAGTTTGTTAGTTGGAAGAATAGTAAATATGTGATCAAAATTTAAAGGTTAAAAATAAATTTATATTTAAGGGTTTTTGTGTGAGAGGTGTATGATATCTTCCGTGTTTTTAAATGTGCTTTATTAATAAATAAGATGGTCAAGTAGTCATTATATGGAGCGTAGTCCATATTTAAGGTTTTTACCGTGGTCTGTGGGAGTTTCTTGCTCAATCGCTCTTTCGTTTTCACAGATATCGTCTCCACTCCTCAATTTCCTCTCTCACTTGATAGTCGTAGACTCACAGTCGCCGACCACACAGTAAATTTTCTTATTTGTCTTCTGAATCTCGTCTTCACTCTTCACTCCTCAATATCCTAACTTTCCTCGCTTCATCTTTATAGATCTCGTCTTCCATCTTCATTTTATTCGCTCCTTTGTCGCTGGCCACACAAACATTGTGAATCTTCAACATCAGGTAAGTTATTATTCTTAGTCCTTCTTCTAATCTCCTATGTTTGTTTATTGGAGTTACTTTCGAGTTCATTTGTATATTGGTGATGTTATGCAGGCCTTCGATTGAGCTTGTACGTTATTTGTTAATCAGATTTCTTCAACGTCATGTAAGTTATTATTCTCGTTATTCATTTTATTTCCCTTTGTATGTTGGTGATGCTATGTAGTACGTGTTCGCTCCAAAAGGTGCACACAAAAGTCTTAAATTTATAATTAGATCAATTCTCCTAATCTACCTAGCGAACCCACAATAATGCAAGATTATCAATCAAACAAGCAACACAAACACAAGATATAGAACCAATGTAAGAAAAGCGGATTCTAGAGGTCAAGATTTCCGGTTATGGCATGGACTCAAGCTTCTAAACATACAAGGATAAGCTGCGGTTGTTCGGAAAAGAGTGTTTCTCTAATGAGAACAATTACCGGGTAAGTCTCATGTTCCACTAGTCTCGAACCAAAGTCCTATTACCGGATAAGTCTCAAGGAGCTAAGGTTGGGAATTCTACCCAAACCGGACCACTACCTAAGGGTCAAACCTCTCCTTACCGGGTAAGTCTCGGAAAAGGCAAGTCTCAAGCAACAATCCTAACACACTCAAACCAATAGAGGCTTTTGAGACCTCTACTACCTAGAGTTCATCATCTTCTATACCTAAGAGCGGGAGTTATCGAGTAAGTCTCATCCCTCACTTAGTTTACTAACATAGGTCACCCTAAGCTAGATTAAGCTCAACAAACACTAGGATTTCAACACTCAAACATCCTAACATGCAGATTCATCAACATAAGAACAACAAAACAAGAATCTCGGGTGGATCATAAGTAATCTCGGCCGAGATGGTATGAAGAACATGCCGAGATTTTGGTCTAAGCTAGGGTTCGAGCATGGAAGTCATCCTAAGGTACATTTAAGTCTATTCTATCATCATCCAAGTCATAACCTTCTATCCATCACCCTAAAATCACAGCTACGTAGCCAACAACATGCATTTTAAGATCAAAGGCAATCATACAAACATATATGCATCCTATAGCAAGACAATGAAGTAAAGGGAAATAAAAAAAGAAACTTAGCTGAATAATGAGTTTAAATCAAGTCTTACAGTCTCCAAACCAGATCCTTACAAGTTTTTCACTAAAAATCACTCAAAACTCACTCTAGATCTAAGATATGATGTGTTTCTTTCCTCTCCAAATGAGAGTGTTTTCTTCTTCTTCCTTAGTCTCCCCCCCCCCCCAACAATGGATGATAGATCCCCAAAAAATTCACAACTACACATACAACTCCACACTGAACCCAAGAAAAGCAAAGGTCGGACATAGAAGATGTGTGACAAGTGTGGGGCATTGCCAGAACAGAAATCTCGGATGGCCTAGGTCATCTCGGCCGAGATTCATTTGCATGTGACCGAGATTTTGGTCCATTCCAGCTTGGTTCATTGTTGACCATGAGTTGGTGCATGGCTTGCACCAACTAGGGTCCTTGCGTTCTTCCTTCTTCCTAGCTTGCTTCCTTCGGAACCTCGAATTCGAACTGCCACGAGGCTTGATCCTGGAATTTATCAATAATGTCCAAAATTTTCTCGAAATACTTATAAAACCGACAAAAGATCGTGTAGACGTCTTTTCTAGAAGTATGACTCGATTAAGCATATACGTCACGAACTAAGGTCAAACCATGCACGAATAAGGGGGAAAACTACCTAAATGAATGCCTAAACTAGTGTCATAAATCATGTCATCAATACCACTATACAACACAATAAAGTTTCATACGAGATTACTGTAAATACTACAAATGTATAAGAAAACCACAAATAGGTTATTTTGGTACATTAAGATGATAACAAAGTTTTGACATTTACTTCATACCTTAATCGTTGGAGATTTTTTTGTAATTGAACCAAATTCACACTTACAAAACCAACTTAGTTAATAGGATGAATAGAAGAACCAACGTACTACTGGGCTTATTTCTCTTTAACTTAGTTATGGCATATGACTCTTTTCTGTTGAGTTCGTTTACTGCTTGTTTTAAACCTGTAGATAAGTTACATTTGTTTGAAAGTTGAAGTGTGTGTTTGTATTTATAGTGGTAATGACTGATGATCAAACTGTTTTGAATAGGTTTATGCAAGTTGTTTTTTGCATTGCCAATAATGTGTTAGAACTATTTTTACTTGTAGGATTCTTTGATGCGAGTGCATGTTGTTTTTGCTAGTGTAGGTTGTTTTTTTTGCTACTACAAACTATTTGCAGGTGTTTTTTTGCTAGTCTTTTTGTTTAATTGTTTTTGTTGGTTACGATATTTGTGCATATTGAACTCATCCCTACAGTTTTTCAGAATTATTTTGCGTTACCTTTTCATAATTGAAGACATCCCTTCGATTTCGCATTTTTTTTAAGAACGTCATTATGAAACTTGTTGTAATATTTTTTTATTTTATGTTGGTTAAATTGTGTTGTACTAGATATTAGACTCGTTGTTTGCTTCATTTTAAGGATAACAAGATTTCGGTTGAATATATATATTTATTTTATTTTTTTTATTTTTTGTATGTTATGAGTTTATACCAATTTACAAGAATAGCGTAGAACACTTGAAAAATGGTTGAGGCATGTATTTGTTAAGCCGATTATCCTTTCCTACCTCCTATTGTTTTTTCATCTTGTTGTTTATTTATGCCTTGTTTAATCTGATCCTTCTTTGTATCTCCACAAAAAACGTTATAGTCATGTGTTTAGCCTCATTTGACCCATCCGAGAATTTGAAGGAGAAGTTGTGCAATTGGAGGCAAAATGCAATTATTGGGTTGTAAGTGTTAAATTCTAAGAGGTATTAAGTGTTGTTATTGAAGTTTATTTGGAGGGTTATGCATATAAAAGGAAAAAATGATACATTATATATACATTTGTACACCACTTGGAACTGGTTTAAAGAAGGAAAGGTTTGCAAAGCATAAAGTGGTAAAATGAAAAATGCAATGTGTGATAATGGGCGTAAGAGTGAAGAGATTTGAATAATGCATAGATAATTTTATCAATACGATCAGACGGAGCAAATCAACTGATTAATGACGATGATTGACCCGACTAGTACATGATCGAGTCGACCATGAGCTTTGAGACATCTTAGTCCCAAGATTTCTAGCACCACATAGCCAAATAATTTCCTCACATTTTTACTCTTTACCCTAGACCACATTACAACTATATAAATGACTTCTTGATTCATATTATAATTGTAGGGAATGGGCGGTGAAGAATTAAAATACTTTGGTAAGCTTATAATTTTGAATCATTACATATGTGTTGAGTTTGAGTGATATTAAGTATGCCTAAACACATGTGAGAGAGTTATACACATAAACTCGAGAGGTCTTGGAATTTAGGAACTTTGGTTTTGAATCATTATATATGAGTATGATATACATGATGATGACAATGGTCTTGAGAGTAATTATTTTCATTTGCTATATATTTTAAGTTAAAATAGTATATTGTCCTTCACATAAAGGTGTCCATGGATCAACTAACGTTCAAGTATCACGAGGTATTTGATAACACCATTTAAGCGTGTTTTTTCACCCTGATTCATATCCATCTTTTGCGCATAAAGGTAGGATTTGCATTGTCTTATAATAGATTTTTTCAGTTTGTTGTTTTGGAGATCTACTTGTATTTTTTATGACATTGCAGATATTTTAGTCCATTTGGAGCTAAAAATGGAGCTATCTTAGGAGAAAATGTATGCTACTAGTTAAGGTTCTCCATGAGACAAATGAATTCAAAGTTAAGACTGGATTGGTTGAGAGCCAAAAGATGAAGAAGTGTGTGAAGTTTACTCACGGTCGAGTCGATTGACACCAACGATCAAGTTGACTGACATTGCGTTTTACATGTGGTAAAGTCCAAGCATTGCATTTGATCGAGTCAACTGTGTTGTTCATGTCAGAATTAAAAGATCTCTCTCACTCACACGCGCTCATATATTCTCATATATATATATATAAAGGGTGTGGTTCCCATGAGAACACCCCTAACGTGAGAACATGAGAACAATCGTACACCGTTGGATGTGAGTATTAAGGGTTGAGATTTAGAGTAGATATCAAAAATAATAATAACTACGAATAATAATAATTAGGAATCCAACAATAACTACGAATAATCCACTCAACCAACAATAACTACGAATAATACATTAAACGATATGACACATTCGTAACAAAACTGATAATAATTACGAATATGTTCTCATGTTTTCACGTTAGGGGGTGTTTTCATAGGATCTATACTCTCTCTCTCTCTCTCTCTCTCTCTCTCTATATATATATATATATATATATATATATATATATATATATAATGTTAGACTTTTTTACTTTTGTTTTTCCTTTATATATAAGGTTAGTAGTATTAGCCTCAACCTTATTAAAACTCCACCTTGGTTACAAATTTGCATATGTGATGATGGAAGACTTAACACAAAATGAGCGGTTTTTATACTAACAAATATTGATTATATTTCTAGATTGCATGGTTTGGTTTTGTGTTTGTTAAATGTGTGCAGACCTTGAAAAGTATTTCAAAAGGATGAAAGGAGGCTTTAAAAACCGATACAAGGTACAAGCGCAGAGATTGGAAAGCATTTTAAAGTTTCAACATGGAGGCCTTGAGGACCATTTCAAGGGATCAAAGCCGAAGCCTTGAAACATGATACAAAGAACATATCATCTAGAAGGAATTTGAAATTCATGATTCAATCTCAACAACCAAATCTACCAAGGATCAAGAGAAGATCTTCCAAGAAAATATCAAGAAGATTTGGCCAACAAGAAGATCTCGACCAACAAGAAGATTCGGCCCAACTAAAAGATCTTGCAAAAGATCTTAACCAAATTGACGCACGATTGAAGATCTCTTCCCAACGGATCTTACAAAGATCTTAAAGATCTTCAACAGCTCTTTTCAAGAAAAGATCTTAAAGAGAAGATCTCAGAGAAAATGAATCACAACATGTGTCAAGGAGATGAAGAAGATAAGGAAAATCTACAACGGCTATTTCATCTCAACATACACCTTTATGGATGGAGAAAAAGGAACATTAATAACGGTCATCTTCACAACGGCTAGAAGACTTCTCCATCGAAGACTATAAATGAAGATCATGATTGAAGAGAAAAAAAAACAAGCGTACACGGAAACATCTAAGTCTTCAAGCGATCAAAGCATCTTTGTTTCATTCCAAAGGTTTTTCTTCCTCTTTTAGTATAAAAGCTTACTTCCTTTGAGAGAAAAAAACACGAGAGTTTCATTAGAATATTTAGAGAGTGGTATACTCGAGTGTGTGTTACTCTGCGAAGTAACTAGGCTATTATAGTTAGGTTAAGAGTTGGAACTATATCGTAGCATTGGCTACTGTGAGAGAAGAAGGAGATTTCTTCTAGGTAGTATCTAGGACTCTTTGAAGCTGATAATAGATAGTTAGATCCTACGGGTAAAGAAACCCTAGGACGGAGACGTAGGTTGTTAGAGCTGAACTTTGTGAACATATCACCGTGTCGATCTTTTATTTCCGCAATATATCTTGCTTTATTGTGACTAACGTTGCTTTGCAGGTTTACGAAGTCAAGGCCCTTGAAATCACTTTCAAATCCCTTGAAAACCAGTTGTGTCACAAAGAGCTCAGATCGACATCAGGGCCTTGAAATCAGTTTCAAACCCTTGAGATAGGTAATTTGCGAAAATTATCATACTCTATTCAACCCTTCTTCTAGAGTATTTATATTCTTTATATTCACCTATACGGTTCTTAAATTGGTATCAGAGCTAGACTCACGTATATTGATTTAACCATCATTGAGACTAAACATGAACTCTGTAGGTGATGGAGGATTCGCTCAAGGAAGATCCATATCTTGACCACCACTCTTTTGCGGCAACAACTTTTCTCATTTGAGAGCACTAATGCAAATGTTTGTTATTGATCAAGACATGGAACTATGGAGCATTATTTAAAATGACCCTAAAATCCCAACCACCACGGTTGAAGGAGTCCAAGTCAAAAAGAAGGAAGTTGACTTCACACAAACCGACTTGGATAGTGTTTCAAAAAACTACAAGGCCATGAACTTGCTCTATTGTGGATTAATGCAAATATATTCAATTGTGTCTCATTATGCAAGAGTGCAAAAGAAATATGGGACAAACTTGTTGTCACATACGAAGGAATAAGTCAAGTCAAAGAAACAAAGATAAGCATCTTCCTCAGACAATATGACCTATTCAAGATGAACTCAAATGAATCAGTCAAAGAAATGTTCACAAGATTCACCGAGATCGTGAACAACCTGGACTCACTTGGAAAAGTCTTCACAAACGAAGAGAAAGTAAGGAAGGTTCTAAGGAGCTTACTTAAAGCCAAGTGGGGACCAAAGGTGACTGCAGTTGAAGAAGCTCAAAATCTCACAACACTTCCTCTTGACGACCTTCTTGGAAAGCTCATCACTCACAAATGGTTCTTGGTGAAGAAGATGGAGATCTCCCATCTAACACAAAGAACCTAGCTCTAAGATCTAAGAAGGATGAGATACCATCAAAGGAGGAAGATAGTGATGATTAAGATGAGGAAGATCCATTTGCCTTGATCTTTAGGGGTCTTGCAAAGATTCTTCAAATGAAAAAGCAGTTTGAAAACAATAAAGAATATCCGCGAACATCAAGACCTCAAGGTAAGTTTTTTAATTCTAACAAGAAAACTAAAGTTCTGACTTGTTTTGAATGTGGTGAAACAGATCATCTCGTAAAGGATTGTCCACAAAAGAAGAGGAACAACTTTAGGAAGAATGATCGAAAGAAGAAAGCTATGGTAGCTTCATGGAGTGATTCAGATTCCACAAATGAATCAGAAGACGAAAAAGAACAAGCAACCTTTGTCTTATGGCCGATCATGAAAAAGATTCAGATCATTATGTTGATAACGTGGTAAGTACAATTATTTTTCAACCAGAATCCGAACTTACACAATTCTGTAAAAGCATAATCATATGTGATAAAGAACATAGGATAAGGATAAGTTCCTAGAGAGAAAAGCTTCTCAAATAAGAGAAACGATTAAGTAATATGTCTTTGGAGATTGAAAATCTTAACACTAAAAAGTTAGGCCTTGATATCAATATCAAGGCCTTGGAATCAGAAATGCGATTCTTAAGGACAATCTCTCTTCTCTTCATCGAGAATATATCGATCTAGAGAAATAAAAGGTTGATCTTATTGTGACGTTTCAAGACTAGAAGGCTGCACTTATTCAATTCACTCGTGCGAAAGCTAACCTTGAAAGGATGATGAGTGAGCAACAATCTTTTCTTAACAAAAATGGCATAGGCTATCATGTTAGTTTTCCTAGAAAAATGACTACCACTTTTGTCAAAGTTAAAGGAAGTATTCATGTGCCCACATGTTTCTATTGTTGTTAAAAGGATCATGTAAAATCAACATGTCCATATAAAATAAATGATCCTTACATCATTAGAAATAATTATCCTATATGTCTAAGGAAGCAAGTTAAGCAAATATGGGTTCTTAAAGGTACTAGACCATCAAATATGATTGAGCCTGAATATGGACCAAAATATGTCATTTGGTCGATCCGGAAAGGTTGATGTTTGCTGTTTTGCAGGATATTACCAAGGTAAAGGAGCATAAATGGATATTAGATAGTGGTTGCTCAAGACATATGAGTGAAAAAAACTCACTATTCTCGGATCTAAAGAAGCAATCATCTGGAACCATTACGCTTGGTGATAAAGGAAAGTATAACATTATTGACATTGGTAAAATCGGTTATAAATCATCTAACTTCATTGATGATGTATATCTTGTTGACGGTTTGATGTACAACTTGTTTAGTATCTCTCAAATATGCGATAAAGACTACAAGGTGAATTTTGATTCAAAAAAAATGTGAAGTTCAAGATAAGATATCGGGTGATGTTGTGCTTACAGCTCCTAGATATAACATTGTATATTCTATGAGTACTATCGGGTGATGTTGTGCAAAATATGGTATTTCACACAACTTTTCAGCTCCTAGCACTCCTCAATAGAATGGGGTTATGGAACGTAAGAAACGTACCCTAGAGGACATGTCTAGGACGATGCTTTTAGAAAATAGTTTGCCAAAAAATTTTTGGGCCGAGGCAATTAATACTGCTAACTACATCTTGAATAGATGTTTAATCCGTCCTATTTTGAAAAAGACTCCTTATGAACTCTTTAAGAGAAGAAAACCTAATGTTTCCTATTTTAAACCCTTTGGATGTACGTGTTTTGTCCATAACAATGGCAAAGACAACCTTGGTAAATTTGATTTATGTAGTGACGAAGCAATATTCATCGGATATGCTTCAAATAGCAAAGGCTATCGTGTTTATAATAGACGTACCAAAATCGTTGAGGGAAATATTCATGTCATATTTGATGAAAGCAAAGAAGGTACTTTGAGTGAAAGTTTTGCAAATCTTAATTTGAATCAACATGGAGATCATAATTCCGATGGAGAAGAAGATCCTAAAGCTCAGGAAAAGAATATGCAAAAAAATATTCAAGATATTGGAGAACAATCTCAAGACCTTGAAACGCATCTTCAAGACCTCAAAACGGAAAACTACGACGTCAGAACTCAGTTTCAAGGCCTTGAAACTCAACTTCAAGGCCTTGAAACTCAACTTCAAGGCCTTGAAACTCAACTTCAAGGCCTTGATATAGGATCCAAGGGCAATACTCTAGCTGTACCTGAATGGTATGAAGAGTGTTGAAACTTTCTCTTTTTGTAAGATGGAATAGATCCTGAAGATTGAGGCTCATTTGCTTGACTAGATTCATTGGCACAAAATGAACTAAATCAGTTCGAAAGAAACAAAGTTTGGACCCTCACGTCTAGACCTAAACACCAATCTGTCATTGGCACAAATGGGTTTTTCAAAACAAGTTGGATGAAAGTGGGAAGGTTATTCGAAACAAAGCACGACTTGTAGCTCAAGGCTATAACCAACAAGAAGGTAATGATTATGAGGAGACTTTTGCTCCGGTTTCCAGGTTAGAAGTCATACGTATGCTACTTGTTTTTGCATCCTTCATGAACATAAAGTTATTTCAAATGGATGTAAAATGCGTTTTTCTAAATGACTTCTTAGAAGAAGAAGTTTACGTTGCTCAACCTTCTTTATGGTCTTAGAAGAAGGATGAAAGGAGGCCTTAAAAACCAATACAAGGGACAAGCGTAGAGATTCGAAAGCATTTCAAAGTTTCAACACGGAGGCCTTGAAAACCATTTCAAGGGATCAAAGCCGAAGCCTTGACACATGATACAAAGAACATATAGGCTAGAAGGAATTTGAAATTCACGATTCAATCTCAATAAACAAATCTACCAAGGATCAAGAGAAGATCTTCCAAGAAGATATCAAGAAGATTTGGTCAACAAGAAGATCTCGACCAACAAGAAGATTCGGCCCAACAAAAATATCTTACAAAAGATCTTAACCAAATTGAAGCAAGATTGAAGATCTCTTCCCAACGGATCTTACAAAGATCTTCAACATCTATTTTCAAGAAAAGATCTTAAAGAGAAGATCTCGGAGAAAAGGAATCACAACATGCGTCAATGAGACGAAGAAGATAAGGAGAATCTACAACGGCTATTTCATCTCAACAAACACCGTTTTCTATGGAGAAAAAGGAACATCAACAACGGTCATCTTCACAACGGCTAGAAGACTTCTCCATCGAAAACTATAAATGAAGATCACGATTGAAGAGAAAAAAAAACAAGCATACATGGAAACATCTAAGTCTTCAAGCGATCAAAGCATCTTCGTTTCGTTCCAAAAGTTTTCTTCCTCTTCGAGTACAAAAGCTTACTTCCTTTGAGAGAGAAAAACACGAGATCTTCATTGGAATATCTAGAGATTGTTATACTCGAGTGTGTGTTACTCTGCGAAGTAACTAGGCTATTATAGCTAGGTTAAGAGTTGGAACTAGATCGTAGCATTGGCTACTGTGAGAGAAGAAGGGGATTTCTTCTACGTTGTATCTAGGACTCTTTGAAGCTGATAATAGATAGTTAGATCCTACGGGTAAAGAAACCCTAGGACGGAGATGTAGGCTGTTAGAGCTGAACTTCGTGAATATATCACCGTGTCGATCTTTTCATTTCCGCATCATATTTTGTTTTATTGTGACTAACGTTTCTTTGCAGGTTTACGAAGTCAAGGCCCTTGAAATCACTTTAAAAGCCCTTGAAAACGAGTTGTGTCACAAAGAGTTCAAATCGACATCAAGGCCTTGAAATCAGTTTCAAAGCCTTGAGATAGGTTTTTGCAAAAGGTTTTCATACTTTATTCAACCCACCCCCTTCTAGAGTATTTATATCCTTTATATTCACATATACGGTTCTTAACTTATATATAAGGTCATTTTGGTCATTAGGTTTTTATCTAGTCTATAACTTAGAATTCACTTGCGACAATCTTCATAGGTGTAAATTTCCCTCTTTAGTCGACTCGATCTCCCCTGTCGATCAACTCGACCGTCGCATGTTTCAAAGATTAAAAAAGAGAACTTTTATAAGTATGTCTTGCTAATTTCATTTGTTTTAAGGTCTAGAGAGTCCGACTTTGTATGAAGAATCTATGATATGATGATTGTTTATATCCTTTGATTGTATATATGTCTTAATTCATATGTTTTGATAGTTATGGAATCATCCAATACAAGAAGCGAGAGTTGCACATGAATGTTCTTTGGTTCTATATGTGCTTACAAGTGTTGTTTGCAAGATACGGGACATATGTGAATTTATATTTTAATATCCTACAAGATGTGAGAACTGCATATGATTATATGTTTCATAACATACTACATATGACTTAGGTTATGGATAATTGTTAATTGACAATTGATGATGCATTATTGTGGTTATTCAAAACTTGAAACGACTTTATTATTCACATATTTGTTGTTGTGTTTTGTTGCTCTCTATTGACTAGATCACATTATTTACAAAAATCCGCTTCCTTCCCTTATTGGCTTACTGCTACAAAATCGACCTAATCTATCTCATTTCATGTTCAGTATTTTTACATCTGGTTTGTGCTAACTCGGTCTCATAAACATTTGTCCTTATCGAGTTGACTTCATCACTTCCATCACCTCGATCCTTCCTTCTAATTGGTTTATATTTTTTGAATTGCTTGCGGTGTAACAACCAAAAATTCTGTTCCGGAGACCGACACACAAAACTTCCTTCGGAGCCACAAGAGTGGTGTCAAAAGGAGTTCACAGCCCCGCAGCCTCAGGAGCCCGCGGGCACGGTATCCTAGTGTTGCCACGGCGAGGTTTAGGTGCGGGTGCGGTTTAGCTACAAATCGTGGGCCGACTCGTTGTAACCGTTTCTCTTACCTTTCCTTTCTTAGTGGGACGTTATCTTTTGGGCATTAAACCTCCTCCTCAACCCTAACATTCGTTCTTTTCTTCATTCTTCATGTTTCATGTTCGTTCCTTCTCCTTCACCTTCTCCTTCATCCTCTCAAGTGATCTTCCTCTTCATTCGCTCTTCCAACGAGCAATCTGGTGATTCCGTCTTCCTTCGTGTGACTGCATCCAGAGGAGCAAGGGTTTGCATTGTGAGTCCTCCGAACATTGGTAAGCAAGCCTCCATCTTCCCTTGCTTCTTTCTCTTTCTCTTGTGTAGATGAGTCTTGGATCAAGATGTATCCTTGATTCTTTCCCATCCTTGTGTTAGATGTTTGTGTGTGCATCTACGCTTAGATCTCTGGTCGTGTGAGAAACCACAATGTCGAGTTGAGCCAGCCAATGGCATTGGAGCACCGCTGTACATCGAAGAGCATCGTGGAAGTTCGCCTCTGGAGTTCTCCCGTGACCGCGCCTGTATATTCACGTGGCCGCGCCTTCCCTGTGTCACTACCCCCGCGGCTCGGAGTCACCGCGGTCGCGACGCCTGATTCCTTGTCGCCGTAGTCGCGGCCTAGAGTCAACGCGGTCGCAACAACCTTACCTTTCCGCAGTCACGCCTTCCATCATCAGCAGTCGCGGATTCCTTCTAGTAGGTTCCTTAGGTTCGGGATTCCGATTTAAGGACTTGTTAAGTGTATATATATATATATATATATATCCTTATCCCTCTTGTGTATTTGAGTATGTTTTAGCATGCGGGGTCGTTGTTTATGTTTGTGTTGAGTTGTGATCTTGTGAGGCTTTGAGACTAGGGTTTGGAACATCCTAGCATGTCGTTATATGATCTTGTAGATATAATTGAGACTAGAAGTTGAGGACTTCTAGCATGTTTGTTAGTCATTGATTGTGTGCCTTATTTTTCAGGCATAAAGTATTTCCTACGGTAATCTGAGTGTGGTTTATAGTTGAGATTATCTTGAGACAAGTAAGTCCCTTGGGCTTAGTTGACTTTTGTGTTTTAGCTTGACTGTGATAGTAGTGAATGCTTGTGTGTTATAATAACAACTTGTTAGGACGACCTTTATTGATGTTGGCCCAATTAATAACGAGCGGTGACAACTTGTCTAGTTCCACAAGAGACTGGAAGGTTCTCTGCGACTATTCCAGACAGATACACAAGGCGATGCATCGGATCCAGTCCTGTTGGTAGGTACAAGGGGACAGAGGCGAGGTTCGGGAGATCCTCATGTCAAAAAAGAAGTTAAACTAGTAAAGTGAATCACTTAATGAAAGATAATAATCAGTTTGATTGAGAGCATGCATGTGTTTAGTATTACCTTATGTGTGTTTGTGTTGTTACCGTTATTTTGATATATAGAATGTTATATAACGTTTTATCCGTTGTTGTAGATGTCTTGCAAGATAGAGATGTTGTCGAGTGATCAGGGCGGAGTGGTAGCTGAGGTTCCCGTACATTATAGAACGGGTTTTATTTCTGTTGCACTCGATGTTATTATTTGTAGTTTTCGGTTAAGAGTCAGATTCTTATTTCATATGTTAATAGTTTGACTTTTTATCGATTTGGTTTTTATAATTATTTTAGCCTTGTTACAAGATCCGATGAACTTATTATCAAGATAGGATCATGATCCATTGTAAGGTCCTAACTTATAGGATCCCGATTTCTTAAAATTTAGAGGATTACATGCGGACTTTAATTTTTTTATCACTGAAATAAAAACTCAATTTTTAGGTGTTTAATCTTCACCCACGTTTCATCCTTCATCATTCTCTCATCTATATAAACCAAGATTTTATTTAACATTTAAATATAAACCTAATATGCGGTGTTGGGGTCAACGTTTAGGTAGATACTTGTTATAATTCACAATTTTTCATATATATATATATATTTGGTAATTGAATATCCCAACTCGACAATCCCTAAATTGGATGGCAGAAAATGACATTAATGGGAAAATGGCTTCAGCTTTCTCAGGTGTTCTTTTTATTTTTATTTTTATTTTATTTTAATAGATGAAAGGGGTCCACTTTACGTGTTCTAACATGATGATTTGATCATAATGCGAGCGTGATTGACGTGGGAACCTGCAATTCGCGATCATATATGCTTCCCCGATTAATACTCCCACTACGGAGTATACATACGGCGTACACTCTTTTAACATAGGATAAAGTTAACAAAAAAACAATTAATAAGGAAGGTAGTTTTTTTAAAATCAAAAAATTCAAGAGAAAAAGAATACAAGTATTATATCTTTCTTTATTTAAAATAAACTAGTTAACTAGTAATACTTGCATGATCTAATAAAAAAAATTCATTAAATGAACATAAACTATTTCGTGATTAATATTGTAGGAAAAAAACACAAGATTAAAATGAAATTTACACATGCTATCTATTATATAATATTGTAATTATTCGTCGATTTAGTCTCATAATTGAGAATTGAAAATTATGAAATACTGATCGTGGAATATTAAATAGTCTAATTCATATACGAGACGAAATACTATTTATTAAATGATTTATGGTTGTTTTGAAGACGAGTTTAATATTGTATATTTTATATATATATATATATATATATATATATATATATATATTAAATCAATGACTTGGTACTTGGTAGTTAATTGGCTTTTGGTAACGATTATTTCTTCGTCAATTGTTGTAATCGCCTATTAACTGCTCTCGTAGAACATTATAAAACAGAATAGACGTCACGAATTTGAAGTGTGTCGATCGATATCATATTGATGTTTAATTCGGTTTTTTTATTTTGTTATATCCTTAATAGTGATTTATTTGAACCCAACATTAATAGATATGAGAACAAATATCATTTAAAAGACACTTATTCACGCCTCAAACAATTACAAATTACCCTAATATTATTATACAAAAAATAAATCTTATAACTAGAATTATGAATTCTCGCTGATTATTTAACTTATATATATATATATATATATATATATATATATATATATATATATATATATATATATAACTAGTGTTGGACTTCTTACAATTTACGATCCGGTTTAGGTACAGAATTACGGAACATTTTTCACCGTTGATGCACTTGATCCAATGATACAGATTAGAACACCTCATTTAATAATTTCTGGACAACTTGATGACATTTTTGTAATTATATGAAGTTCATGCAACAATGTTTTTTCTTTAGAATATATGTTTTAAAAGGCTCTGATGCGATGACAGTTTTGTAATTTTTAGAAGGTGTATTGAGAATTTATTTTGTTATGTTAGTTCAAACTATTTATTCTACCGATTCATATGTTTATTCAATTAGTTTAAACTGTTTGTCCTAATGGTTCTTATTTTTTAGCAATTTTTTCGTTTAAATTTTTTTTAGACTTCGTTCAAATTATTTGTTCACTAGTTTAAATTTTATTGTGCTAATATTTATACATTTTTATAAATTTTGTCCATAAGTTCAAAATATTACATGAACTACTATAAAATGTACAAAACTAATAAAACACTTGATTTGAACTAATAGTATAAAAATTTTAAACTAACAAATATTATAATAAAGTATTCTAATAACTATAAATATTTGAACGTTTATAATATTAGTTTAAAATTTGGTTATCATTAATTCAAACTGTGTAGTGTGTTAGTTCAAATATGTACAAGTAAAAAAATGCATAAAAACATAACTAATAATCTAACAAAACAATACATGAACTAATATAAAAATATCAAAACTGATTGTATAGAATTATTTGAGCAAATTGAACTAAAATTATGAACTGAGATAATAATTGGTACAGTTTTATCATGTAAATTACAAAAATGTTACCCCGCCCTCCTTTTCAAAAACATGTACTTGTTAAAAATTGTAAAAATGTCACACACCTCTTATAAATCATTAAATGATGTTGATGAATGTAGACCATTAGATCAAGTGAATCAACGACCCAAATTACTCTATAATTTCGCACGGTAGCAACACTCCTTACCATAACCAGACCCATAATTTTATATAAAAATATAATAATTTGTTCAAAATTAAAAAATATCAAAATTGCCTGGGTTTTAATTGTACATAATTTGTTATTATTGTTAGGAAAAAATACTAATTGTTTTTTTGGTGAAAAAAAGTAATATGACGATTTATAAATATTTAAAAAAATAGTATATCAATTTATAATGTACAAAAATAGATTGGAAAATATGCATTGTTGTTTTTAAAAAGCTAAAAATATAGTGTAACTAGGCATTTTATTGGACAACACAAAGCCACAACATGCTACTATATAATTAATCTCCCTTTTGATTATCATTCTCAAACAGTTTATATTCAAGATTCTTACACGAAGAGAGGTTACTTGAAAATAATTTTAGGAGCTAAACCATAAAGGGGTCCAAATATGGCAAAAAAATTGGACGTAATTATTTTAATCAACTTAGCTTACAAGACAAATAATTTGATTGTCAGATATAATTGGACCTTTCTTTTCAGCTTTGCACTAATTACAAATTCACAATGCTGAGATTATTTGTGGCTTCCACCATTAAATTTTGTTTAATTGTGTTTTTTCACTTTATTATGAGTTTTGAAACAAATTAAAATCACTATCGGTTTAAGATCGTCTAAATCCTAGATATGACCCACAATCTAAGATAATTGTTCTTATTATTTGATTAAACCAATTGCTTTCATACAATTAACCACGAGATTAATTCATTTTACCATATAATATAACCCAAGTCACAATCATTTCCTTTTCTTTTTTGTCTCCTCATAATTATTGATTTAGATTTTCAAGACTTGCTAGGCCCAAAATTTATAAACTTAAATTTATCCACCCAAAATTTGACTTTCTTAAAATTTTTTAAAATAATCAAAGTCTGAAACAGATAGATCATATAACAGGGTCGTGTACATATGAACGTACATGTGCGCTACTTTCAAGTACAACATCTAATTGAAAATAGTGAACTACTCTCTGATAACTATATATAATATTTTTACCATTTAACGCAATTTTTAAAGGTATTAATTAATTAAAAAGTTTATATACTTAATGATTTTATCACTTATTAATTAACATTATTTTGCACACCAATTAATAAAAAGTAAAAAAAAATATAAAATAACGATAATTTCCGTACCTCATAATTTAGAATTTTTTTGATATATTTAATCAGAATTTTAAAATTAAAACATCGGAAAAAGATTTTATATATAAATATATTTTGGACGGAAAAATGCAGGTTTACACACAAATCATGTGGAGTGAAGGTAAGTCACAAGTGATGTAGGTGAATTGAAGTGACTTTTGTGGTTGTTCGGAACCAAATATGTAAACCTAATTGATGGATAAACTAATACCAAAAGAACATTAATTAAGGAAGTCTAAAAGGTTATCTAACCTAGTTTCTTTAAACAAAGCTATCTAGTTCATTAGTAAAATAATCAATAATAGTCGTCCTGCTCATAGGTATATAAACTATTATTAAAAGAAACAATTGGTTTGGAAGACAAACCACTAAAATAAATAATTAGAATTTTGAATGGCATAGGAGGCTTAGCCGGCTATTATTTACACAAAAATGATCTCGATGGAAGTCCTAGGTACTACCTGCACTGCACTGCACATATTGACCCTCTACTCTTCTACTCACATGTTTACTTATCATTATACTAATTGTTCAATTATATAAGCTCATCTATTGTCAGAAAGAGAATAGTTCACATAGATCATAAACAAATATTTAGACTGATATCCGTTTTAACTATGGATACTTATCGGTAGGGGTGAGCATAGGTCCAAAATCTAACCTAATCGAACATAAAATCGATTTTCCTGAAACATTGGACTGAAAACTGAACCTACAAAAATAGGTTGGGTTTCGGGTTGGACCTAAAACAAAAAATATGAAATATTAGAACCTAAAACCGAGTCTATTAGGGTCGGTTTAGTTATTGTTTAGGTTTTAGACCTAAACGGACCTAAAAAGTGTTGATTATATGATTATATGAACCAGACCTTGTTTTTTAAATAATATCTGGCTTTTTCAAGTTACCCGTCGATTTTTCGAGTTTTATCCGAAACAAACCGAAACCTAATTTTTTAAAATGCATACCTACGATCGATCCTAAATTGTCGGTTTTGGTTCGGTTTGGACCGAAACTACTCAATTAGATAAACAGAACCTAATTTGTTCAACCCTACTCATCGGACACGTACGGGTCCTGAATCATTTGAATGGCGATTGTATTTGAGAGTGTGTAAAGAAGGAAACATATATGTCAAAGTTCGATACATACATGCGATTTAAACCCAAATCCAACACATAAATCCGGTTAAATTCCATCCTAAAATCAATTAACAATAAAAGAAAAACTAACGCACCTACTTTATACATTAGTCTCGAAATATATTTACTTTACATGTGAAAACTTATTATCAACAAAATATCGATGTTTTAAGATAGTTCCAACCTTAATCTTGAATTGTGTCGATAGTTTAGTGGTTCATGTGAAGAAGAGGAGCACGTGAGCGAGGACAACAAAAATAAGGGGCTCGAGAATTTCATTTTAGCCAACAAACCTACCTCACTTTAAACTCACCTAATCGTCTCTAACTTTAATTAGATAAACTATATTTGGAAGTATTTGTTTGTTTTCACATTTATACTACAACATATTTATGTACTTTCCAATTCCTTGCAAGAATAAACAATTGAAGAACTTATATTTTTCCATAATTAATACATTATAATAATACGTACTAAAATATGTCCTTGCCCACAAGTTGCCTCAAGAGAAGGTGGTTGGGATTTGATATAAAAATAAATAAAATAGGCTTATTAGCTTAATTATTAGTTTGCAACATACCTTCATTATTATTATTATTATTATTATTATTATTATTATTATTATTATTATTAATTAATATTATATAGTATTATTTTTTTTATCATGGGCGATAATACTTGATTTTTTTATGAATGCCCTTGATTATTTGTTTTCTAAATAATTTGTTAATTTTGAAGTATTTGTAAACAATTTACATAAATATTAAACTCAAATATATAATACAAGCCAAGCCCGTGATTTTTCTAAAAAAATAACATTAATAACAATAATAACGTGATGGATGATGCATGGTTATTAAAGTATACATAGTAAATAGTAAGAAATAAAGAGAGAAGCATATGGAAATCTAGTCAGGGAAGAGTAGGCACAAATCTATTTGACAGTTGAAAAGGAAGGAAAGACAAGTTGTGTAACAATAATATTAAACAAAATAAAATAATGATATATAATTATGCTAAACAAATATTGATTACTTCATGTAAAGATACGCAAAGATTGTCCATCTCATTCAATTGAAATGACTAATTGAAACTTTAACTATTCAAAGTAGTTAATTGCATGACAGCATGCATGTTGTTGTACATGACCTCAATGTTTTTGTAGCATACAATAATCAGCTTTAAACATAACTTATATATTAACTCAATAGTGGATAATAAGCAACATGCATGATAATCTAATCTTCTTTCCTAAGTTACTATTAGAACACTAGTGCATTTAGGAAGATATTTTCCTCTTTTTCTTAAAATTTGGGGCATGGATGGCAAGTTCATTTACACGTCACCCGTCAATGTGGATCGAAACACTTTACGGGTAAAACCTTTAAAACGAAGATCCGTCACCCAAACCGATACGTTAAAAATATCTAAACTTTAGTATATTTAACTTCAACTCGAATGATCATTAAAGTTTTATTATTCTTATGTTATAATATGCATTATATGTAGGGTTTATATATTATTCATTAATATCTTTTGTTTAAAAATATGAACTTTGTGCGCTTTATGCAAAAATAATTTTTAAACTTCTGCAAAAATAATTTTTAAACTTCAATCTAATTTAACACTACGCAATATTATCAATCGATATGAGTGATAGATGGATACACTTGATTAAGTTAATGGACGGATGATAAAATTGTGTTATCCGACTCATTGTCAATCCTAAATAAGGATGTTTTGTAGCTCAAACTCATAATCTAAAGAACATATGTAGTCCGTGAATTTGAATTCCCAACTGCGACACTCCTCAATCTCACATCTGAGTCATCTTGATACCCGGGAAGATTGAGAAGATATCTCACTTATAAATACGAGTATATAGCAACTGAGTCTAAAATACCAATATATTATATTTGTGACAAAAAACGCAATAACGTAAAGTGAAATACCGAGTAATGAATGTGTCACTTATCCGTTACCACTTAAATAATAAGATTAACAATCTTCAGTTCATTTCATACACGACACATCATATGAGTTCTGTTACCATTTAAAACTACAAAACTTAAAGCACAAGACACTACAATTCAATTTTAACAAGAAATGTTGTAATAAAATTCGGCATTTTCTACTGTACTCAGCACTACGTTTTTTTGAATTATTCTACAGATTGAACTCATTTCGGTTCCTTTAACATGATATTCCCTCCCAATCATCAATAATTGTCCCTGTAGCAATTCTTGACTGCAGACTTGTATCCAATACTAATTTTGGGAAATTCCCTGGCAAATTCAAGGAAATAATGATAATTTAAGCAAAACTACCATATATTGATTATAAAACAAAATTGTTCAAATTGTTTTGCAACATTTGGAAGCATGTAGTTAAATTTTGTCTTATTGGTCTGAAAGAGAAGTAGGGCCTAAATGGCAACTAGTTTGTCAACTTACTTAAGGTTTCCGGAAAAGCTGCGATGCGTGATACCTGGCAAACAAAATGTTATAATGGACACTGGATATCCATATACATAATAAATGGACCATTTCCAAATTCATACCAAAGTCTTCACACGCAACGTTCAAGTAACGTAAGGAACACATTCAGCTACTCAATAAGGAGTTAAGCCATCACTTTGAACAAATATGCAAGATTACCAATGTACAAACAATCATCTCTCAACAATCTATATGAAGATATGAATACAAGAAGGTGAAAACTTGGAAAAAGAATACAACTTTCCGGTTCCGGATAATGGTGGCATGTAAAATCATAAATCTCGTTGTCAACATTCTTTTTAGTCCAGTTCTGACTGAGATTAGGGTTCCATTATCATAACATAAGAGAAGGCTAGTTACCTGATTGCTCATGATAATGGAAGTCCGAAAGGCTGTTCGTTGAAAGGCCGTAAAATTTCATGTTTATGACTTAGGTGGGCTTTTTGTCGGATCTATTGAGATTGAGGTTGAACCACTTCTTCTTGCTCGGTTTATCTTTTCCGTCAGATCCGCCTTCTTCCCCTGGACTCTCTGGGTTTGTATCTTCACCGGGAATCTTGCTGGTGCTACCATTGGGTGTACCACTAGCTGGACCCACAACACTGAATGATGAATGTATACTGTCACGTTGTTTCAATAGTTCATCTACCTGTTTTTAGAAAGCGAGAACAAGTGGTGAACAAGTGACTATAAGGTGTAGTCTAGAAAGATAGGGGAGAGGAAATCATGACATACAGCTTGTTTTTCGACATTGTATCTGTTGGTAACTTCCTGGAAACGTGCCAAGGCCTGAATGTTAAAAATGATACACTATTAAACGCTGTCCCGTCAGTTTACTTGAGCAATAAACTATCAGCCACATCTCTTTTGTGGATTGAAATACTCAAGTTTGTGACTATTAACAACATACCTTTCTGTACTCGGTTTCAAACTGGCGCAACTCGTTTCTCTTTCTTAAAATTTCTGCTTCGATGTCCTTCAACTTTTGTGTTGTTTCTTCATACGACTTTGCACAAAGCGCCTCTATTGTGTAAGCTGCAGGCTTGAAAAAATTGTCCCCTAGGAATTTTTCACAGGTGATCAGACAAAGTATCAGGATAAGCATTTCCCGAAAACAACAAAAAATTCGCTTTGGTATCGTGTGAGGAATCCAGCTTACCATAAACAGCAAATATATGAGTTCCCGACTTCAGCTCTGAAACCTCACAAGGTTGTAGGCCCTCCAATCTTTTGAAGAAAGCAGCTTCAGGATCCTTGGCCATTGCCAACTAACCATAACCAAGTTTGAACGCTTAGTTTCCTGATGGAACGAGCGGAAAACCGCAACCAAAAATTATCAACGGTAGAGGAAAGAATACATACCGCGTTGACAGTAGTGTCCAATCTATAAACCTGAAAATGCAAGAAATACATTCCAGCTGATGTGACCTTTCCAGTCTTTTCACTGTCCTCCTACATTAGAGAAGGAAACAACAAATTTCCAGGTAAAAATCAACAGATTAAAGGTCAAAAGTTTATGCACAATATTATTAAATAATATCTTACTAAAAGGATGATCAATTAAATACATGTGTTCTAACACAATCTGCCCTTAAGACGGAAGAGAAAACCCTCTGTTTCACATAAAATAAATTTTGTTTGCTGTTTGCAGTATCCTAATAACCCTAACCCAATCTAATTCCTTTCAGCATAAAATCATAAGAACCATATAAGAGCTATTCAAATTATTTTTAAACATACGATTGCACATTATGTTGTCTAACACGGTAATTGAGTCATCCTTCCTTGGCTCCAAAAGCAATCAAACTGGAACATTTTCCGTAGCAAATACAAAATTAGCCCAGCCCCAGTGTATCTCCCTTAGCTCTGGTACTAAAATCAGAGCAAAGGGCAGTGTAGGAATGGAGGCAGTAGAATTGAAACATTTGGGAGGGAGTAGAGTCATATTGATATGATCTAGGAAGATGAGCTCGACATACTAGGTGCTGCCGTAGTGGCCATCTTACGGATCCAGTCGAGTGAGGTGCTTAGCCATGAGAAAATCTAGAGGAAGCCCAAGACCTTGACACTACTCAATCATGAGTCAGAAGAGCCACTCGGTCATGAAGCCATTGCAGCCCAAGGCCAAACCAAGTCATTACAAGCCCAGCCATGCGTACTCATTATGACCCAGTGACGGCCACAAGCCACCCAGCGCACGTGACAGCGCCCTCAAGGTTGCGATCATGCCCAGACCATGCCACGATTAAGCCACACGTACGATATAACTTTTGGATATATATTATTTAATTTTGGTAGTTTTATTCATTAAACACAGCCCTTTATGTAAATGGGACGTATTTTTATATTTTTATTTACTAGCTTTAGATAGAAAGATATCTTAGTATTAATTTAATAAATTAGCTACTTTTAGAAGGATTATCTGCATTTCCTATTTAATTACCTATTAGCTGAACGGAAAAAAAGGAGAATTGAATGAATAAAACTGAGAGCTTTGAGCTTTTCGGTTGGTTTGGGAAGCCATCATAGTTGGGATTGCTTGAAAATTTTCAAGGCAAGGGACGCAGCCTAGCCGCACTTAGCCAAAATCAACAAGGCTCCTAGCCAAAGTCCGAAGAGGGCTTGGACATTGAAAAGATCGGGCTTACAATCCTGGATCAAAGCGACTGTTGACTCAAATCATATATGATGGTAGTAATCGTTGTGACTTGTGATAGGTAAACCTGGCATCGCATTGTCATGCAAACCTAGGGATTTCAGGAGAAAATGAGCAGGGCCGCTAAAAATTAGGATTATGAAAGCATATATTGCATTAGCTGCAAGTGGATGCATGAATTTGGAAAAATGAATTTGGAAGATGTATAGAAAGTTAATGATACAGCTTACAACTTTTGCTCTAATAGTCCATGGGATTATGAAAGAAAATATTGCATTAGCTGCAAGTGGATGTGTGAACTTGGAAAAATGAAATCAAAAGTTCAAAATGAAAACATTTCATACCCAAGGCAAGGTCACAACATATGATCATGTTGAAAAAACCTACAAATTTACTTTGTTTATTGATCACATCAATTTAGCTTTATCATAAATTTCAACATTCAAGAAACAATCATTCTTCCATGCCGAGGGGCTTTGTGATTCAATCGGTTGAATATTGATGAAACCGATAATTTACAACTGATTATTTCAAAGTCTCGGTTTGCATCCAATAACGATAATGAGATGGCATATGCAAACAGAGAAGTAACATTGGTCACAAAAAAAGGGAAAATACTAGCACAGCAGCACATGACAGAAAAATCCTTTTGTTGCAATTCCTTACAGACTTCAAAACCAGATATTAAACAATAATCGAATGGTCAGAACCAGCATGGCAGCAACAGAAGATCTTAGGCAAAACAGATAGGTGACAGAGAAATTTGGTGTTAGGAGGAGAGGAGACGGAATTATGTAACAAAGAGATAGGAGGGAATTAATTGGATACACGATGACAGATGACATGAGGTCCTTCAAGAGTTTACAAAAGGATAGTATCATATTGGAAAAGGTTTAATTTTGAGCTCCTTCAGAAATGTCTTGGTTCCATTTATATACAAGGATCCATTTTTCTCATATTTTCTTTGCCATTGTCGTTTACCTAATTGGACATGAACTGCTGCATCATTGAGGTATTGCAAAAGGAGAGACATTGCTAAAATCAGTCACATTACTACCCTATTTACCATTAACCATATTTAGGTTGTTGAGCTCAAACAAAACTTCGTAGTCAAATTAGATTCCTCCATTAGACTGTCCACACCTCTAGTGTAAAAGCAATAATTTTTACACCCTCATATAAAAAAACAGATCAATTCCTATATTTTGTCTGTCTAAGAAGTTCAAAAAGTTTTCCACCCTTTCAAATTTGAGGGGAGGTGTTACAGAGTGCCAAATCAAATTGGAACCTACCTCTGCCACCATTTAAGTACCAATTTCTTTTATTTATGTTTTCCTTACACTTTTTTTAACGAAAGGAATGGACATCAACCTTTCTAATTCAAATCAATGCAATTTTTTGAGTTGATATCCAACACTAATAATATCCTATTTTTTATTTTTTGATCTCAAAATGTGAGGGATAAAAATATAATCATTTGCAATAAAATTATGTTTATTAAAATAAATTAGATATAAAATATTAAGATTTTAATATTTGTAAACATAAATTAAATGAATTATAGAGGGAATATGGGATGTACGAAAAAATAATATAGACGGAGTGAATACGCAGATTAGTATATACGTCAAGCGCTTTATATGAATTATAGACAGAATGGGATGCAATAAAAACCAGTCTCCCAATGATCCTGAGTTGACAGCATCAGAGAGACATAGGGGCCCCTGAAGCAGTGACTGGTTGGAGGGTGGCAGGTTTATAACCGGTTCAAAGAACAATGTGTTGGTATAAGTCTACTAATGAGACTTACTGTTTTATATATTCAGAAATAATAATCCTGAAATTAAAAGGAAGTAAACAGATTTGTAGAAAATCTGTTGTCTATTTCTTTAGGCCTTTGTTGTATCCTAGGAGGTGAATTTGTCTGAAAGCCTACAGCAATGAAAGGGGATTAATATCACTTTAAAGATAGTGATCTTTTCACGCCTCAAAGCAATTTCAATACCCTAATTTCCAACACAATGATGATCATAGGGAGCCTAGAAATGGAGGCGGATAACAGGCTTGCAGTTATAGTGAGTGTTGAAATGAAAGGGCTGCAGACTGGCTTGAAACCATTTGGCGATAAAAGGAATGATGAAAAGAGAAGGGAAACTATGGAAAGAGGCCCCAAATCAATTGCATTGCCGACCCAATTTCTTTCCCTCACAATTCTTAAGCACCCAAATATACGGAGGAGACAAAGTGGACCTGTATACTATTTTAATTTTAATAAGTAATCTATATCTATATATCTATATACCCTTACTAAAGTAGGCGACCTTGAAGCTACCGTGGAGGCCTCACATTTTTTCTTAGAATAAATCTTTTACTAAACAATTAATTAAGTCAAACAATCTTTCTTGCTAAATCTAAAATTTTAAAAATAATTTTGGCGTTTCTCTTTTCACGTAAATCAAATCTTTAATCAAAAATATAAAAATTGTGCCGGTTACCCGAAAATACATAATTCAGTTTTTTAACATTTATAAAAGGAAAAATGACCAGAATAATACCAACTATGAGGTATGAACCAAAATACAAACTTTAAAAATTACTAGTTGGTATACAAACTATTTCAAATTAAACCAATTTTGATACGGGGTGAAGTTATAGCCAATTTTATTACAAAAATCGTCCACACAATTACCCCTACAATATATTTTCTTTCACAAAATACCCATATGATTTTTTTGATACCTAACGAATTATATAATAAAGGTTATTTGTCACTTTATTCTTAAATATTTTAGGCCATTTATTTAAAATATAACTATAAGAATGATTGAGAAGTTTTAACACTTTTAAAATAAAATTTTGGTTAATAGACTCATACTTGGTGACATTCCCACAATTTTTTTGTATAAAATAAGATTGATTTTTGAATTTTTAAATTTAAACATGAAATGTAGATTTGTTCCACAAATTTAGGTTAAATATATTAATTTTAAATTTTCAAATTACCCAAATTTCCAAATTAGTATTATATTCTTTCGTTAAGTTTTAACTACAAATATGGATTATTCCCTCAAACTAAACCCATAAAACAATAATGACACCAAACATGGTTCTATTAACCAAAAATTCATTTTAAAACTTCTGAATTTTTTTAATGAATAAACTACCTTAAATGTTAAAAATAAAGTGATGACTAACTTTTCTTACCTAATTCGTTAAGTATACAAAAATAACATGGGTGATTTTTCAAAGAAAATAAAATATAGGGGTCATTTTGTGTGATTTAATAAATATGTGGGCGATTTTTGTAAAAAAATTTGGCTAGATTTTCACCTCGTATGAAAATTGGTTTAATGTGAAATAGTTTGTGCATCAAATAGTAATTTTTAAAGTTTGTATTATTTTTGGTCATTTTTTCTTTATAAAAATAATTCTAAACTTTGTAGGATAATCGAACCAAACAAAACGACAATGTGTCGTTATAACTTTAAGCACAATAGGTTTTTGGTTTCTGCTCTCCACAGCCTTGACTTATTATTGTGTGGATAAATTTAAATCATCTAGGTTCATTGTTATTTAATTTAGGGTTTGGGTTTAAATATGTAAATACCGGTAAATTGAGACGAACATTGTGGACGTGTATGTGACTAGACGAGGACATGCCTGAGACAAGTGTTCTTATAGACTAGCTTTGAACATTTTGTATGAAAAGGGCAAACACCATGATTGTTATAATTTTGTTTTTTAAGATTTATTTTTTATATTAGCAATCATCTTCATTATCGCAATTGTTACTAGAATATGGATAAGTATCAGCAAACCCACAATTGCAAATAATAAAGATAAAAAAAATTGTGTCCTTATGGAACCAATTAATATACGTGAAGTAATCTTTTCTTTATATCATAAACCTACGCAACATTCAAATATGTGTTAACAAATACCCGTAGAAGGCACAAACTATAAACTGGATATTCTCTTAAAAAATATTTGATTTGAGATATTCTCTAAAAGTTAAATTCAAATATGTAGTACATATCCACAAAAAAGTTGAAAAAAATTTTAAGCTACCTAACCAAATCTAAACAAATATTCAAACAAAGTATAAACATGTTTAACTAGCCATCCAAATCTAAGCATAAGTTATATAAGGAAGCCTAAAAACATATATATCATTCTTTCTTGAGATTATAATATATTAGCTACTATTTTTTATTTTTTATTTTTTTACACTTATATAAACTATATTTTTATTATGTTCCAAATCCACCTAAATATCGTGATCATGGAATACACTAATTTATATATCGTACGCATATAATCAATGTACACATTCAAAATATTCCTTAACAAATACCCAATACCCATGCAGGGCACGAGATATAAACTAGTTATTAACGGAAAATAAAAATCCTTTTAAAATATTTCAATGTTTATATAGACAGATAATTTATAAAATTAAAAAGATTCTTTTTAGTATTTCAAAGGGTATATGAACCACAGCTGAAAACGGAGCATGAACACTTGAAACAATTAAAAAACGACCAAAGGCTGTTGTCCTCTTAGGATTGAATCCAGCTCCGTACACATGCCTCGTAAGGATCTTAGCAGTACATACTGAAACAAAGTTTTTTCAAGGACATTTTCAATATGAAGGAAGTTATGACCCTTGTTATTGGAAAACTTAGGACATTTCCAATATGAAGGAAGTTATGACCCTTGTTATTGGAAAACTGATGGTCAAGTAACATACTAACATGTCAAGGATTACTTTTCAGCTTTCAATCAGCGCTTATAACATCAAAAAAAAAAAAAAACTGAAAAGAACTACCATATAAAACTTTGGACAAGGAATCTCAACGAGGTTATTCAGAAGAACTGAGCTTTAATGAATATATTCACTGATCATAATAGATACTGCAAAGGAAAATCTTCATGTCATTCTTTTGTTTCCAAATTCTCTTTCAACTTCTTCCAGAAGCAACTTAGTTGTGAAGATCAAGGTTGAAAACTATTGAAAATAGAATTAATACCTGCAACGCTAAACCATATCCTGCATTTGTGTCTTGTTCAAAATACAGTAGCTGGACAGTGTAACAAAGCTCCAATTAGATAAACTTACGAGAAGAATTTGTACAAGATATTGCAGTGAACTATCTCATATATGAAATACCTTAAATTTGCTTTGAGATGCTGAAGTCACTCTCACTACAATCCCTAATTGTGCTTGCTCCTCGCTTATTGTAACACTGAAGAAGTGGGCGCATTGCTTTTCAACCTAAACATTATGAAAAATGAATGTTACAAACACAAATAAGTGACATTTATCTGTGCAACATATGCTATATTTAGATACATATGAGTAAGAACCTTTCCGCTAACTGATGACCCAATTGGCAGTGGTCTAATAGTCACAGTTCCATTTAGTGCTTCTTCGAGGACATTTGCTGAGATGGTTGTCTTGATTGGAACCCCTAGCTTGCTAGAAACCAAAGGGGGGGGGGGGGGGGGGGAAGCAGTTAAAGAAACGAACAGGAAAATTACTTGACATTGGTTAACTATCCTACAAGTTTATATGCACCTGAACAATGCAGCAAACATTGTATTCACAGTTCCAAGATTGGACAAATCAATTTCCATGTCCATACCCTCAGCATCAAGAGCCTGATTTGTTCCAAAAAGGAAAGAAAAATCATAATGTGAAATGATGATAAGCAAAACATTTGACACAAAAAGTAACTTGATATCCTCCAACATCACAAGCAAAAGGCAGGTTTCTATTTCATGTGCAATGACCATACACGTTTAATCTAAATGAAAAAGGAATCGTATAAAATCTCGTAAATGGCAAGAAGCAAAGAAGTACATTGAGAAACCATGTCTATTTAATCGTTTACATTCATATGTCCATAACCAATGCAGTATTTTCTTCCATCAACATATTACCACCAATCCCCCCAAGATAATCATGAACTATTTCATTAAATGCCATACCCTCAAGAGACGAGGGATTATTAATGCCTTCCCAATATAGTTGGTAGATTGAACTGCACCTTAGAACTGTTGCTAAAGTAAGCACTTACAGATGCCAAGAAAACAGAAGGAGAAGTCCACGGATGTTTGAGAGAATGATACTAATGAGGGTTGTTAGGTCACTGGCAATAGTAGTATACATAAGGGTTAGTCTATACCTACCTGAGTCTCCAGAAATTATCTTGCAGTTTAGCTATTTGAAAATTTTGCCTATGGAACCTGTTAGGTGTTGTGCCTACTGATTAGGTATCAAACTTGAGGGTTTCATATTAATCTCTGTTTCATCTTTTAGAGAGTATTGTGTTGTTGAGCTCTTGTAAGATTCTAGATCTTATACTATTGCATTTCTCTTTTCATTTACAACATGACTTTACCCATCTAGCAGATTCTGGTATTTAATTACAACACACAGTAAACTTCATATTCACGCATCCTAGTCTTGAGTGTATTCATTTAATAAGTGAAAGCATTTGCAAATCATTTGAAATTTCAGAGTCTTCTAGCAGTATCGAGTCCAGACATGAATCAGAGCCAAGCCCCCAAAGAATCACAAAACGTGTGTGTATGTGTGTGTATATATAAAAAGCCATAGTATCCGCTTTGTGGATTTCATGAGATTAAATTCATAAGAATATTGAAGAACATATAATGAAGTGAAGTAAACTTTACAGGCCAATTAATTGAAGACCCTCTAGACTTGATAAAGGCTCAACAGGTATCCTCAATTAAAATCGTGCAATTGTTATATAACAAAAGAGAAAGTAATAATGAATGCTCTTGTAGCATCCCGCACTATGAATTCTAGATGATTACTGATACATGAAACTGAACAACAGATAGAAGAGCTTTAAACTGAAGAGGAGAAACATGATCTTAAAAGAAAAAAGAAGAGAATTTCACCTCAAATCCAGCTAAATCATAGTGCCTTCTCTTCTCTGGGTCAGATAAGATGCTATAAGAATAAGCAACCTCTTTAAAACGCTCTGCAGCTTCAGGATTACTTGCATTCTTATCGGGATGATACCTGTTTACCAAGCATTTTCATCAGAAAAGATCATCATGGCAGAAACCTACATAAGATGTACCCTCTTTTTCAATACTTAATACGCAATACATCAACAATATTAACCCTATCCAAATTAATCCTCTCCCGCTTCTGTCTCACATAGACTAAGGAAACACAGAACACTAGGAGAAAAAAGAATATGGAATGTGTGGACTAGACCAATTTCTTCTTTGAGAACAACACACTATAGCATTATAGCAATTGCCGCTACATTGGTTGGCTCGTCAACTCAAATAACATCCATATCCAGTTATCCACCAAAAGCAAGTTCCTAACACAATTGCTAAAGCTGAATTTAAAATACTCGAGTATCGACAAAATCAGCGGCAACAACAAGAAGTGTGAAATTTACTTGAGTGCAAGTTTTCTATAAGCAGTCTTAATTTCTTGATCTGTTGAATCCCTGGAGACAGACAAAACCTCATACGGATCCCTCCGTAGAGGCGTGCTCGAAGGTCCTACTGTCGTCATACTGCTCCTTAGGCTTCCTCCTTCTCAACCTGAATTCACAATCACTCAACTCGCTCCATAATAGCCCCGATTCCGCCAAAACAGGTCTCACAGATCGCAAACCGAAGAAGCAATTGCCGAGCAAATCTACAATCAAATCGCAAAATAAAATGAGACAAGAAATTCGAATTTCCGGGAGAAAGCAAGGGAAGTGGAGGTAAAAGATTGAAAACCTATATTCAAATTGCGTCAGGTTCAGCTATTTCCGTTGCTCGTGGCTGTGGATGAACAAGATTGCTTGAAAAGGAGAATGACTGGTAGAAGGAGCAATTAAGAACGGAAAGAAGTATATGTGACGATTTGCAGACGAAAACTAGGTTTTCCGATAATCATAAAGAGAGAGAAATGGCGTCAAACTCTCTTCGTCTTCTTCTGGTTGTGTTTGGTCGTTGCGGTGTGTTTGTTGGGACTGGGAGGTTAAAAAGAGCTTTTTCTCACTTCTCACCTTCTTCATTTTTCCCTTTTTCCTTTTTCGTTTCAAATTAGTGTTTGGAGCCCCATATTTATTAAGGGCCGGATCACAATCTTTAAAGATTTTGAATCGATTTGGACCTAAAGTGACAGTGTTCGGTCCATTTTCATAAAGGATTCGTCGGTCCAACGAAAACAAACCTAAACCGGTTGGTACAAAAACAAAAAGAAGCTAATTACAATAAAACCCGCCCTACAAAACTCAGACCAATTACAATAAAAAAAGTAATTTGCCCAAACATGAATAACAAGGTATACAAAATTTGTTGGGCTCGAGTGGTTGGAATTAAAAGATCAACAAGCAACTCTCTAGTGAGTGACACCGTCGGAGTGGTCACTGGAGGACAGTAGAGTGCTGCGGCCACGAAGGTCGTCGATCAATTTGACGACCTGCGCCATGGTTGGGCGTTCGGAGTAAGGTGAAGTGCAGGCAAGGGCAATGTGTAGAAGACCGACCATCTCGTCTTCAATGTCTTTGTACCTCATTAGCTCCAAATCAAACACCTCCGCCGTCCACTCCTCCTTTATTACCGTCTCAACCCACTTCCGTAGGTCCACCACCTCCGCGCCGCTCCCTTCCACTGTTGCCGGACATTTTCCTGCCACAAAGAGAATCTCTACCTCATATATATAACTCTTTATCAACGCTACAGGAGCATTTGTGGTGAAAATATACACTGGCGTACCTGTAAGAACCTCCAGTAATAAGACGCCAAAGGAATAGACATCAGCTTTCCAGGTAAGCGGTTTCCCACGGACTGCTTCTGGGGCGCGATACCCGTTGGTCCTGCAGGATCCTAAGGACCTGGGAGGAGAAAAGCCAAAGTCGGAGACTCGAGCATCGCCAGACTTATCTATGAGGACATTAGTTGACTTGATGTTGCCATGGGTGAGCTCCAAAGGCTTACAGGCAGAATGAATGTATGCAACCCCTCTCGCCGCGCCTGCTACAATCTTCAGCCTTGTCGTCCAGTCCACCGGCGTCCTCCCTGGCCCTCTATTCCCTGTCAATCATAAGCTAAATTTCAACATTCCCTTGAAAATTTAATGACCACGGCTGTTACAGGTGAAATATTCTAACTTCACTATAGTCAATATTTTTGATAATTAAGTTTGAAATAAATAATTACACATGTGAATGACTATAGTCACTATAGTCATTCACATGTTATTGGTTCCCATCATAAATGCCCCTTTCACAATATGATTCTAAAACTCAAATTGAAGTTTGAACTAAATTAGTTTTGGCAACAACGAAACGTCACGTTTTTAACAGTTGATACTGATCATTCCAACATTTTACTCCTGGCAAGGGGTGCAAAATGACATTCAAAATCCAAAGTAAATATCAGAATGAATTTCACCCATCTTTGGAATGTCAGTAGAAAAGTTATCTTGACAATTTACGTTAACCATAATTTGAAAATAAAAATAAATAAATAACAGGGATAAGGTAACGTTAACGTACCATGGAGGAGGCAGAAAAGGCTACCGTTCGCCATGAAATCCAACACCAGCAGCTTCTCCTCCTTGGCAATGTAATACGCCTTCACCTCCGCCACATTTGGATGCCGAAGCCTTCCCACCATCCCCATCCGCTTCTCAAATTCATTTCCCGGCCATGACGAATCCATTCTCATCCGTTTCACGGCCACGACACTCCCGTCGTTCAACGTCGCCTTGTACACTGTTCCCGTAGATCCCTTCCCCAGCATCTCTGCCGACGCCCTCAGCAAATCCTCCAGGTCAAACTTCATCCCTCCTTCCAAGAACACCATCTTCCCCTTCTCTGTCGGACGACTATCATACGGCTCCGGATTTTTCTCGTTCTCCGTCGTCGGATTCAGTCTTTGACGAGCGTAGCTCCTCCAGAAGAAACAGACAAGCAGGAGTGAAATCACCGCTAAAATTGCAAAATCTCCTATCACTACGGCGATTATTGCTGACGAACTCATCTTGTGCATCCGAATTTTTCCAGTTTTGTTCCTCGGAGAAGACGGGAATTCCGATATTGGGGAAATCGTCGACTCCGCGGTTGAACTGGACTTGCAAGGGGATAAAGGTGCACCACAGAGACCTTGATTTCCAATGAATGCAGACAGAGGAAAGCCTGAAAGCGACTTGGGGATTTCGCCTTCAAATTCATTTCCCGAGACGTTAAAATCCTGAATGTTGTTGAGCTCCAGGCTCGAGATCGGACCAGAGAATTCATTCCCCTCTAACTTAAGAGTGAGGAGGCGGTTCAATAGGCTGAAATTCGTCGGGATTACGCCGGAGAGGTTGTTGAAGGACAAATCGAGGCGGTAGAGGCCGGAAAGGGAGGAGAGAGAGTTAGGAAGCTCGCCGGAGAGAGAGTTATGAGAAAGGAAGAGAAGTTTGAGAGATGTGAGGTTAGAGAGGTTAGGAATTTGACCTGAGAAGCGATTGCGACTGAGAGAGAGGATTCGGAGACGGGCGAGAGAAGAAAGTGAGTCGAAATTGCCGGAAAGAGAGAGGTCTTCGAGAACGAGCTTGGAGACTCGGTTATGGAAGCAGGAGACGCCGTACCAAGGGGTGGAGGAAGAGCATGGGTTAGTGCCGGAGGTCCAGGTGAGGAGATTGTTGGACTCGTCGGCGGTAGATTTGAAGGCAAGTAGATGCTCGGCGTCGGGGGATTGGGAGGCGGAGATGCGGTGGAAGAAGAGGAGGATGAAGAGGAGAAGAGGGAATGCAGAGGTGGAATTCGCCATTGTTGATAGGGGGTTGTGCTTCTGCTCTGCTCTCTTCTACTCTACTGACTGGAGGAAAAGGTGTTGACTTGTTGGAAACGACGAAAGTGATACTGTGTTTTATATTTTATTTCCCCCTTTGAATTCATTTTGGGCAACGGGCCATTTTGAAGTTACGAGTATTCGTGTGTTTCAAATGTGTGCGTTATTGGAATGTTGTACACCCTCAGGTCACAAATATAAGGCAGGTCACAAATATAAGGCATTGGAGGGGGATGATCAACAACAATACAAGGCATTAGATGGTGATGATTAATAATGTTACGTAGAAAGTGTCTTGGTGTAATGGTGAGTCTACTAGGTATGTGGGTGAGATAAAGTTGAGTGTACGTAATTTAAGAATTGAATGTAAGCCTAAATTTACTAACCTTTCTATAAATATTGTTCTAGTAAATACACCTATAACATAAATATATTTACTACATAATACTACACTAAATTCTTTCATAATGTAATTAGTTGAAGATACTCTAAATTCGCAAACATTACTACACAACACTACATGGACATAAATTACAAGTTTGACGGTAAAGCTCAATGTCGAATCAAAGACCCGAAAAGTATCGGTATTGGAAGTGGGCACAATATACATGTAGACAGTGTAACTTGTACAGAACATAAGAATTAAATGGGCAATATCTCATACTAGATGAAGGATAGTAGTATTCATACTTTCCCCTTTTAGTTGAGCCGCATGAATTATCTTCATTTTTAAAGATAATTCACGAACGAATCGTTCATATTCCTTCAATTAATATACTTATGTACCTTGGTGAAAGATCAATGATCTTTCTTTACAATGCAAAGATAACAATACTGTAAATAAATAACTCAAATCTTAATCAACTCAGTAATTGTCATTATTTTGTCGATAACTCTCCCTATTGCCATTGTCTTGAACATAATTTCAACTAAAGCTTTCACCTATAAGGCAATATATTTATCAAATAATGGAAAGCAGTCCATATATAAGGATTATGCATGCTACAACTAAACTCTATTTCCGAGAACAATGTCAGCTTCAATTTGAAATAGTGTTAGAACCTCACTTTGTTGTGCGCACCACTTCAACTTTACAAAGAAAATATCAGCAGAAATCACCCAAAAACCCTGCACGAGAGAATTAAATAAGTTGAATGTCTTTAAGGTACATAATCTGAAACTTAAGAGCTTGGTATGTATGATATAAATAGCTAAACAGTGATCATCCATGAAGTTCTAATCACTAAAAATTATATAATTTCAAGTTAGAAAATAGAAAGTAAAGTTATCGTGATACACACAATCTCTTTTGAATTATAATTATGCATAACTATCCATAAAAATATAAGTAGCATAAAATAAGAGCGAAAATGGACACAATCAATCAATCATCTAAAACTCGTTGTTGCTTATCTCCAGATGCAGCAAGTTTGAAGAACCCAAGTCAAGACTTGGGTGAACGAATGAGAGCAATGGAGAAGGGGGATATTTGACGTTTTGTATTGCCTCCCATGTTTCACGAACGGAAGTGAGAATTGGATGAGTCGGGAAGCAATGTTGGTAATGCTCTGCCATTTTTTTATCTGTGCAATAAATGCAACCAAAAATTAAATTTTTATATGATTAACTTGTTAGTATAAATTTAATAATTTATCATCTTATTAGTTAGACACGTATTCAGTTTTATTTATATTAATAAACTAACAAATTTTGTGTAACAAAACCAACTTTGTAATTTCGGTGTTCCAAGTCTTTTTCCTCCTACTTACAAAAATGTTTTAAGGGCTTCGTGGGAAAGCCGATGAAGCAAACTTTATGTTGACCCTGTTTGTAGATATGGCTCATAACAATTTAGGTTCAAGTTTTGGGCCTTGTTTTTGGGCCCAGAATAGTGAAGCTTGGTTCTCTTTTTCGGATTTATATAGAAGTAACAAATTTGATGCGTTAGGTTAGATTAGGTTTGTATATTTGATGATGCTCTCAATGATTTAAAAAAGTGTAACTCTTAATGAAAGTGTAAGGGTGATTACAATCCGTTTAGAATTACTAAAAATTATTTTTGAAAACAAAAATATTAACAAATTAATAAAAAATTATGTTTGTTTAGCGGCTATAATAAAATGTTAGAGATCTTAGAACACAAGAAAGTTACATAATCATTTTAATTTTATTGTTCTCCCTTAATCGTTTTCATTACAATCATCTAACTAAACGGACACTTGGTCCCGTTTAAAATTGGTAGGAATCATTTTTGAAAGCGGAATATTACCGAATCAATAAAAAAATCATGTTTGTTTAGCTACTAAAATAGAGTGTGGTATTTCATTTTCTCACTCTTAACCGTTTTTATTACATTTTCATTTAATGCATCCAATCAACGGACATTAATGTCTAATTTACGGATACATTACTTGACGGTCTCATATGATTTACATTTTATTATTTCTACAATATCAACTAAAACTTATGTACATTAACAATATTAAAAAAAAAAAAGGGTTACAAAATATATCTATTATACTTACTAAAACAGAACACGGGTTGATGACGTGGCGCGCTGTGGACGCAGGATTTTTGAAATTGAGCTCCCACAATTAAAGCCAATAAATCTTTATTTTTTACACTATTTTTTAAACCATAAAATCTTTTATTATTAAAATAATAATTTTATAGAAACAAAATATATTATACTTAGTAAAACAAAGCACGGGTTGATGACGTGGCGCGCTGTGGACGGAGGATTTTTGAAATTGAGCTCCCACAATTAAAGCCAATAAATCTTTATTTTTTACACTATTTTTTAAACCATAAAATCTTATATTATAAAAATAATAATTTTATAGAAACCAAATCTAATATACTTACTAAAACAGATCACGGGTTGATGACGTGGCGCGCTGTGGACGCAGGATTTTTAAAATTGAGCTCCCACAATTAAAGCCAATAAATCTTTATTTTTTACACTATTTTTTAAACCATAAAATTTTTTATTATTAAAATAATAATTTTATAGAAACCAAATCTATTATACTTACTAATATACTTACTAAAACAGATCACGGGTTGATGACGTGCGCGCTGTGGACGCAGGATTTTTGAAATTGAGCTCCCACAATTAAAGCCAATAAATCTTTATTTTTTACACTATTTTTTAAACCATAAAATCTTATATTATTAAAATAATAATTTTATAGAAACCAAATCTAATATACTTACTAAAACAGATCACGGGTTGATGACGTGGCGCGCTGTGGACGCAGGATTTTTAAAATTGAGCTCCCACAATTAAAGCCAATAAATCTTTATTTTTTACACTATTTTTTAAACCATAAAATCTTTTATTATTAAAATAATAATTTTATAGAAACCAAATCTATTATACTTACTAATCTATTATACTTACTAAAACAGAGCACGGGTTGATGACGTGGCGCGCTGTGGACGCAGAATTTTTGAAATTGAGCTCCCACAATTAAAGCCAATAAATCTTTATTTTTTACACTATTTTTTAAACCATAAAATCTTTTATTATTAAAATAATAATTTTATAGAAACAAAATATATTATAGTTAGTAAAACAAAGCACGGGTTGATGACGTGGCGCGCTGTGGACGCAGGATTTTTGAAATTGAGCTCCCATAATTAAAGCCAATAAATCTTTATTTTTTACACTATTTTTTAAACCATAAAATCTTATATTATTAAAATAATAATTTTATAGAAACCAAATCTAATATACTTACTAAAACAGATCACGGGTTGATGACGTGGCGCGCTGTGGACGCAGGATTTTTAAAATTGAGCTCCCACAATTAAAGCCAATAAATCTTTATTTTTTACACTATTTTTTAAACCATAAAATCTTTTATTATTAAACTAATAATTTTATAGAAACCAAATCTATTATACTTACTAATATACTTACTAAAACAGATCACGGGTTGATGACGTGCGTGCTGTGGACGCAGGATTTTTGAAATTGAGCTCCCACAATTAAAGCCAATAAATCTTTATTTTTTACACTATTTTTTAAACCATAAAATCTTTTATTATTAAAATAATAATTTTATAGAAACCAAATCTATTATACTTACTAAAACAGACCACGGGTTGATGACGTGGCGCGCTGTGGACGCAGGATTTTTGAAATTGAGCTCCCACAATTAAAGTCAATAAATCTTTATTTTTTACACTATTTTTTAAACCATAAAATCTTTTATTATTAAAATAATAATTTTATAGAAACAAAATATATTATAGTTAGTAAAACAAAGCACGGGTTGATGACGTGGCGCGCTGTGGACGCAGGATTTTTGAAATTGAGCTCCCACAATTAAAGCCAATAAATCTTTATTTTTTACACTATTTTTTAAACCATAAAATCTTATATTATTAAAATAATAATTTTATAGAAACCAAATCTAATATACTTACTAAAACAGATCACGGGTTGATGACGTGGCGCGCTGTGGACGCAGGATTTTTAAAATTGAGCTCCCACAATTAAAGCCAATAAATCTTTATTTTTTACACTATTTTTTAAACCATAAAATCTTTTATTATTAAAATAATAATTTTATAGAAACCAAATCTATTATACTTACTAATATACTTACTAAAACAGATCACGGGTTGATGACGTGCGCGCTATGGACGCAAGATTTTTGAAATTGAGCTCCCACAATTAAAGCCAATAAATCTTTATTTTTTACACTATTTTTTAAACCATAAAATCTTTTATTATTAAAATAATAATTTTATAGAAACCAAATCTATTATACTTACTAAAACAGACCACGGGTTGATGACGTGGCGCGCTGTGGACGCAGGATTTTTGAAATTGAGGTCCCACAATTAAAGTCAATAAATCTTTATTTTTTACACTATTTTTTAAACCATAAAATCTTTTATTATTAAAATAATAATTTTATAGAAACCAAATCTATTATACTTACTAAAACAAAGCACGGGTTGATGACGTGGCGCGCTGTGGACGCAGGATTTTTGAAATTGAGCTCCCACAATTAGAGCCAATAAATCTTTATTTTTTACACTATTTTTTAAACCATAAAATCTTTTATTATTAAAATAATAATTTTATAGAAACCAAATCTAATATACTTACTAAAGCAGATCACGGCAGATCACGGGTTGATGACGTGGCGCGCTGTGGACGCAGGATTTTTGAAATTGAGCTCCCACATTTAAAGCCAATAAATCTTTATGTTTTACACTATTTTTTAAACCATAAAATCTTTTATTATTAAAATAATAATTTTATAGAAACCAAATCTATTATACTTACTAAAATAGAGCACGGGTTGATGACGTGGCGCGCTGTGGACGTAGGATTAGATTAAAGAAGTATACAAAACAAAAGCACGTAAAAAAAACCTATTTCACAATATTCTTTCTCATTTTTTTCAAAATCCGCACAAGGTGCGGGTATTATACTAGTTAGAACTAAACTAGAGAAAATTCACTTCGACCAATAGGGTAGAAGTTTAAGGCTTTTTCAGGGTAAAATTTCAAACTTAAACAAATATTAAATCTATCCGATGTGGCCAATTGAATCACAAGTATAAGAGTATAGAATCTCAAGTGAAATCTTAGTCACATATGAACAAAATATATCAAATTAGTGAAAAAACATATGGCTAAAGAGACGCTGTCCATTGGCCATGCTCGACCTTATCATTCTAAATAAATATATAAATAAATCATATAATAATGTGATTAAAATAATGTAGTAAAAGATGTTAGAGTGGAAGGAGTGATTTGGAGGTTCCACCAGCCACTCCGCCACTTGCAATCTCCTCGTGCTTTTGCTTTCAAATATATTGTTCTAAATTTTATATTGCATTATGGACGGCTTTTCTCTTTGAAAAAATCAATCACAATCAACAAAATTTGCATAAAACGACACTTATTTTTACGTTCACCAATCGATAATGATGTTATTCGACATGGTTTGAAAAATAAACCAATATATGTGGGGGTGTGTATGCGTTTTAGAGGGGCGCATGAACGTCCGGATGTATGATCCATGAGACGCATGCATCTAGCTGAGCAACTTGCATTAACTCTAATATAAGGGGGTTGTGCATGCGCAACTGCTCTCTCTTCCCATTGTTGCGCCGCAATATATCGGGGCGCATGCAAAAGTCTGCATTTGTGGCGTACTTGTCTGCACTAATAATAACCCTGCAATTTTTTATTTTTTATGTTTTACTATTATCTTTCATCTATGCGAATTCAAAACTCTGTCTTGGGAGAGAAGGAGGAAAAGGATATATCCTTGTACATGAGTTTTGAAACTCTTCGGCTAACGTCACTCAAGTTTTTTACCGTTGGTTGAGTAGAAATAGCTAAAACCAATCAAATCGTTGTTCTTCTGTTTTAAGAGGAATGTTGCACAATGGGAACAAATCCGCCTTAGCCTCTCTCACCCTCTTGAACATAATCTTACCAAACCTAATATCAGATCGAAAATCTAATTCCGATTTTCAGATCTGAATGTGTTTCTTCGTTCCTCAACACATTCTCATTTGGTCAAAAATCTTGTTCTAGGTCTTGATCTTCTGGTGTTTCATCAATCCATCACTTTGTCTTTACCGTCCAAAACATTTGAGCCTCGAGAACCGAAATTTTTAGAAATGTTGGAGGTTCGAGGATTTTCCATCCCATACACGCTCGAAACCTAAAAGAAAATTTTAAAACTAAATCGTAATTAAATCCCAAAAAATCAGCATCTTCTTCTTGCTTTAAGCGGAGGATTTTCTTTCTCTCACTCAGATGGATTTCCTTTATTTTCCTATATAGTAAGGATTTTTAGTTTTAGCCCAACAAACATAAAACTCTCAAATATGAGAGAAGGTAAACTCCATACTCTATCAAAGAATAAAGAATACACTCTCTCCTATGCTGATGAGTACGAGCCCAAGACTTAGTTTGGTATTGTATGAAATTCTTTTTTTTTAGATTATTGGAGATGGAGATTGTTGAGATTGTCAAGAATGAAGATTGTTGGGATAGTTAAATTTATAAAATTTTTGTTTCGTATAAGATTGTTGGATAGATTATTTAATGACAAATATTGTCCTTAAATAAACATGTGTTTGACACTTGGCTTTCATCCATAGAATTCTTCTGCTCTGATCTCGGTATCGTTTGATTGTCTAGATATTCATGGCTGATAGTTTTCTCGGAATTAGTAAGCTTCAAATGTGTAGAGAGGGACGAGACAATGGAGTCGTGAGATCATAATTCTTCAACGGCAGTAAATCGATTCAAACACGAGCAATCCAGTAATCAAACGAACATCAAATATTCTAACATGTTTCAGGGAAGGGTAGACATCAGATATACTAGCATGTTTCATGCATATGTTATGCGTACAATCTATATCCGATATATAATCTTAAACTTCACGTCCATGCTTTGAGTTTGCATCTTCTAAGAGGGCATTTACATCAGATTGCACCTTGAAAATTAGAGGCATGATTCTTTTACTATTGGAAGTAGGTGTAAGGAAATTTAAAACAATCTTATATGCACTCTGAACACGTCCTGTTTGAGCTGCTATTGAGCAGCAACGATAGTTTTTCCCTTCCGATCACTTTCAAAGTTTTATGTTGCCCAAGATCACTAGTCTGATGTAGTTGTGCCCTATTATGCGTATAGCATAAAATAGATCTCAGCTTAAATCGGATGTCAATCCACTTCTTTTCTAGCAGAGAGTGTACACCATTCATATCCGGGTTTTCGTGGTCCAATCTAAGTATTCTCAGGTGGTTTTAGATCTTGCTTCTGTTGTATCAATGTCAACATCTCAGTGGAATCATACTCTTTCTTAACACTTTGCATTACAAGCAAAAGTGTCATCGTCCGGCAAAATACTGAAAAATTATGTGACATCTCCACCAAAAAATTACAATGTCAATTAAAGGAATGTTCATGTAAGCAAATGTAGAGTATAGAAGAAATGGAAAAGGTATACGCATCTGACATACCTTTCTCATCCACATCCACAAAAAGCTTCAGTGTCCAAGTAAAGCAATGAGGGTCAAGAATGTCAATAATAGTATCTCTTAATTTTAAAATCTTTAACCAAAGCAAATAAAGAGAATGCTACACTATAAATTTAAGTGGTTCAATGGTGTAGAGTTTCCTTTGTGCTTGGTACATTATCTGAGACAAAATTGCCAACTCCGGGACAATTCTCACTGATCTTATCACTTGAATTTGTTGCTTGTTCTTTTATCCATCCATCCACAACAATTCATCCATCCAGGACAATTATCATTGATCTTATCACTTGAAATTGACTATGAACTTGGTAGGGATGGAAGTAGGTGAAGGGAGACGAGGCTGCATATATAACCTGAAGGAGTTTTCGGAAGTTTGGGAGAATCTTCTTTCAAGCATCGATGAAGGTGGAATCCTCCGCTACATCTGTTGAGAAATGGCGATCCCTGGTGACACCAGCAGCTGCGACGGCGAAGACACCATTGATGGTGCTGATCGGAGAAGGATGCGACAACTTTGGCGGAGCATCGTTCCAATAGGAGAGTGTTGGATTGCATTCAGAGAACGAACATGGAGAAACTCGGTGAAGAAAGTGTATGTAGGTAATAAAAAACAATCTATCCCCAACAATCTCGAAGAATCTTGGTCGGGAAATATTTTTTTTTGGATTCTTTAACAAAAAGAATCTCGTAAAATAATACAATCTCCAAGCTCCAACTCATACCAAACAATGCTAATTTTTCTATCCCAAAAAATTTCACAAAAAAGAATTTAAATGAATTCCCAAATATACAACATCAAACAAGCCCTAAAAAACCCCTATGTTGAGATAAAAGATGGAGCTCTGGGTTTCAAACAATCACAACTCTATTTTTACTAAACACAATATGTATTTATTTACAATTTTTTTAATAATAAAAATCTATAAAAAGATACTCGAAAACTACGACTATAAATTACAACTACGACTACAAATCTAATATTACTAAAAACGCTCTTATTTTTTCAGGAGATTTTGAAGAGGTATAGCTAATAACTTTTTGTATAGCTTTCTAGACAAATTTGTCCTTGTTTATATTAGGAGGTATTTATTAGATTTATAAAATATGTTCTTTCTAATAATATTATCCCAAAAATCTCTTTTTACCAAACACCCAATTAGTTTTTTCATTACATTTTCATATTTAATAACTCTACAATAATCACTCAACAACTACGCATTAAGCTTTAAAAAAAACTCAATTAACTACCCATTAAGCTATAAAAAAACACTCATTTAGTTTTTCCATTAGACTTACATAGGGTCTTTATGAACATGAGTTATGTACGCTTTCTAAGTTTATAGTTGCTCAATTTATCAACCCATAGATATGTACTCTACAAGTATCTAGAATTATTTATGTCCTTTTGTTGATGTTGGTGATTATTTAGAGTCGTGTTTGGATCGCGATCGTGATTGTGTGCTTCCGGACAACTCCTTTTGATGAAAAGGAGTTTTCTTGGAGTATCGTCTTTCACTTCCCCAAGAATTCTATTTATGTTGTACTTGCTTCTAATGTTGTTACTTCAGTGCTTGTCTCGTTTTTCACCTACTTCTTCATCAAGAGATCCTCCTTCGTTATCCTGTTTGACCCATTGTTGTCCTCCTTCGTATCCATTCTTTTTCACAACAAAACTTTTTATAGGTGGGGTGGATTACACATATTATTTTGTATATTTATTAAAAAATAATTAAAATTCATTTATATAAATTTGAAAATCGGATAAGTTTATCATACGAAATTGTTGTGTGTGTATATATATATATAGTAATTATCGGTATACTTATTTTAAAACTATGTTAAAATAAAATAAATTTATACTAGATTAATTATAAGTCTATAATTATACCGAGTTACTTAAATCTTTCGAAAAAAAAGAAATACTATTATACTTCATTTAGTGTATAGATAGTATCCTCATTAACTTAATTAAAAATTTTAAATAGAAATGTTGCTACGGTATAAAGTAATATTCATTTTGATTCATAAAACCATATAAAAATATGACAATGATTTTGCTTGAGATTCAAACATGAGCTCTAGTGAAAAAGGCAACAATTTACAGCTTCTTATGTCAACTGAGCCATTGAACCAATGTACTTTTATACCCGCATAAACAAACTAATACTGAGTTCATCAGGGAAACGGCAGGACGCCTTTCCGTCTCCGTCACTGCTTTTTATGTCTTTCTCTTGTGGACTTCATAGTTTGATTTGAGTTACTCTCTTGAGGGTTAATTCTGTTTGCCGAATTATTTCGATTTCTCGGTTCATCATTATTTCGTGGTGATCGAATCTCTTAACTTTTTATAAAAAAAAAAAACTATAAATAAAGTTTAACCTACCCAAAAAAAAATATTTTCTTAATGGGTAGGTTTTTATATTTTTTTTTATTATTTTACGAAATGCACATGAGTGTACATGCTATCAATAATTATGCAACCTTGTTTGAAGTAATAATTGTACGGTATATATATCAACTATATTTAGTCGGTGTCATTTGTACTAAACAAACAAATCTATTCTAGGTGACTTGAAGAAAGCAAACATATAGTAAATAAAACAACCACCTAATAATGAATGCCATAAGATTGTTCTCTTTTTTCATTAGCGATCTTTTTTTAATTTAATTTTAAGAATTAGTTTAAAATGCAAGTGTTGCTGCTACTTCCTGTCCACTCGTCACCTGCACTTTGTGCATCTAGTTTACGATGATTTAGGCGGGAAAAATGGGTACACATTTTGTGTCACGCACGTAAATGGTTTTTATTTTTGCATCAAATATCTGCACATGTTTTTTTTTATTTAAATAAACGATTCAAATTTTAATCAACTGGGCAGATGGAAATAGGTGACTTTTGATTGCTTTATTTAAAGTTAGACTCTTTATAATCTTTTTTTTTTTTTCTTATATCGAAAGTTCGAAACCATCATTTGTAGTATTTCGTATATGTTTTACGAAAAAAGTTATATATACAGTTTTGTTATACTAATGTAAAAAAAAACTCGCAATCCTCAAGTGGATGCGGCGCCCAATTTTTTTTTTTTTAATATGTATTTTCAGTTATTCAAAGATAATGTAGAATACTACAAACGATGGTTTTGAAGTTAATTTATAATACAAGAAACAAAGTACGTATACATACTATAAATGAGCATACCAAAAATACACCACATAATCAATATCAGAAACATAGCACATATGTATATGAGAAAAAAAATAATATCAAAATTAGAGACAATGCACAATACCAGAATTGAGCATACCATAAACATGTTGAACTAAACAAATTGCTTAATACCAAAAATGAGCATCCTAGAAACTCGATATTTACCAAAATTACGTCATTGAAGGCGAATATAATGTTACCAGAAGATTATTCGGAATTGAAAGCGAACATAATGTTACTCAAAATTGAAGTCGTAACATATTACAAGAATTATATCACTGAAGGCGAACATAATGTTTTCAAGATATTTTGTTGTCAATTTTGATCGTAGCTGTCATGATAGAATAAATAGACAGATATGGAGAGAGTATAAATTTGAAAAAACACGTTAATTTTGGCACAAAAATGGCTTGTGGTCCCCCTCTTTACTAGTTTTGACCTAAAAAAATTTAGAGGTATATTTACTTAATGAGTTTATGTTATGGGTACTCTTAACAGAGTAATATTGGTAAAATGCTTAGTTAGCCATTTTACCATATTTCTTATATATTGGATGTGCTATTTGTGTAAGTTTGCTTGATTTTCTTGGTTCATTTTGTTCATTCTTGAATATTTATAGCTTTTATGCTTATTCTTATACGTACAAAAATAACAAGCGGTAAAGTTCACAAAAAAAATGGCGCCTGACGTTAAGGTTTTGTGCTTTAATATTATACTAGTTTAATTCTCGTTCCTTGTAAGGATTAATCTAATATAAACTTTTTATTTTATTTTTAAAAAGTTAATTAAAGTTTGTGTATTTTGTTTTTATAAATTCTCGGACATATATAAAATGTAGACGTAATATATAATTCAAACAAAAGTTGTAGTTACAATAGAATTAAAACGTGATCTAATTTAGTAGAAGATGTTTTAATCTTTTTTCATTAAAAAGGATAATTTAATGGTATTTGAAGTAAAATATAATCTAAATAGAATTTTTTATAAAAATAATTATGTGGCTTTAATTCCCAGCGCGCCATGTAGGCGAAACGAACATGGGCGCGACACGTAACAGTCCGATCGGAATCCGAGAGCACCCGGAAATCCGACAGTTTTATCCGGATTGGATACCAGATCCGATGGTCCGATCCGAACAGTTAGTCGGCTATATCCGATCCGATCCGAATTTTTCCTCCATACTTCGATTTGTATCCGATCCGAAGATCCGAAAATATGTCGAGATCGGATCGGACTCGAATCATCAATTGCCAGATTTTTTCGGATTCGGATTTTCCCGGATCGGATCTTGGGATTAGTAAGATCGGATATTTCTGCTCATCCCTAGTATAATATACTAGTTTAATTTCCCGTACCTTGTACGGTTTGATTTAATATAAATAATTTATTATATGCTTAGAAGTTTTGGAATTAAAGTTTGTGTATTTTGATTTTTATAAATACTCGAACATGTATAATGTAAGATCCTAGTTTTTACCTACACTGCCCCCGTGGTAAAGAAGGCCGCCCCAGCGGCCTTGGTGCTTGTCACCGCCCCCGCGGTGACCATGGGCCGCCCCTGCGGCTGAGGCGGTCCGCCCCTACGGATGCGCTGCAGATCGCGCCCGATCTGTTTTCGTTCGTTTTATCTTCCTTCCATAGATAGAGTATCCGATCTTCTATCTTATGGGCCGGTTTCCTTATCTTCTTTCTAATCCTAGACGTCCTTTCCATCTATCTTTCCCGCCTCTCCTATATTTTTTCCGTCTTTTCTTCTTTTTCCCCTTTCTTGCATTCGTTCTTCAACCTTGAGAGTTGCAGCCGTCCCCTTGCTTCCCCTGTGATCTTGCTGAACGTGTAAGTTCCTTCTTATCTGTTTCTTCCTCACGTACACGTGATGCTGCCGTTGCTTTCCCTTCTGCTTGTTTCTCTTTTCGTTTCCTCTTTTCTTCTTCTTCAAGGACCCAGTTTGATCTTTGATTCTCGTGGAGCATTCCGTTGATGATTCCTTGATGTTCACAGGCTCCCTTGGTCGAGTTGTGACGTGGTTGTGTACTGAGAAAAGAAAGCTTTGGCCGTTGCTTTGTTCCTTGTTGTCGAAGGGAGTCGACATTGCTTCTATCACGAATTCCGCCCCCGCACTTCTGTTGTGTCGCCCCGCGGATAGCCGCCCCTATGCATGTCCAACCGCCCCCGCAGTTTCCTCTGCAGTAACTTCCGTTCATGTGAGTTGCTTCCTTCCTTCCTTTCCTCGTTCCTTTCCTTGTTCCTTCTAGATGTTCCTTGTCCCCTGAGTACGCTGTAAGACTAAGGTTGAGCCCTTAGCTTGTGGAGATCTCTTAGAGATCGTTTAGACTAGAAGTTATACACTTCTAGCAACCGTTTCGTTCCTTATTCGTGATGCTTGTGTGAACAGGCTTTCCTTGCTCCTTTTCTGAGGGAACTGAGCCGTTATCTAAGTGTGTGCAGTGTGTTGAGTGTTCATTCGAGTGAGGTAAGTCCCTTGGACTTACTTAGCTTCATTCCGTATATTGGTTTGAGTGTTTTGGCTTTTTGTGTTGTTTATCATGTTTATAACGGATAACCGAAATATGATTCACCCTTTATAACCTTAATTGGCCCAAGTGTATGATAATTGGGCGGTGATCACTTGCCTAATTCTACAGGAAACTAGAATGCGCTCTTGCAACCTAGACCCGTAGGTAACAGATAGTACTAATCTATTCCTATTGGTAGACGGAAGAGGAGGCGAGTTTTGGGAGATTCTCGTGTGACAAAAGAAGTTGAATTAGTAAGGGATAACGTTAAGAAAGATAAGAACCGGTTGAGTGCGAGTATGCTATATGTTTACTTTATCTTATGTGTGTTTGTGCCTTCACGTTCTCTCCGATATCTAGATTGTTAGCTAACGGTTTATACCGTTGTTGTACATGCTCCGCAAGTTCAGGATGATGCTGAGTGATCCGGATGGCGTGGTCATTTGGGGTTCCCGTACATTATAGGACGGGATCGGGTTTTTGTTCATGTTGTTGTTTTCTGTTCGCTCTCAGACGTGTGTGTAAATGTGAACAAAATAGCTTTAAATTTATAACCTAAAATAAAATCCTAAACAATATGCGAATCCGTAGTGTACGGATCAATTGTAATAACGACAAATACTCTAGGGTCGAACACAGGACTATGGTGAAACAAAGCACGGTAAATCAGGCTGTCAATCAAAAGCAAGCAACAAAGCAAAAATAACAAAAATGATGTAATAATCAGATAAGGGAAATGCAAATTCTAGAGGTCAAAGCATCCACTTGTGGTTCCGACTCAAGATCTCAAAGGATAACGTGGACAAAGCTGAGGTTTGCAAGGGAAGGTATTTCTAAAGTGGGAATAGATCACCGGGTAAGTCTCACTACTCACTATCCCAAACCAAAGATCCTCTCACCGGGTAAGTCTCAAGGAAGCAAGGAAAGGAACTATAATCTCAAACCAACACACCACCTAAGGGGATAGAACTAACCTTTATTGGGTAAGTTTCAGGCTAACTCACAAAGGTAGGATGAAGACACACTCAAACCCTAATAAAGGATAAACCTTTATTACCTAACACTCATCATCATAGGTATACAAGCAAAGGAATCCCCGGGTAAGTCTCATCCTAGGCTTGCATATGGACCAAGAAAGGTACAACAAAGATAGGATTTGACAAACTATAACCTAAACTCAAGGTTTGGATCAGATCTGGTTCACACCTCGCTCAATTCATATCGACCTCGGTCGAGGTGTTCTATGAACCAACCGAGGTGAGGTTCATCTAAGGTTTCGCTCGAGCTTTCAGGATCCACTAAGGTAAAGGCTCATTCTTTCATCATCCTTCCCACAACTTTCAGCCAATCACCCTAGAATCGCACAAAAATTTAACCAATAATCATCATGATAATAGCAATAAAATATATGAAATAAGAATTAATAATCAAACAAGAAAACCTTAACACAAAGGTCTCAATAATCACTCAATCAAACAAACAAACGTGTTCCTCAATAACAAATCAAAAGACAAAAATAAAGATTCCTAAGAAAACCTTACAACTTCCTTAAAAAAGCCTTCAACTTTCACTTCAAAGCTATCTTCCTTCAACTTCCTTCCTTCCTTGGAATATCTTCAATCTTCCAAACTAATCAGTTAACCAGACATACTTCCATCCAGAAAATATCTTCCAATTTATAGGAGAATCACATGCCAAAAATAAAAGATCTCATGGGCCATGGGCCGTGCGTCTCGATCTAGGCCCAACGAAGCATCTCGGTCGAGGTGTTTTTGGGGTCAACCGAGATGAACCTCAGCTACGTGCAAATACCTCAAATCTGGTCCAACATCAAACTTCTGTCCAACTTCCATGGTTCCTATGCTTTCCTTGTAGTTCCTCATTGTTTCAAAATGTAGCTCCAATGACTTCTTAGATCCCTTGGCTCCATATCGCTCCAAAACGTGCCATTTCCCTACAATTACAACAAAACTAGGTGGAGATCTCGATTCTTGCAAATGTAAACAAAACGACATAATGATTAAGAATATACATCTATGCATGCAGATTTATGAAGATAAAACGTCCAAACCAATCCCAAAATATAGACTATAATACATGCTATCAAAATACCCCATACTTGTCCCTTGCTTGTCCCTTGCTTGTCCCCAAACAAGATTAAAATCTTAGATACAAGATAGAAAGGATTATAAATCATCAAAAAGATCAATGAAAAATGTTTACAAAACCTTTTGGTGGTGCGCTCCATTCATAGATCACCCTAAGAGAATGCTTCATAGCAAATAAAATCAACATATGGTCAAAACATTTTATAAATATAAGAAAGTTGATCATCTTTGATAAAATCATAGAATGCATAATAAATCATATTTATCGAAATCAATCATGTATAATCTAGTTTAAACCACACAGTCAATCAACATACTCAAGGTCTCAAGGGCTTTCAAAAGAGGTCAAGAAACGTGCTAGGGTGGGATGTATATAGGGTAATGTGGTGCTGTAATCCGGGAATAGGATCTTCACTTCACCTTTTGAATCACAAACATCTTCACCAATAAGCTTTGCTTATTTTCACTTTTACTTTATTTTTGAGAACATGAACAGAGGTGCACAATAACCAAAGCCTAGGAAACCAGCAATTCTCAATTTCTCGAGATGCCTTAAACCCTTAATGCACATACCATGGCCCGTTATAACTATCGATCAATTCGACATTGGCAAGACACAAACACCCGGCTATGTGAATGGTGCCGAGTTACTCATCATCAAGATCAACGTCCCCAAACCTATTTTTTTCCTAACACTTTCAACCACAATCTCAACTTTACTTCACACGCTTTTCATCAACTGCATCTAAATTCCCGGATAGGTAAAGGGAGAAAAATATGTATATGAGGGGCTAAAGCATGATTAAGAAGAAGAAGAGAAATGAAGTGCCTTAATCATCCCATGAAGAATGTGAGAAAACTCATAATGTGGTGTCAACTTTCAAATTCAACATGATTTTGATAAAAACAAAGTATTAAACATGCTAGAATTTCAAACAAAATATTTAGCAACTTAAATAAATCATAAAGCCTTTCGAGCATATAAAGATTTCAAAGCTAATCTGCAAGCAAATATCATCATCGAGGTCAAATCTGGAATAGAAGCACAAAACGTTTCAAAATTTCTTCAGTTTAAAAACCATCTCGGTCGAGGTGGTTTGATAGCGCCCGAGGTGCTCCACCGAGATGAATCTCATTTATGACGACCTCGTTTGACCAAAACTTCTCGGTCAAGCCAAAAAAAATTTTCAAATCAGTTTTCGACGTTTTTTTCAAACAAAAACCTGTGTGCAATGCATGTAAATAATCATATGGACATGTAAGACAAATAAGATAATAAGCATAGTCAAGTTTAGATTTATTACATATTTGGAACAAGTCAAATACAAATACCCCATACTTAGGACACATTGTCCCAATGGGTCAAATAAGAGTCACACAAAGTACTTACCGAATAAAAGCAAAACAACATAAAGAAATAAGAACAAGCTCCATGATATGCTAAATCCTCCTCTGCTGGTGGTGGTTGTGGAATGTAGAGATACTCGGACGGATCAAAAGGATAGCCCATCGTGTGCTGGAACTGCAACATCATCATTTGGCGCTAATAGTGTTGGCTCTCCTCCATGCGCTGCGTCAATCCCTCAATATATCGAGTCTGTGTAGTGAAGTGCTAATAGTGCTGGTAGTAATCCATCATCTTCCGCGTCAGGTCATCAATCCTGCGGTGCGCCTCAAGATCACGACGGCGGCGAGCTCTCTGTTGGGAAGGCTGGGGAATGTCAGCTGGAGGTGCTGGTGCCCCTCTCTCGCCTCTGTGGCCTCGTCATCGATGTCAACGGTGGGAATACTAGGTCCGCTGCTATCAGGTTCGGTATCCATGGTTGCAGCTCCGCCAATACCATCACCATTTGCATATCCCCCACTGCCTTTGTAGCAGCATCCTTGTACATGGTCGGAAACCAGACTGCTGACCAATTCCCATGGTCGTAGATCGAGAACTGTGAAGACCAAGCTATACCCCTCGAAAACTTCGTTTCCCACGGCATGTCCACATAGGGAGTGTTAAGACCGCGGCGAACGAGAATGCGGCGTGTGATGAACTCCTGTAAACCTAGCGGCTTCGCCGCCGCAACTAAACTGCATCTCGAAAGGTCCAACCTCATCTCAGTAGCAATATGAGTCACAAGGCCGCCACAACAGATATCTCCCTTGGCCTTCCCCTTTATCTTGTGCAGCTCCTCTGCAAAGATAACAACAAAGTCGGGAATCCCTCATTTCACCATACAAAACATGCTGAAAAGCTCTCCTTGACGAACTTTTTGGGGCGTCTCAGTACACGCCAGAAGCTGTCCTGATGGGAGGTGATGTGAGCGATACTCTCCTAAAAACTACGAGCCTGCGCTCAAGAAGCAAAATCTGTAGCTGCAGGAGTGTGGAAGCCAAGAATCTCCCCAAACTGCTCAAGGGGGACGATGTAGTTCTTGTTCAGAAGCCAGTACTTGATCCCTCTATTCTTTGGCATGTAAGTCACAGAACTCAAAAACTCGAACGTCGGCTCCAAATAAGATGGCGCTTTAATGGCCATGAAGGTGTCCAAACCAACCATGGAGACCATTTTCTACAGGTCATCCACAACATGTAACAATAAAAGTCGGGAATGTCTACGTACCTAGGGGCAATGATAGGTCGGCCACAAATCCGGTCAAAATCTTTTTGAAATCTCTCATGGATCACCGAGATAGAAGGCTGTGGAGGAGGGGAAGGAGAGGACTGTCGGGAACTACTAGGGCGATCCCTAAGGGATAACTGGTGATCGGATCTCCTCAAATTCTCCATAACTAAAACTGATCTCGGTTGTTCTGGAAAGTACCTCGGCCGTGACGTAGTAGATCCGACCGAGACGAAGTGTTGCTTCGATCGAGGCTCAAAAATTCTAAGCTTTCCCCCAATTTTCACTACCGCTTTCTTCCTATGGGGTGCTTAAACTATTTTCAACATCAATCAACAACAAACAAGCCCAAATCCTTGCAAAATTGAGAAAAACGAACCAAGTTAGGATTTGGAGCGAAATACCCAAAATGCGCAGCTTGTGGTGGATTTGTATGCTCTTTGATGCTTGAAATCTATTTCTCTTGCTTCTCTTGATGATTTGGAGCCAAGAATCATAGCAAACGATCGAGATTGGAGCAAAAGGGGCCGCGGTCGAGGTGAGAACAAAGAGGGAGGAAGGGTTGTGAGGAGAGAGAAAGTCGATATCCTTTTATACCCCTCATAGAATTTGATTTCATCTCTGTCGAGGTGTTTCTGGACGGAACGAGGTGACCAAGCGAGGTGATTTTCAGATAACGGCACCTCGGTTGGGCGAAGAACATCTCGGTTGAGGTGCTCCGACAACATCCGAGATGTATCTCAGTCGAGTTCCGTTTTCTCAAATTCTCGAACACCAGTCCTTCCATGCATTTCCTGAGTTGTATTTCTTATTTGAGAGCACCTAATTCTTGTCTAAGAGGACACCCAAAACACAAAGCAAACTATCTAAACAAAACTAGAAAAAGGGAAAAGAAAGCAATACCTTGGGTTGCCTCTCAAGAAGAGCTTGGTTTAAGGTCGCTAGCTAGACCGTACGTCACTCTCAAGCAAGATGCAAAGGTGCAATCTCCTCAACTGGAACTTCCGGCTGATACTTCTTCAACCTATGATCGTTAACCTTAAAGCTTCCGCTAGCTTCACCCCATACTTCAACTGCACCATGGAGAGAGACAAAAGGTTCCGTCCAATGCGCCACTAAATGCAAATGCTCATCGGGAAATGAATCATCAATGGGTAAATCGTCTTTCTCGAGCGAGATAGGTGGTAGCCGGCTGAGGTGATCCGCCACGGAATTCTCGATCAATCAGACTTTGGAAAGACACAAACACCCGGCTATGTGAATGGTGCCGAGATACTCATCATCAAGATCAATTTCCCCAAACCTATTTTTTTTCTAACACTTTCAACCACAATCTCAACTTTACTTCACACGCTTTTCATCAACTGCATCCAAATTCCCGGATAGGTAAAGGGAGGCAAATATGTATATGAGGGGCTAAAGCATGATCAAGAAGAAGAAGAAGAGAAATGAAGTGCCTTAATCATCCCATGAAGAATGTGAGAGAACTTATAATGTGGTGTCAACCTTCAAATTCATCATGATTTTGATAAAAACAAAGTATTAAACATGCTAGAATTTCAAACAAAACATTTAGCAACTTAAATATATCATAAAACCTTTCGAGCATATAAAGATTTCAAAGCTAATTTGCAAGCAAATATCATCATCGAGGTCAAATCTGGAATAGAAGTACAAAACGTTCCGAAATTTCTTCAATTTAAAAACCATCTCGCTCGAGGTGATTTGACGGCGCCCGAGGTGTTCAACCGAGATGAATCTCAGTTATCATGACCTGGTTTGACCAAAACGTCTCGGTCGAGCGAAATAAAATTTCAAATCGGTTTTTGACGTTTTTCTCAAACAAAAACCTGTATGCAATGCATGTAAATAAACATATACGCACATGTAAGCCAAATAAGATAATAACCACGGTCAAGTTTAGAGTTATTACATATTTGGAACAAGTTAAATACAAATACCCCATACTTAGGACACATTGTCAATGGGTCAAGTAAGAGTCAGACAAAGTACTTACCGAATAAAAGCTGAACAACATAAAGAAATAAGAACAAGATCCATTATATGCTTAATCTTCATCTACTGGCGGTGGTGGTGGTGGAATGTAGGGATACAAGGACAGATCAAAAGGATAGCCCATCATCTGTTGGAATTGCAACATCATCATTTGGCGCTGATAGTGTTGGCTCTCCTCCATGCACTGCGTCCATCCATCAATAGATCGAGTCTGTGCAGCGAGGCGCTGATAGCAGTGGTAGTAATCCGTCATCTGCCACGTCTGGTCATCAATCCTGCGGTGCGCCTCAAGATCACGACGGCGACGAGCTCTCTGCTGGGAAGGCTGGGGAATGTCAGCTGGAGGTGCTGGTGCCTCTCTCTCATCCTCTGTGGCCTCGTCATCAAGGTCAAAGGTGGGAATACTAGGTCCGTCGGTATTAGTACCGGCATCCATGGCTGTAGCTCCACCAATACCATCACCATCTACATATCCCCCCGCTGCCTTTGTAGCAGCATCCTCGTGCATGATCAGAAACCAGACAGCTGACCAGTTCCCATGGTCGTAGACCGCAAACTGTACAACAAAGAAGGTTAGTTTACATGGGGTTCCAAGCCACTGTGAATTGACTAGTCCTTATGTGTAAGAGCCTTAGTCCTTGGAGCCTAGGAGCCTTGTTGAGCCTTTGTTGGACCCTGGCAGCCGCCCCTGTGGACCATGGTGGCCGCCCCTGCAGCTAGGCGCCCTTGCACCTCACAGTGACCGCCCTTGCGGCTTTGTGTGGTTGCAGCCGTTGACCCTTTGACTTGTGCTTTGCGGCTGGCTTCCTTCATAAGCCTTCCATTCCTTCATATGAGGGGTTTCTTCACCTCATTCAAGCTGCTTCATCCTTCTTACGCTCTTCTTCTCCTTCCTCTTCTCCTCTTTGTTCTTCCTTGATCTTGTGAGAGAGTTTTGAGAGTTTGGTTGTGGTTTTGGCTTTGGATGATCATGAGGATGATGTTGAGAGTTGTTCCTGTTGTGTTGAGGTTGTGAGGTGTGTTGGATGCTCCTAGTTGCTGCTTAGGGTTTGTTGTCGTAAGGTTTCTATCCCCATCTCCTTTCCTTCTTCTTCTTTGCTTCTTTCTTCCTTTTCTAGCTTAGGATCACAAGCTGAGCTTGTGTGGATCCTTTCCTGGCTGTTCAGATGTTCATACATGTGTATATTTGTATATGTGTTGTTGTGGTATGGTGAAGAAGTAAAGAGAGTCGAGAAAGAGATCGAAGAGAAGTCAGTGCCAACATTCTGCACAGACAGCCGCCCCTGCGCCTGCACTAGGCTGCCTTTGCGCCTGCTGTGGACTGCCCCTGCGCCTTGAGTGAGCCGTCCATGCGCCTCAGTGGTTCAGCCCTTGAGTCCTTTGTTTTTGTTGGTGCATTCAGGGCTTACCTTGTTGGTATGATTCCTTCTTTCCTTTCCTTCGGCCTTGGCTTAGATGTTGGCTAGGCTAGCTTGGTTAGGATGAGTTATATGATAGAGATGTGCCTTAAGCACTTGTGTTTATGTTGAGGTTATGCCTTAGGCATTTGTGAGCATGTTATGATCTAGAGGTTTAGATTGAGGTTGTAGGTTGGTTATGGTTATGGAGACGAGTCTCCTAACCCTTGCAGTATGTGATGATGTGTGCCTTGCTATTGCAGGCATTTATTACTTCCCCAAGGGGAAGCTGTGACGTGGTATTGGATACGAGTATTAGAGGTAAGTCCGTAGGACTTACTTAGCATACAGTTGTGGGTTTGTGTGATTGTTGGTTGTGTGTGATCATATGATTGTGCATTTATAAGCTAAACCGGACTAGGATGACCGTTTATTACTTTAAATTGCCCAAGTGTATTATAATGGGTCGTGACCACTTGCCTCTGCCTGCGGGTAGGAGGAGGTGCCCTGAAGATGATCTCACAGGGGGAGGGGGAGGACGAGTGATGATCATTCCCATGCAAAACCCCTATGTTACGTTGGATGAGACGAGGTTCTTGAGGCTCCTCGTGTTACAAAATAAGTTGAATTAGTAATGGAATAACATAACTGAAAGATGATAAATGAATGTATGTGGCATTGCATGTATGAGATGTGGATGTGTGTTTGTGCTATTACCTTCATACTTATTTATATCTGTAGCTAACGGTGTATACCGTGGGATGTGGGATCTTTTGTATTGGTGTTTATGGATGTTGTTTTGTACTCGGTTTTGTTGTTGTAAACCCTTTTGATGTATCTTATACAGTTTTATGTATTTGGTTTTAATCTACCTATTCCTTGTCGTAAGATCTAGTGAACTTGTTGTCAAGCTATGGTCAAGATCCATTGTGAGATCCTAGCCCAATGTGGCACTCCGAGTCCCGTGAATTCGGGGTGTTACTTACATAAAATGATAAAAAAATGCTAGTCATAAAGTTAGGTATCTTAAAGAGGTCAACGGTCCCTAAATCTCGGTTTGACTCGGAATTAATCGGAAATAAATTTTCCGGTTATTACATCAGTACTCCCTAAAAATAAGTTTCGTCCCGAAACTTAGGGTTAGATAATCATGATTGGCCTTTAAGGCACCAGTCGGGTGTATCAAATCACTACACAAAAGCCTCATCGATTCCACATCTAAGTACTCAGACACCCAAGGTCATCAAAAGATCTAGAGGTGAGTTAGTAAGGCAACCTTGTGAGACCTTGCAAGCGGAATTAAAAGCAATTGACGGACTACTATTCCTCACCCTATTGAGGAGAACAACCCCATTGGTCAACATATTTAGTTAGAAGGAATACCTACTAGACACGAATTAGGTCCTCAGAATAGAGGATCGGACAGTTGGGCCGAATGATACCGGTGAGATATTCGATAACCAATCTAGAACGTGGTAGCAAGCGCTTATGATGTATGTACATGAAAAAATTTTCGGAGAAATGGGTTTTATGAAAAGCCGACGAGGTTACTTGAGATATTGTGGATAATATGAGACGTCGTAACCTTTCAGAGATCTATACAAAGATAGTGGTAACCTTGAAAACAACTAGTTAGGGCTTGATCCTGCATGTGTGTGCTATTGTTTGACTACTTGTTTATTTCATGCTTGAGTGTTTAGTCTTATGTGTTATATTGATGACCTTGGGTGTCTGAGTACTTAGATGTGGAATCGATGAGGCTTTTGTGTAGTGATTTGATACACCCGACTGGTGCCTTAAAGGCCAATCATGATTATCTAACCCTAAGTTTCGGGACGAAACTTATTTTTAGGGGGTACTGATGTAATAACCGAAAAATTTATTTCCGATTAATTCCGAGTCAAACGAGATTTAGGGACCGTTGACCTCTTTAAGATACCTAACTTTATGACTAGCATTTTTTATCATTTTATGTAAGTATTTTAACCACATAAAATAAAAATAAAAATAAAAAAAATAAATACACCAAACCCTAGTTATATATATATCTAGCTCTTTTGACGAGTTTTGACGAGGTCATGACGAGATCCAAACGAAGTCATGACAACTTTTGACAAAGTCAAGACATGAGTTTGACAAGCCCATTTTCAGCCATGAACCTTACCATCCGGGCCCGTTTCGAGTAAGCCAACTGGCCCGTTAAGGCTCCTATCTCCCATTCCCTCTCCCTGCGTCGCTTTGCCCTAGCCGCGCCGCTCTCTACACGTCTCTCACGCAGCAGCACAGCAACCCTAGTTGCACCTTCATGCCGGATCCCTCTCCTTGCCTCCTCTCCTCTCTCGCACGTCCCTGCTCTTCTTCTTTGTGGAACCGGCGTTGCTTCTTCATCACTGGACTACGGCGGTCATGCCAGGAGTCCCCATCGGCCGCTTCTCTCTTCAACTCTTCGGCGCACACAACAGCAGCAGGCCACACAGAACAGCCGGTGAGGAGTCTGCTTCGTCCAGTCTAGACTTCGCTGCTGTGCAGTAGTTCAGCCGCAGTTTGCCTCTCCCGCACACAGACGATGAAACCGGTGGCAGACCTCCAGCGTCCAGCGAGCCCTTCCCTTCGTCTACCATCACATTAGTGTACACCAGCAAGCAGATGGCCTTCGCTTCCCTACTGCACGAGACACCAACAATACTAGCAAGAGCCTCCCTTTTCGGTCTTGCACGAAAGCACTTTGAGCCTTGTAAGCCGAGTAAGAGCCACACCACTCCCCTTGCTTCACTCCATATATATATATATATATATATATATATATATATATATATATATGTGCTAATAGTTGTCTCCGAACCATTGTTGAAACCCATATACTATAGCTAAGAAGCAACACAAGGAACTGTTGCATTTTCTCAGCTTTTTCCGACTTTGTCGAGCATCCAACTTCGGGTCCAGATTTGGGTACGTTAGACTCCTCCTTTCTTGCTGAATTTCGGATATGTTGTAGTCAGTGTGGCATAGTATATCATACTAAAATTTGGGAACAATCGGAGTTACGGTGTGAGAGTTATAGTATCCCAAAGTTGGCTATTCATGCAGTTTTTTTTTAATGTGCTGAGTTTGAGGAAATTTGCTTGAGATGCAGTTTTGTGGAATAAATTTGGAGGGGTTATTGACTTCTGTTAGACTTGAATTTCTGACAAGTTATAGTTGATATAGTATAGTAGATCATACTAAAATTTTAGAGGAATCCATGCTACGGTTTGAGAGTTATGGTGTCTCAAAGTTGACTCCTCACACAGTTTTTATAACTATGCTGAGTGTTGGGAAAAACAGCATGTGATGCTGTTTTGAGAGATAGTTTTGAATAAGAGTTTGATCTCTATTTGACTTGAATTTTGGATATGATATAGTTGACATATTGTGGTGGAACATATTAAAATTTGGGATGAATCCAGCAAGTGGTTTAGGAGTTATGAATTTTTGAAGTTGAGACCTTAAACAGTTTTCTGGATGTTTGTTGAGTGCTGGAATTTTTCTGAGTTGTGCAGTCATGTTTGAGCTTAAGTTTGGATACCTTAGAAATATAATCCATCGTTCAGTTTTTAACATGTTATAGAGTGTCTTGCATAGTGTGATGTATCAAAAGTTGGGGTTGATCCAACGGTTGGACTTAGATCTATGAAGGTCCAAAGTGGACTGGCTGAGCAGTTAAGAAATACTCAGTTTTTGGCTAAGTCTGAATTTCTGGTTTAGGAACTGACTTTGAGACTTTGTGTAGAAGCGATTATTAGGTATTTTTGGGAAATTCTGACTACTATGGATAGAGTGCATAGCATAAAAGACTTAGAGATTTGTGTTAGACTTTTTATTTTTTTTATTCGGTTCTCATATCTTAAGCCAAAGTCGGACCTTGACGACTTTTTATGAAAGTCAAGAATGTAGTTAACTCTTCTAAATCTTTAGCAAACTTCCTTTGAGAGTTTGAGTGTGGTTTTGAGTTCCAAAGAATAGTTGGAACTTTGTTATGGAATTTCATAAAGTTTCGGGACCAGGGGTAAAACAGTCATTTTATCCGTATAATGGTATTTTGGTAATTTAGCTGATGATAGAGTTAAATATCTGAGAAGTCAAAGACTTCTAATTAAGTGGGATATATTATTGATTCACTTGCCTTTTATAACAGGCGGTTGAGTTCCTGCGGTTACAGACCGAGTCGAGATAACGAGATTATGTTTGAATTCAGGTAAGTCCTTTGGGCTTACTTAGCTGACTTCTAGATATGAGTATGAATAATGGTAGTGGTGTGTGAATGAGATGCTTATAGTTATATTTTAGTAATATTTATATACCGACCTATACCTTGGCCTAAGAGTAACGGGCGGTGGCATTCTGCTCAGTTAGCTTGAGGGCGCTAGGGGTTTCTTTAGGGACTAGTCCACACTCGGTTTGTAGTGATGCTACCGGCGAAAGTAAGCTAGACCTACACCCAGTTGGATAAGGAACGGAGGCGAGAACTCTTAAGATTTCTCGTGCCACAACTGTAAAATGGAATGAGGTGACTCACTTAATGAACAGATAATAACCGGTTTGTGTGCCAGCATGATGATTGTTTTATGTTATCTTGAGTGTGTTTGTGCTATCCTTATTCTGCTTATTTTTGGATTGTTAGCTAACGGTTTATCCGTGTTGTAGATTTGTAGAGATAGACAGTTGCAGAATGATCCGGAACGGATGGTCAGCCGAGTCCACGTACTCATTAGATGGGGACGGGGGAGTCTCCCTTACAGCTTGCATGTTATGTATATGTATATGTTTTGTAAGGCTGTCACATGTGTACATTCATACAGTAAAAATATTATGTTTTGAAATTGTTTTAAGTACATTTGTGCCTTGTTGTAAGATCCAAGTATTGTTGTTGTTAAACCAAGGTCCGGACCCATTGTGAGGTCCTAACCAGTAGCTCCCCGAGTTTCGAAACTTGGGGTGTTACAGTTACATCATGGGCCCGAGCACTAGGCTGCAAAGCACCTGAGCCGGGTAAGCCAGTAGCGTTAGCCGCTGGCAGATTTGATGGAAGGTGTCCACGGGTGAAGGGATGAGCTCAAAGGGACAACAACAAAGCACCCAAAAACCCATAGGGAAAGTGTGGCTAGTGAGAATTGAACCCAAGACCTCCATACTCCTCCCCATGTACAAACCACTCCATCACCACCTTAGTGGAATTTTTTTTTGTAAGACATGGGGGTTCCAAGCCACAAACCCTAATATCTTGTAAGCCAAAATAATAAAAACTAGTAAGTAGAGAGAGACCTATTTAACAAATATTAACTAAAAAGGATTCATTATAACTTAATATAAATAAACTAACCAAATTATAAAAATAAAGGGTGATGCATGAGCACTCGAGGTCATGCAACAACTTTTTCTATACGAAAGAAACGCTAAATGTTAATACGTGGTCCTTACGGTTCTTGAGCTCATATCCTTAAAATTATTCAACGATCAGGAACTGAAAAATATGTATCACACCATTACTAACTGAAAAATATGTATCACACCATTACTAAATTTCTATACACCTTTCTGATTCCATAGCTTGCAAAGATTCAATTGCTTCTACTGAACTCCATAACTACATTCATATTCACTAGAAGACAGGAATTTAGAATGTAGATGTTGGTCTGAATATGAACACGTGGCATAATTACTCAGCCCACTGCCACTCATCTTAACCACCTTTCGAACACATGCAGCTCATGTGGATCTTGTTCACAAAAAACATGCCTGCTACAAGCTCTGAGATACTGAACCTGGACCATGATTCGTCATATGCTTCTTGCATCTCTTATTCATCATCTCAATTTAGTAAAAAAAAGTGAATTTAGAGTGCAGCATTAGCAGCTACTCTATTCTGCTCATGCATCTCTTTTTCTTGACAACGCCTCCTCTAAAGACACATTTTTAACTTGGCAACTTCTTCATCATAATAGCAATCTACAACATCTTCATCTTCATAAATTTCATGGGAAACTGTACACTCATTAGTCATCTCCATTGGTTGCTAATGGTAAAATTCTATTGAAAGACTTGGAGACCAATTACAATGCAAGGATATAGTCTAGTATCAAACATTCACGAAACAAGTAGGTAGCAAATTGTTTAAAAGGACATATCACCCTCTCTAAGAGGAACTGTTTAAAAGGATATATCACCCTCTGTAAGAGGAAAACTTCTGTACAAATTTCTATAAACGTACTTCAACTTTGATACTATGCACCAACACAAGGGAGATACTAGAAATCTGATTGCCTTGAAATCTTCAAATATTTCTTGCTCTCCACACATGATAGAATATGTTGCAGAATGTCAACCAAAGGATAAATGCTTACTAGTCATTTCCATTGGTTCTGCCAACAACCATACCATGTTGTACTAAATTGGCAATAACAGAATTAGCTGAAGCATAATCATGTACTCAATTAGCAATAACTTGAATCTTAATGATAGAAAATATACAATTTACAAACATCAGCTATGTACAACACTATTAACATAACAAAAAGATTAACCATACAAATATCAAATGCTATAAAAAATCTCAACACTTCTTGCCTATATTTAAGCTATAAGAATGCCCTCTTTTTCCATGCCAGTAGTAGTACGAAAAGGAAGAATGAACAAGGTATAAAGATCATAATTAACTCTTATAAGTAAACTCACATTAATTGCAGTCATTATGAAGAAATCCTAGTAAATCCTTCAAGCTGTTGTTTAAAAAACACTAGGCTTCTCGTCAGTCTCTTCTCTTATTATTACCTGATATGAGAATTTTTCATTAAGAATTTCATCATCTTTAAAGGCTTGACTTTCCAAAGTGTTCGCATGTTGAAGGATATTGAACGCAACCTCTGAATCTTTGCATATCAGTTGGTGTAAGGCTGTCATTTCATCCTGCATAGCCTTTTTCCATTTTGGGTTAGTAACTGCGTCTTTGAAAGAGGTTGGTTCTTGTTCCTGATATACAGAGTTAAGAGCAGCAACATAGGCATGAGGATAGTGGTCATATGATAAAAAAAACTCTTTATGGAATACCGGGTACCTGAGTTCAGTGGAGGAAAAGGTTCACCTAATTTGAGATCAAAATGACTTGCCTTTTGACAAACATAATCTCGAAGAAGAATAAAGGGTTTTGAAGTGCGGGAGCTACGACGGGGTGGATCGATGGTCGGAGCAATAGTAACCGGTGATAGAGTTTCCAATGGAATGGGGTTAGAGTGTGCGGTGGGAGAAGGTGTAGAAATAGAAGAACTAGGGATGGATGAAAGTGGGTTTGAAGAATGTGGGATAGAGGGGAATTTAACATTTTTCATGACAAGATATGTGTCATGAAGAGGGAATTCGGTAGTGGGGTTATTAGGAATTGAGGTAGTGGGTTCAATAGGAAGGGGAGGGAGTTGCGTGGTAGGGGTGGGGTCATTAGGTAGGGGGCGTGTTAGTGAGGGAGGGAGATGGGGGGCTGTCGTGGGTAATAGTGGGGTAGGTAGGTTGGGACGTGTCAGGGGGAAGCTGTAGATGGGGACAGGCCAAACGGTGCAACATATGGGGACAAAGCGGGTGGGGTCCACGCGGCAGGGGGGAAAACAAGGTGGGTCCCATGCGGCAAGTGGAGTGCTGTCTACGGGAGGATTTCGTCAAAGCTCGGAGCGGGATTTTTGGGGGGAATTGGAACGGGGGCTTGTAAGTTCGGAGAAGGAAAAGATATTTTCGTAGAAACGCGCATCTCGTGTTGTAAAAATTTCCCGCGTATCAAGGTCAAACATTTTCCAGGCCTTTTGTGAAGATGGATAACCTATGAAAATACATTTTCGATCTCTAGGTTAAAATTTGTTCGAAGACCTAGGTATAAGGGCACAATAAACGAGACAACCCAAACTTGTCCAACTCAAACTCTCACGACCTCTAGGTTAAAAAAATTTTCCAGGCCTTTTGTGTAATTATGATAAGAATAAGAAGTCATTATTGTTACACGACAATATTGGAATCAGCAGGTTGAGAAGGAGCTTCAAATTTGTCCAACTCAAACTCTCACGATTTTGCATAAACAATCAAGCTCCTACATCAATTATCACAATGAATGATCAATTAAAGCGGCCAAAGTATCCTCTGATACAGTGACAATGAGAAAAAAATAGATTTAGGGTTTTTGTGCGGAAGCGTAAATTTAAGGAAAACGCTATGATATCATGAAAGAGATTTGCGAACTGAATGCTAGTGTATTTCATTGATCAAACACATTGTTTATATAGGCAAAAACAAAACCATAAAATAATAAACAAATAACACAAGGGAAACCCGATAAAAGATAAGCTCAATACTCTAACAAAGACTGTTCACTAATAGAAACAACGTTCTCTTATTGATATCCAACTCAGCATAGCGATAATAGTAATGGTCGAGAGCCTCAAAGTTTATCAAATTCTTCCAATTTCCGTTGAACACACGATACACTATACAAAAGATAGGAAGATTAAGAATATAAAAAGAAGAATTACAAGTAAAATGTACAAATACTAGAAATAAAAACTTGGAATTAAAAACTATCTTACCACACATACGTCACTGGTATGATTTAAGAACACATCTTCTAACGATATGTAGACATTCCGCCAAAGATGTAGGATGAATGTAATCGCCCTCATCCCTAGCATATGCAGTTATGCACTATATTATGTTAAACATTACTTAAGTATATTAAAAAAGATAATAAATAATTTCTGAAATAAGAGTAACATATACGTTGTCTGCATTTCGATGTTGGCTCTAGATATAGCGTGTTGGCTGCCTGATCTCAATGCTACAAATCGAACGTCTCCTTTTAATTCTACCTTATTTTCAGCGACGTAGATAATAAAAAGCTTGCATGGAGTCCCCTTATTAAATAAAATTATTATATTATTAAAAAAATAGTTTTCTCAAAAGAAGTAAAACAGAAAAATACATGGAAACTACGAATCAAAATTATCTAGAAAACTATACAAAATAGCAACAAAAAAAATCCAAACAAGTGTAAGGAAAATGTGTATATATGCGTTTATACATTTAACATCAAAGCCGCATATAACAACCCCGAATTCTTTATTTTATCCCCTTAATCCATTCATGTGACCTTTAACAAATTTCAAGACCTCCACGACTGATCCCTATAAAAAATCAAATGCATCATTCCCTGTTTTTTATTTTTCTTGTACAGAGTGAAAATCAAAGATAGGAGATAATATTTTATCATATTTGAACATGAGTTTTTCAGTGTCTTTTTCATTCTAGTACAATCAAAAGCATTGCCTATGGTCGGATATAGAATAGACATTGTCATAATTGTAACTAACTGCACAAAATTGATCATATTAAGTATAAATTTGTGGTAGTAGACGATCACCTATACAATTATCCAAATAGGAAATTTCAATTAGATTTTGAAAAAAGAAGAAGATTTTACTTCTTAGATCTGTATGAGTTCTGTTTTCAGCTATGTGGCTTTATCAATTCCCCTTTCATTTGATTTACTAGAATCTATGGTAACAAGAATTCATGTGTATTGTACTACAAATATAGTTGTTAAATGAATGACACAATAATACCCTATTTCTGAAGAAGACATGTTGCAAATTATAGTTAAAAAACAAGTAAATGAAAATATAGATTCTATAATATAAATATAACCATATGGAGGGTGAAAGTGTAATTATGATAAGAAATAAGAAGTCGTCATTCTTACACGACAATATTGGAATCAGCAAGTTCAGAAGGAACTTCAAATTTGTCAAACTTAAACTCTCACGATTTCACCAAAACAATCAAGCTCTCACATCAATTATCACAATGGTTGATCAATTAAAGCGGTCAAAGTATTCTCTGATACCATGGTAACGAGAAAAAAACAGGTTTAGGGTTTTTGTGCAAAAGCGTAACTTTAAGAAAAGCGTTCTGATACCATGAAGAGATTTATGAATTTAAAGGTAGTGTATTTCATTGATCAAACAATGTTTATATAGGAAAAAACAAAGAGATAAAATAATAAACTAATAACACAATGGAAACCCGATAAGAGATAAGCCCAATACTCTAACAAAGACTCTCCACTAATGGAAACAACGTTCTCTCATTGATATCAAACTCATCATAGTGATAATAGTAACGGTCGAGAGCCTCAAAGTTTATCGAATTCTCCCAATTTCCGTTGGGCATACGATACACTATACAAAAGATAGGAAGACTAAGAATATAAAAAGAAGAATTACAAGTAAAATGTACACATACTAGCAATAAAAACTTAGAATTAAAGAGTATCTTACCACGCATACGTCTACCGGTAGACATATCATACAAGTATGAATTAAGGACATTTCTTGTGGAGATATGTAGATATTCCTCCATAGATGTATAATGTATGTAATTGCCCTCATCCCTAGCATATGCTGTTATGCACTATATTATGTTAGACATTACTTAGATCGATTTAAAAAGATAATAAATAATTTTTGAAATAAGAATAACATATACGTTGTCTGCATTTTGATGTTGACTCTAGATATAGCGTGTTTACTCCCTGATCTCATTGCTACAAATCGAATGTCTGCTTTTGATTCTACCTCGTTTTCAGCGATGTAGATACTAAAAAACTTGCATGAAGTCCCCTTGATGAAATAACAATATTATTTTATTAAAAAAATAGTTTCATCAAAAGAAGTAAAACAGAAAAGTACATAGAAATTAGGAATTAAAATTATTTAGGAAACTACACAAAATAGCAATAAAAAAAATTACAAACAAGTCTAAGGAAAATGTGTATATATACGTTTATACCTCAACACTAACAATCCCGAATTTTTTCTTTTGTCACCTTAATCCATTTATGTGAACTTTAATAAATTTGAAAACTTCAACGACTGATCCCTATAAGAAAATCAAATGCATCATACCCTATTTTTATTTTTTTTGTAAAGAGTGAAAATAAAAAATAGGAGATAATATTTTACCATATTTGAATATGAGTTTATCAATGTCTTTTTCATTCTCGTACGATCAATAACATCACAACCATAATATGGTCGGATATAGTATAGACCTTGTCATAATTGTCACTAACTGCACAAAATTGATCATATTAAATATTAATTTGTCATAATAGACGATCACCTATACAATTACCCAAATTGAAAATTTCAATTAGAGTTTAGGAAAAGGAAGAAGATTTTACTACTTAGATCTTTACGAGATTTGTTTTCAGCTATGCCTTTATCAATGCCCCTTTCATTTAATTTCCTGGAATCTATGGTAATAAGAAATTAATGTCTGTATTGTATTGTAAATACAATTGTTACACGAAAGGCACAATAATCTCATGTTTCTGAAGAAGACATGCTGCAAATTATGGTTAAAAAACAAGTACATGAAAATATGGATTATATAATACAAATATAAACATACAGAGGATAAAAATGTAATTATGATAAGAATAAGAAGTCATTATTGTTACGCGACAATATTGGAATCAGCAGGTTGAGAAGGAGCTTAAAATTTGTACAACTCACACTCTCACGATTTTGCATAAACAATCAAGCTCCCATATCAATTATCACAATGGATGATCAATTAAAGCGACCAAAGTATCCTCTGATACAGCGACAATGAGAAAAAAAAATACATTTAGGATTTTTGTGCGCAAGCGTAAGTTTAAGGAAAACGCTCTAATACCATGAAAGAGATTTGCGAACTGAATGCTAGTGTATTTCATTGATCAAACACATAGTTTATATAGGCAAAAACAAAGATATAAAATAATAAACAAATAACATAAAGGAAACCCAATAAAAGATAAGCTCAATACTCTAACAAAGACTCTCCACTAATAGAAACAACGTTCTCTTATTGATATTCAACTTAACATAGTGATAATAGTAATGGTCGAAAGCCTTAAAGTTTATCAAATTCTTCCAATATCCGCTGAACACACGATACACTATACAAAAGATAGGAAGACTAAGAATATAAAAAGAAGAATTACAAGTAAAATGTACACATATTAGAAATAAACACTAAGAATTAAAGGCTATCTTACCACACATACGTCCACCGGTATGATTAAAGAATACATCTTCTAATGATATGTAGACATTCCGCCAAAGATGTAGGATGTATGTAATCGCCCTCATCCGTAGAATATGCAGTTATGCACTATATTATGTTAGACATTACTTAAATAGATTAAAAAAGATAATAAATAATTTCTGAAATAAGAGTAATATATACGTTGTCTGCATTTCGATGTTGGCTCTAGATATAGCGTGTTTGCTCCCTGATCTCAATGCTACAAATCGAATGTCTCCTTTTGATTCTACCTCATTTTCAGCGACGTAGATAATAAAAAGCTTGCATGGAGTCCCCTTGATTAAATAAAAATATTATATTATTAAAGCCGCATATAAAAATCCCAAATTCTTTCTTTTGTCACTTTAATCCATTTATGTGACCTTTGACAAATTTCAAAACCTCCACGACTAATACCTATAAGAAATCAAATGCATCATTCCCTGTTTTTTATTTTTCTTGTACAGAGTGAAAATCGAAGATAAGAGATAATATTTTATCATATTTGAACATAAGTTTTTTACTGTCTTTTTCATTCTCGTACAATCAATAGCATTGCCTATGGTTGGATATAGAATAGACATTGTCATAATTGTCACTAACTGCACCAAATTGATCCTATTAAGTATAAATTTGTGGTAGTAGACGATCACTTATACAATTATTCAAATAGGAAATTTCAATTAGAGTTTAAGAAAAGGAAGAAGATTTTACTTCTTAGATCTCTATAAGTTCTGTTTTCAGCTATGTGGCTTTATCAATGCCCCTTTCATTTGATTTCCTGAAATCTATGGTAACAAGAATTATGTGTATTGTACTACAAATACAGTTGTTACATGAATGACACAATAATACCCTGTTTTTGAAGAAGACATGTTGCAAATTATGGTTAAAAAACAAGTACATGAAAATATGGATTATATAATGTAAATATAACCATATGGAGGGTGAAAGTGTAATTATGATAAGAAATAAGAAGTTGTTATCCTCACACGACAATATTGGAATCAACAAGTTGAGAAGGAACTTCAAATTTGTCCAACTCAAACTCTCATGATTTCACAAAAACAATCAAACTCTCACATCAATTATCACAATGGTTGATCAATTAAAGCAGTCAAAGTATCCTCTGATACCGCGGAAACGAGAAAAAATAGGTTTAGGTTTTTGTGCGGAAGCGTAGGTTTAAGAAAAACGTTCTGATACCATGAAGAGATTCGTGAATTTAAAGCTAGTGTATTTCATTGATCAAACAATGTTTATATAAGCAAAAAAACAAAGAGATAAAATAATAAACTAATAACACAATGGAACCTGATAAGAGATAAGCCCAATACTCTAACAAAGACTTTCCACTAATGGAAACAACGTTCTCTCATTGATATCAAACTCATCATAGTGATAATAGTAACGGTTAAGAGTCTCAAAGTTTATCGAATTCTCCCAATTTCCGTTGTGCATACGATACACTATACAAAAGATAGGAAGACTAAGAATATAAAAAGAAGAATTACAAGTAAAATGTACACATACTAGCAATAAAAACTTAGAAATAAAGAGTATCTTACCACACATACGTCCTCCGATAGATATATCATACAAGTATGAATCAAGAACACATCTTGTAGAGATATGTAGACATTCTTCAAAAGATGTATGATGTATGTAATCGCCCTCATCCCTAGCATATGTTGTTATGCACTATATTATGTTAGACATTAATTAGATAGATTAAAAAAGATAATAAATAATTTTTGAAATAAGAATAACATATATGTTGTCTGCATTTCGAAGTTGGCTCTAGATATAGCGTGTTTGCTCCCTGATCCCATTGCTACAAATCGAATGTCTGCTTTTGATTCTACCTCGTTTTCAGCAATGTAGATACTAAAAAGCTTGCATGAGTCCCCTTGATGAAATAACAATATTATTTTATTAAAAAAATAGTTTTATCAAAAGAAGTAAAACAGAAAAATACATAGAAACTAGGAATCAAAATTATTTAAGAAACTACACAAAATATCAAAAAAAAAGTACAAACAAGTCTAAGAAAAATGTGTATATATACGTTTATACCTCAACACTAGAGCCGCATATGACAATCCCGAATTTTTTTCTTATGTCCCCTTAATCCATTCATGTGACCTTTAACAAATTTGAAGACCTCCACGACCGATCCCTATAAGAAAATCAAATGCATCATTCCCTATTTTTATTTTTCTTGTAAAGAGTGAAAATCAAACATAGGAGATAATATTTTACCATATTTGAACATGAGTTTATTAATGCCTTTTTTATTCTCGTACAATCAATAGCATTACATACCACGACAACCATGATATGGTCGGATATAACATACACCTTGTCATAATTGTCACTAACTGCACAAAATTGATCATATTAAGTATAAATTTGTGATAATAGACAATCTATACAATTATCAAATTGAAAATTTCAATTAGAGTTTAGGAAAAGGAAGAAGATTTTACTATTTAGATCTCTACGAGGTTTGTTTTCAGCTATGACTTTATCAATGCCCCTTACATTTGATTTCCTGAAATCTACGGTAATAAAAAATTAATGTCTGTATTGTATTGCAAATACAATTGTTACATGAAAGGCACAATAATCAAATGTTTCTGAAGAAGACATGCTGCAAATTATGGTTAAAAAACAAGTACATGAAAATATGGATTATATAATACAAATATAACCGTACAGAGGATAAAAGTGTAGTTATAATAAGAATAAGAAGTCATTATTGTTACGCGACAATATTGGAATCAGCAGGATGTTCAATTAAACAATCCAACTCAAACTGTCACGATTTCGCATAAACAATCAAACTCCCACATCAATTATCACAATGGATGTTCAATTAAAGCGGCCAAAGTATCCTCTCATACAGCGACAACGAGAAAAAAAAAGAGTTTTAGGGTTTTTGTGCAGAAGCGTAGGTTTAAGAAAAATGCTCTGATACCAAGAAGAGATTTGTGAAATGAAAGATAGTATATTTCATTGATCAAACAATATTTATATAGACAAAAATAAAGGGATAAAATAATAAATTAATAACACAAGGAAAAGGCCCGATTAGAGATATGTCCAATAATCTAACAAAGAATGTCCACTAATAGAAACAACGTTCTCTCATCGATATCCAACTCAGTATAGTGATAATAGTAACGGTCGAGAGCCTTAAAGTTTATCGAATTCTCCCAATATCCGCTTGACACACGATAACTATACAAAAGATACGAAGACTAAGAATATAAAATGAAGATTTACAATTAAAATGTACACATACTAGCAATAGAAACTTATGGTTAAAGAGTATATTACCACACATACGTCTACCAGTAGACATATCATAGAAGTATGAATCAAGGACATTTCTTGTGGAGATATGTAGATATTCCTCCAAAGATGTAGGTTGTATGTAATTGCCCTCATCCCAATCATATGCAGTTATGCACTATATTATATTAGACATTACTTATATAGATTAAAAAAGATAATAAATAATTTTTAAAATAAAAATAACATATACGTTGCTTACATTTCGATGTTGGCTCTAGATATATCGTGTTTACTTCCTGATCATAATGCTACAAATCGAATGTCTTCTTTTGATTCTACCTCATTTCCACCGATGTAGATACTAAAAAGCTCGCATGGAGTTCCTTTGATGAAATAAAAATATTATTTTATAAAAAATAGTTTCATTAAAAAAATAAAACAAAAAAGTACATAGAAACTAGGAATCAAAATTATCTAGGAAACTATACAAGATAGCAACAAAAAAGTCCAAACAAGTCTAAGAAAAATGTGTATATATATGTTTATTCATCAACACTTGAGCCGCAAATAACAATCCCGAATTCTTTCTTTTGTCCCCTTAATCCATTCATGTGACTTTTAACAAATTTGAATACCTCCACGACTGATCCCTATAAGAAATCAAATGCATTGTTTTTTATTTTTCTTGTAAAGAGAGTGAAAATCAAAGATAAGAGATAATATTTTACCATATTTGAACATGAGTTTTTTAGTATCTTTTTCATTCTCATACAATCAATAGCATTACATACCATCACAACCATGATATGGTCAGACATAGCATACCCCTTGTTATAATTGTCACTAACTGCACAAATTTGATCATATTAAGTATAAATTTGTGATAATAGACGATGACCTATATAATTACCCAAATGGTAAATTTCAATTAGAGTTTAGAAAAAGGAAGAACATTTCACTACTTAGATCTCTATGAGGTTTGTTTTCAGCTATGACTTTATCAATGCCCTTTTCATTTGATTTCTTGGAATCTACGGTAATAAAAAATTCATGATCATATTGTATTGCAAATAAAGTTGTTACAGAGGCTCAATAATCTCATGTTTCTGAAGAATACAGGCGGCAAATTATAGTTCAAAAATAAGTATATAAAAATATGGATGATGTAATTCAAATATAACCATATAGAGGGTGAAAGTGTAATTAAGATAAGAAATAACAAGTCATCATTGTTACGTGACAATATTGGAATCAGCAGGTTGAGAAGGAGCTTCAAATTTGTTCAACTCAAACCTCACGATTTCACATAAACAATCAAACTCCCACATCAATTATCACAATGACAGATCAATTAAAGCGGCCAAAGTATCTTTTGATACCGCGGCAACGAGAAAAAAATAGGTTTAGGGTTTTTGTGCGGAAGCGTAGGTTTAAGGAAAGCGCTCTGATACCGTGAAGAGATGTGTGAACTGAAAGTTAGTGTATTTCATTGATCAAACAATATTTATATATAAAAAAACAAAGAGATAAAATAGTAAACTAATAACACAAGGGAAACCCGATAAGAGAAAATTCCAATACTCTAACAAAGATTCTCCACTAATGAAAACAACGTTCTCTCATTGATATCTAACTCAGCATAGTGATAATAGTAACGGTCGAGAGCCTCAAAGTTTATCGAATTCTCCCAATTTCCGCTGGACACAGGATACACTATATAAAAGATAGGAAGACTAAGAATATAAAAAGAAGATTACAAGTAAAATGTAAACATACTAGCAACAAAAACTTAAAATTAAAGAATATCTTACCACGCATACGTTCACCGGTAGATATATCATATAAGTATGAATCAAGGACACTTCTTGTGAAGATATGTAGACAATCCTCCAAAGATGTAGGATGTATGTAATCGCCCTCATCCCTAACATATGCAGTTATGCACTATATTATGTTAGTCATTACTTAGATAGATTAAAAAGATAATAAATAACTTTTAAAATAAGAATAACATATACATTGTCTACATTTCGATGTTAACTATAGATATAGCGTGATTGCTCCCTGATCCGAATTCTACAAATCGATATCTGCTTTTGATTCTACCTCATTTTCAGATATGTAGATACTAAAAAACTTTTATGCAGTCCCCTTGATGAAATAAAAATATTATTTTAATATCCGGAAATTTTATTTCCGTCTAATTCTGAGTCGAAACGAATTTCCGACAAACTTAAATCTCCTTACATGATACCTATCTTCATAAATCACAATATTTCATCATTTTATGCGGAATTTTTACACACATAAATATATTTATCCTTCTAGACTTACCCTTGCAAGACTATTATTAAATGGCCCAATTGACAAGTGTGTGACAAGATCATGACAAGGCCATGACAACGCCATGACAAAGCCATGACAAGGCAAAGACAAGACCATGGGTCATCCAAACAAGTCCATGATAACCAGCGAGGCCCAACGGTCCATCTCCCACCCCAGCTTGCTGCCTACGTAGACAACGTTACAGCTCCCCCGTTTTGTAAACCTACTTGCCTTCCTCTTCCTGATCTCTTCGATTGTGTGAATGCAAGCAAGATTGTCGCTCTTCACGTTTGGCAAGTGAGCAGTACATACCTTCCTTTTGCAACAAGAATCTCTTCTCTTCCCCTTTCACGTCTGGATACATCCTCGATGAACCCTAGTCGACCTCCTGCCTTCAGCCTTCTCTCTCTACAACCCTCGCCTCTTCTGGACTCGGACAAACGACACCATAAACCCGACAAGCCTTACCTTCCATTCCCTTCTTCTGCAGCCTGGAACCTTAACCCTTGTTGACTCCAACCTCCTATCCTATGCGTGAGAGGTAACTACCTTCGCTCCAACCGTCTCCCATCATCACACTCGTGCACAACATGGACATCGCCTTGCGATCTGCATCCCACTCCCTTCACTGTTGGCCGATGATAGCTACTGTTGTCTGCAGCCAGGTAAAACCTCTCGTCCTCTCTCCCTTCCCTCTTCTCAAGCTTGGGTGTGAGCGGGACTCGATGTGCAACAATGGTGGAGACCCCCAAGTAGACGCACACCACAAATAGGACCTTGCTGCCTCTTCTAGAACAACAGGGTAAGTCCTCTCGTGTGACTCCTTTGCTACCCCAAGAGCCGATCCCCATCTTTAACTATGCACCTTGTTTCCTTGTGTGCCACACCAAGGACATCATTTGACGACTTACGAACCGTGAGACTTTTTATGAAAACCAAGAATATGATTAACACTTCTAAAACTTTAACAAACTTCCTTTTTAGAGTGAGATTGTGGTTTTGAGTTCTAAAGAATAGTTTGGAACTTTGTTATAGAATTTTATAGAGTTTTGGGACCAGGGGTAAAAAGGTCATTTAACCGTATAAGGGTATTTTGGTAATTTCTTTATGATCGATTATATATCTTAGAAGTTAGAGACTTCTATGAAAGTGGGATACATTATTGATCCACTTGCGTTGTATAACAGGCGATTGAGTTTCTACGGTTACAAGCCGAGTCGAGATAACGGGATTAGAGATTTGATTCAGGTAAGTCCTTGCGACTTACTTAGCTAGTTTCTGCATGTTGGTTGAGTGATAATAGTGGTGTGTGTGATGTGTGTGTATAATAATAACTTGATAGGACGACTGTTATTATTATTATATTTTAAGGCCCAAGTGTATGTATAACGGGTCGTGATATCACTGCCCAGCTCTACCAGGAGACTGGGAGGCTCTCTATACCCAGCCCATACAGGTACACGGTGAGATGCATCGGATCCATTCCTGATGGTTACACGGGGGTAGAGGCGAGGTTTGGAAATCCCTCGTGTCACAAAAATAAGTATCATTAATAAGAGTGAATGACCTAAGTAAAGATAATAAATGGATTGTTTGAAGCATGATAAGTGTTTACTTTTGCTATGTGTGTGTGTGCTATTATTATTCTTCAAATGTTTAGATAACTAGCTAATGGTTGTTATGTTGTGTTTTTAGATTCACCGCAGCTTAGAGCAGCAGATGAGTGATCCGGAAGTAGTGGTCAACCGGGTTTCCGTACTCATTAGAGTGGGGTTTGGGTGTTATCTTGTTATTTCTTTCTTCTTGTTAAAGACAATTAGACTCTTCTGTTGTTTAAGTACTATAGGCTGTTAGACGTTGTTGCATTCATTCCTTTAAAAATACATTTTTATGACTTTCGGTTTTTCTTATTTGTGTCGTGTTGCAAGATCCTAGTAATATTGTTGTCAAACTGAGGTCGAGACCCATTGTGAGGTCCTAACCAGTAATGCCCCGAGTTTTGAGAATTCGGGTACAGTTTTATTAAAAAAATAGTTATATCAAAATAAATAAAATTAGAAAAGTATATAGAAACTAGGAATAAAAATTATCTAGCAAACTATATACCAAAAAAAGTCCAAACAAGTGTAAGGGAAATGTGTATATATACGTTTATACGTTCAACACTAGAGCCGCATGTAACAATCCGGAATTCTTTGTTTTGTCCCCTTAATGTATTCATGTGACCTTTAATAAATTCGAAGACCTCTGTAATATCCAAAAGTTTTTAAACCTCATTTAATACCGGATCAAACCGATTTTCGATCCGCCAACCCAAATTCTTCGAATTAAGAAATAAACGATATTAAATTTTATCATTTTATGTGACCAGGGTTTACATAAAATGATAACTTTTTCTAAAATAATAACTTTAATATTTCAGTAAATAATCCCGTAAATAATTCCATAATTAAATTCCGTATTCGTAACGGTCCCGGAAAAATAACGAACCTTCTTCAGCCTTTTTATTGTAATGATAGAGTAGTCCAATTCTGGCCCAACACTAGGCCCAATGATACTCCAGCCGGCCCACTCCTTAAACCTACCCTAACCTTAACCTAATCAATCGTTAACCTAATCTAAACCTCCCTATTTTCTATTCAAAACGGCACCATCCGCTACCTCGTACGTTCCGCCTGTGAAAAACGATAGAACAAGACCGAACTAGCAACCATCGCGAATCAGCAGCAACGCCGCAGCAACACCGCAACAAGCCGCCGGTACGGTTGACCACCAGGTGAGCCGCCGTCCTTATCAGCTCTTCCTTTTTCTCTGTTTTCGGAAGCATCCAGCCGGGACCGCGGGCCTGCACAGACTTGCCGGACCTTGACCAACCTCACAACCTTGCAGAAAGAGGAGACCCTGCTACTGCCGCTATAACCGTACCTCTGCCGGTTACGTCCACACCGATCCTCGCCGGAGTCTTCAACAGTCCCAGCCTTCCTCCCCGCTGCAGACAGGTAACTCCAGCCATAGCCTTTTGTTCGTGATAATCGTGAGGAGAGTCGGACCCCTCTGTTTTGGCTTAGGCGCCGGGAGATCGAGCGCCACTGCTGCCGCCTAGAGTTTGGACACCACCGCCCCGCCGGAGACGTCACCAAGAACACTACTCCCTCCCAACTGCAGCCATAGTCGCCATCACTGGATCGGAATCAACTACTTACATACGACTCCGGCTTGCCAGGGTTCTTGTTGAGCTGCTTCGATCGACTTCGGCCTAGTCGCATTCGTTGTAGAGACGAGACGAGGTGTTGGACGGGTGAGTGCTCCTCCTCCTCCTCATTGTACTGTTGTAGACATATATAGATTATATAGATGAAGGAAATAGAAGAGATTGGTAGTTGTATAAGTATCAGTACAATATATATATGCACAGTTATATAGATGTATGAGTTGAAGAAAAGGAGTATATATATATATATATATATGAATAGAGCAGTGTACGTAAATATATGTATATATAGAAGTAGGATTTTGAAAGAAATAAAATATACAAATATATATGTATCAGCAGTGTACATATATACGTACATATAGATTTGCGAGTTGGAAGAGATGAGTATATATATATATGAATAGGTGAAGTGGACGTGTTTGTGTATATATAGATGTATAAGAATGGATATGTGTAGGCTTATATATAAGCGTAAGAGTGGTATGCATATGTAAGTATATATATAAATATATATTTGTAGGTATAAGTATAGTGTATATAGATATATGGGTTACGGATATAAGTACGAGTTGGGAGTTATGAAATTATGTAGCTATATATAAATACCGAGTAGTTACGGAATTATACGAGTTGAAGGAAAAGTTAGAGTATGTACATACATATATATACATGTAGAAGAGTAGAGTGGTAATCGGGAAAGAGGAGGAGTGTTGTTCTTTGAGGAGTGGTTTCGAGTTTTAACTTATAACTTATAAGAACTATTAGAGAGAAACAATTTATGGAAAACAAGTTATAAAAGAAGTTAGTAGAATTCAAGAATAAACTTTGAGAATTTTCGGCACTAAGGGTAAAATGGTCCTTTACCGTAAGAGAGCTTTTTCCGTAATCCCTTCGCAGGAGGTTGGACATCTGGATGTGATTTTGATCCACATGCCTTATTTGACAGCCGTTTGAGTTACCACGAGTACGGACCGATTTGAGACTTGTTAGAGTGTGATTTGACTCAGGTAAGTCCTTGCGACTTACTTATCTGGTTTCTGGATATTAGTTGGGTGATAATGGTTGTATGTGTACAATGTGTGTCATAATAAATAACAACTTGTTAGGACGACCGTGGTTATTATGTTTTAAGGCCCAAGTGTATGTATAACGGGCCGTGACATCACTGCCCAGCTCTGCCAGGAGACTGGGAGGTTCTCTATACCCAGACCATACAGGTACACGGTGAGATGCATCGGATCCACTCCTGATGGGTACACGGGGGCGGAGGCGAGGTTTGGGAATCCCTCGTGTCACAAAATAAGTATCATTAGAGTGAATGACTTAAATGAAGATAATAAATGGATTGTTTGAAAGCATGATGAGTGTTTATTATCTTATGTGTGTGTGTGCTATTATTATTCTCCTAATGTTTAGATAACTAGCTAATGGTTGTTTTGTTGTGTTTTTAGATTTACTGCAGGTTAGAACAGTAGTTGAGTGATCCGGAAGTAGTTGTCAGCCGGGTCTCCGTACTCTTTAGAGTGGGGGTTTGGGTTGTTGCTTTGTTGTCTTTCCCTTTTGTTAAGACAGTTAGTCTTTTCCGTTGTTTAAGTACGATAGGCTGTAAGACTTTGTTGCATTCATCCTTTTACAAATACATTTTATGAATTTCGGTTTTTCTTATTTGTGTCTTGTTGCAAGATCCTAGTAATATTGTTGTCAAACTGAGGTCGGGACCCATTGTGAGGTCCTAACCAGTAACGTTCCGAGTTTTGAGAATTCGGGATGTTACAACATGGTATCAGAGCGAGGTTGGCAACAATGACACTTGAAATCTTCTGAAAGACCGAATAAGTACTTGAGCAGAACCCGAAAAGGGGTCTGAGTTCCAAAAAAAAAAAAGGACTTTTGGTTTTCAAATGCATGCATAGTCTGGTTGGGGATAGAAAAGTACGGCTGACCACCACTACTACCGCGGATCTCAGTACGCTTAGTATGGACTTTAGGTTTTACTTTAGTTGGACTTTTTAGCTTGATTATAAAGATATGTGATATAGATAAGTATATGCCGAAGGTTAGTAGAAATTATAGTTATGTTATGCCCTTAACAGAGATAACATAATGAGATCCTCATTCAGTTGACACACCTAAGTATAATTGAAGGGTTTCAACGTAAGGATAAGTATGCACAGCTTATGAGCATTAAGGTAGGAGAACGTCCGGACAACTCCTTTGAACTTGTTAAGGAACGTCAGACGGAAAAGTGAAGACTAAAAGACAACATCAACGACGATGACAAGAAGGGGACCCCGAGTCGACTCAATAGGACTAAATGAAGAAAATACATGAGCGTAGTTACGGAAAAGCGTTTGATGACCGACAAATGTACAAATTGGAAGAGACAACCCATAGGTTATTTCTAGTGTGGTGTAAAGCAACGTTACAAATAAAGCGGATACCTTTTGAAACACACAGGGGCATGAAAGTCCAAGGGAAATATAGTAGCGATCCAAACAAGAGGCATTGAATCTAAGCTTACTGACGGACCAGAAGGTGAAAGTTTGAGGCTAGAAGCAGGGCAGAATATGATCACTCTCGACCAGCTACTTGACACCACAATCAAGATGGGAAACCGATACAATCATAAGCGTAGGAGTCAAGATGAGATACATAGTCCATCCAAATACGAAGAATGAAGGAGCCGCAATAAGGAAAGCTTACAGGTTGCTAGAAAGTGGAAGGCAGATTTCACCAACATGGAAGTAGAGTGACCTCCTAGAACACACAAGAATTACAACAAGGATCAAAATACAACAAAGACCAGAATTGTATAAAGGCGGCAATACAAAGCAGTACCCCAAGGAAGAAGGGTGTAGGAAAATGGTCTTGGTGGACACGAGGGTCTCTAATAACTTCTCATTTATGAGGGGATTTAAGTTAATAACACTAGCGGGTCATGCCAGAGAACCGCAAGTGTACGATAACTCTGGTAAAAAGAATCATGGAGAAATACCTACAAGTTTCATAGAAGAATTGATAAGTCCATTGACGGAAGACGAAGATACAACTAGACTCGTAAGAGTATAGTACTCTTATAGGAGTGTAAATTGAAGAAGGAGCTAAAGGAGTATAAATGGAAGAGATATATTTTCACCTTATATATCAAACCTCAAAAGAGAAATAAGAAAAGTAAGTCTACGATATTATAGAAGGTCAACTACAGACTAATTGGTAACAACAAAAAATTTATACGTGCTGGCTAACTAGTAGTGGTTGGTTGACAGATAAGAAGAATAACCACAAGGTTATAGAGGAAATTTACCGACAGCTGATGAATTTCTTCCAGAGATCAACGACGATAATGGTGAAGTTAAATCAATACAAGTACTGTTAGCCTTGATGGTAACATTGAATGAGTCCAATATGATAACTCTAATGAAGAAATTAAAGAGAAGCTCTTGACGGTCGGTAATAACCATTGATGATAGTAACGGTGTAAAGGGAATTGTTGTGAGTAGTTGCTTACTACTGACTAAGGAAAGATACATATCAAAGTTAGTATGAAGGGATCCCTGTAAGAAGAACTAGAAGAGTAAGAAGAAATAGATGATTGTGAACATGGTCTACCTCTTAGCATTCCACACAAGTAGGACTGATGGTGCTCCTCCGAGAAAAAGTGGGGTCAAATTGTCGAGATTGACGGGGGAAACCCTTGTGATAAAGAAGTGATATAGAATAATTGGAATTACAGAGGAGGCACAAATATAGAGAGTATGATTTAAAGCCTTGGCGAAATGTGTGGTCGAGTTGTGAGGTGATTGCAGATGGAATCTACATGTTGGCTAGAACAGACATGAGAAGGAGTAAAGTTGAATGACTAAAGATTGTTATATGGATTCAGTATTACACCAATAGGATGATTACCGAAAAGTGTATATGAAAGTTTAATGAGAAATGGAGGTACTCTAATGAAAATTCAAGCTGGACTGATGATATAAGAGTTGATGAAAGTAATAAGACCAACCAATGTAATCCGTAAGGCGTATACGAGGAAACTCAAAGGGATTTAACTATCCTGCTGGTGGTAAAGAGTAAAGGAAGGTAAAACTACATGAGTATAAGGAAAACATAATAAATGCGATGCGAGGAATTTGATTTTTTGAGAAAATCATATGCATATGATCTTTGTATACAAAGGGTACAGATAATCTTGTGGTATACAGTGACACATCCAAACTGGGCTTGGGTGTGTTTTAATGCAAAGAGGTAAGGGCATAGCTTATGCGTCTCGGTAGTTGAAGACGTATGAGGAGAACCACCCCACACACAACCTAGAGATTGATGTAGTGGCTCATGCTCTTAAGATCTGGCGTCACTATCTCTATGGGGCGACATGTCAGGTCTTGACAGACCATAAGAGTCTGAAGTATATATTCACTCAGTGGGAGTTGAATAATTGCCAGAGGCGCTGGGTAGAGTTGATCAAGGATTTTGACCTTGAGATTCTCTAACACCCCTAAAAGGCGAATCTAGTAGTTGACGCTTTGAGCCGGAAGACGCCTCGGGAGAGGCCGATAGCCGGTTGACGGTACAGCCACAGTTGCAGAAAGACTTGGCTTGGTTAGAAATAAAGATTCAGTTTTCCGATACAGATAGTAAGTTGGCTACTTTAGAGTTACTTCTTGATCTGTTGGATGAGATCCGACGATAGTAGGAGACTTGCCAGAATTTGATCAGGATTCGAGACAGGATGTCCCGAGATAGGCACCACAGTTCACCATTGGAGCTGATGGAGTGATAAGACGTCAGGACCGTGTGTGTGTACCGTCAGACAAGGAGTTGAGATAGAGGATACTAGGTGAGGCTCATGCTACCCCATACTCAATACATCCTGGAGCGAGTAAGATGTACAAGGATTTGAGACGGTCCTTCTGGTGGGGTGGTTTGAAGCCCGATGTGGCTCGGTATGTAGCTCAGTGTGCGACCTGCCAGTAGGTCAAGATTGAGCATCGTAGGTCCGGAAGAGAGATCCACCCACTTCCAGTACCACAGTGGAAGTGGGAGGATATATCTATGGATTTTGTCACAGGATTGAGACTCAGCAGAGGTTTTGATGCTATTTGGGTAGTGGTAGACCGTCTGACGAAGACCGCACGTTTCATTCCGATTAAGGAAACGTGGCCGGTAAGTCGACTAGCTGAGGAGTTCACCAGGCACATTGTGAGATTTCATGGAGTACCGAGGACTATCGTCTCCGACAGAGATGGACGTTTCACCTCGAGATTTTGGCAGCACGTACATACTGCTTTAGGGACGAGTTTCCACTTTACTACTGCTTATCACCCATAGACTAACGGTCGGTCTGAGAGGACCATCCAGACGTTAGAGGACATACTGCGGGCTTGTGTACTAGATTGGGGACAGATATGACCAGATCATCTTCCACTTGTAGAGTTTTGGTATAATAACAGTTGGCACGCATCTATTGGGATGACCCCTTATGAGGCTTTGTACGGGCGGAGATGTCGCACACCATTATGCTGGGATGAGCCTAGCAGAGCTGATGGAGTAGCTCTAGATCAGATACAGGATGACATCGCTCGGATTGCCCTGGTCCGAGAGCGGATGTTAGCAGCTCAGAGTCGTCAGAAGTCCTACGCCGACAAAAGGCGTCGACCTTTGAAGTTTAGAGTGGGTGCTCAGGTGTAGTTGAGAGTGTCACCTACGAGAGGAGTCAGGCGTTTCGGCATTAAGGGGAAACTGAGTCCCCGATATGTCGGACCTTTTGAGATCTTGGAGAGAGTCGGAGAGGTGGCCTACAAATTAGCACTACCGCCGAGATTAGAGGGTGTTCATCCGGTCTTCCATGTATCTCAGTTGAGAGAGTACATCCCGGATCCGAGACACGCCATCAGCCATGAGGATCTGATAGTTGAGGCCGATCATACCTTTGTAGAGTACCCAGTAGCTGTCTTGGAGCGCAGTACTAGACGTCTGCGGTCCAAGGAGATACCTATTTTGAGGATCCAGTGGTCTAGACGAGGAACTGATGAGGCCACTTGGGAGACCGAGGAGAGTATTAGACGTAATTATCCCGAGTTCTTTGCGGGGTTAGATGTCACTTTTGTATCGACAAGTTAGTACTCGGATATTGTGTTGTTTGACCAATCATGTTTTATATTGGATTGAGTAGTTATGCTTTAATGTGATGCGTGTCTGAGTATAATTATTGAGTAGTTGCATGGTAGAAAACGGAAATTTTGAAAACTAAGTTATACTAAGAAAATCATGTGACTAGGTATATTATCCTAAGTTTCGGGACAAAACTTCTTTTAAGAGGGCACTGATGTAATATCCAAAAATTTTTAAACCTCATTTAATACCGGATCAAACCGATTTCTGATCCTCCAACCCAAATTCTTCGAATTAAGAAATAAACGATATTAAATTTTATCATTTTATGTGACCCGGATTTACATAAAATGATAACTTTTTCTAAAATAATAACTTTAATATTTCAGTAAATAATCCCGTAAATAATTCCATAATTAAATTCCGTATTCGTAACGGTCCCGGAAAAATAACGAACCTTCTTCAGCCTTTTTATTGTAATGATAGAGTAGTCCAATTCTGGCCCAACACCAGGCCCAATGATACTCCAGCCGGCCCACTCCTTAAACCTACCCTAACCTTAACCTAATCAATCGTTAACCTAATCTAAACCTCCCTATTTTCTATTCAAAACGGCACCATCCGCTACCTCTTACGTTCCGCCTGTGAAAAACGATAGAACAAGACCGAACTAGCAACCATCGCGAATCAGCAGCAACGCTGCAGCAACACCGCAACAAGCCGCCGGTACGGTTGACCACCAGGTGAGCCGCCGTCCTTATCATCTCTTCCTTTTTCTCTATTTTCGGAAGCTTCCAGCCGGTACCGCGGGCTGCACAGACTTGCCGGACCTCGACCAACCTCACAACCTTGCAGAAAGAGGAGACCCCGCTACTGCCGCTATAACCGTACCTTTGCCGGTTACGTCCACACCGATCCTCGCCGGAGTCTTCAACAGTCCCAGCCTTCCTCCCCGCTGCAGACAGGTAACTCCAGCCGTAGCCTTTTGTTCGTGATAATCGTGAGGAGAGTCGGACCCCTCTGTTTTGGCTTAGGCGCCGGGAGATCGAGCGCCACTGCTGCCGCCTGGAGTTTGGACACCACCGCCCCGCCGGAGACGTCACTAAGACCACTACTCCCTCCCAACTGCAGCCATAGTCGCCATCACTGGATCGGAACCAACTACTTACATACGACTCCGGCTCGCCAGGGTTCTTGTTGAGCTGCTTCGATCGACTCCGGCCTAGTCGCATTCGCTGTAGAGACGAGACGAGGTGTTGGACGGGTGAGTGCTCCTCCTCCTCCTCATTGTACTGTTGTAGACATATATAGATTATATAGATGAAGGAAATAGAAGAGATTGGTAGTTGTATAAGTATCAATACAATATATATATACACAGTTATATAGATGTATGAGTTGAAGAAAAGGAGTATATATATATATATATATATATATATATATATATATATATATGAATAGAGCAGTGTACGTAAATATATGTATATATAGAAGTAGGATTTTGAAAGAAATAAAATATACAAATATATATGTATCAGCAGTGTACATATATACGTACATATAGATTTGCGAGTTGGAAGAGATGAGTATATATATATGAATAGGTGCAGTGGACGTGTTTGTGTATATATAGATGTATAAGAATGGATATGTGTAGGCTTATATATAAGCGTAAGAGTGGTATGCATATGTAAGTATATATATAAATATATATTTGTAGGTATAAGTATAGTGTATATAGATATATGGGTTACGGATATAAGTACGAGTTGGGAGTTATGAAATTATGTAGCTATATATAAATACCGAGTAGTTACGGAATTATACGAGGTGAAGGAAAAGTTAGAGTATGTACATACGTATATATACATGTAGAAGAGTATAGTGGTAATCGGGAAAGAGGAGGAGTGTTGTTCTTTGAGGAGTGGTTTCGAGTTTTAACTTATAACTTATAAGAACTATCAGAGAGAAACAAGTTATAAAAGAAGTTAGTAGAATTCAAAAATAAACTTTGAGAATTTTCGGCACTAAGGGTAAAATGGTCTTTTATCGTAAGAGATCCTTTTCCGTAATCCCTTTGTAGGAGGTTGGACATCTGGATTTGATTTTGATCCACATGCCTTATTTGACAGGCGTTTGAGTTACCACGTGTACGGACCGATTTGAGACTTGTTAGAGTGTGATTTGACTCAAGTATGTCCTTGCGACTTACTTAGCTGGTTTTTGGATATTAGTTGGGTGATAATGGTTGTGTGTGTACAATGTGTGTCATAATAAATAACAACTTGTTAGGACGACCGTGGTTATTATGTTTTAAGGCCCAAGTGTATGTATAACGGGCCGTGGCATCACTGCCCAGCTCTGCCAGGAGACTGGGAGGTTCTCTATACCCAGACCATACAGGTACACGGTGAGATGCATCGGATCCACTCCTGATGGGTACACGGGGGCGGAGACGAGGTTTGGGAATCCCTCGTGTCACCAAATAAGTATCATTAGAGTGAATGACTTTAATGAAGATAATAAATGGATTGTTTGAAAGCATGATGAGTGTTTATTATTTTATGTGTATGTGTGCTATTATTATTCTCCTAATGTTTAGATAACTAGCTAATGGTTGTTTTGTTATGTTTTTAGATTTACTGTAGGTTAGAATAGCAGCTAAGTGATCCGGAAGTAGTGGTCAGCCGGATCTCCGTACTCTTTAGAGTGGGGCTTTGGGTTGTTGCTTTGTTGTCTTTCCCTTTTGTTAAGACAGTTAGTCTTTTCCGTTGTTTAAGTACGATAGGCTGTTAGACTTTGTTGGATTCATCCTTTTACAAATACATTTTATGAATTTCGGTTTTTCTTATTTGTGTCTTGTTGCAAGATCCTAAAAATATTGTTGTCAAACTGAGGTCGGGACCCATTGTGAGGTCCTAACCAGTAACGTTCCGAGTTCTGAGAATTCGGGATGTTACAACCTCCACCACTGATCCCTATAAAAAAATCAAATGCATCATTCCTTGTTTTTTTTCTAGTAAAGAGTGAAAAATAAAGATAGGAGATAATATTTTACCATTTTGAACATGAGTTTATCAATACTTTTTTCATTCTCGTACAATCAATAGCATTGCCTACCATCACAGCCATTATATGGTCGGATATAGCATGTACCTTGTCATAATTGTCAGTAACTGCACAAAATTGATCATATTATATATAAATTTGTGGTAATAGACGACCATCTATACAATTACCCAAACAATAAATTTCAATTAGAGTTTAGGAAAAGGAAGAAAATTTTACTCTTAGATCTCTATAAGGTTTGTTTTCAGCTATGGCTTTCTGAATGCCCCTTTCTTTGATTTTTTGGAATCTACGGTAATAAGAAATACAGTTGTTCCATTAAAGGCACAATAATCTCATGTTTATGAAGAAGACATACTGTAAATTATGGTTAAAAAACAAGTACATGAAAATATGGATTATATAATGCAAATATAACTATATAGAGGGTGAAAATGTAATTATGATAAGAAATAAGAAGTCATCATTGTTACGCGACAATATTGGATTCAGTAGGCTGAGAAGGAGTTTCAAATTTATCCAACTCAAACTCTCACGATTTCACCTCAACAATCAAGTTCTCACATCAATTAGCACAATGGCTGATCAATTAAAGCGGTGAAAGTACCTCTAATACCGCAACAACGAGAAAAAAAAAAGGTTTAGGGTTTTTGTGCTGAAGCGTAGGTTTAAGGAAAGCGCTCTGATATCATGAAGAGATTTGTGAATTTAAAGATAGTGTATTTCATTGATCAAACAATGTTTATATAGTCAAAAACATAGATAAAAGATAATAAATTAATAAAACAAGGAAAGGCCGATAAGAGATAAGCCCAATAATCTAACAAAGATTGTCCACTAATAGAGACAACGTTCTCTCATTGATATCAAACTCAGTATAGTGATAAATAGTAACGGTCGAGAGCCTCAAAGTTTATCAAATTCTCCCAATGTCCACTGGACACACGATACACTATACAAAAGATAGGAAGACTAAGAATATAAAAAGAAAAATTACAAGCAAAATTTACACATACTAACAATAAAAACTTAGAATTAAAGAGTATTTTTATCACACATATGTCCACCAGTAGATATATCATACAAGTATGAATTAACGACACATCTTGTGCAGATATGTAGATATTCGTCCAAAGATTTAGGATGTATGTAATCGCCTTCATCCCTAGCATATGCAGTTATGCACTATATTATGTTAGACAATACTTAAATCGATTAAAAAGATAATAAATAATTTTTGAAGTAAGAATAACATATACTTGTCTGCATTTCGATGTTGGCTCTAGATATAGCGTGTTTGCTCCGTGATCCCAATGCTACAAATCGATCGTATACTTTTGATTCTACCTCATTTTCAGTGACGTAGATATTAAAAAGGTTGCATCGAGTCCCCTTAATGAAATAAAGATATTATTTTATTAAAAATAGTTTTATCAAAAGAAGTAAAACATAAAAGTACATAGAAACTATGAATCAAAATTATCTAGGAAACTATACAAAATAGCAACAACAAAAAAAGCTCAAACAAGTCTAAGGAAAATGTATATATATGTGTTTATACATTAACATCAGAGCCACGTATAACAATCCCGAATTCATTTTTTTTTGTCCCCTTAATCCATATATGTGGACTTTAATAAATTTGAAAACATCAACGACTGATCCCTATAAGAAAATTAAATGCATCATTCCCTATTTTTTATTATTTTTGTACAGAGTGAAAATCAAAGATAGGAGATAATATTTTACCATATTTGAACATGAGTTTATCAATGCCTTTTTCATTTTCGTACAATCAATAGCATTGCCTACCATTACAACCATGATATGGTCGGATATAGAATAGACCTTGTTATAATTGTCACTAACTACACAAAATTGATCATATTAAGTATAAATTTGTGGTAGTAGACGATCACCAATACAATTATCCAAATAGGAAATTTCAATTAGAGTTTGAAAAAATGAAGAAGATTTTACTTCTTAGATCTCTATGAGTTCTGTTTTCAGCTATGTGGCTTTATCAATTCCCCTTTCATTTGATTTTCTGGAATCTATGGTAACAAGAATTAATGTGTATTGTACTACAAATACAGTTGTTACATGAATGACACAATAATACCCTATTTCTGAAGAAGACATGTTGCAAATTATGGTTAAAAAACAAGTAAATGAAAATATGAATTATATAATATAAATATAACCATATGGAGGGTGAAAGTGTAATTATGATAAGAAAATAAGAAGTCGTCATTCTTACACGATAATATTGGAATCAGCAAGTTGAGAAGGAACTTCAAATTTGTCCAACTCAACTCTCACGATTTTACCAAAACAATCAAGCTCTCACATCAATTATCACAATGTTTATATAGGTAAAAACAAAGAGATAAAATAATAAATTAATAACACAATGGAAACCCGATAAAAGATAAGCCCAATACTCTAACAAAGACTCTCTACTAATGGAAACAATGTTCTCTCATTGATATCAAACTCATCATAGTGATAATAGTAACGGTCGAGAGCCTCAAAGTTTATCGAATTATCCCAATTTCCGTTGGGTATACGATACACTATACAAAAGATAGGAAGACTAAGAATATAAAAAGAAGAATTACAAGTAAAATGTACACATACTAGCAATAAAAACTTAGAATTAAAGAGTAATTTACCACGCATACGTCCTCCGATAGATATACCATACAAGTATAAATCAAGAACACATCTTGTAGAGATATGTAGACATTCCTCCTTTGATGTATGTAATCGCCCTCATCCCTAGCATATGCTGTTATGCACTATATTATGTTAGACATTACTTAAATAGATAAAAAAAGATAATAAATAATTTTTCAAATAAGAATAACATATACGTTGTCTGCATTTCGATGTTGGCTCTAGATATAGCGTGTTTGCTCCCTGATCCCATTGGTACAAATCGAATGTCTGCTTTTGTTTCTACCTCATTTTCAGCGATGTAAATACTAAAAAGCTTGATGGAGTCCGCTTGATGAAATAACAATATTATTTTATTAAAAAAATAGTTTTATCAAAAGAAGTAAAACAGAAAAGTACATAGAAAATAGGAATCAAAATTATTTAGAAAACTACAAAAATTCGAAGACTAGAGCCGCATATAACAATTCCGAATTCTTTCTTTTGTCCCCTTAATTCATTTATGTGAACTTTAACAAATTCAAAGACCTCCACGACTAATCCCTATAAAAAAAATCAAATGCATCATTCCTTGTTTTTTTATTTTTATTTGTAAAGAGTGAAAAACAAAGATAAGAGATAATATTTTACCATATTTGAACATGAGTTTATCAATGCCTTTTTCATTCTCCTACAATCAATAGCATTGCCTACCATCACATCTATGAAATGGTCGGATATAGCATAAAACTTGTTATAAAAGTCAGTAACTGTACAAAATTGATCATATTAAGTATAAATTTGTGTTAATAGACGACCACCTATACAACTATCCAAATGGTAAATTTCAATTAGAGTTTAGGAAATGAAAGAAGATTTTACTGCTTAGATCTCTATGAGGCATGTTTTTAGATATGGCTTTATAAATGCCCTTTCATTTAATTTACTTGAATCTACGATATTAAGAAATTCATGTCCGTATTGTATTGGTGATGCGCTCTTGACCCCTATGTCCCAAGACGAGGAAGACGAGGCACTTCGGGTTCGCTCCGATGGACCGCTCACCCGTTCCCGTGCTAAAGCAATCGCTCAAGCTACCGGCTCCATCATTAGCCGCACCGTTGCTTGTCACGGACCCATTGGTTGCAAACCGTGTCTCTACGCCACTATGACTTGAAGCTTGTCAAGCCGGCACCGTTCCGGCACATTTTCCGCATTTTCCATAATTTAGCGTTTTTGTAATAATAAGTCTTTTTATTTTCGAATTATTAACTTCCGGGACTTTATTTCTGGAACTTAATTTCCCGAATTTAAGATTAGACTTTTGGTTTCGGAATTTAATTTGGAAACTTAATTCCGAACTTAAATTCTCAACCTTTCATATTTTTAGGTGTTTCATTTCCGGAACTTAAATTCCGACTTTATTTCCGTCATTTAATTTCCGACTCTTTGTATGGCCTTCATCCACTATATAAGGGGATGCTTGGCTCATTTGTAAAGCATGTTCAATTTGATTAAGTAATGAGAAGTATTTTCCTCCTACTTACTTGAGCATCAATCCCTCTTCCAACCCTCTCAAAGTTCTTCTTTTGGATCTTCGATCCAAACTCAACCATATTCGAGGGTTCTTCAAGAACCAACTCAACCGACCCACTTCAAGGTTTGATCGATCAATCTAGATCGACTCAATCATACAACTTCCGCCTCCATCTCTAAGCTTCCGCAACTCATCTTCAATTGCATTCGCACTTCAACTAAGGAGTAGTTGAGCTTCAGCTTGATCTAGATCCGGAATACTTCATTGACATGTCCAAGGACGCATCAAATTGACATCAGAGCAAAGGGATCTAAGCTAAGTTATCTTTACTCTTGTTTTTGTGCGTTATCATATTCATCCTTTTTGCCTTTTGTTCATCACCATCTTCATCTTGTTCTTCGCATCTTCATCCATGTTCTTGAAATTTTTTTTTTCTCGATCCATTTTGCAAAGCAAATTTAGGAGATTTTTGGTTTGCCATCAAACCATTAATCAAAAACAATGTTTTTCCTCACCCAATCCGACATTTTTGTTAATCAACTTCACCATTTTCTTGGGATTTTTTTTGTTGACAAAATCGGATATCACGCCTTTTGATATTCCAAAAACCAAAAACAAAGCAAAAACTCTTCAAAAAACGGATTTGTTTCAAAGAAAAGTGGATTCATCTCTTGCATTCCAAAGGTTGCATTCAAAAGTTTCAAAAAGAAACAATTCCACAAAAACAAAAGTAAAAGACGTCCGGCAAACCGGTCCATCCAAAAAATCGGATTTTTGAAATGGTCAAAGACCAAAGCAAGTAAAACTTACCGATAAACAATCCGTCCATTTCCTATCTCTCCATTTTCTTACAAGTTGCAAATTTTCTCTTGAATTTGTGTGCATTTTGGTTCAAATTTGTTGGATTTGCCTTCCTTGCCTAACCGCCAAACGGCTTTCCCAAAGGTAGAACCCTAACACACTTGAACTTGGGTAACGTTGACTTATCTTGTCACCTTTCTCATTTGATTGCTTGCAATTTTGTGTCCAATCTTGGAGTTATGACTAACGTCACGATGGAAAATTCTCAGGAATCTAGTGAAAGGCAAGAGCTCGCTACTTTGACCGAAGAAAATGCCTCCCTTAGGCAAGAGCTTGAAGCTTTGAAGGCCCAAATGCTTGCCCTTACGACCGCTCCACCGAATCCAAATGGAACCTTGGTCGATTCTTCCACGTCCGATGGACGTCGCAAAGGCAATGGTATCTTGGGAGCCGAACCATCTAACGGTCGACGGCTTGCCTCCGTCATTGAAAACCACGGTCTCTCCCAAAATGACGGTCATGAGTCCCACAATGAAGGTGACGAGAACCCTGATCCTTCTCCAAATGATTTGTTATATGTTGACACGGAGAACCGGCACAAGCGTTATGAGCACAACCGACGTAAGTATGGCACTTCCCCTCCTCCATCTAGTGCCCAACGCACCAACCGTCCCTCCCTGATTGATGACCGGTACCATCATCAAACAAATGACCGCTCTCAACGTCCCGAGAATGATCGGTCCGGACAACGCCGCCAACGGCATAGCCGGCAACCGATGTATCATGATTATGAAGAGTATGACGAAAGAGATGACTTTGACGAGTTCTCCGATGATGAGTCGGACTTGGAACGGGTGGCATATGTCCGTCCATGGCACCCACCCATCCGAGAGCCTTTTGAGAATCAGGATAGAGGAGAAGAATGGTTGCCTCCTCCTAACCCACCAAGGCGTGCCCCACCTAATCATGGGCGCCAACGGCACAATGATGGCCACCAGCGAGCCCATCACGAAGAGGCATACATGGCACCACCTCGAACGGATCCCTACCGAGCTCGTAGGGAAGGTAAGGTCAAATTTCCGATCTTTTATGGTGAATATGATCCTTGTGTGTTTCTTGATTGGGCACAGGATATGAAAAGAGCTCTCAAGCATTGCCATTATGAAGAGTATGAGAAAATCGAAGCGGCGACACTTTACTTTGAAGGTGATGCAAAATCTTTGTGGAACCGGTACGAGACCAACCGTGAGAACCGAGGATGGGCACCGGTTGCGACATTTGATCAATTGATCTATGTCATGACTAAGAAGTACGTGCCCGACGACTTCAAAAACGACATGCGGTTGCAAATTGCCGAATTCAAACAAGGAAGCCTTACTCCGGAGGCTTACTTAGCCAAGCTGGAGGACATGCATATGAATGCCGGCATCTAGGCCTCCGCCTCCGCCCTTCGAACCAAATTCATGAGCGGCCTTAATCCATCAATTCGGCGGCCCCTCGAGATTGTCCCATACAAGGACTTAGGAGCCTTATGTCATGCCGCCATGAAACTTCACAAGCAACAACTCGAAACGCCTCGATACTCAAGGTATAATTCTTCCACTAGTCAATACTCTTATACCACTAATTCGCGTTCTCGAGATGTTTCTAGTCCCCAAGATTCCGGAGCCGCTAAAGGATCACCACGGATGAGTCAACCCACCCGGCAAGCGGCTACCGAGAAATCACCATACCGTGGCACCGTTGCTCCACCACAAACGCCTCCGGGCCGACCCCAACAAGGATCTCAAACGGTGGCCCGTCCAAGAGAACCCGTGTGTTTCAAATGTAGCGGGTTTGGTCATGTCCAACGTGATTGCCCGAACACCAAGCGGGTGATGTTTGCCAACCCATCATATGACGATGGCGAAGAGGAATATAATGGTGATATCCTCTTGGAAGATGACCAAGATGCCGATCCATACTATGGCATGGAGCCATGCGACGACCAACTTGCTTGCGGTTTGGCACAACCAGGTAAGTTTGCTCTAGTCTCTCGTCGTATTTTGGCTATCAAAGAGCATCTCCCTATTGACCAACGCGAGAATCTCTTCCACTCTCGTTGCTTGGTCAATAACACTAGTCTCTCTCTAATCATCGATGGGGGTTCGTGTTGTAATATTGTCAACGAAAAAGTGGTGAAACACTTTAAGTTGCCCACAACCCCCCACCCACAACCTTACGGACTCGTCACACAACAAGCGTGGGTGACGTTTTCTATTGGCGCCTATGTTGATAAGGTCCTTTGTGATGTTATCAAAATGGACGCCACACATGTATTGTTGGGACGACCATGGCAATTTGACCGTAAAACTTTTCATGATGATTATCTCAACCGTTACATGTTCCAATACAATGGAAAACGGATCACACTTTTGCCTATGACTCCGCAAGAAATTTTAGTTGATTATGCAGAACGAAAGCGGCAACAAGTGATCGATGACACCACTAAACCGCCGGCCACATCGGACTCTCCTCGCCTCTCTCCCTATGTTGTGGATGTTCCTACTTCCGGTTCCCGTAATTCCGGCCCTAAGGGTAATGCTACCGAAGCAAGAGGTAGTAAGAGCATTGTCCCGACACATGCACCTCCCGCTCCTACCATTCAAGGGCGATGTGAGCCACGAATCCTATTGGCTCGACGACATGATTTGACACCGGTCATGGATAGTAAGTTTCCTTGTTTCTTACTTGTCCCTTTTTGCTTATCTATTTCCCATGACCCAAGTAACGTGCCACACGAGGTGTCTTTGTTGTTGTCCGAATTTTAGGATATTTTGACCGACAAACTACCACCAGGCTTGCCACCAATCCGAGGAATTGAGCACCAAATCGACTTGGTGCCCGACATGTCTTTGCCCAACCGTGCCGCATACCGTGCAAGTCCGGAAGAGACCAAGGAGCTACAACGCCAAGTCCAAGAGCTCCTAGACCGGGGATATGTTCGTGAGTCTTTGTCTCCATGTGCCGTGCCGGTCATACTTGTGCCCAAGAAAGACAGATTTTGGCGGATGTGCGTCGATTGCCGAGCCATCAATCAAATTACCGTCAAGTACCGCCATCCGATCCCGCGCCTCGATGATATGTTGGACGAGCTCCATGGCGCCACCATATTCTCAAAGATCGATCTCCGGAGCGGATACCATCAAATCCGCATGGCCGAAGGTGATGAATGGAAGACGGCTTTCAAGACAAAGCATGGCCTCTACGAGTGGCTTGTCATGCCATTTGGCCTCTCCAACACACCATCCACCTTCATGCGCCTCATGAATCACGTCTTGCGCAAATTTTTGGGTATTTTCGTAGTTGTCTATTTCGATGATATCTTAGTCTTTAGCAAGTCTTTGGATGCCCACATCGAGCACATTCGCCAAGTGCTCGAGTGCCTTAGACAAGAGCAATTATATGTCAATTTGGAGAAATGTGTCTTTTGCTTGGACAACACAATTTTTCTTGGCTATGTCGTGTCTAAGGACGGACTACGAGTGGACGAATCAAAAGTTTGCGGCATTCAGGAGTGGCCTACTCCTACCATGGCCACCATGGTTCGAGCCTTTCTCGTCTTAGCGGGTTTCTATCGACGCTTTGTCAAGGACTTTAACTCGATAGCGGCACCGCTACATGAGCTTACTAATAAAGGTGTCACGTTTGAGTGGCGTGACACCCATGCTCGAGCGTTTGAGTCGCTCAAAGACCGTCTTTGTAATGCGCCACTACTCCAACTCCCAAACTTTTCGAAAACCTTCGAGGTGGAGTGTGACGCATATAATGTAGGCATTGGGGGGTTCTCCTACAAGAGAATCGGCCCATTGCTTATTTTAGCGAAAAACTTTCCGGTCCCTCACTCAACTATCCAACTTATGACAAGGAACTATATGCTTTAGTTCGTTGTCTTAAAACATGGCAACACTACTTATGGCCGAAGGAGTTCGTGATTCATTCGGATCATGCGGCTCTTTCGTATCTCAAGGGTCAAACTACCTTGAGTCGGCGCCATGCGAGTTGGGTAGAGTTTCTTGAGACCTTTCCTTATGTCATTCGACATAAGAAAGGTAAAGAGAATGTGGTAGCCGACGCCCTTTCTCGCCGATATATCCTTCTTGTGCATATGGACGCCAAGATCCATGGCTTTGCTCTTATCAAAGAGTTATATGTCATGGATCTTGACTTCAAGGATATATTTGCTCAATGCCTTGACCTCCGAGAGCATGAGTCTTTCTTTATTAACAATGGCTACTTATTCCGTGCGGGCAAACTTTGTATCCCGCGCTCGAGTATTCGTCATTTGTTGATAAAGGAGGCCCATGAGGGCCGTGGTCACTTCGGTGCTACCAAGACTCTCGCCGCTCTACAAGAGCACTTCTTTTGGCCCCGCATGCGCAAGCATGTGACACGGTTTTGCACAAGTTGCATCACATGTCACCATGCAAAATCGCGCCAAGGTCCGGATGGATTGTATTCTCCTTTGCCTATACCAATGGGACCTTGGGAGGATCTTTCTATGGACTTTGTGGTTGGCCTACCCATGTCAAAACGAGGCAAAGACTCCATTTTCGTGGTAGTCGATCGTTTTTCGAAAATGGCACATTTTATTGCATGTAAGAGCACATGTTACGCTAAGATCGTGTGATATGTGTACGCAATAAGCTTTAAATTTATACTCGTTATATTTATCCTAACTCCTAGCGAACCCGCAGTGTACGGGACGTTTGTAGTAGGGATAGTATTCCGAGGTCGAACACAAAGACTAAGGTGAAATCGAGTCAAACAATGATCAAAGATAGTGTGAATCTAGACTAAGATAAGATGAGAAACAAAGAAAATGGAAAAACACAATGTTTTTGTTGGTTTTTGTGGTGATCAAACAAAGATCACAAGTCAAGCAAGATAATAAAACAACTAACAACTCAAGCTAGCAAATGAACAAGTAACACAAAGCACAAGTATATGATCAAGAGAGAAAAGTAGATTCTAGAGGTCAAGATTTCCGGCTATGGTATTGGACTCAAGGTTCTAAGGATTCTAAGGACAAGCTGCGGTGTTGGGGAAAGAATGTTTCACTAATGGAAGCAATTACCGGGTAGGTCTCTCACTTCACTAATCCCGCATCAAACTCCTATTACCGGGTAGGTCTCAAGGGGTTAGAATAAGGAATTCCACACAAACTATATACTACTTAAGGGGTAACCCTCTCCTTACCGGGTAAGTCTCGGAATAGGGAAATCTCAAGCAATAATCCTAGCACACTCGATCCAATAGCGGCTTATGAGGCTCACTACTACCTAGAATTCATCTTCTAAGGTATCTAAGATCAGGAATCATCGGGTAGATCTCTTCCTTCACTTAGGTTGATAGCATTAGGTGATCCTAAGCTAAATTAGGCTTAATAAACACTAGGATTTAACAACCTAACACCCCAATCGTACAGATTCATCATTCAAAGAGCAACAGAGAAGGAAATCGGGTGGATCATAGGGAAATCGGCCGATTTACCTGTAGAACAGGTCGATTTTCCTCTCTGGTTAAGGTTTGGTTCAATCAATTCATCCTAAACTAACATATAAGTCCATCCTATCATCACTCAAGCCATAACCATCAATCCATCACTCCAGAATCACAATAAACTAGCCAATAGTATGCATATCAAGATCCAAAATCATCAAACAAGCATACATGGTTCTCATAGATGAATAATGAAAGATAAGCAAGTAAAACCAATAAATCTCAATTGAATCTAAGTTGTAGCAAGACTTACAAACTCTTAAATGAAGATTCAAAACGTTCCTAACAATCCTTGCAATAGTTCTTCAATCCAAGACTACAAAAGTAACTCAAAATCACTCAAAATCTCACTATCACTCTTAGAATGGTGTTCTTCTTCTTCCTTCAATCCTTGAGAGTTTTTCTTCTCCTCCAATCTTTCCCCCAAATTGATGAGCTGTGAATGAGAGTGTGGGAGAGGAGGGATCCCCAGCAACAACCTACAGGACCACTTATATTCTCCACCAAGAGTAAGGCCGGACAAGAGATCGTGGGACACGTGGCTTAAGCTGTCAAAGGCCCAAAAATCGACCCAGTAGATTAAATCGGCCGATTTATCTGCTAGCTGGTCCGATTTTCTTCAGCAGAAACATGCTATGATCGTCTAGCCATGAGTTGCTCCATTGCTTACACCAATAGTGGTCTTTGTGTCCTTTGTTGCTCCAATTATGCTCCTCCAAAGCTTTGGATGTGTACCATCATGAGGCTTGGCCCTCTAATGTATCGGTTAATGTCCAAAAGACCCCCGAAATACCTACAAAGCAACGCACAAGTCCGTGTAGACGTCTATCTCGACAAAATACGTGATTTGAGTGCAAACGTCGTGAATTAGTGCTAAACCGTGCATGAATGAGTGAGAAATCTATCTAAATGATTACCTAAACCTAAGTCATAAATCGTGTTATCAAAAATACCCCATACTTAAGGTTTGCTCATCCCCGAGCAAATTCTCAACTATAGACTACAAGATGACATGATTTATGTATGCAGAAAAATGGCAAAAATCTTTTTGGAGTTGTGCTTCTAATATTGGATCACCTTCATAGTCATGTTTCATGACAATGGACAAGCAATTATGTATCAAATAAGTGAAGGCATGGAAAAACAATTGTACTTAACTCGATAGCATGCAATGAAATGTAAAGATGAAGATGTCAAGATGATCATGAGCATATCCAATCTAAATCACTTAGTCTTACACACATGCAAGTAGGTCATAAGGACTTGTGAAATAGAAGGCCAAGAAATGTTGTGATTAGGCGGGAATTTTCTAGGCTATGTGATGCTAATCCGGGAAAGGAACTAAACAACCACAACTTCAAATTTTCTTATCAACTTCCCTCAAGTGTATATTTTTCTTCATTTTCTTTTCTTTCTTTTCTTTTATTTTTGAGACAATGGCATTGGTGTACAAAAGCCGAAACCTTGGTGATTAGCCGTCCTCGGGCTTTTTCTATTTTTTTCGAGGTGCATCCACACCGGGTACACATACCAAAGCTCGTTAGGACTATCGGTTTATTTGACTTTGGCAAGGCACCAACACCCGATCATGTGAAGTGTGCCGAGTTACTTGTCATTTAAACCGATGTCCCCAAACCTATAGTTTTGTCTACACTTTCACAACAAATTCAGCACTTCGTTCACATCATTCTTTCATCAACAACTTCACCCCACACTTGCTTTTCACACACATCAACACACTATCATGCTCCTATTCCCGGATGGGTCAAAAGAGGTCAAATTTTTCATCATTTGAGGTGCTCAAACAACATGATCAAGATGAGAAGTAGAGAAAGATGAATTGTCTTATTCGTTCCTAAATGATGTGCAAGAACTAGCATGCAATTTCGACTTTCAATAATTCAATCAAGGCAAACATTCATGATCACAAATCATTCATGGGATTCAAGATAAGTATTTCAAGTCCACATATGCATCATCAATTTAACACACAAGGCCATCCATAGCCAATTCACAAGACAATTTCATCATAAGGGTCATTCCCAAGCTTTAGAAGCACTAAAAATTTTTAAAATTTTCTGTTTTTTTTTTTTGAAATTTTCGAAATATGTATGTACAATGCAAGACATAATGAAACATGTGACAAAATTAAACTATCCTAGATGCTAATCATGCAAGTGACCATGAAAACCCCACCCCATACTTAGAAACGCATTGTCCCCAATGTGGAAACTAAATAAAGAAGTGAAAGAGAGTCCTCACAATGTAAAGTTGGTGATGCTTTGGTATTTCGGTTCTCATTGGATGATGATGGTGGATGATTGATCAAGGATGGTAGAGAGCTCTTGATGTTCATTAAGAGGTTGGAACCCGCGCTTGGCACCGCAAGCCGTCCAAGTTCCACGTCCGCTCCACCTATGCTTGATTTGAGATCATCACTTTCCTTTTTACAGAGGAAAAATCGCCCCATAGCTCAGGAAAATCGGCCGATTTTGTGCATGAACAGTCCGATTTTTCTGGGTGCTTTCCTCCTCGTCCATGTGCTTGGATCTTGTACCTTCAACTGGTCCATGAGGCTTTCACATGACCTCCAACGTCTCATAACTCATGACAATCAACAAGATCTAGCACCCAAAAACACAAAAGAAAAACAAAGCACACCAAGAGTGAGATTAAACAAAAGCAAGAAAAAGAAAGGGAAAAATATGTACCAACGGGTTGCCTCCCATTAAGCGCTTCTTTAAGGTCATTAGCCTGACCAAATTTAGGAGCGTTTCAATCAAGGTGAAGCGGGGCAATCACTTCCACCGGGGCTTCCGGGATGTACTTCTTCAAACGGTGCCCATTCACCTTGAAGTTACCACAATGATCTCCTCCTATCTCCACCGCTCCATGAGGAAAGACCTTCTTCACAACATAGGGCCCGGTCCATCTTGATTTGAGCTTCCCGGGGAAGAGCCGCAGCCTCGAGTTGAAGAGAAGGACAAGGTCGCCTTCACTCAACTCCTTTGGGATGAGGCACTTGTCATGCCAACGCTTGGTCCGCTCCTTGTAGATCCGGGCATTCTCATAAGCATCCAACCGGATCTCCTCAAGTGCGTTCATGTCTAGCAAACGCTTCTCACCGGCCTCCTTGAGGTCAAAATTTAGCCACTTAATGGCCCAATAAGCTCTATGCTCCATCTCTACCGGAAGGTGGCAAGACTTGCCATAGACCAGCTTGTAAGGAGTGGTGCCAATTGGTGTCTTGAAAGCGGTCCTATAAGCCCACAAAGCATCATCGAGCTTCATAGCCCAATCTTTCCTCGTCCTAGAGACCGTCTTCTCAAGTATCCCTTTAATCTCCCGGTTGGAGATCTCCACTTGGCCACTAGTTTGGGGATGGTAAGGTGTTGCCACCTTATGAGTCACCCCATACTTAGCCAAAAGTGCCTCAAAGTTCCTATTGGTGAAGTGCTTCCCTCCATCACTTATGATCACCCTTGGTGTTCCAAACCTAGGGAAGATCACTCGGTTGAAGAACCGCACCACCACCTTGGCATCATTTGTAGGAGAGGCGATTGCCTCCACCCATCTTGAAACATAGTCAACCGCCAATAGGATGTAGAGGTTGCCACATGAAGAAGGGAATGGTCCCATGAAGTCCACACCCCATACATCAAATATCTCTACCTCTTGTATGTTGTTCAAGGGCATCTCATTTCTCCTTGAGATGTTGCCCGTCCTTTGGCAAGCATCACAAGCTACCACAAAGCTTTGCACATCCTTGAACAAGTTTGGCCAAAAGAAGCCCGATTGCAACACTTTCGCATATGTCTTGTGTGCACTAGCATGCCCTCCACATGGCAAGGAATGACAATGGCGGATTACACTCTCCACCTCATCCTCCGGTATGCATCTTCTAAACATTCCATCCGGCCCTCTTTTGAACAAAAGTGGCTCACTCCAATAGTAGTGCCTCACATCTTTGAAGAACTTCTTCCTTTGGACATATGTTAATCCGGGAGGCACCTCCTCACACACTAAGTAGTTCACAATGTCGGCAAACCATGGCTCGCTTCCTCTAGACACTTGGAACAAGCACTCCTCCACCATTTGCAATTGCTCATCCCGGAATGAGTCATCAATCGGGATATCATCTCTCTCAAGCCCCAATGGTGGGAGTCTACTAAGGTGATCCGCCACTGAGTTCTCGGATCCCTTCTTGTCCCGTATTTCCAAATCAAACTCTTGAAGAAGAAGGATCCACCGAATCAACCTAGGCTTGGCATCCTTCTTTGTAAGTAGATAACGGATCGCAGCATGATCCGTATAGACTATGACCTTCGCTCCCACAAGATATGAGCGGAACTTCTCAAATACATACACAACCGCTAGCAACTCCTTCTCGGTGGTGGCATAATTGAGTTGGGCATCATCTAGCGTCTTGCTAGCATAATAAATGGCATGAGTGCGCCCATCTTTCCTTTGCCCCAAAACAGCCCCAACGGCTACATCGCTTGCATCACACATTATCTCAAACGGTAAACTCCAATCCGGAGGTTGCATTATAGGTGCGGAGATCAAGGCGTTCTTCAACCTACAAAAAGCCTCAAGGCAATCTTTGGAGAAAACAAATTCAACATCCTTCATTAGTAGGTTAGTAAGGGGCTTAGAAATTTTAGAGAAGTCTTGAATAAACCTCCGGTAAAAACCGGCATGCCCTAAGAAACTCCTTACCCCTTTCACCGAGGTAGGTGGTGGCAACTTCTCTATCGTCTCAATCTTGGCCCTATCAACCTCAATGCCACGGTTAGACACCAAGTGTCCTAACACAATACCTTCACTTACCATGAAGTGGCATTTTTCCCAATTCAAGACAAGATTTGTCTCCTCACATCTTTACAATACTAATGACAAGTTAGCCAAGCAATTATCAAAGGAAGAACCATAAACAGAGAAATCATCCATGAACACTTCCATGATATTTTCAATGTATTCCGAAAAGATAGCCATCATACACCTTTAAAAAGTGGCGGGTGCATTACACAACCCAAATGGCATTCTCCTATATGCAAAAGTACCCCATGGACATGTAAAGGTTGTTTTCTCTTGGTCATCGGGGTGGATAGGGATTTGGAAGAATCCACTATAGCCATCTAAATAGCAAAAATGAGAATGTTGAGCTAACCTTTCTAGCATTTGGTCAATGAAAGGGAGAGGGAAGTGATCTTTCCTAGAGGCCATGTTCAACTTCCTATAATCAATGCACATCCTCCATCCCGTAACCGTCCTAGTTGGGATTAGTTCATTGTTCTCATTGGTCACTACGGTCATCCCACCCTTCTTAGGTACTACATGAACGGGACTAACCCACTTACTATCCGAGATAGGGTAGATAATTCCCGCATCTAGCAACTTAATGATTTCCTTTTTGACTACCTCTTTCATTATAGGATTCAATCTTCTTTGATGTTCAATAGAGGGTTTATGATTATCTTCCATCATTATCCTATGCATGCACAAAGATGGTTTGATGCCAACAAGATCATCAATGGTGTATCCTATTGCCTTTCTATGCAGTTTCAATTCATTTAACAGTCTATTAAGCTCATCATCATTCAAAGATGCATTCACAATCACCGGGTAAGTAGAATTTGAACCAAGGAAAGCATACTTTAAATGAGAGGGAAGGGGTTTAAGATCAAGTTGAGGAGGACCTTTTTCGGTTGGAGATGATCCATACAATGTAGGTTGAGATGATTGCAAAGCCATGGAAGCCTCCTTGAAGTCCCTTGATGATTGCTCACATTCAAGTGGTTGGTGCTGAAAAGACTCAAGAAAATCGACCCAGGAGGAAAAATCGGCCGATTTTCCTGAGGATGGGTCGATCTGAGTTTCTGTTTTTGCTGAACTGGCTGAAATTTCAGCACAAGGCCAAAAATCGGCCGATCTGGACCCTCCAGTCCGATTTTTCTGCCAGTTTCTCCCTTCTTCTAGCACTTCAAATCCAACACTTGGTAGCTCGTCCAATGCATTCAAGGCCTTGATTACTTCATTGCTACTCTCCTCAACTCCTTCCTCCATCAAGCTTGAGCTAAGAACCCTCTCAAGTGAATCCTTGAGCAAGATTGAGCTCACAACCTCTCTAGACTCCTCTTCTTCAACTATGTTGAATACATCTTCATCAAGGGTTTGCCCTTTCATCATTGTGGACAGCTTGAACTTGATGTTCTCTTCTCCAATGTTGAAGGAGAGAGTCCCATTCTTGCAATCTACTAGACATCCGGAAGTAGCTAGGAAAGGTCTCCCCAAGATAATAGGAACCGGATAGTCCACCGGGATGTCCAAAACAACGAAGTCTATGGGCACATAGAACTTCCCTAGTTGCACCGGAATGTCTTCCAAGATTCCAACCGGATGAGTGATCGAGCGGTCCGCCATGTAGAGGGTCATCTTGACCGGCTTTGGCTTTCCTAGCCCAACCTTGTTGCAAAGTGCAAGCGGGATGATGCTTACACTTGCCCCAAGATCACATAGGGCGTCATACTTCACTTCTCCTACTCCGATTGGCACACAAAAGGATCCCGGATCCCTTAGCTTAGGAGGCATCTCCTCCTTCATCGTTTGAATCAACTCCGAGGATCTCTTAGTCATCCTTATCTCCCCATACTCCTCCAACTTCCTTTTGTTGGAGAGTATTTCCTTCAAGAACTTGCCATATGCCGGCATTCCTAAAATAGCATCCATGAACGGAATGTTAATATGTAATTTAGACATAAGTTCAAGGAATTTACCAAAGTGATTGTCCAAGCGAGCTCTTGCTCGTGATTGAGGGAACGGTAGTGGTGGCTTGTATGGAGGCGGTGCCACATAGGTTGGCTCTACATCCTTGCTCTTGCCTCCATCTCCTTGCAAAGTCTCTTCTTCATTCACCACTTGCTTCCCTTTAGCATTCTCCTTGGGCAAAGGATCCTTCATGCTTAACCCACTTCTTGTTGTAATTGCCAACACTTGGCCTCTTGGGTTTTCTTCGGTTCTCCCGGGAAGCTTTCCCGGATCTCTATGTGCTTCACCCGCCTTTTGGAACACTTGTGCTTCCAAAACTTTTTGAGCTTTAGAAATTTAAATCACGGTGCTCTCAAGACCACTCAACCTTCGAAGCAATTGTTCAAACATCATTTCGGTTCTATCTTTTGGAGGTTGAGTAAATCCGGGTGGAGGTTCTTGTGAAGCTTTTGGTGGTGGAGTCGTGCTTGTAGAAGCGGGAGGGTTCAAGGCTCCATCCGGGTTAGAATAGGAAAACCCGGGATGGTTATGGTTGGGCCGGTAATTGTTGAATTGCCGGTTGTTGTTGAAGTTCCTTGGGCCTTGGTAGTTGTTGTAGTTGCCCCTTCCCATATAGTTCACATCCTCCTCCTTGGAAGATAAGTTAGCTTGTGGAAGCACTTGAGGAGTTGCTTGGTTCTTCAAAGTTGTAGCACACAACTCCCTCAAGGACTTTAGCTCGTTGTTGATGGCGTCAAGCTTGAAATTGCTCATGGTGACCTCACTCACCTCATATGCTCCCGCCTTTCTCCCTTCACTCTTTCTATGGGAGTATTTCTCAATCACTAGAGCTTGTTTCTCTACAAACTCCCAAGCATCATCCACATGCTTCTCCATGAAAGTCCCACCGGAAAGAGATTGAAGCTTGAATTGGCTATCTTCATCAAGTCCCTTGAAGTAGATCTCCAAAAGCTCAATTTTCGGTATGCCATGGTGTGGACAATCTAGGAGAAGGTCTTTGAATCTCTCCCAAGACTTGAACAAGCTCTCTCTATCCTTCATCACGAAGGCATTGATCTTCCCTCTTAACTCGGTAGTCTTGGAAGGTGGGAAGAACTTAGTCAAAAACTCGGTTGTCATCTCCTCCCAAGTACCAACTCGCCCTTGTGGAATAGATTGATACCAAGCTAAGGCCTTGTCCTTAAGAGAGAAGGAGAAAGCCCTAAGCTTATGGTTGTTGCTCTCCAATCTTGGCGGTCTAAGGGTCTCCATCAAAATCTCATAGTTCATCAAGTGTTGATGAGGAGACTCTCCTTCCATCCCTCCAAATTGATTATGCCGGATCATTTGTAGAACTTGAGGGCGGAGCTCATAGTTGTGGGCTGCGGGATCTCCTAAGTTCACACCCGGACGGTGTGCTCTTTGTGCCGGATCCATACGTCTCCCTAAAGTTTGTGGCTCTTCAATAGCAATGGGTACAACCCTAACATTCGCCGCCGGCTGCGGTTGTGGTGGTGGAGGAGGTGGAGGTTGCTGACGATTAAGCTCTCCTTGTACAAGGGCTTGCCTAATCTCATCAATCTCCCTCCTAGTTGCTTCTTGCCTCTCATTGGCAAGTCTCGTTTCTTCCTCTAAGAGCTCATCTCTTAGCCTTATTTGCTCTAAGGCTTCATCCAATTCAGCTTGAAGATCTCTTCCGGCCATCTCTTTTCCCTTTTTAATGCTCTTGGATCTAGATCTAAGGGTTTTCTCCGGTTCGGGGTCGAATGGAGCTAAATCCTTACCACGAGATCTTCGCATACACCTAAAGAGTAAGAGATGTCCTGGAAAGCAAAGACACAACCCAAAGAGAGATCAAAAGCAACAAGAAAGATCTACACTATAAACAATCACAAAATGACTCAATCTAGACCTAGTCCCCGGCAACGGCGCCAAAAACTTGTTACGCTAAGATCGTGTGAGATGTGTACGCAATAAGCTTTAAATTTATACTCGTTATATTTATCCTAACTCCTAGCGAACCCGCAGTGTACGGGACGTTTGTAGTAGGGATAGTATTCCGAGGTCGAACACAAAGACTAAGGTGAAATCGAGTCAAACAATGATCAAAGATAGTGTGAATCTAGACTAAGATAAGATGAGAAACAAAGAAAATGGAAAAACACAATGTTTTTGTTGGTTTTTGTGGTGATCAAACAAAGATCACAAGTCAAGCAATAAAATAAAACAACTAACAACTCAAGCTAGCAAACGAACAAGTAACACAAAGCACAAGTATATGATCAAGAGAGAAAAGTAGATTCTAGAGGTCAAGATTTCCGGCTATGGCATTGGACTCAAGGTTCTAAGGATTCTAAGGACAAGCTGCGGTGTTGGGGAAAGAATGTTTCACTAATGGAAGCAATTACCGGGTAGGTCTCTCACTTCATTAATCCCGCATCAAACTCCTATTACCGGGTAGGTCTCAAGGGGTTAGAATAAGGAATTCCACACAAACTAGATACTACTTAAGGGGTAACCCTCTCCTTACCGGGTAAGTCTCGGAATAGGGAAATCTCAAGCAATAATCCTAGCACACTCGATCCAATAGCGGCTTATGAGGCTCACTACTACCTAGAATTCATCTTCTAAGGTATCTAAGATCGGGAATCATCGGGTAGATCTCTTCCTTCACTTAGGTTGATAGCAATAGGTGATCCTAAGCTAAATTAGGCTTAATAAACACTAGGATTTAACAACCTAACACCCCAATCGTACAGATTCATCATTCAAAGAGCAACAGAGAAGGAAATCGGGTGGATCATAGGGAAATCGGCCGATTTACCTGTAGAACAGGTCGATTTTCCTCTCTGGTTAAGGTTTGGTTCAATCAGTTCATCCTAAACTAACATATAAGTCCATCCTATCATCACCAAGCCATAACCATCAATCCATCACTCCAGAATCACAATAAACTAGCCAATAGTATGCATATCAAGATCCAAAATCATCAAACAAGCATACATGGTTCTCATAGATGAATAATGAAAGATAAGCAAGTAAAACCAATAAATCTCAATTGAATCTAAGTTGTAGCAAGACTTACAAACTCTTAAATGAAGATTCAAAACGTTCCTAACAATCCTTGCAATAGTTCTTCAATCCAAGACTACAAAAGTAACTCAAAATCACTCAAAATCTCACTATCACTCTTAGAATGGTGTTCTTCTTCTTCCTTCAATCCTTGAGAGTTTTTCTTCTCCTCCAATCTTTCCCCCAAATTGATGAGCTGTGAATGAGAGTGTGGGAGAGGAGGGATCCCCAACAACAACCTGCAGGACCACTTATATTCTCCACCAAGAGCAAGGCCGGACAAGAGATCGTGGGACACGTGGCTTAAGCTGTCAAAGGCCCAAAAATCGACCCAGTAGATTAAATCGGCCGATTTATCTGCTAGCTGGTCCGATTTTCTTCAGCAGAAACATGCTATGATCGTCTAGCCATGAGTTGCTCCATTGCTTGCACCAATAGTGGTCTTTGTGTCCTTTGTTGCTCCAATTATGCTCCTCCAAAGCTTTGGATGTGTACCATCATGAGGTTTGGCCCTCTAATGTATCGGTTAATGTCCAAAAGACCCTCGAAATACCTACAAAGCAACGCACAAGTCCGTGTAGACGTCTATCTCGACAAAATACGTGATTTGAGTGCAAACGTCGTGAATTAGTGCTAAACCGTGCATGAATGAGTGAGAAATCTATCTAAATGATTACCTAAACCTAAGTCATAAATCGTGTTATCAGCACACAAAATGCTAGTGAAGTAGCTACCCTTTTCTTTGACAATGTTGTGTGCTTACATGGAATACCGCGTTCCATCCTTAGTGATCGGGACGTAAAGTTTGTGAGCCATTTTTGGAGAACCTTATGGGGGAAACTTGGAACCAACTTGTTGTTCTCAAGTAGCTATCATCCCCAAACCGATGGTCAAACGGAGGTGACCAATCGGACTCTCGGCGCTCTACTTAGAGCGACCCTTAGGAACAACCCACACAAGTGGGAGGACTTACTTTCTATTGTGGAGTTTTCTTATAACAGGTCTCGACACTCGGCAACAAAGCTTTCACCCTTTGAAGTTGTCTACAGCCTTAATCCACACACCCCGATGGACTTCACTCCGCGTCCACTCAAAGACGGAGAACACATCACCGGAGCAAGTCGTGTCACTCACATCATTGAGCTTCATGAGCGGAATAGGACACAACTCCAATGGCGTGCCGATCAACTTGCCACACAACGCAACAAAGGGCGCCGTCCAATGTCATTCGAGCCCGGTGATCTTGTTTGGCTCCACTTAAGGAAGGAGCGTTTTCCATCCCGCCGCAAAGGCAAGCTCTCGGACCGCGGTGATGGACCATTCCGCATCTTATCCCGCCATGGCCCGAATGCTTACAAGTTGGAGCTTCCGAACGACTATGGCGTGCACCCGACGTTCAATGTCAAGGACCTTGCACCATACATTGAGCCCCTATTTGACGAAGGTGAAACAGGGACGTTTCACATCCAAGATGGGGGGACTGATGCGCTCTTGACCCCTATGTCCCAAGACGAGGAAGACGAGGCACTTCGGGTTCGCTCCGATGGACCGCTCACCCGTTCCCGTGCTAAAGCAATCGCTCAAGCTACCGGCTTCATCATTAGCCGCACCGTTGCTTGTCACGGACCCATTGGTTGCAAACCGTGTCTCTACGCCACTATGACTTGAAGCTTGTCAAGCCGGCACCGTTCCGGCACATTTTCCGCATTTTCCATAATTTAGCGTTTTTTGTAATAATAAGTCTTTTTATTTTCGGATTATTAATTTCCGGGACTTTATTTCCGGAACTTAATTTCCCGAATTTAACATTAGACTTTTGGTTTCGGAATTTAATTCGGAAACTTAATTCCGAACTTAAATTCTCAACCTTTCATATTTTTAGGTGTTTCATTTCCGGAACTTAAATTCCGACTTTATTTCCGTCATTTAATTTCCGACTCTTTGTATGGCCTTCATCCACTATATAAGGGGATGCTTGGCTCATTTGTAAAGCATGTTCAATTTGATTAAGTAATGAGAAGTATTTTCCTCCTACTTACTTGAGCATCAATCCCTCTTCCAACCCTCTCAAAGTTCTTCTTTTGGATCTTTGATCCAAACTCAACCATATTCGAGGGTTCTTCAAGAACCAACTCAACCGACCCACTTCAAGGTTTGATCGATCAATCTAGATCGACTCAATCATACAACTTCCGCCTCCATCTCTAAGCTTCCGCAACCCATCTTCAGTTGCATTCGCACTTCAACTAAGGAGTAGTTGAGCTTCAGCTTGATCTAGATCCGGAATACTTCATTGACGTGTCCAATGACGCATGATATTGCAAATACAGTTGTTCCATGAAAGGCACAATAAACCTTGTTTCTGAAGAAGACATGCTGCAAATTATGGTTAAAAAACAAGTATATGAAAATATGGATGATATAATACAAATATAACCATATAGAGGGTGAAAGTGTAATTATGATAAGAAATAACAAGTCATCATTGTTAGGCGACAGTATTGGAATCAACAGGTTGAGTATGAGCTTCAAATTTGTCCAACTCAAACTGTCACGATTTCACCTAAACAATTAAGCTCCCATATCAATTATCACAATGCCTGATCAATTAAATCGGTCAAAGTATCCTCTGATACCGCAACAACGAAAAAAATAGGTTTAGGGTTTTTGTGCGGAAGCGTAGGTTTAAGGAAAGCACTGTGATATATTGAAGAGATTTGTGAACTGAAAGCTGGTGTATTTCATTGATCAAACAATATTTATATAGACAAAAACAAAGAGATAAAATAATAAACTAATAACACAAGGGAAGTCCAATAAGAGATAAGTCCAATACTCTAACAAAGACTACCCACTAATAGAAACAACGTTCTCTCATTGATATCCAACTCAGCATAGTGATAATAGTAACGGTCGAGAGCCTCAAAGTTTATCGAATTCTCCCAATGTCCGTTGGACACACGATACACTATACAAAAGATAGGAAAACTAAGAATGTAAAAAGAAGAATTACAAGTAAAATGTACACATACTAGCAATAAAAACTTTGAATTAAATAGTATATTACCACACATACAACCACCGGTAGACATATCATACAAGTATGAATCAAGGACACTTCTAGTGGAGATATGTAGACATTCGTCCAAAGATGTAGGATGTATGTAATCGCCCTCATCCCTAGCATATGCAGTTATGCACTATATTATGTTAGACATTTCTTAGATAGATTAAAAAAGATAATAAATAATTTTTGAAGTAAGAATAACATATACGTTGTCTGCATTTCGATGTTGGCTCTAGATATAGCGTGTTTGCTCCCTGATCTCAATGCTACAAATCGAACGTCTGCTTTTGATTCTACCTCATTTCTAGAGACGTAAATTTTGAATTGTCTAGTTATGATTTATGGGCGTGTTTACTCACTCCCATCCAAATTTAACCTAACTATTTTGAAAAGATAATTCCCTGAGGTATTGTCTTTTCTCTTGATATAAGTTTACAAAATTTCTTTTAATACCATTAAGCTTTTCAAACATTCATTGTACCTTTTTTAATTTATATTTATTTTGTTAAAAATAAAAAGAAAATTAACTATTTTGAATAAAATAAACAAAAAAACATATATTTTGTTTATTTCTTTTCTTATGCGAAGAATATTCGTCTTTGTTTTCCATATTGTTTTCCATCAATATCTCTATGCACAACCTCATATCAAATGACAACTTCAAAAATATGTTGAAATATGTGGGTTAAATATATAATTAAAATAAAAAGTGGGTTAAATATATAATTCTATATAGATTTAATATTAGTAGGTTTTAAATTTACCAATAAATAAAGTATATTTTTTAATAAAATGTATATTTTTTGTTTTTGCGAGGATAAAAAAAAGGTATAAAAATAAAAATAAATAAATTAAGAAAATTAATTGGATAGTATACGCCAAGATAAGGTCTAAGTATAAATCATTTAATGTTCTCAAAAATAAAAAATATAGGGTAGTAAGATTATTTTTTAACAAAATATGTCGAAATTAACAAAAACATTGAAACAATGGGTTCGAAGAGTAATGTTTGAAAAGTTTGAGGGTACCATGATTAATTTTGAAAATTTATTAATATAAAAATTAAATACAGATAATTACATTCCAGTCGTTGTAAACATCTCGGATCAAAGTTGAGAACGACAGAGAAAAACAAAACCGAAATCGGACGATCCATATTGCAAACTATATTCCTTATCGACACGTGGAGTCAAATCGTGCGTCGATCCGCTACTTCACATATCAACCAATAACCTGCAGCCCTATACTATACTTTCCTAGCTACGGTGTCTAGCACAAACCACACTTTCATTTTAGTAGGACAAAAGAATGTCTCCAAATTACACTCCTACCCTTATTACTAAATCTTAATCTAACAAAAATTTGGGGCAAATAGTGTTTTACCACCCGGAATTGTTTTAATTCTAAAAGCACCCACCCGTTCTTCGCGTCTTTTTTTTTTTTTTTTTTTTTTTTTTTTTTTGAAAATGGAAAGCGGTTCGAAACCAATAGACGGCGCGCCGTCTAGTGGGTCGAAAGGCCGAAAAAATCGGCAGACGGACTAACCGTCATGATACAAATAAAGGAGAAAAGAACTACACAAAATTACATCAAAATGAAACCGAAAGCAAAAAGGTCTTCAAGGGGAAAGCAGGATGATCCAGTCGGCCGGAGGCAACAAGCATAGAAGTTCATCTTGAAGGAAGTACACAGGGGAAGCCTGGCGAACAACTGTGGACACCTCAGATTTGGACTGCAACAGAGCCGTCAGGAGTCGATCACAAATCCACGCCTCCTTCACGATAAACGCACGAAACCGCCAGCAAATGACTGCATCAAACCTCAGAAGACGAGATTGCAGAACACGGGTATCTTGATGAAAAAAGGTGTAGAACTTGATGGATAAAAGAAAAGGTGATTTGTAGGGAGAAGATTGTCATAGAAGGTTGATTTTTTTTTTCCCCTTGGTATTGATTTTTTTTTTTCCGGAATGTACATGTTAATGCATTCAAGCAGTTCTTGTAGATGGAGCAAAAATATTAGTACATTCAAAGATAGGGCACATCCAAGACCACTTGGTAAACCAAAACCGTGTTCAAACATCACGAGGTTGGTATTAGCAACAAATAAATTGTTGAAATCCCCAAGAATGAGTATGTGGTAGTAAAGGGAGTTATTCCCATCAACAACATAATTTGATTCATGGATGAAGAAGATCGATCCTAAAATAGGATCAATCCATCCAACCCATTACCATTCTAGTTGTAGTTATAAAACAGCAGGATCACTGCAATAGAAAAATCTATCATCGGGTTATAAAAGCCGGGACAACAATGGTAATGTTGAGGATTGTATGAGACTTTAAGCCCCATATGATTGTACTCAAGATAGACAGGATCAATGTTATAATAGATTTTGATTGTATTAATTAGTAGGGGGTCACCCCAGTAAACAAAATACATGGGTTTTCATGTGACTTGTTGGGTTCATAATTCTTTTGCTCCCAAGGAATGAGAAAGCAAGAGGAGAACAAAATATACTCAACAAAAAGAAAAGCTTGTTGGTTGAGCTTGGGAGTGCTAGATGTGTGCATCAGCAAGGTGAGTAAAACATCCGTTCTTCTGATGGCATTATACTTTGATGTGCACTCTAGATCGGAGAGTTCCAAATTGTACTTCAGGTTGCATTAAAAGAGTTCTTGCAAATTTAGCAAAAGCCAAACCAACAGCAGAACAAAAAGCACCCACAACCATAACAAAAAACCAATAGCAAGTAGTGATTTTGATGGTGTTCTTGGTAAGACTAAAATCTTTGATAATCTTGTGAGCCGGCATGAGTTTGGATCCAGTTTTGGGAAACTTGTTGTGGTACGAGGTGATGACCAGATAGATTTGGTAGGCGAACTGACGCCAGGGAACAACCGAAGGCTTGACAAGGGGGTGCATTCCCAACCAAGGGCAAAGGGGATAAGAACGGGGCCCGAACAACACCATAGACCCCCAAGGCGAACAGGCCTGCGACCCATCATTCCCTCGCCGCCAACCATAAATTGAGGGCTCGCCGAAAACCTCACGGGAATGATTCTTTCAAGCCATTTTTTTCCATTTTCTCTTTCTTTTGAAGAAGAGGTAGAAGAAGGTTGGACTCCGGCGGAACCCATCGTCGTCCCTCTCGAATTGAATTCCTTCATTGACGGTAGCGTTTGATTTAGTTGAGTTGAGGTTGGATCTAACCCTTGGATCTAGGGTTTTCATGTGTTCGCTTCTCATTGTTTGATTTAAAAACTGAAATTCGTGTGTGACCCTTAAATTAAGGTTATTATCCTAGACCGCGAGGTGTCTATAAAAGTTTTAGTAGTGAATTTTGGTAAATTGTGGAATCTACGAATTTTTGAAATAAATGTTCTTTTTCATCAAAGAAAATAACATTATAAAAAACATGAAATTAAAAAAATAAATCGAAGGTGATCATCGTATTATCGTTATCTAGACATATCATTGAAAGTCGAGATTCTAATTTGAAATATTCTCCTTCACGTTATTCTTCAAAATAAGTTAGCGTTGTTAGAGAAATCAATAACATGACCGATCTTCTTGCTGCTTTTGAGTTTTGACTAGTTGTACCCTACTAGTCTACTACCAATGCATATGTGTACCACACTATTGCAAATGTCATATGTGGTGGTGCTCTTCATAGCCCGGTTCGAGAGCTCTCCATGACGATCTAGTCATCCACCACTTTTTCAACCTCTCGAACAATTATGATTGTCTAGTGTATCAAATTCCTTTTTTTTTTTTAAAAAAGTTATATTTTTAAATGTAATTGTTAGAAACATATACAACAATTTATAGAAGTGTACAGATCAATATGTTGACGGAGTTTATATTAAATATAAATTAGAGAACTCCAATAACTTTTCTTCTTTATTCTATATCAGTTTGATATGATCTTCAACACACCATTACGTTGAACTTCAAATTTTCAAAACAATCGCAATTTGTTACGGTGCACACCTTGTAATTTTTTTTGTTCGTCCAAAAATTACATAGAATTGTAAGATAATTTAGGTAAGTTGGGTATGATAGATGAATAAAAAATTTAATATTTTTGAAACATAAAAAAGTAATATGAGTGGATCTTTGGAAAAATACACAAATTATCAGTAACTTTTGAAAATACCCAAATTAAGTGCGAGTATGTGTAATTCACTCTTTAATAATGAGAATGACGAGTGAGAAATTATTTAAGTTCTTTGCTGTCACTGAAAAATATTTAATTTAAAATTTGGAAAATACTCATTTCTTCGTCTTCCACAGCTCAATACCCACATCTGTGCAAGGATCTCTCTCCCCCCCTATTCTTGTGGTAAAGATCTGCTTGGCGTTTTCTCTCTCCTGCTCTTAGCGTTTTTTCCTCTTATTCTTCTTCCTTTGTATTCCCTTTCTCCTCTCTCTCTTGTTCTCTCTCCCCTCTCATCCCTGCAACTCTCTTTTGGCTTCTCTTCAATTGGATCCATTTCTCCCTTCGTTGTGGATTCAATTGATGATTTCCAACACGATCAGTCGCCGACCTTTTTGATTTCCGATCTCCATTTTTCTCTACCTTCCTGCTGAATTACAACTTCGATTCGGATACTCTTTGTTGGATTTTAGAAGCTTTCAAATCTTCACGGCTTATCGGCTCCCGGTTTCGTGTCCGATTCCGTTGAATTCGGTTCCCGAAATCGGAATTTATCAATTCCATTTTAATTGGGGAGAGTTATTAATATTTCTTCAATTCGGAGCATATAAACTAGGGTTTGTAGGATCTGATATTTATTTAGGCTCCTTTTTTCTTTTCTTTTTTTAATTATATAATATTTTGGGGATTCCCCGGCCGAATTAGTAGGAGAAGAAAGATGTTGGGTGCTGGTTTGCAGTTCAATCGAAGCCGGAGAGAGGATCGGTTCTACAACCCCAAGGCACGAAGGAATTTCCAGAATCAGCAGAAGACTCATCAGCTTCAAAGAGCTCAAAGTGATATTACCACGGGACAATGTAAAGGCAAATCTTCGATTTCTCGCAATCGTGAGCCGGATAAACGTGTGGAAGAGACATATGAATCGGTCGCTTTGCAGGCTGTTGAACGGCCCCCCTTGCCTTTGAGTAATGTTGAAAGGTTTCTTGATGCAATCACACCTTCTGTTCCGGCTCAGTATCTCTCTAAGGTCAATTTTCCTCACTTAGTACTGATTTTCAATTCCAGTCGCATGAATTTGGGTTTTTGAATTTTTTATTTATTTGGAATGCAGACTACGATGATAGGTTTGAGGACCTGCGATGTAGAGCATCAGCCTTATTTCGTGCTTGCGGACTTGTGGGAGTCCATGAAGGAGTGGAGTGCTTATGGAGCTGGAGTGCCTTTGGTGTTGAATGGCAGTGATTCCGTTGTTCAATATTATGTACCTTATTTGTCGGCTATTCAGATTTACATTGACCCATCGAAGTCGATGAAATCGAGGTATCAAGTCAACAATTTTTTGCATTGATTCTTGCCAAATATTAGTTCATTTATATGATGATGCTTATGGTTCTCCTTTGAAAGTAACTCACATGTGGATACATAGTACTGTGAGTTGACTTTCATAGTTGCTGAAGTACTACGTCATTTTAGGAATGATTGTATTACATTCTTTATGACTTATGCTGTTGTATTTTTTGTTTGGTCCATAGTGGTTTTGCTGCATAATGTCTTGTATAGTTGCATAGCATATCTGGCTATTCTCTGGAGTAAATGTTATTGGTGATCCGTTTTTTTAAGTACTTAGTATATTACTCCCTCGGATCGAAACGACTGTCGTTTTAGACATTTGCACACTTATTAAGAAACATAACGTCAATTTTTGAATACAAATGGGCATTATCCCTAGAATAACAGGAAAAGAAAAGAATGGAAATTGGTTTAGTCATAATGGGTGTTTTTATTGGAGTAAATATGATAGGAATTATTGCCACTGCAATTAGAATTCTAAAACGACACATAAATATGATCATTTTTTATACTCTAAAATCACAATTATTTCCGATTGCTGGGAGTGTGTTTTGGAATAAGGGCGGCATTTCTTTAACTAAATAAATACATTGATGACATACACATTCAGTTTTTTGGTTCCCCGAGCTTTTCATCAAGAGAAGGTAGACAATTATAATGTATTATTTGAATGATTTGTCGGTGGGTTCTTTTCATTTTTTAGATGTTCAGTTAGATGGAAGGGAGTAGGAGGTCTTCATAAGGTAATTTAAGACATATCTAAGGGACATAGAATTGGAGAGAGTCTGTCAATTGGTTTGATCGAGGTGAAAGCCTTGTATTTTCAGTGTTTATTGTTCATAAATTTGAAAATATGACAAGTTGCACTTATATATTGGTTGCACTGCTGCTTGTTTGTGTTTGTTTTGCCCTCAACTTTTCCCTTACCTTTACATGTATACAATTTAAGACAATCTAATTTGAAAATATGACTAGTTGCGCAGTTATATGTTGGTTGCACTGCTACATTATGTTATTCATAGATATTTTAATCCAGGTAATGCTATTTTTTAGTTTTACTTTTCCGTTTGCAGTTTTCTGTTTTTGCGTGCATGTAGATTTGAAGGCAACTGCTTTTCGTTGGCATGTGGTTACTCCTAATTGCTCCATGTGTGATGGCTGCTTTTCCTTGGAGAACTATATTTGCTAATGCCTAATGTGGGATCACAACCACCTTGATTTAGTACAGCAGCAGTTTGACTAATCTGGTCATAGTGCATAACTGTGGATTTTCCTGTAACAGACGAGCAAGTGAGGACAGTGATGGCGATTATTTCAGTAGGGATTCAAGTAGTGAAGGAAGCAGCGACTCTGAAAGAGAAAGGGTGTCAGCTTACTCAGGGGGACAACGAAATCACTATAAGACAACTGATATTTCTTGCAAAATGGACAAGTTGTCTTTGATTGACGAGCAAACTACACTGCATGAAGGGTTCTCCAGTGATGATGGTGAATCAGGGAATCCCCAAGGGCACTTAGTATTTCAGTACCTAGAACATGATCCTCCCTATTGCCGTGAGCCATTGTTTGACAAGGTAGCCTCGATGAAAAAACAACATTATGTAGACTTGTATAGAGAGACAAATGTGCTTTGATCAGTTTCATCCTATATTCATAGCTTCTTTTCGTCTATTACAGATATCTGACCTTGCTTTGCGCTTCCCCGACCTAAGGAATTTGCGTAGTTGTGATGTAATGCCTACAAGTTGGATTTCTGTAGCATGGTATAAACTTTTGTGCCATTGTGGTTGTTGATGATGCATATGCTTAAATACGAGTTTGTAAGGAATTTATCCCAATTTGCTTGTATGTAAATCCTACAGGTATCCAATATACAGAATACCAACCGGGCCAACTTTGAAGGATCTGGATGCCTGTTTTTTGACATATCATTCTCTTTACACACAAACTGGAGGTTAGATAACCTTTCTTGCCTTCTGTTTATTTATTTCTTCCAATATCTTTTTTTTTAATACCAATCACCGATTTCTTGTTATTTGTGTTTACCATTAGATGCTGCAGGTCCAATTGCTCCTGTTTTGACATATCCAAAAGAAATAGATGGGATCCCCAAAATTTTGTTACCCACCTTTGGTCTAGCTTCATACAAATACAGAGGATCTTTATGGACATCAAGTAATGGAGCTGACCGTCAAATGGTACCCTCCCTCTCTCAGGATGCCGGTAATTGGCTGAGACATGTCCAGGTTAATCATCCTGATTACACATTTTTCTCACGTCGATGATAATTGACCCAATGTTCTTAATTTGGCGCGTCTCTTGCCAATGGAAGCTGGTCTCCCCTTGCGGAACATTTGATGGTACGTAAGTTGCTCTCTTTCGCTGTTCTTTCTCTCACAAGAGAAGTGAATACTTTAAAAAAAAAGAAGGTAAAGAAAAAAAGGGTACAAATATGTATGGCAAAGCGGCTTATACTGGAGCAATAAGGCCCAGTTGAAGGTGAATAGAAGGAAGCTTATAGGGTTCAGGTTTAGCAGGCAGAAGAAGCTTGGAGTAGGATAGGCTTGCAAAAATGGTGAGAGCAGTTTCAAAGTCTTCCCATTTCTTCCTCTCTATACATGCTTATTTATATACATGCCTTAACAACTGGAGTAGGCAAGACTTTTGTGTTTAATGGGGATTTTGATAGGTTGTACCAAAGTATTTTTAATAGCCTTGTGGCATTTGCTGCCCCTTTCATGCAAGCGTGTATCAAAACTGTAATTTCCTTTATTTCATATAGTTATGAGGAAACGAGGGGAAAAAATGATCTTTAGATGTGTATTGCTATATACCCTAGTGATTTTGAATGTGATGCCATATTTTGGGTTCGCTTTGATGCATGGGTTCAAAATGTTTTCCTTGATGAAGATGAAATTGTTTTTAGAATATCTGGTAATTAGAAATATTGAATGTGGTGGCATATTTTGATAAAAATGGGGAATTGTAGTTCTTTAATCCTCCATTTTTGAGAAATTGGTATGCATCATGTAGATTTGTTTATAAATCTAGCCGGATACTTCGAACCTCCAAATATATTGGGTTGCATACCTCCCGGTTTATATTGGGTTGCATAGCTCCCGGTCCAAACCTAGCTGGATCGATATGAACCTCCAAATATATTCGGTTGCATATCTACCGGTCCAAACCTAACACAATGGATCTGAACCTCCAAATATATTGGGTTACATACCTACCCTAATGTTTTTGTTATGGTTATGGTTTGTCCAAACTCCAAGAACAATAAATTGAAAAATATTGATACAAAATCTAAATACTTTTATCACATTGTTCTGTTAAAAAATTAAACAGAAAATACCTTAAGGAACTAAGAACAAGTGATAGAAGAATTTTGTCACTGAAATGAGATACGAGCAATTTTACTAGGACACCACTAAACATACCTCTTCTGAACAGAAAACTAACTCATCTGAACAGAAAACTAACTCATTAAAAATAAAGTTAGCTTTGATGATAACACGAGATTAATAAAACCCCAACCAATGAGGAAATTAAAAATGTCATTTTTAATATCGGATGCAATAAATCTCCAGGACTTGATGACATGTTAGTGTATTTCTATCAGAAATACTAGCACATAGTGGGTACGAATGTTTCAAAAGCAGTAATTTTTATTTCCAGAAGCGGAAAACTGCTTAAACAAACAAACCACTCTTTCATTACTCTAATTCCAAAAAAAAAGAGACAATCCTACAACAATTAGCCACTTCAAGCTGATTAGTCTGTGTTCAACAATTTACAAAATCACCACCAATAGAACCGATCAATCCATGATAACATTCTTATTGCTCATGAAATCTTCCACTCTTTCTAGTCCAAAAAAGGCAAAGAAGGATGGACAACTATCAAACTTGATATGGAAAAATCTTATAACCTAGTTAATTAGGATTTCATCATCTGTATCCTTGCTAAATTCAAATTTATTGAAAAATTTGTGGGATGAATCAAGGAGTGTATTACTACAATGTCCTTCACGGTTGTTGTTAATAATGAACCAACTAATCAATTTTTTTTATAAGGGAAAAGGTTTTTGATAAGGAGATCCACTTTCCCTTTACCTTTTTTTTTTTATTTATTCTAGGAGCGGAAATACTTACCCATATGTTACAAAATGGCTATATAATTACGATAATCATATTGACTTCTTTGTTTGCAAACAAGCAATATCAATCCCTTCCTATCTTTTGATGATGACATAATTATTTTTACTAAGGCAAATGCAAACTCCAGTCTAAGAACCAAACAAATTCTTGAAATGTATTGTTATGTATCAAAACAAAAGATTAACTATCTAAAATCTGTTGTCCAGACAACGAAAACACAAGCGAGACATGCATTAGACAGCTAAGAAATATTTCTAAACATAGAACATACTATTGCACTTGACAACTATCTAGAATGCCAAATCATTATTTGAAGAAGGAACAAAGAAACCTTTAACAACATCAATATTAAAACAAAACAACAACTTTAAAAATGGAAAGCCAACTCCTTATCACAAGAAGTCACAAACATACTCATTAAACATAATTTGACTGTCAAACCATGTGCAAAGCATATGCTTCCAATGCACATCCTAGATGAGCTAGATAAAACATATAAAAAATTATTTTGGAATAAATGGGATCAACATAGGTCAATCATTAGTTGGAATTCACTTTGCAAACCAAAGACATATGATGTCATTGGATTAAGAAAGTCTTTGATCACTAATAAGGCTCTACAAATGAAGTTACTATGGAAAATTTTGGCTGAACCAAATAATATTTGGGTTAAAATGGTAAATCAGAAATACTTGAAAAACAACAACATACTACGATATCACCTAAAAGGTTTAACATCTTGACAATAAAACAACCTCATGAAGCTCAAACTTGAGTACAAAGTGATATCATTTGGTAGGTAACAAATGGTAAATCCATTAACTTTTGACATGATATTTGGGTTACAACGACCCCTCTCATTAAAGTGGTACAAAACAACAACTAAATCAACACACACATTAAAATTATCCACTTTATTAATAATGATAGGGAATGGGACATTAACAAAATTGAAAATGAATTACAAAATATCCTCAATCTAACCATTAGGAAAACTATTATGGAAACAATTATTCCAACTAATGATATTCAAGACAAACTTTATTTGAGAAGTAGCAAGAACGATTGGTTACCTACAAAATCAACATCGGAGATGCTGGATAGAAGGTCAAGGTGGCTCCCTAACACTTCGTGTGAGTGGATTTGGAAGATGGACACCCAAGCTAAAATTAAAAACTTCATTTGGAAGATATCAAAAAACGGCATCCCAACAAAAGCAAAGTTTGACGAAGGAAGAATTGTTGTAACAAGACATTGTGAATTATGTAATCATCACCGGGAAGATTTATATCACCTTCTCTTTGAATGCCCTTTTGGTAAAATTCCCCCCCCCCATTGTTGGTGGAGCATTTGGTTCTTCAAGAATAAAATCATTTTTAATAATGAGACCATTAGATCGGATAATAATATTTTTTAAATTTCATCAACAATCAGCTCCACAACTAGAATAATCACATCAAAGACGAGGACGACTACAACATCAAATTGATACGAAAGAACACAAGCCCCGTCAAAAGGAAGAAAAATAACATTAAATGGAACAAACCAAGTCGAGGATAGATCTATCAACTTAACTTTCATGGATCTGAACTCGATTCGGGAATAACATCTATTAGTTTTGTGATTCGGAATCACAATGAAGAAGTTATTAGTATGGATGCAATTTTTTTTACTTCACCTTAGTAATTAAAGCTGAAGCGTTCGCGCTTCGATATGGCTTGCAAGAAGCAATCAAAATAAAAATAAAAATCGAGATTGAAGTTAATGATATGTGTGTTATCAAGGCACTCCAAGGGTTGTGAAGCTGTCCTTGGGGGATCGAGATGATTATATCCGAGTCCAGACTGTATCTTTGCTTCTTTGTCGAAGTCTAGGTCAAACGTGTGTTTAGAAAAATTAACCGTGTTGCTGACTGATTGACCAATTTAGAAACTTCGACCACCAACATAAATTTGTCCGATGACCTTGAACTTTGTGTTCTCATCCGCAAAAATGTTTTAGATTGGACTACTTTTAGTAAATACACCAATCTAACCGCTTTGTTTTCCAAACAAAAAAAAAGAATCCTTCATCACCGACTAAGAAAACACAATCAACAACCAATCCTTCACCGCACCAACAACGTTCATGGTAATAATAGATCATTTTAACAATCAAGATATAGTCGGTCCAAAGCAAACACAGAGCGAAATCATCTCAAATGCCAAAAAATTGAAAAAACAAATCAAAACAAAGCTCGATTTCTCTCGTAACACAAGCGGTCGGGGGAAGGGCGAGAAGATGCAACCCGGGAGGATATGATAACTTCGAAGAGGATAAGTAAAATGAAGATCAAAGAGGGAAGGACACCGGGAAAACAGGGGCGGCCCCAAGGGGGGGGCGGGGAGGGGCGGCCGCCCCCCCCCGAGAAAAAAAAAAAAAAAAAAATTTTTTTTTTTTTTTTTTGTGAAAAAAATCGTTTTAAAATGGGTTGTGCTTCTCTCGTTTATAAAAAAATTTTCTACAATTTATTTTTTTTTAAATATCACTATTCTTGTGTTATATTTAAATGTTTTTTTTGGATCCCATCGAAAAATGGCATCCAGTTCAGAAAATACAATTTTTCTTTTTGTACAGAGTCAGTTTTTAACTAAACAGCTTCCATCTGATTAATTGAAGCTTAAAAAATACTGGATTTATGCCTAGTAACAGCCAAGCCTGAGATACTTTGAAACACATTCAGACAATGTAGTAGAATTGAAACAGATCCAACATCACCTCTACAAAACAATATTACATCATCTACATAAGCTAAGTGCGTGATTTTCAACTTTCCACATTTCTGATGATAATTAAAATCAGATTCTATAGTAGCTTATTTGATTAATCTGTAAAACGCGTTGTCTAGGACAAATATAATAAAAACACAAATAGAGGTGCGGTCCTAGACCGCGGCTATAGTGTAACGTTTTTGAAAGAAAAAAAAAAAAATTTTAAAAAAAATAGTTGCCCTATAGGCGCGTCTATAACCGCGCATCTTTAGTTTTTTTTTTCTTTCAAAAACGTTACACTATAGCCGCGGTCTAGGACCGCACCTCTATTTGTGTTTTTATTATCTTTGTCCTAGATAACGCCTATAGGGCAACTATTTTTTTTTAAAAAAAATTTTTAGGCGCGGTCCACGACCGCGCCTTTAAGTGTAATGTTTTTATTTATTTATTTTTGTTTATTGTAAGTAGATGACATATTAACTTTGTTTTTATCGCTACTTTATTTTCATAGATATATTTATCGAAAAAAAAATTTCGACCCCCCTCTAAAAATCCTGCGGCCGCCACTGCGGGAAAATACTGGTTTCAGTGAGAGGGAGGTAACATCCAATTTGGATAATAGGTTATAAATTGGAATAAATTGTTATTGGAATTTTTTTTGTACTAGAAACTTTTATTTTTCAAATTGATTATTTGTTGTCGGGCTCCACTTATTTTGAAGGAAATTGAATAAGGTGGGTCATTATTAACGAATATAAATATAAGATGATTGAATGAAAAAATATATGATGGTTGAATGAAAAAAGAAAGGAAGAGGAGGTTAAGTAGAAAAATAAATAAATAATAGATAATTTATGCAAACGGTTATATAATACTAAACAAAAGTAAATAAGATACCATATCATTCTTACGCTAAGTCATCACGAATTTGTCATTTAACTATCACTATATTAAGTCACATTATTTAATTCATCTCAAAATTTGCCACTTGAAATTTCTGATTTTATACTATTGTAAACTACATTTTAGATATGTTTATAAAAATTGGTGTTCTTAATTATATTGCAAAATATTTCTGATATATAGTTTCGTTATATTATATTTGAGATTCTTTTTTGTAATGATAAATTTAATATTCATAAGTCTTATGTATATTATATCGTTATACAATTTTGTTTTTGTGGTGATTTCATTCTAAATTTTTATAAGTATTTCTTCTTTATGTAATTAATGTTATGAAGTATTTAAAATTATTTTGTCTATAATTGAAGTAGGCGACACCGAATTTTGTTCCCTACGTATCTTCACTTTTGTCTGTTTCCTTTGGTAAGAAAGAAGGTGCCGCGTTTTACTTTCTTCCTTTCCACCGTTCCCCAGCCTCAAAAACAGCGATTTTGTGTTCATTTCCCAATCTCTCTCTTGCTCAAGCTCCAATAATGGCGCTATCCATCTCCATACTCGCCCTTGTCATCTCTCTTCACCTCATCGCCTTCGTCTTTGCCGTCGGTGCCGAAAGACGTCGTAGCACGGTGCGTTATACTACAACTCTCTATTTCTTTCTTTCAATCGGCTGCGTTGTTTATCTTTCCGTGAATTTCTTCTTGATTTTCTGCTTTAATTATCCGCATTTGGGATAAGAAGGGGCACGCGGTTCCTGATCAGTACGACGAGCGAACCTACTGCGTCTATGGTTCTGACGCTTCCACTCTTTACGGTTTATCGGCGTTCGGGCTTCTACTCATCAGCCACACCGTTGTTAATGGTGTCACCAAGTGTCTTTGCTTCGGTAAAGGCCTTGTTGGTGGTGGCTCCACTTCTTGTGCCGTATTCTTCTTCATCTTCTCCTGGTTAGTAATCAGAAACCTGCTCGTTGCTTTCTAAAATTATCATTTGAATCTTATATTATCTCTTCGCTCTTGCTCTTTTAGTGTCAATTGATCGATCTGTGAGATTTTTAGCTAAATTAATATCATTTTATATGCTATCACAGGTTTAGTAGTGTCAGATAGCGAAAAGAAAATTGATGATTAGTTCTTATGGAGTGACTAGATCAGTAGATCTAAGCACGTGATGTATATCTGGTGTATATTCTCTTTCATGTTGTCGGTGCCTTTGTTACCAACCCATGACTGCTCTGTGAAAGGCAGTTTTTGGCATCTGAGCTGATTTTTGGACTCCGAATTTCTTTCTCACTGATGTTTATGTGATTGATGATGAATTGGTGTTGATTTTCACCCTTTGAGCCTGTGAGGCCTAAAATGTGTTACTTGATATCCCGTTTCTATGCTAAATTCTGTCAATCTGTCTACATCATATTCCAATAGGCAAAGTTAACCGTCTGTTATAAGGAAACAGGCTAGAAGACACCCCCCACTTTTTGTTGTGTTCATTATTGTATGTGTATGGTTCGTGGAAGCAGTGATTGTTGTTTTGGTGTACTTGTGGAAGGTTAGTTGCAGTGTTTGCTTGAGGTCTCAAATGAGTTTGGCTTCCTCAAATAGTCAACTGGTATGGTTGATCTCCCAATCAGCATAATTGATATCCCTTTTGTTAGGGGTCAGAACAACCCTATCCTTGGACTGTTTTCTTAGTCTGATGTGGTACATGACGCATGAATCTATTCTCCTTGGATGGTTAAAACAATGCTGTTGCTTGAGGCAATGCTTTGTATTCAGGGTACCGGATATATTCTGTCTAAGGGCTTGAACTCTAGTTATCGATATTTCTTGGTTTGGTTTGTGACTTTATGGCATCTAAGACTAATTAGATTAGGATTAGGGGGCTATTAGTAATTATAACAAAATTCTCTTAGTTACACTTTAATAGATGTGGATGTGATCTTTAGAATGATTTGTGTTCCATTGACCTTTTGAAGTGATTCATCTAAACTCCGAGCTGACTTCTAGTTCCACATATTGTTCCAACTTGCAATGATACAGGGTAACCTTTTTGGGTGCGGAGTCATGCTTACTGGCCGGATCAGCAAGAAATGCATATCATACTAAATACCGGGGGGTATTTGGGGGTGACACCCTATCTTGTTCTACCCTTCGGAAGGGAGTTTTTGCTGCTGGTGCGGCGCTAACGTTGCTGTCAATGTTTGGTTCCACATTATATTACTGGAGCCACTCAAAAGCTGATACGGGCGGATGGGAAAAACACCAAAATGAAGGGCTTGGAATGGCTGCTTCAGATTTTTCAAGGAAGGATCAACATTAGACATACAACTACAGCAAGGTATGATCCTTGTATTGTCCTAGTGTCCTACCCACTCGTTTCTGCTAAATTTGGTAAGATCAGTATGATAGTCTTTCCTGATATAATATCCTTGGGATCTTATATCATAATTAAGATGTATGGTTTTGAGGAGCTCTATGTATGCTGTAGATCAGTTGCAACATGTTAGTAGGTTGTGTGGTGAATTATAGTACGATAACACAAGCTAGATTATTGTTCAAAGAGCATGATATTATATATGTACCTGTTTCCTTTTTTAGAAGATTATTCCTAAATATTGTAGTTGAAGCTAATAACGACAACACAAGTGCTGCCTAAATGGGGAAAGTAACAATTTACCTTTTAAATCGCTAGTTAGTGTAATTGATTAGCTAAAATCTTAGAGAAAACTACATAAAACCACCCTTAATAATCACTCTTTTGTAATAAACCACCCTTTATAAAAAATTTAGCATAAAACCACCCTTAATGTTCACTACTTGTGGTAAACCACCCATTATAATTTTTTTGACATAAAGCCACCCTTAATTTTTAAAATTTTGCAATTAAACACCCCATACTAATTAAAACTACTTCAAATAATTTAAAATTGAAGTATAAATAAAATAAATTTTCATTATTAATATCATATATGATTTCAATAGTTTGATTAAGTATTATAGTTTGGTTAAGTATTACATTTTATACTAGAAAAATAAAAATTAAAACAAATTTTATTACCCATAAACAATACATAAGACAAAATACTTTTGTGTTATGCACAAAAGCAAACGTTATTTTTTTAAAGATATAGCTTATTAAAAATATATATTTTAATTTAGGCTTGAAAACATGAAATAGTATATAAATTACTGAAAATAAAATTTTTATAGTTTTTTTATTTTTTGTACATGGGTAATAAAATTTGTATAATTTTGTTGATTATTTTTCTAGTATAAATTGTGTAACTAACCAAACTATAATACTTAATCAAACTATAGAAATTAATTGTGATATTAATAATAAAAATTTACTTTGTCAATGCTTCAATTTTGAATTATTTGAACTAATTTTAATTAGTATGGGTGGTTAATTGCAAACATTTAGAAATTAAGGGTGGTTTTATGCCAAAAAAATTATTAGGGGTGGTTTACTACGAATAGTTGAGCATTAAGGGTGGTTTTATGCTATAATTATTATAAGGGGTGGTTTATTGGAAAAGAGTGATTATTAAAGGTGGTTTTATGTAGTTTTCTCAAAATCTTAATATTTGTTTATTCAAATTCGAGATTTTAAGAAGCTTTAGCTTTTTTTTTTAAAATACAAAACAAAATTATTTTTTTTCTTTTACTAAAGTATGCGACGTTATGCTGACGTGGTGACCTTACGCTTTTTTCTCGAAATATTTTTTTTAACTAAATCAATAATTGAGCCAATAAATCTTTTATTTTACTGAAACTAGATTCTAAATAAATTATAGTGTTAACGTAACGTAAAAATTTGATTAATAACAAGAAACTCTATTTTAACCTAAAATTTTATAAAATAAAACCTAAAATTTTATAAAATAAAAAGAACTTGTAGGATAATCACAAAAATAGAACTTCTCAGATAAGATATTTTATAACGTAAAACTTACTGGATAAGTTTTATTGTAACTCCGCTTTACTTTTCGCTATATACATGGATCACCTAATTGCGGTGGATTTATGAATTTCTCATGTTCCTATAAGCAGGATTTATTTTCGTTATGCTATGTAAACATTCAATAGTTTCATCTTGAATGTTTCATTGTTGTGTCTCCTTAATGTGTTTTCATAATCATTTGATTCCAAAGGGTTCAACACAATCAAGTATCGGTGATAGATTAGTAGTTTTATGTTATCGATTCATTATGTCATATACAATTTTATTGATATCTATGCTATTACAAATAAAAAGATAAGTTTTTCGTATATCTTTATATCGAATCAATTATTGGTTGATATTATTAGCATACACATGTTTTAAATAACTTATTACCAAATACTTGTGCAAGACACGAACTATGAACTAGTTGTCTAATAAAATCCATTAATATTTACTTTAATTTGAATATTATTTTAATAATTTTTATTTCTTCTATTATTGTAGACTACAAACAAGATTTATTTAATAAATTTATTATATTACTAATAAATTTTATAATAAAGTCCTCGTTTTTCTGTAAACATAGGCACAGTTGAAGGATATTAATTTCAAAAAAATTAATATTTTAATATTTCAAAGTTATGATCGTAAAAAACATATACTCACATTCAATTTACCTATTTAATAGTTTTTATAGATACCCATAATATATATATATATATATATATATATATATATATATTAACTTTTGTAAGTTTTTACTCAATTGAGTGAGATTACCTATTTAATAATGTCATTGCCTTAAGAAAAGTGGTGTTTCAATGCTACCCATAAATAACATGGTGTACACAAATGTCAATAGTAAATCGTAATATTCATATTCACCAACGCACAACTACGCTTAGAGCACACACCACCTCTCCAACCAAACAACAACAAAAACCCAACACAATCCGTTGAAAAACATGTTCCGTTAGTTTCAAACTAATGACACAAATTTCAAACTAAGATGACAATATATAAATTTTGAACGAATTGAAAAAGAGTTAGAACATTGTGTTTTAGTTCAGGCCACGACCAAGACGAGCCATCAAGCAAAGGAGGTGGCTAGGACGAAGAAAGAGTCTCGGAGTCGGTCCACCTACAGGAATCTCGGCCGATATTTCCAACCGAAATTTCCTTCTTGACATGCGCTTGAAGATCTGGCCATGATCTTCTATCTTTGACAACTATATCTTTTATATTTTTGTATCCTTAAAGCTCTCAGACTATCTTACATAATTGTTAGTTTTTTATCCTATTTTAGGGATTATATTTTTATATCTTTTAAAGATATATTTCCTTGATTATCTTTATAAAGATATCTTTCTTAGTTTTCATAGATTGATCTCCCTTGTAAATAGCCTTAGAGGGGAGGTTGTTAGATGGATTAAATTTGATATACTTCCACAAATTGTGTGAACTTGTAGCTTTGCTTATGAAGATTGTATTTTATTCATTCCTATTCAATCAAAGAGAACCTTGATTGTTGTGAAGTCTTTGCTAAATTGTGCTTGTTTGTGTTAATCTTTTTGAAGGTTGGTGTTCCTGATCAATTCTAATCTCTCCTTGCGCTCGTCTTACCTAGAAGACTTGTTTAAGGTTAAAGAAGTGAGGGTTAAGGTAAGCTCTTCTTTAAGGGGTTTTGGCACATCATTGGCCAAGATTCTTTGCGGGAATATCTTAGTTTGTATCTTCCTATATCTATCATTCCATATTCATCTTCTTATCTTTCCAAATCATCCACTAATCCGTTTTCTGAGTTTCTTAAAATCTCGGACTGTTCTTCACGAAATGTCACCTGCTATTTCTTTATCCATCCGAAATTTGCGTTTGTCGAAGGATTCTCAACTAGATCGGAAACTGCGGCTTAACCCCACATCAGATACCATAGTCATAAATCCAACTCAACGTGCTTAATAAATTCAAAACTATATCTCATAATCCAAAACAACACTCATAGTCCATAACGATACTCATAGTTCAAAACAACCGCTATAACGAATGCATGGTCAATTGACCGAAATAAGGTAACAAGGTACATCCTTGCCCCTTACTCAAAGTCACCACAAAATCATCCAATTATAATACAAAACATGCTCGAGTAATTTTACTTTAGAAATCGTAATTCAAATCTTGAGATTTCATTAAAATTCAAAACATGTACAAACCTAAGGTGAACATGAAGGTACCTCCTGACCCCGATTACGGGATGATCACGACAGTCATTGATCAAGTGCAATCCGCGCCATCCACAATAGTCGGGCACAACCCTGACATGTCAAGCCACAATTTTCCACCACTAGTGAGCATGACCGCCTATTCGGGGAGCGTAAAAAATCACGAAAAACAAAATACCCGACACTCATGCCACCGTAGTCATAGACCACGTGTCACTCAAAATAATAGGGTACTAGACCCACTATGATCATAAACCAAATCGTCTCATAATAAAATGGCAAAACGCTACTTAGGTCAAAGACCAAATCATCTCAAATATCTCGACATCCATATCTGGTTCTTTTCTAAAGTAACTCAATACCTCACATTACGAAATCGAAATCCAAACTAAACATGTTATTGTCCATAGGACAAATCAAATACGACAAGCATTCTCAAAGATCATTCAATCATCAAAGTCATAACATACTCTTAAACCGACAATAAAGATCAAAGTACATAATAATTTCTCAAATCATCATGCTAACATATTCCAAAACGTTTGGTGCAGTAGCATCTCTGAACCTAACACACCTCAAGGCCATAACCATGGGTGATGCAGGAGCATCTCCGGACCTAGCATGTTCAAAGGCATAACCATGAATGCTAGGAATCAAGGAGTGAAGAGAAATCCAAGGAGATTCAAGACCATAACCATGAATGGTAGGAAGCAAGGAGTGAAGAACATTGTAAGGAGGAGGAGAAGAGGAAGAGTCAAAACCCTCAGGTTCACAACCATGAGAGCCACGGAAGCTAGAAGGCAAAAAGTAAAGAACACTCTTCAAAGAAGAAGAGGAAGAATCAAAATCATTTCTAGAAGAGAAATGAAAACCATTTCCAATAAAAGAATAAAGATCATTTCCCGGAATATTTATAGAAGCAAAATGAAGACCATTTCTCGGAATATTCCTAAAAAGGAGAAGAAGACCAGTTATTGGAATTAGAAGATGACAAGAACCACATATGCATGGAAACCAACGTTACCATGCAAGTACGTGTATGGATGGAAAGATGGTTGATTGATCTTATGCTGAACATAAGGGATTCTACAGATACACAATCTAACACACTTGCATGTGGGAAGTGAATATTAACATCACAAATGGAGGAGCATTCGCATGCACGACCAAGTCAGAAGCCACCGGACAATCCATACAACCATGCAAGCATATGAACGGGTCAGCCATGCATGCCATCATGATCCACATGCCATGTAGAAGCCAATTTGGCCTCATTCTCTGCATGTGGAAGACGCACCACCTGTGGTTGAATCGGGCTTCTATTTGATTTAGTTAGCCCATAAGGACATGTTTAATTATGAGTTAATTTTGTAGGAGAAAATTATATTTCCAGCCCAAGTCAATTTTATTTATTTGCAAATAAAATTAAGTCTTCTAATAGGGAAGCTTAAAAATAGAACTTATCTTTTTAGAAGATATATCTTATTTTATCACCTTCACAAGGAGATCTTATCTTATAGATCTTATTTTTTTTCTTTAGGTTTAGATCTTATCTTCTTCTAGATGGATCACGGACTTTTCCAGACCACACAAACCGTCCCCTATGTAACCTTAGTCGGCCCTTCCCCTATAAATAAGAAGGTCATGCCTTATAATTTATCATGTTGAATATGAACACTTTTGATAAACACATTGTGTTATCCCCATGCGGTGTCTACTGTCGTCTCCCTACGCGGAGAGCAAACCTGAGTAAGAGACGTGTTGCTCGCAACTCGCTTGGACTTGTTTGAGCGTTTTCTACTTGCCATTTGCAGAGCAGGGTGCCACAAGAAATCCTCCAAGGTGCTCTAGGGTTATTTTAGAATGATATTGTGTTTTGGTTGTAGCGGAAGGGTTCTACAGAACTTCGCTAGTTGTGTATTTGGGCGATCCTTCCGTCAGAGCCTTTTGTGCTTCCAGGTCATTGCTTATGGTTCGACCTTGATCTATCCATCTACCGATCCGTTCCCACATCGGATCATTCTCTTAGCATATCCCTTTCTATTTATTGTTTTTCCGTTGAGTCTTTAAACGTCGAAAGATCAAGCCAACTACACGGCGCATACCCTATATCAAAGTGTTATAAGAGCCAACGGTTAATCGACACCGCATCTTATCTTTTTCTTATTAAAAAAATTGAATATTTCACAAGATTCCACAAAAAGAGTTAACTGGAGCAGTAGTCGATATAGTTAGATTTCTACCATTCTCGTTAATTACTACTTTCAATATCAATTACAATTAAATCTAATTGATTAATTGATAGCATTTATTATAGTCTATATTTTGGGATTGGTTTGAACATTTTATCTTCATAAATCTGCATGTATGGATGTATATTATTTGATTATATGATTGTTTTGTCTACCTTTGTGGGAATCAAGGTCTACACCTAATTTCGTTGCAATTGTAGAGAAAATGGCACGTTTTGGACCGAAATGGAGCTAAAGAAGCCGAGGAGTCATTGGAGCTATATTCTAGAGCTTTGAGGAGTTATAAGAAGATCTCAGGAAGCATGGAAATGATTAAGAGGATTGATATTGGACCAGATTCGAGATGATTTACATTCAGCTGAGATTCACCTCGGTCAACTACAGTATCACCTCGACCGAGGTGATCTTGAGGAGCGTCTAGACCGAGGCGAACACCTTACCGCCGACAAGATCTTTATTTTTGGTTGAGATCTTCTATTTTTGAAAAGAGAATATCACATATTTTTGGCTGGAATTCTGGAAGGAAGAATATCTTTTGACTGATTTATTTTGGAAGATATGGAGTTATATTTTAAGGAAATTATCTTTTTAAGATATTTTATCTTTGGAAGATAATTCTCCTATATATGGGCTGATTTTCTACGATTCAGCCATGCTTGGAGTATCCTGGAATAGTTAGATCAAAGGTTTTCTGAAGGAAGTTTGAAGGAAGTTTTGAAGGTTGAAGTTCAAGGAAGGAAGGAATCAAGTTGAAGTTGGCTTTGAAGGAGTTTGTAAGATCTTCTTAGTTTGGCTTTTGGTTTTGTTGTCTTTTCTGATTTGTGATTGAGGAACGCTGATTGATTGTTTGTTTGATTCAGTTATTGAGACCTTTGTGTTAAGGTTTTCTTGTTTGAATATTGATTCCTTTCTTATAAATTTGATTATTGTTATCATGATGATTATTGGCTAAGTTCTTTATGCGATTCTAGGGTAATTGGCTGAAGGTTGTGGGAAAGACGATGATAGAATGATCTTTATCCCAGTGGACCCTGAAAGCTGGAGCCTTTACCTTAACCGACGAACACCTCGGTCAGCTGTGGAACTCTCGACCGAGATGGTACATAAACTGAGCGAGGTGAACCTATCCTGAACCTTATCTGAGTTAAGAGTTTCAGTTTGCCAAATCCTATCCTTGTTATACCTTTCCTGGTTCAATGCAAGCCTATGATGAGACTTACCCGGTGATTCATTTACTTGTTTAACCAAGATCATGAGTGTAGGTAATAAATGTTTATCCTTTATTGGGGTTTGAGTGTGCCTTCATCCCATCTTTGTGAGTTAGCCTGAGACTTACCCAATAAAGGTTGATTCTATCCCCTTGGGTGGTGTGTTGGTATGAGATTATAGTTCCTTTCCTTAGTACCTTGAGACTTACCAGGTAAAAGGAGCTTTGGTTTGGGATAGTGAAGAGTGAGACTTACCCGGTGATCAATTCCCACCTTAGAAACACCTTCCCTTTGCAAACCTCAGCTTTGTCCACGTTATCCTTTGAAATCTTGAGTCGGAACCACAACTGGATGCTTTAATATCTAGAATCCGCATTCTCCTTTATTTGACTTTTATATCATCTTTGATTCCTTTAATTTGCTGCTTGTGGTTATTTGACAACCTGATTACCGATCTTTGTTTCACCATAGTCCTTGTGTTTGACCCCTGTAATTCTTGCTTTTATTACAATTGATCCGTACACTGCGGGTTCGCATATTGTTCAAGCATACTTCTTGGGTTATAAATATTAAAGCTTGCACACACCTTTTGGAGCGAACAATTTTTTGGCGCCGTTGCCGGGGACTTGGTTTAGACCAAGTTCGGTTTCGGTTGTCTTTCGGGGCTATTGCCCTTGTTGCTATTGACCACTTTACTTGAGTATTTTCGCAGGATCTTTCCTTAGGTTTATGTGAAGAACTCGTACTGGAAAGGAAATCGTTCCCTACGATCCCGAACCAGAAAAGACCTACAAAAGAAGATTGAAAGAAGCTAAGATGGCCAATCAAGACAATCGCGATCTTGAAGCCGAATTGAAGGAGGCATTGGCACAGCTACGCCTCAGTAAGGAAGAACTACAACGAGAGAAAGACGAGACTCGCGCAAGAACAGAAGGAACTAAAGCAGATATGGCCGCTCTAAGGGCCCAATTTCTGCCTCGACCGATCCCAGATCCTCGACCGAGGCAGGACCCAGTTCAAGTTGCCTCGGACGAGATACACCTACCACCTCGGATGCCAGTCCGAGATGTTCTTTTTGCTGGAGTTACACAAACCCTAGGACAGAGGATGAACCCTAATCAGCAAGTCAGGCATCCAGGAGTCAACCTAGGTGATCCGGCTTAGAATGATTATGAATTTCGAACGCAAGTTCTAACTATGATTCGACAATGTCAATTTGGAGGTTTGGAGAGAGAGTCTTCGCATCAGCATTTGCAAAACTATGAGATTTTGATGGAGACTTTGAGACCTTCAAGGGTTGAGAATAACAACTACAAGTTGAGGCCTTTCTATTTCTCTTTGAAAGACAAGGCGCTTGCTTGGTATCAATCTCTTCCGGCCGGAAAAATCAACACTTGGGAAGAGATGACAACGGAGTTTCTAACTAAGTTCTTTCCCCCTTATAAGACCGCTGAATTGAGGGGAAAGATCAATGCTTTTATTATGATGGACAAAGAGAGTTTGTCCAAGTCATGGGAGAGATTCAATGATCTTCTGTTGGATTGCCCACATCATAGGATTCTAAAGATCGAGTTGCTGGAAATATACTTCAAGGGTTTGGATGGAGATACTCAATTCAAGCTCCACATACTTTCCGCCGGCACCTTCATGGATATGCAAATAGATGACGCTTGAGATTTCATTGAAAAGCAAGCTTTACACATGGAGAAGTACTCCCATCAAGGAACTGAAAATGGAGCAAGGAGAGTTAGCTTCCAAGACACATCATCAAATGGAGCTCAACTCACGTCGCTTAGCAATGAAGTAAAGGCATTGAAGGAGCTTTTAGTAGCTCAAACGAAGAAGGAGCAAGATGGAGGATATCAAGGAAGAAACAACTATCAAGGGCCGCGGAACAACAATTACAACAACAACAAAAACTCCAACAACAACAATTGGAGATCTAATCAACAAAATTCCGGTAACCCTTATTCTCATGCTAATAATGCTTTTAACGCCCCCTCTTATTCTTCTACTCCATTAAGAAGCCAGGAGCCTGCATCAAGTTCATCCCAGCCAGAAAAGAAAGATGTTGTGCTGGAGGCAATATTAAACAAGATCAACAATATGGAGACATCGATGAATTCATTCTCGAATGCACAAAACGGCTTAGAGCAACAATTTTTCAACAAGGCGAATGAAGCGCCTAAAAATCCAAGGAAGCTCCAAGCAAGGACAGAGAGCAACCCTAAAGGACAGATCATGGCAATAACAACACGCATTGGATTGAAGACTACAGATCCAGTACCTCGGTCGAGCCATGAATAGACAAACATCCCTTTCCTTGATGCTATTCTAGGGATACCCGCCTATGGGAAGTTTCTGAAAGAGATTCTATCAAGGAAGAGGAAGATGGAGGATTTTGGTGAAGTAAGGATGACATCTAAGTCTCCGGAGCTCATTCAAATCATGAAGGAGAAGATGCCACCTAAATTGAGGGATCCCGGTTCATTTTGCATTCCCATTCAAGTTGGGGATGTAACTTATGATGCATTATGTGATCTAGGAGCCATCGTGAGTATCATCCCGTTGGAGCTATGTGAGAAAGTCGGACTTGGAGAGCCCAAGCCGGTGAAGATGACGCTATACATGGCGGATCACTCCATTAACCATCCCGTGAGTATTTTGGAAGACGTTCCCATCAAGTTAGGTAATATCTACATACCTATAGACTTTGTTGTACTTGACGTTCCCGCAATTTTTGAAATTCAACATTGGTGGAGATCATGTGGAGTTTGTATTGCTTGCTGCAATGAAGGGAAAGCCGCTGGAGGATGACATCTTCAACATCTATGATGAAGAAGAATCAAGAGAATTGGTGAGCTCTATCCTTATTAATGATCCTCTTGAAAGAGTTCTTAGTTTTAGTTTAATGGAGGAAGGTATAGATGTCTCTTGTGATGTAGATGTACGGATCTTAAAGGCATTGGAAGCAGATCCATGGGCTACATTTGATAGACTGGTTCAGGAGAAGAAAAGCACATTAGGTTTCGGTCCTAGTTCCGATACCTCGACCGAGGAACTTCCTGAACCGAGCGAGATGTTCTTATCTGAAGAACATTTTGGTCACCCACCTCGGACACCGACCGAGATAGCAAGCGAGATGTTATCAAATGAGGACAACAAACTTTCTTATTTGTTTTCTGAGAGTCACTTACAGTTGGTGGAGCACTGGCTTCGCAAATTTCTGATGGTAAAGAGCCATGGTATGCTGATATTGTCAATTACCTTGTTTGTTAGGAAATACCGCCTGGATTGACGTACGCTCAAAGGAAGAAGTTCTTCAAAGATATACGCCATTACTACTGGAATGAACCTCTACTGTTCAAGAGAGGTCCAGATGGGATGCTTCGACGCTGCATTCCGGAGGATGAAGTTGCTAGTGCCATATTGCATTGCCACTCGCTTCCTTGTGGAGGACATGCTAGCGCTCACAAAACGTGCGCTAAGGTATTACGTTCTGGTTTCTTTTGGCCTACATTATTTAAGGATGTGCAAACGTTTGTTGTTTCTTGTGATGCATGCCAAAGAACAGAGAACTTATCTAGAAGGAACGAGATGTCACTCAACAATATTCAGGAGGTTGAGATTTTTTATGTATGGGGAGTAGATTTCATGTGACCATTCCCGTCATCCGCAGGGAACCTCTACATCCTCTTAGCTTTTGATTACGTTTCTAGATGGGTGGAAGCCATCGCTTCTCCTACTAATGACGCCATGGTGGTTGTGAAGTTCTTCAATCGGACTATCTTTCCACGTTTTGGGACACCACGCATCATCATCAGCGATGGAGGGACACATTTCATCAACCGGAAGTTCAAGGAACTTTTGTCAAAGTATGGGGTCACCCACAAGGTAGCAACCCCTTATCACCCTCAAACTAGTGGGCAGGTGGAGATCTTGAATAGAGAAATTAAGGCAATCCTGGAGAAGACCGTTTCAAGGACAAGGAAGGATTGGTCCATGAAGTTTGACGATGCTCTTTGGGATTATATGACCACTTTCAAGACTCCCATTGGTACCACCCCTTACAATTTGGTATATGGGAAGTCTTGTCATCTACCCATTGAGCTAGAGCACAAGGCATATTGGGCAATCAAGTGGTTGAATTTCGACATCAAGGAAGCCGGAGAGAAGAGAATATTAGACATCAATGACCTGGAGGAGTTGCGCTTAAACACCTATGAGAATGCCAAGATCTACAAGGAAAGAACGAAGAGATAGCATGACAAACATATCATTCCTAAGGAGCTCAAAGAAGGAGATATTGTTCTACTCTTCAACTCCCGCCTTTGCCTCTTTCCAGGTAAGTTGAAATTTAGATGGACAAGACCTTACGTTGTGAAAACTGTTTTTCTCTATGGTGCAGTTGAGATTTGGGATAAAACGAGCGAAAGTTTTAAGGTCAACGGTCATAGGCTGAAGAAGTACCGACCGGAAGTCCTGGCTGAGGAGATTGCACCACTATACCTTGTTTGAGGACGATGTACGGTCCAACTACTGACCTTAAATCAAGCAACCCAAGGTATTGCTTTCTTTTCCCTTTTCTAGCTTAATTTTAGATAGTTTGCTTCGTTTTGTTTTTGCGTCCTCTAGACAGAAACCAGGTACGTTCTTAGGAAGGATTGCAGCTCAGGAGCTACACTGGAAGGACAGAAATTCGAAAAATTGAGAAGATGGAGCTTGACTGAGACACATCTCGGTTGTTGCCATAGCACCTCGACCGAGATGTTCTTGGTAAACCGAGGCGACTAGGTTTGACATCCAGTCTGACACCTCAGTCTAGTCGGGACCACCTCGACCGAGGTGGAATCAAATTCAGCGAGGGGTATAAAAGGCGAGATGGTTTCTCTCTCCTCACCATTTTTCCTCCCAACCGAAGCCTCGACCGCGGCGACCCCCAAGCCCAAATTCTCAGTTTTCACTCGTTTCTTGCGTTTCTTGGCTCGATTTCACCGGAGGAAGCAAGAGAATCAGTTTCCAAGCATCAAACAACAAGGAAAACGCTTCAATCTGCAGAATCTGGGTACTTCGTTCCAAAACCCTAACTCCTTCCTTCTTTTACTGATTTCGAGCAGATTTGGCTTTGGTTGCCATTGTTTGTTGTTCGAAAGGATATAAGTACCCCTTAGGAAGCTTTTGGTAGTGATTTGGGGAAAAAGAACTTACAAATTCAGAGAGTGCGATCGAACAACAGTTCGCCTCGTTCCAGTCGATTGTGTCTCGGCCGAGGTGTTCTTGGGGTAACCGAGGTGATCTTGTCAGAAAAATGAGTAACATTTCTGATCGTCAGTTGGCCTTGAGGGACAGGCCTAGCAGTTCCCATCGGTCTTCCCCTTCCTCTACTTCTCAGTTTGCTATTTTGGTGATCCATGAGCGTTACCAGAAAGACTACGATCGTATTTGCGGGCGTCCGATTGTTGCCCCGCACTTCCTTCATGTTGATGCCTTCGAGTGCCTCCATGTGGTGGAGGACTTGAAGAAGATGATCTCCATGGTTGGGCTGGAGGAGTTCATGGACATTAGAGCGCCGGCTTATCTGGAGCCGACGATGGAGTTTGTGAGCTCAGTTACTTATGTGCCGGAGCAAAATTGAATAAAGTACCGGCTATTGAACAGGAACTATGTAGTTCCTATGGACCAGTTTAGGGAGATTTTTGGCTTCCCTACCCCGACAGTGACTGACTTTCCTTCCCGAGCGGTGGCTCGGTGTTTCTGGGGCGAGATAGCCCATATGATTGACCATAGTGACAGATGGAGGCCCGGAGATTCCCGGGAGCGTATTATATTTCATCTTTCTTTCCGCCTTGCTCACAGGATCTTCAGTGAGACACTTCTGGCGCATACTGAGACGCCCCAAAAGGTCCGTCAGGGGGAGCTGCTTAGTTTATTCTGTATGGTGACTGGAGTAGTGCCGGACTTTGCTGCCATGCTGGCAGATGATTTGCACAAGATCAAGAGCAAGTCTAGAGTAGCTATCTGATGTGGTGGGTTGGTGACTGAAGGTATTTCTATGGTCGTCTATACCCAATCAAAAGTAAATCCTGACTTAGCACTAAAACAAGTATAGTAGTTAAGTAAGGGTCGAACCCAAGAGAGTTAAGGTATTTTATTAGGTGCAATTATTGATTATAGAACAAGTAACAAGGGGGGAGTTTGGTTAAAATGATGCACACAAACTTATGAAAACGAATAACGCAACAAGTAAGACAATATTGGGTGAATCTACACTAGGTTGATTAAGCATGCAATTGTTACTTTGGTGAGTTCCTTTTACAAGTTTTCAAGTAATCTCCCGTCTCGATCATATATATGTGTTGAGCTAACCGGCATCAACACAACTTAACAGGTTAGTGTTCCGTAAACCTACAAGAACAAACAACAAGTTAGCTTTCAAACAAATACTAAGGGATATAAAGAAAAGATTAAAACCGTTAAGCTTATCTTTATATTTGTGTTCCTTTTCTTTAAGTAATTACAACCCGTTATTACTTAAAGTTTACTACTAGATTAAAGACCCGAACCCGGAACCTATTAATCCTAGTTATTTGCATGCAAAGTAGAACCTAAGGTGATCAATCTCAAGTAATAGTAAAACATGCAATTAGACAATGGAAATCAAGGAAACACAAAGCATTACTGAATAAAAACTTATATTAAAGAAAACTTACAACCAAAGTAACAACGCAACTTCAAACCAACCCAATGTAGCAAGAGAGTTAGCAACTCATTACAAAGGTAGCAAGATAATCTAAATGAGAAAAGTGGATAATTTGTTGGCTAACAAGATGGATGATTCTAGCAATCAACCAAGGACTATTTATACTACAAAAGACACTAAATAGGAGTAAATGGACGGCCCAAAACAACCACCTTTAATGCCATAAAGGTGGTGTAAACAGCCGGAGTAAAGCTTATGACGTTAAACCGTAGGGGCGGCCTTCAGCTCCGCAGGGGCGGTGAAGGAAAAAACGCTTGATCTTCTTCATAGCCGCAGGGGCGGCTAGGCAATTCCGTAGGGGAGGATCTTTAATGCTCTTCAAACGTTTGACCTTTCAACTTCCTGCCGTTTTTGATGTCAAGCCGCCGGGGCGTCCCTATGTCAACGCAGGGGCGGTGACACAACCTCTTCATCTTCCAGCTCCCAGATTGAGGCGCAGTGGAAGGTGCAGGGGCGCTTGTCTTCGTTTCTTCAAGGCAAGTCACCACAGAGGCGCCAAGGAGTGGCGCCGGGGCAGTGACACACTTCATGGCTGGTGCTGGCGAAGGCGCATGGAACGCTCCGGAGTAAGGCGTCACCCGTAGGGGCGGTGACAAGGCTCCGCTGGGGCGGTGAGGAAACAGAAGCTTTGCTTCATGAACGATCTTCACTCCTAAGTGCTTATAACTCCTTCCTTAGCTTCTTTTAGTCTTCTTCTTCTGGACCAAGGAGTTAGTAGCATAAACCGACACAAATGCAATAAAAAGACTCTAAAAACTATCCTAAATGATAGTGATTCCATCACCTATCAGTTGGTGACCCACATAGCCATTTCTATGGGGTTGGATCTATCGGCTTGTACACTGGTTGTGCCTGCAAAGCCGCTGGGATTGCAGGAGATGATCACAAGACGTATTCTCGTTCCTCGTGGCCTTGGCACACCTTACGTTGCCATGCCATGGGAGACGACTGCACCACAGGGGATTGTGTGGTCATCCTAGTTCTCTGTCTTTGACCGTCAGTTCTGGTATGTGACTAGCGACTTTTCCTAAGGTCGTTTGTATCCTGTCAAAATATTTTCCAAACTCAACTTTCAGCCAACATCTCAACTTCACTTCACTTGCTTTTCTTTGCTTGCTTCCAAATTTCCGGATAGGTAAAGGGAGGCAAATATGTATATGAGGGGCTAAAGCGTGGTCAAGAAGAAGAAGAGAAGAGAATAAATTGCCTTAATCATCCCAGGAAGAATGTGATAGAACTCATCATGTGGTGTCAACCTTCAAATCCAACATAATTTTGATGAAAACAAAGTATTAAATATTCTAGAACTTCAAACAAAGTATTTTACAACTTAAACATATCATAAAACCTTTCGAGCATATAAAGATTTCAAAACCAATCTGTAAACAAAATCATCATTGAGGTCAAATCCAAAGAAGAAGCACAAAACATTTCGAAAAATCTTTCAGTTAAAGCCACCTCGGTCGAGGTGTTTTGACGTCATTTGAGGTGTCATCCTCAATCGGCCATGAACGTCTTGGTCGAGGTCATAAAAAAAATTTTCAAACCAGTTTTTGACGTTTTCTCTAACAGATTCATGTATGTATGCATGTAATGACAGATAAACACATAGAGCCAAGTAAAGAAGAATACAATCATAATATCCGTGAGCAATACACATAAGTCACATAAATACATCCAAATACCCCATACAAGGGACACATTGTCCCAATGGGTCAAATATAAGTCTAAGGAAATAAAGTACTCATCGGACCTAGCTAAACTACATAATAAATAAGAAAAGAAATCCATGAAGCTCTAGTCCTCGTCAGCTGGTGGTGGTGGATGTGGAATGTAAGGGTGTTGAGACGGGTCGAAAGGATAGCCCATAACATGCTGATGCTGGATCTCCATCATCCGTCTGGTATAGTGCTGGCTCTCCAACATCTGATGCGTCCATCCCTCAATATGTCTACGCTCCTTGTTCGCTCCAAATGGTGTGTGCAAGCTTTAAATTTATAACCCTAGACGTAAGCTTAAAACAAGGATGCAAACCCGCAGTGTACGGGTCAATCGTAGTAAAAAGCGAGGAATTCCAAGGGTCGATCACAAGAACTTAGTGAAACAAAGTCCAATTACGGTATGCTTATGTGAATACTAACCACAAAAGGTAATCAAAACAATCAAAGATGATATAGAAGTCAATAAAGGAAATATGCAATTCTAGGGATTAAAGCATCTAGTTGTGGTTCCAACTCAATATCTAAAGATAAGCGGACAAAGCTGAGGTTTTTGCATAGGGAAGGTGTTACTAAAGTGGAATAGATCACCGGGTAAGTCTCACTACTCACTAATCCAAAACCGTAACTCCTATTACCGGGTAAGTCTCAAGGAATTAAGATAAAGAACTATAACCTCAAACTAACACACCATCTAAGGGAATAGAATCAACCTTTACCGGGTAAGTCTCAGGCTAACTCACAAAGATGGGATGAAAGCACACTCAGACCCCAATAAAGGATAAACCTTTATTACCTACACTTATGATCTTAGGTAAACAAACTAAGGAATTACCGGGTAAGTCTCATCCTAGGCTTGCATTGAACCAGGAAAGGTGTAATAAGAATAGGATTTGGCAAACTCTAACACTTAACTCTCAGTTTCGGATCAGATAAGTCACCTCGGTCAGCCAAATTCCACCCCGGCCGAGATGTTCATCGACTGAGCGAGATGTTCTAGGGTTAAGGATAAAGACTCAAACTTTCAGGGTCCTACTGTGATTAAGATCATTCTATCATCGTTTTTCCCACAACCTTCAGCCAATCACCCTCGAATCACACAAGGAAATTAGCCACTCATCATCATGAAAGCAATGATCAAATATATGGGAAGAAGGTGAATATTTGAACAAGAAGAATTTAATAAAAAGACTTCAATAACTGAATCAAATATCACAACAAAGCGTTCCTTAGATAGAAATCCAACAAGGCAAGACAACAAGGAAGGGAATCTAAGATAATCTTACTAAAACCCTTCAAAAGCTATAAAAGCTATAGACTTCAATCTTCCTTCAACCTTCAAAAAGGTTCTTCGAATCTCCCAACTGGAGTATGGCTGCTGTGGTGTATAAAGTGTAAGCGAGGTGATAGCGGATGTCGGATTTGTGGGAAATCCGACCCTTTTTATAGGAAAATAACCCTCCAAAGATAAAATATCTTAGAAAGATCTCTTCCCATAAAAATAGGTAAAATATATGATCTAGCAAATCTTCTTCCTTCCAGGAGCCAAGCCCAAAAATATAAGATCTCTTTCCAAAGATAAAAGATCTCAGCCAAGAATAAAATATTCTCGCCGCGTCCCAGGTGTTCGCCTCGGTCGAGTCGACTTCTCTGGATCACCTCGGTCGAGGTGAATCGTGGTCAACCGAGGTGAGTCACAACTGAATGTGAAATCTCTCAAATCTGGTCCAAAGTGAATCTCTAATCCATGGCTATGCTTCCTGAATGATTCCTTATGTTCCTGAATGTAGCTCCAATGACTCCATAGCTCCTTTTGCTCTTTTTCGATGCAAAACGTGTCATTTTACCTACGATTACAACAAAACTAGGTGTAGACCTCGATTCTCGCAAAGGTAGATGAAATGGTAATATAATCACATATTATACATACAAACATGCAGATTATTGAAGATAAAACGTCCAAACAAACCCCAAAATATAGACTATAATTCATGCTATCACTCCTCCTCGAAGCGCTCATGAATGTCAATTTTAAGGGCTGCGTAGGAGTCAATCATCTGCTCAATAAGATCATCTATCCTCTGGTGTGCCTCAGGATCTCTGAATCGGCGGAGGAATCTGCGTTGAGGTGGTGGTGTTGGTGCTGCTCTCTCCTCCTCCATCACCTCATCATCAAGATCGACAACGGGAACACTAGGGCCGCCGGTATCAGTACCGGTCTCCATAGCAGCTCCTTCATCATATCCCTCATCATCATCATCATCATCATCATCATCATCATCATCATCATCATCATCATCATCATCATCATCATCATCATCATCATCATCATCATCATCATCATCATCATCATCATCATCATCATCATCATCATCATCATCATCATCATCATCATCATCATCATCATCATCATCATCATCATCATCATCATCATCATCATCATCATCATCATCATCATCATCATCATCATCATCATCATCATCATCATCATCATCATCATCATCATCATCATCATCATCGTCATCATCATCATCATCATCATCATCATCATCATTATCATCGTCAGCTGCATCTCTAGCATCCTGCATGTAGGGAAACCAAATAGCAGACTGATAGGTGATGGAATCAATATCATTTAGGTTAGTTTTTAGAGTCTTTTTATCACATTAGTGTCGGTTTATGCTACTAACTCCTTGATCCAGAAGAAGACTAAAAGAAGATAAAAGAGGAGTTTTAGCACTTGGGAGTTGAAGACCATGCACGAAGCAAAGCTTCTGTTGCCTCACTTCCCTCGCGGAGTAGTGTCACCGCCCCTGCGGGTGACACCACGTTCCGGAGCCTGCGCCTTTGCCAGCGCCAGGAACGAAGAGTGTCGCCGCCCCTGCGCCACTCCCTAACGCCCCTGCGGTGACTTATTCTAAAGAAGCGAAGACCGGCGCCCTTGCGCCTCTACCTGCATCTCACCCTGTGGAGCTGTGAAGCTGAAGAGTCAGTATCACCGCCCCTGCGTTGACACTCGGCCGTCCCTACGACTCGGCATCTGAAGCGACAGAAAGTTGAAGAGTCGGGCGTTTGAAGATCATCAATGATCCGCCCCTGCGGAACTTCCAGGCTGCCCTTGCGGTCACGAAGAAGATCAAACGCTTTTGCCTGAACCGCCCCTGCGGATCTGAAGGCCGCCCCTGCGGTTCAGCAATAGAGGCTTTACTCCGGCTGTTTACATCACCTTTATGGCATTAAAGGTGGCAGTTTTGGCTGGCCATTTACTCCCATTTAGTGCCATTTGTAGTATAAATAGACCCATGGTTGATTGTTAGAATCATCCATCATTTTCCCACTTTTATTCTCTCTTGCTTCCTTTGTAATGAGCTTCTAAGTTTCCTTGCTACATTGGGTTGATTTGAGGCTGCACTATTACTTTGGTTGTAAGTTCCCTTTAATATAAGTTTTATTGAGTAATGTTTTGTGTTTCTTGAGCTTCAATTATATAAGTTGCATGTTTTCATTATTACTTAAGATTGATCACCTTAGGTTCTAAGTGCATACAAACAACTAGGATTAATAGATTCCGGGTTCGGGTCTTTAGTCTAGTAGTAACCTTTAAGTAATAACGGGTTGTAATTGCTTGAAGGAAAAGAAACACAATTATAAAGATTAGTTTAACGGTTTTAATCTTCTCTTTATATCCCTTAGTCTTTGTTTGAAAGCTAACTTGTGACTTGTTCTTGTAGGTTTACGGAACACTAACTTGTTAAGTTATGTTGATGCCGTTGGCTCAACACATACATATGATCAAGAGGGGAACATTACTTGAAACTTGTAAAAGGACTCACCAAAGTAGTAATCGCATGCTAAAAATCAACCTAGTATAGATTCACTCATCATCATCTTAACAATCTCTTTTACGTGCTTTTTAAGTTTTGTGTGTGCATCAATTCATTCCAAAACCCCCCTTTTGTTACTTTGTTCCCATAATCAATAATTGAATTTAATAAAATAACTCAAACTCTCTTGGGTTCGACCCTTACTTAACCACTATACTTGCTTTAGTGTTGAGTTCGGAAAATATTTTAACAGGATACAAACGACCTTAGGAAAAGTCCCTAGTCAAATTTTGGCGCCGTTGTCGGGGAGTTTTTGTGTTTTATTGTTATTATTGATTATTGGTTTGAACCATTTTTATGGTTCAAACCCGTGCTACTAATTCCGGCTTTGCTTCTTTTGATCCAGAAATTGAGAGGACGCACATCCGGCAACGAAGACAACAACAATTTCAACAAGAGATGGCTGACCGTACTCTTCGTCAACTTACACAGCCCACCTTGGCTCAAAACCCTCTTGAGGTCGCTATACCGGTACTAGGGGAAGGAGTTAACTTTGAGCTCAAGCCGGGCCTCATCCACTTGCTCCCATCCTTCCATGGGCTAAGTGGTGAATACCCCATCAAGCACCTTGGGAAGTTCCATACTGTGTGTATGAGCATGAAGCCGGCCAACATTACCGAAGAACAGATCAAGATGAGGGCATTTGGCTTCACACTCAAAGATTCGGCGGATGATTGGTATTACCACCTTCCATCCGGGAGTATTGTCACTTGGGAGAACCTTCACAAAGCGTTCTTGGAGAAATACTTTTCAGCTAAAAAGGCCAATAGCTTGAAGAAATCTATAAGCAACATCGAACAAGAGGCAACCGAAACTCTCTACGAGTACTTCGAAAGGTTTGCACGCCTCCGATCCAGCTGTCCTTTTCACGGATATTCAACTCAAGATCTAGTCTTGTACTTGTACAATGGCTTGCTAGTCAATGAAAGGAGGATCGTCGATGCGGCTTGCGGAGGTAATATTCTTAACTCTACTCCTGACCTTGCTTTGGAAAAGATACAGGAGCTAGCGGAAGGAACTCAGAACTTTAGAAGGACCCCGGCTAAGAAAGGAGTTCAAGCTGTGAGTTCTGGGAAAAGTGAGATTTCCACCGAGCTAGCGGAATTGAAGGAAATGGTGAAGAGGCTAACACTTATGGGAACACCGCAACAGCTCAAAGCTTGTGGAATTTGTGCTGACCCGTATCATCCAACGGACATGTGTCCACGTTCAAGATGACGATGCTGAAGTAAACGCAATGGGTTATGGACAACCACATCAACAAAGACCTAGGAACGATCCCTATGCACAGTATTTCATGCCAAATTGGCGTGACCAACAGAATTTTCGTTGGAGAGATCAACAAAACCAACAACAGCAGCCCCGCTAAGGTAAGTATCACTCAAGTGAAGATATGTTGCAAGTTTTGACTAAACACTTTGCTACTCATGTCCAAACAACAAAATCTAGCATCAAGAACCTTGAGAAACAGGTTGGTCAAATGGCAGAAGCCATTACAAAAATTGAAACCAAGACCTCCGGCGGATTACCTTCTCAAACGGTTATAAACCTAAAGGTGATGTTGGAAGAGGCTCAATCATAGAGGGAGAATCCCTACGTCGAGCCAACGACGTAAAACAAAGGCGCTGCTCGGGAGGCAACCTGAAGAAATAAAAAGAGGAGTTTCTGTCAAGAAAACCGCCCCTGCGGCTCTAAGACCCGCCCCTGTGGTGACACCCTTGGCTAGCGCCGCCCCCGGCGCTGGGCCTGTGTCTGCTCACGTAGGCCACCGCACCCGCGGCGACAACCCTACGCCCCTGCGGAGGCCACCCTTGACACACATCCTCAGCTCCACCCCCGGCGCTGAGGCTGCGTACCCCCTCTCTTTTGACACCGACCCCGCGGCGACAAACACCGCCCATGCGGTTCAGTTAAGGAAAGAAAAAAAATACACTTCCCAAAAATAACCTATATCTACCGCCCTCTCCACTCCATATCCATTCATTCTTCGAAACCTAGCCGCCTTACCTCCCACGCCCTTGTGCCCTCCGGAAATTCTCGCCCACCACCTCGTCGCGGCCCTGCGCCACCTCCGGTAACCTAGCGTCGCCACCCCATTTGCAAAACATGAACCATCTCCACCACACACACACACTCAACCCTTTCACTCTCCTCCACTGTCCCACCTCCGGCGACCTCTGCGACAGCAAGGAAGACGTCGGAAAAGCCCCATTGCCACCACCTTCGTCGAACGACCAAATCGCCTTCTACTCTTCGCCCGCACCTGCGCCTGCAAGCTCCCGCCCCTACGTCAAGCCGTTCCTGCGCCTGTTGCAGCCGCCCCTGCGTAAATCACGACAGAAGGTCCGTCTCTTGATCAGATTGCTGAACTTTCTAACTCTTTTACTTGATCAATTGCAAGAGATGGAATCATAAAGGAAATACAAGTTGACAAACGGTGAGAAAGATCGGAATAGGGTTGCTCAAAGCCGGGAGGTGCATGCAACCCGGTTCCTTGATGTTTCCACCTTGAAAAATCTGGGGATGTTGGAAAGTATGCAAGAATTCCTAAACAATGCCGGGTTGGGTGATTTTCTGATAAAGAGCGCTCCAACACACCCCGACCTCAGCAGACAGTTTATAGCCACATTCAAAATGGAGACGGAAGACCAATTGTGTGTTGGGCTTTCATTCAAGTACAACAAGAGGAAGTACACATTGGATTACACCCAAATACAGGAGGCATTAGGGGTGACCATAGCAGCTTTTGATGACTGGATGGAACCCATTCCGATGCCTGATTTGTTGGAATTTTGGCAGGCCGCCACTAGGTCAGAGTTTCATGCAGGAGGTGAGTACTCCAACAAATTCACTCACCCCTGCTTGAGGCTCATCTCAAAGGTCTTCATGAGTGTCTTCTGTGGACACAAGGAGGAGAGTAAGGTCGCTCTCAAGGACCTTCCATTGATATATACTTGCCTCTCTACGAATGATTGGGTGCCGGATTGGGCATATCTCTTCCTTACCGCTCTTAAGCGGATTAGGAAGAATGAGCCTCGGGACATCGTTGGAGGTGGGATCATATCATTATTAGCTACACAGGTGATGGATCTTCCTCCATTGGAAGAGGGTTTGGAGGCACCCTTATACACTGAAGGGTTATTGAGGAGGTGCAGGCTCCTCAGGAGAGACGGGGAGCATCGTTTTTGGATCTCTTTAGCAGATGGGAGTCACATCACATACCTCCCTCGACGACTTCCATTGGCAGACGAGCTTGCGAATCTGTATGTACCGGCTGACCCTGTCCCTCCGAGACGGCCTCAGATTGATATTGTTGGGAGGTACGCAGCCGGCTCTAGCAGGGCCCACACCACTGATGAGGAGATGCCGACGGCAGGACACGATAGTCAGACCATGGAGAGTCTGCAGGTTCAGATGGCAGCTTTGACTACACAACATCAGACATGGCAGACCGAGTACCAGCGGTCCATGCTTGAGCAGCAACAGGCGTGGTAGTCCAGCTTCGCCTCCTCCATGACCACTCACTTTGACCGCCGTCAGGATGCTTGGCAGGCGGCTCATCAGCAACAGTTGGAGACTCAACAACTAGCTTGGCAAGCTAGCTATGAGACTTCATTTAGAGAGAGGATGGAGGCTCGGGAGGACCGTATTGACACCCTTCACCGCCGCCAGGAGCATTTCTTCCGCCACTTCCCTTACCCACCAGAGGAGGGTCCGGGTGGTCCATCCGGACCACCCCAGTGAGGGGTACATTTCTTTCCCTTCTCCCATTTTATCTTTGACTCATTTCCACTTTTAGGACAAAGTCTACTTGAAGTATGGGGGAGGGACATATCATTGCTTGTACAGTTTATTGAGTTGTTTTTGGCATTTGTTTTGCATTGTTAAATTCGGTTTCATAAACAAAAAAAAAGCCAAAGAAGTGAAAAAAAGGCATGAAAATCCTTGGATAAACCGAAAACCCAAAAGGGCGGTTTAGGTAAAAAGAAGGTAGTCCGACCAACCTTAGGTTGGTGCAAAATTGGACTTGAGGGATGTGACTTTAAGTGAGAAAAGAAGAAGAGTGGCAAGGTGAAAACCCGAAAGGGCGCCTTGGCAAGATGAGCGACACCGAGTGTAGGTTTTCCTTCCGGCGTTTTGGCGACATAAGAAGGGGAGTCATAAGGAGGTTGTCCGGGTAGGCCACTCTTGGAGCGATAAGGATGGTAGTATTTCTTTTTCTCACATTTTCTCTCTTTTCTTTCTTTCCTTCTTGACTTTTCTCTTGTTTTCCATTATCTTTCTGCTTACTCATGCTTCCTGAGGCCTTTGAGTCTATTTGATGTCATTTGTTTTTACTCGGGACGAGTAAAAGGTCTAAGTATGAGGGAGTTTGATAGGTGATGGAATCACTATCATTTAGGGTAGTTTTTAGAGTCTTTTTATTGCATTAGTGTCGGTTTATGCTACTAACTCCTTGGTCCAGAAGAAGAAGATCAAAAGAAGCTAAAGAAAGAGTTATAAGCACTTAGGAGTGAAGATCGATCACGAAGCAAAGCTTTTGTTGCCTCACCGCCCCTGCGGGTCCTTGCAGTCGCCCCTGCGGATGACGTTTCCACTAGAACGCTCCCTGCGCCTTCACCAGCGCCGGCCATGAAGTGTGTCACCGCCCCTGCGCCACTCCTTGGCGCCCCTGCGGTGACTTGCCCTGAAGCTATGAAGACCAGCTCCCCTGCGTCTCCCACTGTGCCCCTGCCTGCGCCCCAACCTGGGAGCTGGAAGACAAAGAGGCTATGTCGACGCCCCTGCGTCGACATAGGGACGCCCCGGCGGCTTGACATCAGAAACGTCAGGAAGGCGAAAGGTCAGACGTTGAAGTGCATTAAAGATCCGCCCCAGCGGAGCTGTGTAGCCGCCCCAACGGCTCTGAAGAAGATCAACCGATTCTGCCTAAACCGCCCCTGCGGTTCCTGAAGGCCGCCCCTGCTGTTTAACGCGAGAAGCTTTACTCCGACTGTTTACACCACCTTTATGACATTTAAGGTGGCTGTTTTAGGCCGGCTATTTACTCCTAAGTAAGTGTCTTTTGTAGTATAAATAGTCCATGGGTGATTGCTAGAATCATCCATGCTTTTCCTCACAAAATCCATTTTAGACTTGAGTTTTCCATTGTAATGAGTTGCTAACTCCCTTGCTACATTGGGTTGGTTTGAAGCTGCATTGTTACCTTGGTTGTAAGTTCTTTTTAATCTAAGTTTTCATTCAGTAATACTTTGTGTTTCCTTGATCTCCATTGTCTAATTGCATGTTTACTATTGCTTGAGATTGATCACCTTAGGTTCTAAAGTGCATGCAAATAACTAGGATTAATAGGTTCCGGGTTCGAGTCTTTAATCTAGTAGCAACTTTAAGTAATAACGGGTTGTGATTACTTAAAGGAAAGGAACACAAATATAAAGATAAGTTTAACGGTTTTAATCTTCTCTTTATATCCCTTAGTCTTTGTTTGAAAGCTAACCTGTTATTTGTTCTTGTTGGTTTACGGAACTTTAATAGGTTAAGTTGTGTTGATGCCGGATGGCTCAACACATATATACGATCGAGACGGGAGATTACTTGGAAACTTGTAAAAGGAACTCACCAAAGTAGCAATTGCATGCTTAGAATCAATCTAGTGTAGATTCATCCATTATCGTCTTACTTGTCGCATTAATCATTTTCATAAGTTTTTGTGCATCAATTCAACCAACCCCCCCCCCTTTTGTGTCACTTGTCATTATAATCGATAATTGCATCTAAAAAACCTTAACTCTCTTGGGTTCGACCCTTACTTAATCACTATGCTTGTTCTTAGTGCTAAGTCGGGATTTACTTTTGATTGGGTATAGACGACCATAGAAATACCTTCGGTCACACACCCTCCAGCCCATAACGGTCCTAGTTGGGATCAACTCATTGTTCTTATTCGTCACAACGGTCATCCCTCCTTTCTTCGGAACTACATGCACTGGGCTCACCCACTTGCTATCCGAGATAGGAAATATGATACCTGCATCCAACAACTTAAGAATTTCTTTCTTCACAACCTCTTTCATGATCGGATTTAACCGTCTTTGAGGTTCCCGTGAAGTCTTATGATCGTCCTCCATTAGTATTCTATGCATGCAGAAAGAAGGCTTAATACCAATAAGATCATTAATAGTATAACCCAAAGCCTTTTGATGTTTTCTCAGGACATGCATCAGTTTAGATAATTCAGTTTCGGAAAGAGAAGCACTTACAATAACGGGATATGTAGAATCCGGTCCAAGGAAAACATACCTCAAGTAATTTGGAAGCGGTTTAAGCTCCACAACTGGGGTTGCTTTCTGAGGGCGATCCTTGCTTCCTCCTTCCAGTGGAGTAGACTTAGAACAAAGAACTGGACTTTCAGAAGTCTCAGTTGACATCATCTCGTTTTCGACCTCGATCGAGGTCCAAAGTGGGTGACCGAGATGTTCTTCAGCTAAGAACACCTCATTTGGTCCAGAAAGTGCCTCGGTCGAGGTACCGCAACTGGGACCGAAACTGGAGATTCTTCTCTCCTGGATTAGTTTTTAAATCTTAGCTCCTGGATCTTCTTCTGGTACGTTTAAGCTCCGTATATCTGCATCAAAAGAAGTATGTACACCTTCCTCCATTAAGCTAAAACTAATAACTTTTTCAAGAGGGTCATTAATAAGGATAGAGCTCACCAATTCCCTTGATTCTTCTTCATCGTAGATGTTGAAGATATCATCCTCCAGTGGCTCTCCCTTCATTGCGGCAAGCAATGAAAAATCTACTCGATCTTTACCAATGTTGAATTTCAACTTGGCGTTCTTGCAATCCACATTGTAACCCGAAGTTGCTAGAAATGGTCTCCCGAGAATGATAGGAACGAGATAATCTACGGGTATATCAAGTACAACAAAGTCTATAGGTAAATAGAAGTTACCTAACTTAACCGGAACATCTTCCAAAATTCCCACGGGGTGGGTAATGGAGTGGTCCGCCATGTACAGCCTTATCTTGACCGGTTTGGGCTCTTCAAGACCGATCTTCTCACATAGCTCCAGCGGGATAATACTCACGCTGGCTCCTAGATCACACAAGGCTTCATAAGTTACATCCCCAACTTAGATGGGAATGTAAAATGAACCGGGATCCCTAAGTTTGGGTGGCATCTTCTCCTTCATGATTTGAATGAGCTTCAAAGATTTAGATGTCATCCTTACATCTCCATAGTCTTCCAGTTTCCTCTTCTTTGAAAAGATCTCTTTCAAGAACTTCCCATAGGCGGGCATCCCTAGAATAGCATCAAGGAAAGGGATGTTAATGTAAAGCTTATTCATTAAGTCTAGGAACTTACCGAAATGCTTGTCTAGATGTGCTCTGACCCTTGACTGGGGGAATGGAAGTGGTGGTTTATAAGCAGGAGGTGGAACATAAACTTCAGATTTCCCCTCCGCTTTCTGAGGCTCCACCTCGGTTGGTACCTCGGCCGAAGTGTTCTTCGACTGTACCTGGACCGAGGTGTTCTTCATCTGATCTGGCATCGACCGAGGTGCTGGATTTGCAGTCTTCAGTCCACTTCTCGTCGTTATTGCCATGATCTGTCCTTTAGGGTTGCTCTCTGTTCTTGCTGGGAGCTTCCCCGGATCTCTTGGCGCTTCATTCGCCTTGTTGTAAAATTGTTGTTCTAAGGCTTTTTGTGCCTTCGAAAATAAACTCATGGACGTCTCCATAGCTTTGAGCTTGACCAAAATTTCATCCAGCACTGCATCTTTCTTTGCTGGATGGGACGAACTTGGTCCAGGCTCCTGGCTTTTCAATGGAGTGGAAGAAGAAGAGGAGGGTTTATAAGTGTTATGAGATTGAGAGTTACCGGGAACTCGTTAATTAGACCTCCAATTGTTGTTGCTTCTATTGTTGTTGTTGTTGTTGTTGTTGCTGTTGTTGTTTCTATTGTTGGAGTTTCTATTGTTGTTGTTGTTCCTTGGTCCTTGATAGTTGCTCCTTCCTTGGTACCCTCCATCTTGCTCCTTCGTTTGAGCTACTAAAAGCTCCTTTAATTGCTTGACTTCGTTGCTAAGCGAGGTGAGTTGAGCTACATTTGATGAAGTGTCTTGGAAGCTGACTCTCCTTGCTCCATTGCCGGTTCCTTGGTGGGAGTATTTCTCCATGTACAAAGCTTGTTTTTCAATGAACTCCCAAGCTTCGTCTATCGGCATGTCCATGAATGTTCCGGCGGAAAGTAACTGGAGATTGAATTGAGCATCTCCATTTAGTCCCTTGAAGTAGATCTCAAGCAACTCGATCTTCGGAATCCCATGATGTGGGCAATCCAACAAAGATCCTTGAATCTCTCCCGTGACTTGGACAAACTTTCTTATTCTTCATAATAAAGCATTAATTCTTCCCCTCAACTCAGTGGTTTTAGATGGAGGAAAGAATTTAGCTAGGAATTCCGTCGTCATCTCTTTTCAAGTGTTGATCTTTCCATCGGGAAGAGATTGATACCAAGCAAGTGCTTTGTCCTTCAAAGAGACGTAGAAATGACGTAGCTTGTAGTTGTTGTTATCATAACTTGATGGCCTCAATGTCTCCATCAGAATCTCATAATTTTGCAAATGTTGGTGCGGAAACTCCCTCTCCGAACCTCCAAATTGACATTGCCGGATCATGGTAAGAACTTGCGGTCGAAGTTTGTAATTATTTTTAGCTATATCTCCTAGGTTGACTCCTGGACGCCTCACTTGCTGATTAGGGTCCATCCTTAGTCCTAGGGTTTGTGGAATTCCAGCAGCAAGAACATCTCGGATGGGCATCCGAAGTGGATGTACCTCGGCCGGTGCATCTGGAACTGGATCCTGCCTCGGTCGAGGATCTGGATCTGGGTCCTGCCTCGGTCGAGGATCTGGATTTGGTCGAGGTAGATATTGGTCCCGTAAAGCTGCATGATAGCATGTATTATAGTCTATATTTTGGGACTTGTTTAGACGTTTTATCGTCAATAATCTGCATGTTTGAATGTATATTGTGTGATTATATTGTCATTTCATCTACCTTCACGGGAATCGAGGTCTACACCTAGTTTCGTTGTAATCGTAGGTAAAATGGCACATTTTGGATCGAAATAGAGCTAAGGAGCAAAGGAGTCATTGGAGCTACATTCAGGAGCTTAAAAGAGGACCCAAGAAGCATGGAATTAACAAAGAAGATATATTTACTTTGGACCAGATTTAAGAGATTACACATTCAGCTGAGATTCACCTCGGTCAGCTATAGTGGCACCTCGACCGAGGTGATCTAGAGGAGCGCCCCGACCGAGGCGAATACCCTGACGCGGTGAGATATATTTTTTTTTGGCTGAGATATTTTATTTTTGGAAGGAGATATCTTATATTTTTGGGCTGGATTTCTGGAAGGAAGATCATATATTTAGGAGATCTATTTTAGAGATATGGATATATTTTATTAGAAAATTAACTTTTTAAGATATTATTACCTTTGGAAGATAATTCTCCTATAAAAAGGGCTGAATTTTCCATAATTCAGCATCATCGCATACTTGGAGATTGAAGAAGCTGTAGTTAGGAAGGATTTTTGGAAGTTTGAAGGAAGATTGAAGGAAGTTCATAGCTTGTTATAGCATTTGAGGGGATTTGTAAGACTTTCTTAGATTCCCTTTTGTTTTATTGTCTTGTTGGATTTGTGATCCAAGGAACGTTGATTCGTTTGATATTTGATTCAGTTATTGAAGCCTTGTGCTTAAGGTTTTTGTGTTCAAATATTCATTCTCTTCCCAAATATTTGATTATTGCTTTCATGATGATGAGTGGCTAATTTCTTTATGCGATTCTAGGGTGATTGGCTGAAAGTTGTTCGAAAAACAATGATAGAATAATCTTAATCCCAGTAGGACCCTGAAAGTTCAAGTCTTTATCCTTAACCCTAGAACACCTCGTTCAGCCGACGAACATCTCGGCCGGGGTGGAACTTGAATGACCGAGGTGACCTTTTCTGATCCGTAACTGAGAGTTAAGTGTTAGAGTTTGCCAAATTCTATTCTTATTACACCTTTCCTGGTTCAATGCAAGCCTAGGATGAGACTTACCCGGTGATTCCTTTGTTTGTTTACCCATGATCATAAGTGTAGGTAATAAAGGTTTATCCTTTATTGGGGTTTGAGTGTGCCTTCATCTCATCTTTGTGAGTTATCCTGAGACTTACCCGGTAAATGTTGATTCTGTTCCCTTAGTTGGTGTGTTGGTTTGAGATTATAATTCCTTTCCTTAGTACCTTGAGACTTACCCGGTAATAGGAACTTTGGTTTGAGATAGTGAGTAGTGAGACTTTGAAATACCCCAAACAAAAATACATTGTTAAGCTTTTTAATATAATCCCTTGTAAGATAATAAGTTTGGGTTATGTCCAACTTATATCATTGTAATAAAAGAAGTGCAACATATTTATATATGGGTACACCTTTTATATATCGGATTTATTAATTATGTAGATGTTTTATTTTAATAATATAAATAAGATAATACAAGCTTGTAACAAAAATAAAAAGGAGAAGAAGAAAAGGCACAATTCACAAGATTCGAACTTGTAATCTGTTACATAAAGAAAGTTTTCGGTTCCAACTAAGCTAAGAGCATTTGATGTTAAACTCTCTTATTATTGTTTAAATAAGAGTTGTTCATAACAAAATATAAAAATAAAAAGACAACCAAATGCTGGAGATCAGTTTCAAACACTTGACCCCCAACATACCATGTGGAATACATAACCAGCAAGCCACGTCGTTCTTCATGCTGTAGAAGGGGGCTGATTTGTAATAATACCTAATTTAAGGCATTATAACAAAAGAGAGGAAAAACTGCTGGAGACCAGTAGTGTTGTATTCTTTAATAAATTTCATAATCTCCCATTTAATTTGGAAGATTAGTATTTTATTCTCTTTCTCATTAATTTTATAATCTCCCATTTAATTGGAAGATTAGTATTTTATTCTCTTTCTAATTAATTTTATAATCTCCAATTTAATTGGAAGATTAGTATTTTATTCTCTAATTAATTTCATAATCTTCCAATTAATTGGTGGTGATTAATGAAAATATTTTTGAATTAATTAGGAAAATAGGACCTCTTAAAATTATCTTTTGTAAAGTAGGCTTCTACATAAAAGAAAGAAAAAATAGGTATGAAAACTAGAAAATAGGGGTAATAATTGTTTTAATTGAATGATGGTGATTAGATGTTTACTTTTAGTTTAAGTATATTTTTTACATGTTTACCTTTTATCTTTTATTTTTGGTTAATGTAGCTAGTTTGATGAAATTTGCAAGTCCATGAATGTTTAATTTTTTTGGGTGACATTGTTTTCGTTACCCAAATATGAATTGTAGTATTTTTCTCATTATTGGGTATATGTTTATTGTTTTTGTGGTATGTTTCTTATTGTTGAGTATGCTTAAAGTGATATTTTGGTATGTTTTATGGTTATCCAAACCGTGTTACAAGAACCAAATGTCATTTGGTATTGATGTTTGTGTACAATATCGAATTGTCTAAATTTTGGTTATGACAAATTCAAATTGGGTATGTTTTTATACGTGTATTGGCTTTGTAGTATATTTCTTATTATTAAGTATATTTAAAGTGATATCGTGGGTATGGTTTATGGTTACCCAAAATGTGTTATAATGATCAAATGTCAAGCGAATTTTTGGGTAATGACCAAATGTCATTTGATATTGTGTTTGTGTACAATATCGAGTTTTGAAAATTTTGTGTATGACAAATTTAAATTGGGTATGGATTTTGTATTAAGTGATGTTTAAATTGGGTATAAATATAAAATATTATCAAATTTATGGATATTGTTTTATTTTGATATTTGATTTATTAGGTATGTTGTTTTCGAGTATGTTTATGTACTTTGACAAATTTATTTTTGGGTATGATTGTGACATTATTTGGGTAAGCGGATTTTTGGGTAAGCGGAGTGCTGCGTTTTTTTTGCCCCAAATTCCCTCTAAATGTCAATCAAAAGTGTCACAGTCAGCACTTACATCAGCCATCACTCATTAGTCATCACTTTTGTCAACTTTTTGTCCTATTTATGAATTAGTCTAGTAAAGTAGGAGCCTTATTTCTCAATTTGCTATTGGTAGGGCCTAAATTTCAACTCTATAATGTAAAAGACCCATTTGCCAATTCATCCAATATTTTTCTATGGCTATATAAACCTTGCCTCTCTTCTTTTTCCATTCACTTTGCTTCTTGCATCTTGATTCTTCTTCCCAACTCTCATTTTGTTGAAATCCTGAGTCGAAACTCTGCAAGTGTGGACGTCAACGTAGTTGCTAACATACGTTAAGGGATCACTCATTCTTCATATCCGTTCAAAGAAGATCAAGTTGTCTTGTGTGTTACTTACAAGTCCATTGTAAACGGTACCATCTTTTTCTTTAATCAATAGATAGTCTACATAATTTCTTCATATATTATGTACTAGACTAATGAAGATTTTAGTGATATAAATCTTACCCACTTCCACCATTAGTATAAGCATGTTAGCCAACTACGAGTTTTTGATTAATATTGTTAATCAAGTAAGAAAATTAACAAATATGAATCAACTTGTAAACTCATTCATCTTACTCTATGGATGAAATAATTTATAAAAAGGATTTATAAATTATTTTTATGAATTAACTATATAACTAGATATGTACGAATTTGTGCAAAAGTTATATAAATATTCATAAGAGCTTTTTGCTTGGATGTTAGGTACCCGGTGGAGTGTTGGTGAACCTTAACCATCAAGTGTATCCGTATTCGATCCGTTCTTCGTAATTCAAGGCAAGTGATTTCGGTTCATTTTCGCAAGTGGTTATTTCCAACCCTTGTTCTTCTTCAATTCGATATATTCCCCCAGCTAGGACATTTTAGAGAATAGTCGGAATTGTGTTAGGGTGACCTTTGAACCTAGCTTAGTGATTATATGGGAATCTTTGAAGTGAATTACTTTTATATGATACATGCTTTATTATCATCTACGGGTGATTTTGTGTGGGACTTTATGTGTTAGTTTAAGTTTCTATAACGTAAGGGTTATCGAAATTAGTGCAAACGTTTAAAACTCGTATAAATTATTATATTTATGTTAGTATATATTAAATTTCAAAAGTGGGAAGTACCACTTTTGTACCCATTCCATGAAATGATAATTAAGCACATTTGATGTAATGAGGTTGAATTACATTTGATAAATCAACTGATGCACTAACTAAGACATAGGGGCTTAGTTGGTTTCGGGCTTTGATATGCCTCTACTATTAAGTTTATACTTAAATAATTGCACAAGTGGAATATTATTAAAATGTGTCACTAATATCACTAGTAAGTACTTGGTGTACACTTAGCGTTTTAAAACGAGGGTGATGGGTTCCCGGTGAACTCCACTCTAGTCCTTTGATAGAATTGTCTTTCCAATCTGAATTCGCCCGGGTCACTCGAGAGGTGAGGTTGGTCGGATTCTGTTACTAGGACTTTAGGGTAGTCCAAGTTAGCGTTATTTTTAATAAAATCTTCAAATTAAAGATTCCCAATAAAAATCACTAATTCCAATAATTCTTAAGGTATCCTTACCTTTGGAAATTTTTTTCACCTCTCTTGTCTTTTCCTCTTCTTGTTAAGTGTTGGGTTGGAATACATACCGTTTAATGGTCACTGTATGACCCACATCGAACCTATTTACTTTAGTCAATTGCTAGTCTTACGTTAGACTAACCAACCTATTACCTGGTTGGCTGGTGTCCCTCCTTGCATACGACACATCAGACAATGTTTCTCAAGACCATGGATACAAAGGATCAAAGTGAAGATGGCGTCATCTAGAGCACTTATTTATTGTTTTAATAAATTAAATTCTTAGACTATGTATTAGGATGCAACGTTTTTGTACCTAGTCATATGTATAGGGATTTCACTCGAGTTATCTTTTCATTTAGTTGTTTTACTTTGTTATAATAAAATTTTTATTACATTTTGACATTGTGGTTACGAATTTATGAATTTGATCTTTTATGTTCAAACAAGTCTTCTGCTGGTTATTTAATTATGTTCTATTTTTACGCAAATAATTTGCTACTAGCCTTGGGTAGTTTTGGGAGTTTTGAATTTCTCAAACTACTGGATGTTACATCCTTGATTTAAGAGGGGGTGTTACAGACTTACCCGGTGAGCTATTCCACTTTAGAAACATCTTCCCTTTGCAAAATCTCAGCTTTGTCCGCTTATCTTGAGATCTTCAGTTGGAAGCACAACTAGATGCTTTAATCCCTAGAATTTGCATATTCCCTTTAATTGACCTTATTATCATCTTTTGATTGCTTTAATTGCTTTTGTGGTTATTAGTTACATAGACGGCCTATACTTGCTTAGTTTCACCTAAGTCCTTGAGATCGACACCACGGAATTCTTGCTTTTACTATGATTGATCCGTACACTGCGGGTTCGCATCCTTGTTTTAAGCATATTTCTTGAGATATAAATTTAAAGCTTGCACACACCGTTTGGAGCGAGCAAGTTTTTGACGCCGTTGCCGGGACTTGGTCTAGACCGAGCCGGTTGCGGTTGTCTTTCGGGGCAATTGCCCCTGCTGCTACTAACCACTCTACTTGAGTGAATTTCGCAGGTTCTTCTTCTTAGGTTTATGCGAAGAATCCGTGCTGGGAAGGAAATCATTCCTTACGATCCCGAACTAGAAAAGACATATAAAAGACGCTTGAAGAAGCTAAAATGGCCAACCGAGACGATCACGATCTTGAGGCCGAGTTGAAGGAGGCAATGGAACAGCTGCGCCTCAATAGGGAAGAACTGTTGCGCGAGAGGGAGCAAAATCGCACCAGAGCTGCAGAGATTGAAGCAGATATGGCTGAGTAACGAGCTCAGATTTTGAATCGACCAGACCCTCGACCGAGGCAGGACCCCGCTCCAGTTGCCGCGGCCGAGATACTTCCACCTCGGATGCCTGTCCGAGATGTTCTTTTTGCAGGTATTCCACAGACCCTAGGGCAAAAGATGGACCCAAACCAGCAAGTGAGGCGTCTAGGAGTCAACCTAGGAGATCCAGGGGAGCATGATTATGAACTTCAACCGCAAGTTCTATCCATGATCCGTCAATGCCAGTTTGGAGGTTTAGAGAAGGAGTTTCCGCATCAACATTTGCAAAACTATGAGATTTTGATGGAGACCTTGAGACCTTCAAGGCTGGAAAATAATATTTACAAGTTAAGGCCTTTTTACTTTTCTTTGAAAGACAAGGCGCTTACTTGGTATCAGTCTCCTCCTCCCGGAAAGATCAACACTTGGGAGGAGATGATGACGGAGTTCTTAACTAAATTCTTTCCCCCCTCCAAAACCGCTGAAATGAGAGGGAAGATCAATGCATTCATCATGAAGGACAAGGAAAGTTTGTCCAAGTAATGGGAGAGATTTAAATATGTTCTTTTGGATTGCCCACACCACGGGATTCCAAAGATAGAGTTGATGGAGATATACTTCAAAGGATTGGATGGAGCTACCCAATTCAACCTTCAACTTCTATCCGTCGGCACATTCATGGACATGCCGATTGATGAAGCTTGGGAGTTCATTGAAAAACAAGCTTTGCACATGGAGAAGTACTGGCACCAAGGAGCTGAAAATGGAGTTAATTTCCAAGAAGCTCTATCAAATGATAATCAACTCATTTCCCTCAAGAATGATGTGAAGCAACTGAAGGATCTTTTGGTTGCTCACACCAAGAAGGAAGAGGGAGGATATCAAGGCTCAAGGAACAACAACAATGGTTCCCGGAACAACAACTACAACAATAATAGAGGCTCCAAAAACAACAATTGGAGATCCAACAATCAAAATCCGGGTAACCCTTACTCTAACTCCAATTCGAATAATTCTTCTAATCCTTTCTCTTCTTCTACTACTATTCTATTGAAGAGCAGGAGCCTGGATCAAGCTCGTCCCAACCAGCGAAGAAAGATGTAGTTCTAGAGGCCATCTTGATCAAGCTCAATGTTATGGAGACACCCATGACTTCATTTTGGAAGGCACAAAAAGCCTTAGAGCAACAATTCTTTAATAGGGCGAATGAAGCATCAAGAGATCCAGGGAAGCTCCCAAAAAGGACAGAGAGCAACCCTAAAGGACATATCATGGCAATAACGACGAGAAGTGGATTGAAAACTGCAGATCCAGTGCCTTGGTCGATGCCAGTGCAGACGAAGAACACCTCGGTCCAGGTACAGACGAAGAACACTAAGGTCGAGGTACCATCCGAGGTGGAGTCTTAGAAAGCGTCGGACAAAACTGAAGTTTATGTCCCACCTCCTGCATATATAAACCACCACTCTCATTCCCCCAGTCAAGGGCCAGAGCACATCTAGACGAGCACTTTGGTAAGTTCCTTGACTTGATGAATAAATTACATATTAACATCCCTTTCCTTGATGCTATTCTAGGGATGCCCGCCTATGGGAAGTTCTTAAAAGAGATCTTATCAAGGAAGAGGAAGTTGGAAGACTTTGGTGAAGTAAGGATGACATCTAAATCCTCGGAGCTCATTCAAATCATGAAGGAGAAGATGCCACCTAAGTTGAGAGATCCCGGCTCATTTTACATTCCCATTCAAGTTGACGATGTTAGTTGTGAGGCGTTGTGTGATCTAGGAGCCAGCGTGAGCATCATCCCGCTGGAGCTATGTGTGAAGATCGGACTTGGAGAGCCCAAGCCGGTAAAGATAAGATTGTACATGGTGGACCGCTCCATTACCCATCCCGTTGGCATTTTGGAAGATGTTCCGGTTAAGTTAGGTAACTTCTATTTACCTATAGACTTTGTTGTATTTGATATTCCCGCAAATTATCCCGTCCCTATCATTCTCAGGAGACCATTTCTAGCAACTTCAGGTTGCAATGTGGATTGTAAGAACGCCAAGTTGCAATTCAACATTGGCGGAGATCAAGTGGAGTTTGCATTGCTTGCTGCAATGAAAGGAGATTCGTTGGAGGATGATATCTTCAACATCTATGATGAAGAAGAATCAAGAGAAATGGTGAGCTCTATCCTTATTAATGATCCTCTTGAAAGAGTTATTAGTTTTAGCTTAATGGAGGAAGGTATAGATGCTTCTTGTGATGCAGATATACGGAGCTTAAAGGCGCTGGAAGAAGATCCAGGATCTAAGATTGAAAAGCTAATCTGGGAGAAGAGAATCTCCAGTTTCGGTCCCAGTTGCAGTACCTCGACCGAGGCACTTTCTGGACCAAGCGAGGTGTTCTTGGCTGAAGAACATCTCGGTCACCCACTCTGGACCTCGACCAAGGTCGAAAGCGAGATGATGTCAACTGAGACTTCTGAAAGTCCAGTTCTTTGATCTAAATCTACTCCACTGGAAGGAGGAAGCAAGGATCCCCCTCAGAAAGCACCCCCAGTTGTGGAGCTTAAACCGATTCCAAGTCACTTGAGGTATGTTTTCCTTGGACCGGATTTTACATATCCCGTTATTGTTAGTGCTTCCCTTTCCAAAACTGAATTATCTAAAGTGATGCATGTCCTGAGAAAACATCAAAAGGCTTTTGGTTATACTATTGATGATCTTATTGGTATTAAGCCGTCTTTCTGCATGCATAGAATACTAATGGAGGACGATCATAAGACTTCACGGGAACCTCAAAGACGGTTAAATCCAATCATGAAAGAGGTTGTGAAGAAAGAAATTCTTAAGTTGTTGGATGCAGGTATCATATTTCCTATCTCGAATAGCAAGTGGGTGAGCCCAGTGCATGTAGTTCCGAAGAAAGGAAGGATGACCGTTGTTACGAATAAGAACAACGAGTTGATCCCAACTAGGACCGTTACGGGCTGGAGGGTGTGCATCGACTATAGGAAGCTGAACGTGGCCACTCGGAAGGACCATTTTCCACTTCCCTTCATCGATCAAATGCTCTAACGGTTAGCCCAACATTCACATTTTTGCTATTTAGATGGTTATAGTGACTTCTTTCATATTCCTATCCATCCGGATGATCAAGAGAAGACCACTTTCACTTGTCCATGGGGGATTTCGCATATAGGAGGATGCCATTTGGATTATGCAATCACCCGCTACCTTCCAGCGATGCATGATGGCTATCTTTTGCGAGTACATAGAGGAGATCATGGAGGTATTTATGGATGACTTTTGTTACGCTAAGAACGTGACACGCAAAAGTCTTAAATTTATAACTCGATATATTTTTGCTAACTCCTAGCGAACCCACAGTGTATGGGTCGTTTTGTACTAAGGATAGTATTCCGAGGTCGAACACAAAGACTGAGGTGAAATTGAGTCAATAGTGACTAAGGATAGTGAAGATCTAGGCTAAGAAAAGAAAAAGGAATAAAGAAATGAAAATCTCAATGTTTTTGGTTTGGTTTTGAGGTGATCAATCAAGGATCACAAATCATGCGAAGAGCCATAACCATCTAGGGTAAGTCTCAAAGAGCCTAAGGATAGGAATTCTACACAAACCGGGATGTCATCTAGGGATCTAACCTCTCTTTACCGGGTAAGTCTCGGAAAGGAAGCTCCTAAACAACACTCCTAGCACACTCAGTCCAATAGCGGCTTGTGAGGCCCACTACTACCTAGAGTTCATCATCTTCGGTACCTAAGAGTAGAGCTGATACTATCCGGGTTCGGGCCGGATCCGGACCGGGCTTTTTCTAATATCTTGTCCGGATGTCCGGGCCGGATCCGGGCTAAGCCCGGGATCCGGGCTTCCAGCCATGTCCGTACCCGTCCGGATGTCTGGGCCGGGCTGCCCGTCGGGTACCCGGATTTTTTTTTTAATTCTAAAAAACTATAATTTTTGCATTTTTACTTAGTATGTAGACAAACAATACGTTTTTAAGAACAGGGGTTGAAGAATACAAAGATTTCAAGGAAACACCAATTAGCAAAACAACCCTTAACTCCATCAATCCACCAAGTAGAGATCTTTAGAAAAGACAATCGCCAACAAATAATCGAACACCAATAGCCAAACACCGAAATCAGCCTAAATTCAAAGTCAAAGCCAAAATTCCAAAGCCGAAATAGTCGCCAAATCGGAGAAGAAAACAGTCTTCAGATTCGAAGCTAACAGGATCAATGTTTCGTCCAAATCAAGAACGAAATATCTCGTCCAAATCAGAACGAATCAACCTAAAATCGACGAGGGATGAAGGCATCATTTGTGAGGGTTGAAGGCTTCATTTGCGAGGAAGAAGTTTGGATCTGAGTGAGGAAGGCTTCGTTTGAGAGAGAACGGCGGTTTTGAGAGAACATCGAGAGAGAATCCGGCGACGACGATTTAGGGTTGAGGTTTTCTTTTGTTTGAGAGAGACCTAAAGAAATTGGCCAAGAAGGAGAAACTTTGCTGCTTTAGTAATTTAGGGTTAGGGCTTTGAGACTATTTATATATATTTTACTTTTTTTTATAATTTTTTTTAATCCGGACCGGACAAGTAGCCCGACCGCGCTTTGTAGTCTGGCAAGATCCGGCCCGGATGTCCGGCCGGGCCGGGCTTTTCGGCCCGGATGTCCGATCCGGCCGGACTTTTCGGCCCGGTCGGGCTTTTACTCTTGTCCATATCCGCCCGTTTTTGCGGGCGGGCAGGCCGGGCCGGTCGGGACAGCCCGGAGTGTATCAGCTTCTACCTAAGAGCAAGAATCACCGAGTAGGTCTCTTCTCACTCTTAGTTGCTAACACTAGGTTACCCTAGGATAGATCTAACTCAACAAACACTAAGATTTCAACAATCTAACAACCTAACACTTAGATTTATCAATACAAGCAAGTCAGACAGAATCACGGGCAGTTCATCAAGTCCACGGCCGTGGAACCCCCTAGAACAAACCGTGATTTGCTACAGAGGCTAGGTTCGAGCAAACAAATCATCAAAAGGTACGTTTAAGTCTATCCTATCATAGTCCAAGCCATAACCATCATTTCCTTACCCTAGAATCACATCTATTTAGCCAACAACATGCATCATCACAATCAAAATCATCAAGCATATAATCATGGAGTTCATATCCAGAGGATGAAATGAAAGAAAGATGAAGCAAATAGAACAAGAAAAACGAGCTGAATAATTGTTAAAAGAGAGACTTACAACACTTCAAAGAAGGTTCGGTTCGTTCTTACAACCCTAGAAAATGTTTCCAACAATCTTCACTCTAAAAACTATCAAAAACTAAGAATGGTGTGTTCTTCTCTTCTTCTCTAATGGAAGTCTTTCTTCTCCTCCAAGAGTAGCCCCAATCCAATCTTCCAATGAGAGAATATGTGTGAGGTAAGGTGTGTAGTGGATAGTGGATAGTGGATCCCTTTTCCTCTCAGCCTACAGGTGTACTTATAGCCTTCTCCATATGCAAGAGTCGGTTATGGAGATCGTGGGATAGCTGTCTCAGCTGTGCAGAGAGAATCACGGTCAGTTTCCACGGTCGTGGAACTCCTAGTGGCCGTGATTCATGTGTTTCAGCTTTCCTTTGATCGTTGGGCCACGAGTTGGTGTAAGACATGCACCAACATGGTCCCATGTGTTCTCCTTTGCTCCTAACTTGTTTCCCAATGAGCCCGGATACGTGTCATCACGAGGATCGATCCTCGGATGTATCGATTAATCTCTAAAAGCTCTAAAAATACCTACAAAACATGCAAAAGTCCGTGTAGACGTCTATCTCGACAAATATACATGTATTGAATGTAAACACCACGAACTAATGCTAAACTATGCATGAATAGCGGGAAAAACTATCTAATGGATGCCTAGACTAACGTCATAAATCGTGTTATCAACTTTTCAGTATATGGTTCCTCTTTTGATGATTGTCTATCTAACCTTTCTCTAGTTCTACAAAGATGTGAAGACACTAATCTCGTTTTAAATTGGGAGAAGTGTCATTTTATGGTTAATGAAGGCATTGTGCTAGGACACCTCGTTTCCAACCGAGGTATTGAAGTCGATCGAACTAAGATCGAGACTATTGAGAAACATCATCTCCCTTGTTCTGTTAAGGGTGTGCGGAGTTTTCTCAGGCATGCAGGTTTTTATAGGAGGTTCATCAAGGATTTCTCAAAGATTTCTAAACCACTAACTAAACTCTTGAATAAGGATGTTGTTTTTGAGTTTTCGCACGAATGTCTTGATGCATTTTACAGGATTAAGGAAGCGTTGATCTCCGCTCCCATTATCCAACCTTCGGATTGGACCTTGCCCTTTGAGATCATGTGTGATGCGAGTGATGTGGCGGTAGGAGCGGTGCTTGGACAAAAGAAGGATGGCCTGACCAACGCCATTTAATATGCTAGCAAGACGCTAGATGAAGCCCAACTAAACTACGCCACCACCGAAAAAGAGCTTTTTGCGGTTGTATATGCCTTTGAGAAATTTCGCTCTTACTTGGTGGGAGCGAAAGTTATTGTTTACACTGACCATGCAACTATTCGTTACTTACTTGCTAAGAAGGATGCTAAGCCACGTCTTATTCGATGGATTCTCTTGCTTCAAGTGTTCGACCTTGAGATCCGCGATAAGAAGGGATCCAAAAATTCTGTTGTGGATCACCTCAGCCGGCTAACTCCCTCTTCACACGAGAAGGACGACCCACCCATAGATGATTCATTCCCCGATGAGCACTTGAATTTGCTGGAACGTTTGATAGACTTCTTTATCTCACCCCATGATGAAGCTGAAGTATGGGGTGAGGATACCTTCCAGCATGTTTAGGGATGTCGTACAGTCCAGCTAGCGACCTTAAATCAAGCGCTTCTTGGGAGGCAACCCAAGGTATTGCTTTCTTTTCCCTTTTCTAGTCTAGCTTTAGATAGTTTGCTTTTGCTTTGCTTTGCTTTTGGCATCCTAGACAGAAATCAGGTACATTCTAAGGAAGGAATACAACCCAGGAGCAACACCGGAAGGACAGAAGTTCGAGAAATTGAGAAGACAAAGTTTGACTGAGACACATCTCGGTTGCAGTCACAACACCTCGACCGAGATGATTCTTGAGCAAACGAGGTGACTAGGGCTGACAACAATCCACGTCGGTCCAGACACTTCGGTCCAGTCGGGACCATCTCGACTGAGGTGACAGCAGAATCGGCGAGGGGTATAAAAGGGGAACAATTTCTCTCTCTTTCCCTCCCACTTCTCTCACCACCGCGGCACCCAAACCACCTCGTTTCTCCATTCTTCGATCGTTTTCGACGATTTTTGCTTCAATTCTGCGAGGAAAGGCTAGAGGAACCGATTGTAAACAAGAATCTACAACAAAAACACTTCCAATCGACCGAATTTGGGGTAATTAAATCGAAAACCCAAACTTCTCTATTTTCGCCGATTTCGGAAATTAGTGGCTTTGGTTGCCATAGATTTGTGTTGAAAAAGGCTTAAGTACCCCATTGGAACAATCTGTAGTGAAATTGGGGGAAAAGAACTGGAATTCAGAGAGTTAAAATCGAACAGCGATCTACCTCGGTCCAGTCGACCTGCGCCTCGGCCGTGGTGTTCTTGAGATCTGTAAGAGAAACCAAGGTGATTTGTCAGAAAGAGAAAATGAGTTCCAGGTCCGATCGCCAGTTAGTTCTGAGGGATTGATCCTCACCATCTTCTTCTTCTTCTCGACCTTCCATTCCGGTGATACATGAGCGTCACCAGGCTGACTATGACCGTATCTGCACGCGCCCTGTGATTGCGTCACGGTTTCTTGATATCTCCGCTTTTGATTGCCTCCACGTTGCTGATGATTTGAGGAGGATGGTATCTATGGTGGGGCTGGAGCAGTTCATGGAGATTAGAGCTCTCGCCTACCTCGAGCCCACATTAGAGTTTGTGATTTCTGTTACTCACCTGCCTGAGGAGAGAGCCATCAAGTACCGGTTGCTGAACCGGAACTACCTAGTTCCTATGGACCAGTGGAGAGACATTTTTGGCTTCCCGACTCCCACAATTACCGACTCCCCTTCTCGAGCCGTGGCTCGACAATTTTGGGGACAAATTGCTCACGTAGTAGAGCATGCTAACAGGTGGAGACCTGGAGACTCCAGGGAGCGCATCATCTTCCACCTTGCTTTCCAACTTGCCCACCGTATCTTCAGTGAGACCCTTCTGGCGCGTACTGAGACGCCCCAGAAAATTAGACAGGGGAAGCTTCTGAGCCTATTCTGTATGGTGACCGGGGGAGTGCCTGATATTGGGGCGATGCTAGCTGAGGATCTGCACCGGATCAAGGCTAAGGGGAAGGAAGATTAGACAAGGGGGGTCTCATCCTAAGCATGCATTGAACCAGGAAAGGTGTAACAAGGATAGGGTTTAGCAAACCGGATCTTAACTCGGATTAGAATCATGAAAACGTTCACCTCGGTCAGACAGAATCCACCCTGGCCGAGGTATCCATCGACTGAGCGAGATGTTCGTCGGTTAAGATAAAGACTCGAGCTTTCAGGGTCCGATTGGGATTAGGATCATTCTATCATTGTCTTTCCCACAACCTTCAGTCAATTGCCCTAGAATCGCAAAAGAAACTTAGCCAACAATCATCATGATAAAAATAATAAGCTTTATAAAGAAAGAATCAATTATCAAACAAGAAGACTTTAATAAAAGAACTTCAATAACTGAATCAAATATGTGACAATTCAGTGTTTCCAAGTCACAAATCAACAAGAACAACCAACCAAAAGTAACCAAAAGTAGCCTAGAGAAATCTCACAAAACTCCTTCAAAGGCTATCTTCAATAAGGAAACCTTCCTTCTTCCTTCAACTCCGAAGGAAAATCTTCTGCAATCGCAGGACTTTGATGCCGCGGCTCTCTGAGCACGTCTAAGCATAGATTGAATTTGTGGAAAATCCAACCCTTTATATAGGAAAATTATCTTCCAAAGATAAAATATCTTAAAAAGATATTTTCCTATAAAATATATCCAAATAAATCAGATGAATATTTTTTCTTCCTTCCAGAAATCCAGCCCAAAAATATGAGATCTTCTTTCCATAATTAAAAGATCTCATCCATAAAATATATCTCCTCGCCGGCGACAGGGTGTCTACCTCGGTCGGGGCGCTCCTCGAAATCACCTCGGTCGAGGTGGTACTGTAGCTGACCGAGGTGACTCTAGACTGAGTGTGAAATCTCTCAAATCTGGTCCAAAGTGAATCTTTAATCCATTTCCAGGCTCCTTGGGTTCTTCCTTAAGCTCTAGAATGTAGCTCCAATGACTCCTTAGCTCTCTTAGCTCTATTTTGGTTCAAAACGTGCATTTTTACCTACAATTACAACGAAACTAGGTGTAGACCTTGATTCCCATAAAGGTAGATGAAATAGCAATATAAACACAAAATGTATGCTCATACATGCAGATTTATGAGGATAAAACGTCTAAACCGGTCTCAAAACATAGACTATAATACATGCTACCAGAAGTCAGCTTCCTTCTTTGGTACTTGGACACCTTCAATAGTTATAGTAGGAATTTTGGGGCCATTCTGAACAATGCTCAAAAGTTCCATGTCCTGATCAATAATGAACATACGCATGAGTGCTCTCCAATGAGCAAAGTTGTTGCCACAGAAGAGTGGTGGTCGAGATGAGGATCTTCCTTGAGCAAATCCACCATCACCTACAGGATTCATGATTAGTCTCACAGATGGTTAAATCAATATACGTGAGTCTAGCTCTGATACCAATTGAAGAATCGGTAGTATAGTAATAAAAGGTTAAAAGGTACTCTAGAAGGGGGGTTGAATAGAGTATGAGAACTTTTTGCAAAACCAATCTCAAGGCCTTGAAATTAATTTCAAGGGTCTTGATGTCGATCTCAGTTCGTTGTGAAGCTTTGATTTCAAGGGCTTTGAAACAACTTTCAAGGGCCTTGACTTTGAACTCCTGCAAAACAAAGTTAGTCACAATAAACAAGATATGATTCGGAATGTAAAAGATTGACACGAGGATATGTTTACAAAGTTCAGCTCTAAATAGCCTACTCTCCGTCCCAGGGTATAACCTTAGGATTTAACTATCTATTATCAGGTTCAAAGAGTCCTAGACACAAACTAGAATAAATCTCCTTCTTCTCTCACTTGTAGCCAATGCTACGATCTAGCTCCAACTCTTCACTTTGCTATAATAGCCTAGTTACTTAGCAGAGTAACACACTCGAGTATAACACTCGAGTATAACACTCTTTAGATATGCCAATGGAGCTCTCGAGTTTTATCTCTCTCTAGGGAATAAAGCTTTTTAGAAGAAGAGAAAGAAAAAACTATGTTTCGAAAATGAAGATAGCTTTTGTTCGCTTGAAGACTTTAGATGTTTATGTGAAGGCCTGTCTACTCGTTCTTCTGATGCCATCTTCATTTATAATCTTCTATGGATAGGTCTTCTAGCCGTTGGAGAGATGACCGTTCGAAGATAATTTCTTTTTCTCCATGAAGATCGCTTCCTGGTTGAGATGAGATAGACGTTGTAGATCTTCATCTCCTAAGAACACGTTGATCTCTTGGCTCCCTAATCTTGTCATTAATTGTTGTAACAATCGTTAGTTCCAGATCAGAGAATCTTCGTGTTTTTTGTTTTAAGGATCTTGTAAGATCTTCTTTGTTGGTCGGTTGAGATCTTCTCCTGATCAAATCTTCATATCTTCTCAAATCTCTCGAAAAAGATTTTCTTTGTTATTTGAAATTTTTTTGTTCGTTGTCCAGCCTTGTCTTCCTTGTTCCTTTGAAATTTACTTCAAGGCTTTTGAGATGGTTCGTTGTGCGTCCTTGTCTTCTTTGTGCCTTTCAAATTCATTTCAAGGCCTTTGAATTCCTTGATAAAACCTGCACTTAAAACCAAACCAACTAAACATCTCGAAATATAATAATTCATTTGTTAGTGTATCAAACTACTTCATTTGTGTTTAAGTCTTCCATTAGCAGCACCTGTAAAACCTTTATAATCAAGGTGGAGTTTTCATAATGCATAATAAATCATATTTATCGAAATCAATCATGTATAATCCAGTTTAAACCACCAAGTCAATCAACAAGCTCGGGGTCTCAAGGGCTACCAAAAGAGGTCAAGAAACGTGTAAGGGTGGGATGTATATAGGGTATGTGGTGCTAGAATCCGGGAATAGGATATTTTCTTCACTTTTTTTGAATTTCAACATCTTCCACCAATAAGTTTTGCTTAATTTTACTTTACTTTTTGGGATGCATGGACAGAGGTGCACAATAACCGAAGCCTAGGAGATCAGCAATCATCAATTTATCAAGATGCCTCAAACTCTTGATGCACATACCATGACCCGTTAGAAATATCGCTCAATCCGACTTTGGCAAGACACAAACACCTGGCTATGTGAATGGTGCCAAGTTACTCATCATCATGATTGACTTCCCCAAACCTAATTGTTTCTTTCTAACACTTTCAGTCAAGATCTCAACTTCACTTCACTTGTTTTTCGTAACTTGAATCCAAATTCCCGGATAGGTAAAGGGAGACAAATATGAATATGAGGGGCTAAAGCATGGTCGAGAAGAAAAAGAAGAGAGTGAAATGCCTTAATCATCCCAGAAAGAAATGTGAGAGAACTCATAATATGGTGTCAACCTTCAAATCCAACATAAATTTGATAACCACAAAGTATTAAACATGCTAGAATTTCAAACAAAGCATTTTGCAACTTAAACATATTACAAAAACTTTCGAGCATATAAAGATTTCAAAACCAATTTGCAAACAAAAATCTTCATCGGGGTCATATTAAGAAAAGAAGCACAAAACGTTTCGAAAAACCTTTCAGTTAAGAACCATCTCGATCGAGGTGTTATGACGTCATCCGAGGTGTCAACCTCGTTCGGAAAAGAACGTCTCGGTCGAGCCATAAAAAAAAAATTTCAAACCATTTTTCAACGTTTTCTCAAACAGAATCTTGTAGGTATGCATGTAATGACAGATAAGCACATAGAGCATAAATAAGACAATATCCATAGGAGTCATACAAGCCATACAAATACCCCATACTTGGGACACATTGTCTCAATGGGTCAAATATAAGTCAGAAGAACAGAATACTTACCGGACATAGCTGAACTGCATAAAGAAATAAGAAACAGCTCCCAGATAAGACCGTCTCGGTTGGCGAAAAACATCTCGGTTGAGGTCCTGTGATTGCACCCGAGATGTGTCTCAGTCAAGCTCCGTCCTTTCAATTTCTCGAACTTCTGTCCTTCCAGTGTAGCTCCTGAGCTGTAATCCTTCCTTAGAGAGTACCTGATTCCTGTCTAGGAGGACACAAAAACAAAACGAAGCAAACTATCTAAAACTAAGCTAAAAAAGGGAAAAGAAAGCAATACCTTGGGTTGCCTCCCAAGAAGCGCTTGATTTAAGGTCGCTAGTTGGACCTTTCTGCAAGGAATTACTCAATGTACTTCGAACACTTTGGAGTGCTCATCAAATCCATCATAAAACTCTTCCAAAAAGATTCCGGTTCTTAATTTCACCGGAAAATGGTAGCATCTCCCACGTACAAGCTTGTACGGTTTGGTTCTCACCGGAATCCTACCGGTCTTCCTATTCTTCCATGGGACATAACTTAGTTTTTCATCCCATCCTTTCCTTGATCGAGAAAACAGCTTCTCGAGAATTCTAGTAGCTTCCCCATCTCCAGCTTGAGTGACCCCATACTTGAACAAATAACACTTCATTGCCTTAGCGGTGAAGTGCTTGTTAACTCCGCTCCTTTCAATCCAAGGAGTATCTTCTTTCAGCAAATTCAAGGGAGGTTTCATCTTGATCTTAGGAGGTTCTTTCAGAACAGACCTCCAACTCTTCGGTGCATCCCTGAAGAAATCTAGAACTTTAAAGGGAGTAGGAGCAAGTACCTTATAAAGTTCTTCAAATATTGGGACAAGTTTCATGTTAGGGTGATAATCCACACATGAAATTTTTCCCAACTCAGCTGGATTCTCTTCAACCTCGGCCGATCTTTCTTCAACCTCGGCCTAAGTTTCAGCAGTTGGATCGAGATCTTCCACTTCTTCCTCTTCTTCAAGAACTTCAGGAGAAACTTCCGGTTCGATTAGAGGAATGCTTGAAACTTGTAGTACTTCCTTATGCAACTCTTTCGGCTTAGCATAAGATAGGAGCTTTCTTTTAGCTCCTCCACCTTCTTTATCAATTTCTCCCATTTTGTTTCAAACGAATCTTCAAAAGGTTGCTCATAAACCTTTTTAGAGACATTTAGCTTATCCCATATTGCAAGCTCCTCCTCAATAGCCTCTTCTCTTTCTCTTTCACCGTCAAACCAAATGAAGGCGTATTTCTCTTCCAAGTATTCATAATGGTCCGCCCTAGCACTTTGTCTTGCTATCCAGGCTGGATCAAATGCAAGTTCGTAGCGACTCGTAACCATTGGAAATCCTGAAAACTACAAAACTAATAGGAAAAGATCAAATGCAAAAGCAAAAGCTTCCAAGCTAGACAACCAAATACCGAACTCGGTCTTGACCAAGTCCCCGGCAACGGCGCTAAAAACTTGTTCGCTCCAAAAGGTGTGTGCAAGCTTTAATATTTATAACCCAAGAAGTATGCTTGAACAATATGTGAACCCGCAGTGTACGGATCAATTGTAATAAAAGCAAGAATTCCATGGGTCGAACACAGGGACTATGGTGAACCAAAGTACGGTAATCAGGTTGTCGAACTACTAACCACAAATTAAAGCAATCAAAGATGATATAAAAGTCAGATAAAGGAAATGCGGATTCTAGAGATTAAAGCATCCAATTGTGGTTCCGACTCAAGATCTCAAAAGATAGCATGGACAAAGCTGAGGTTTGCAAAGAGAAGGTGTTTCTAAGGTGGGAATAGATCACCGGGTAAGTCTCACTACTCACTATCCCAAACCAAAGCTCCTTTTACCGGGTAAGTCTCAAGGTACTAAGGAAAGGAACTATAATCTCAAACCAACACACTACCCAAGGGAATAGAATCAACCTTTACCGGGTAAGTCTCAGGCTAACTCACAAAGATGGGATGAAGGCACACTCAAACCCCAATAAAGGATAACCTTTATTACCTACACTCATGATCTTGGGTAAACAAACAAAGGAATCACCGGGTAAGTCTCATCCTAGGCTTGCGTTGAACCAGGAAAGGTATAACAAGGATATGATTTGACAAACTGAAATTCTTAACTCAAATAAGGTTCAGGAAAGGTTCACCTCGTTCAGTTATATTCCATCCCGGCCGAGATGTTCAATGACTGACCGAGGTGTTCTACGGTTAAGGTAAAGGCTCAAGCTTTCAGGGTCTTGTTGAGATTAAGATCATTCTATCATCGTCATTCCCATAACTTTCAGTCAATCACCCTAGAATCGCATAAAGAACTTAACCAACAATCATAATGATATCAATAATCAAATTTATAAGAAAGGAATTAATATTCAAACAAGAAAACCTTAACACAAAAGTCTCAATAATTCAATCAAACAAACAAACAATTAGCGTTCCTCAAGTCACAATCAGAAAAGAAAACAAAACCAAAAGCAATCTAAGAAGATCTTACAAACTCCTTCAAAGCCAACTTCAACTTGATTTCTTCCTTCCTTGAACTTCAACCTTCAAAACTTCCTTCAACTCTTCCTTCAAACTTCCTTCAGAAAACCCTTGATCTGAAAATTCCAGGATGCTCCAAGTATATGATGATCCGAAGATGGCTGAATTGTAGAAAATACAACCCTTTATATAGAAGAATTATCTTCCAAAGATAAAATATCTTAAAAAGATAATTGGGCTAATTTGGTTAATAGGCTTTTTTGAATTTTACTTTTAGTAACTAGGCCCATGTAGTTTTTTAATTGGGTAAATATACCCCAACCTTTTGTATTTTCTCTCAAACTCTATACACTATTCTCTCAAGGGGTACATTTACTAAAACTAAAACTCAAAAAAGCCTAGTAAACCAAATTGTTTCAAGATAATTTCCTAAAAAATATATCCATATCTTCCAAAATTTATCAGCCAAAAATATTATCTTCCTTCCAGAAATCCAGCAAAAAATATGTGATATTCACTTTCCAAAAATAGAAGATCTCAGCCAAAAATAAAGATCACAGGTCCCGTCATCAATTCGCTTCGGTCCATACGCTCTTCAAGATCACCTCGGTGGAGGAGGTACTGTAGCTGACCGAGGTGAGTCTGAACTTAATGTAAATCATCTCGAATCTGATCCAAAATCAATCCTCTAAATCATTTCCATGCTTCCTGAGCTCTTCTTATAGCTCTTCAATGCTCCAGAATATAGCTCCAATGACCCTGTAACGACCGAATTTTTCGTTATGCCTTGATAGGGTTAGAGAAGTTTAGGGAACGTATAAAAATTTAGTGAGACCAGGACATACCGGTTTATTTATGGAAGTCGTTTAATTAAGTACCTTGTTCTAAGTTTCGGGACGAAACTTATTTTAAGGGGGTACTGATGTAATATCCGGAATTTTTATTCCGTTTAATTCCGAATCAATTCGGACTTTGAGCCGTTGACGGTTCCCATTCTATCTAGTTTTTTTCTTTCTTCACAAATTTTATCATTTTATGTAGAATTTAATTCACATAAAATGATAGATTTATATCAATTCCTAATTCTTATAATTATTTATCATTTTATGTAGAATTTAATCACATAAAATGATAGAATTATATCAAACCCTAATTCTTATAATTAATCCTTAACGACGACTTTAGACGAGATCATGACAAGGCTGAGACGAGACTGTGACAAAGCTGTGACGAGACCATGACGAGTTATGACGAGGCCATGGCAAATCCGTGACAAGGCCATGCATGGGCTTGACAAGGTCATGACGAGTTTTGACGAGTTTTGACAAACTCAGCCCACATAGTTTTCCCTCTTATTTCAAGCCCATTTAGCATGCCATATGGGCCGGAAAGACAAGCCAGATGGGCCCGGGAAGAAGAGTGTTGGCTTCCCTCTTTCACGTTCCCTCTTCTACGTTCAGAAACCCTAGAAGCCTTCTCCTCCGCTTCTCACTTTGAAGGTCGTCTCATCAAGCAATTCCGGCACCAACCACTGCCTCTTACACGCAGCTCCGAGCCTCATCCCCTCGCTAAACCCGTCTCTCCCTCACCGGCGCCATGGCGTGGCCAACCTCGCCCTTTCTTCCAACCGTCGACAGCAGCAGCGAGCGGACGAGTCTTCTTCTCTCCAGCACAACGACCTTACCTCGTGGCCAACATGGGGACGCTTGTCACTCTTTTGTCCGGACAGCAAGCCTCGCAACAGCAACCAGAACATGAGCTCCTTGTGCGTCGACAGTGAAGGACAACCGGTCTCCCCAAGGCCTTGTACATCACGGCAGTTGCAGCACCGAGACCTTGATCTGGTCAACCGATTCTCTTCTACTGTTGACAGAGGATTGATCCCCCAACAGTCCGGTAAGTCTCTCCCTCCTTACCCCTTCTCTTCACTTTGACTCAGTTGGCTAAGGCCTTGATGTGAGGGTGCCATGGTCATATTGTCTCCAGTGCAGCCATCTCTCGAATCAGCCCTTCCCTCACAAGTGTAGCAACTTACCCTCGCAGTCCTTCCTTAGGAACTCACGCAGAAACAAGCTGCAGCAGCCTTGCCTCCCACCTTGTCGAGTATTGTAGTTGGGTATGACCATTCTCTTCCTCCTTAATTTATTTAGTCAGATATGTGCTTATAGTTGTCTTTAAACCATCTCACAATCTATATATTACAACCAAGGAACAACTACAGTGAGTTGTTGCAGTTTCTCAGTTTTCCAACAATGATGAGCAGTCAACTTCGGGTCCAAATTTGGGTAAGCTAGACTCTTCCTTTTTGGCTGGTTTTCGGATATGTCATAGACAGTAGTACATAGTAGAACATACTAAAATTTGGGAAGAATCGGAGTTACGGTTTGAGAGTTATGATGTTGCAAAGTTGACTCCTCATGCAGTGTTTATAAATGTGCTGAGTTGAGAAAAACAACATGGGATGCTGTTTTTGGAGGTAGTTTTGAATAGCTTTTGATCTCTGTTGGGCTTGAATTTTGGATATGATATAGTAGGCATATTGTTGTAGATCATATTATAATTTGGGAGGAATCCAGCGAGTGGTTTAGGATTTACAATTTTTCAAAGATTGGGTCGTAAGCAGTTTTTCTGTTGTGCTGAAATTTCCAAGTGTTGAGAAAAACTGCTTGTGATGCAGTTTTGTGATATAGGATTAAATAGGTTATTTACCTCTATTGGACTTGAATTTTGGATATGTATTAGTTAGGCTTACTAAGTATAGTATATCAAAATTTGAGAGGACTTAATCGAGAGGTTTAGGAGTTATGATTTTTTCAAAGTTAAGACAATGTACTGTTTTGTTAAGTGGTTGCTGAATTTCCAGAAACTGTGTTGATCAGTCAAGTTTGAGCATACTTTTTGATGCCTTAGAGATAAGATCCACCGTTCAGTTCTTGAGATGTTGTTAAGTGCCATGCATAGGTTAATATGTCAAACGTTGGGATGAATCCAACGGTGGGATTTAGAATTTGAGAGGCTCAAAGTGGACTTGTTGTACAGTTAGAAAATATACTCAGATTTTGGCTAAGTATAGAATATTTTAAGTGTTGTAACCAACTTTGAAACTTTTTGTAGAAGTGATGGTTGAACAGTTTTAAGAAACTCTTGCTATTAGGAGTAGATGAGATATCATAGATGATCTAGGGAATTATTTCAGAATTTTTATAAGACTATTCGAATTTCATATTTGAATCCAAAGTTGGACCCTAGTGACCTTTTTAGAAGGTTAAATAAAACATGTAATGTTCTAGTCTTGACCTAAACTCAACTTTAAGAGTTAGAATATTATAGTTAGTCTCAAGTAAGAATTTAAGTACATATTACGAGATTTTTAGAAGATTAGGGACCAAGGGTAAAATAGTCATTTTACCATAAATTGGTACTGTATTAAATTCTGTTCTAATAGGATCTACTACCTTAGAAGTCTTAGACTTCTAATAACCTAAAAAGTGTGCTGACACACTTGCCTCTTTTGACAGGCAACCGAGTTATACAGTTACAGATTGAATTGTGATTAAGAGAATCGAGATCTGATTCAGTTAAGTCCACGGACTTACTTAGCTGCCTTCTTTTATGAGTGTAATGTGTATGAGTGGTGTTTGTTAGTTTTGATAAACAACGAAAACGGATTAGGCCGACTTTATTATATTTTGTAATTGACCCAAGTGTATGATAACGGGTCGTGACATCATCTGCCTAGCTCTTGCGAGAGTCTAGGAGGTTCCCTGCGACCAGCCCAATCAGGTAGACGGTCATATGCATCAATACCATTCCTCGTTGGTAAACGGGGACAGGGGCGAGGTTTGGGAATCCCTCGTGTCACAAAATAAGTATTATTAGTAATGACATATCACCTAATTAAAGATAATAAAAGGATTGATTGTTGCATGTTGATTGTGTATGTTGTGTGTTTGTGCTTTTACCTTTATACTTATGCATAGAATGTTAGCTAACGGTTTTATCCGTGTTGTAGATTTGTATAGATAGACAGTTGCAGAGAGATCCGGAACGGATGGTCAGCCGGGTCCACGTATTCATTAGATGGGACAGGGGAGTCTCCCATACGGCATGCATGTTATGTATCTATATATACGTTTTGTAAGGTTGTCATGTGTGTACATTCATATATTAAAAATAATATGTTTTGTAATTGTTTTAAATACATTTGTGTCTTGTTGTAAGATCCTAGTGAAATTGTTGTCAAACTAAGGTCGGGACCCATTGTGAGGTCCTAACTAGTAGCTCCCCGAGTTCTCAGAATTTGGGGAGTTACAATATGGTATCAGAGCGAGGTTGGCAACAAAGGAACTTGAAATCTTCTGAAAGACCGAATGTATAAAATAACTAGAACCCGAAAGGGGTCTAAAATTTTTCAAAACGGATTTCTATTTTTACACACACGCATAGTCGGGTTGTTGGGTTAGTAGTACGTCGGACCACCATGATTTTCCGTGGATCTCTGCAACTTGGATCGATAGAAATTAGTATATAGACTTTTTATGATGTTTACTATTATATGTTATACACATGTGTTTCCTTAGCTTGTTAGTATCCTAAAGGATATTTTATATCCGTTAGTCGTGATATCACGAAGCGGTTATCGCCTCATGATAAATCGACTGCGGACTTGAAGAATCTCCAACACGAGGCAATGGAATCGGGCCTTGAATTGAGTATTATACTCGGGTAGGTTGCTTGGTGATCATTACAAATCATCCAAAGAACAATTGAGCAAGGAATTAAAGTTGTGAAGATAATTATTACCACAAGCACAATTAGATGAGGAAGGAAATTCTGAGTCAGTTCAATTAGAAGGTCGTACAAGGAAGTCGGGCATACGAGGCCGAGAGATGAGTTAGAAGAACCATGCCAGAGACGAGAAGATCTCCGAGTGGAGATAACAACATTAGAAAAAGAACCAAGTAGAACGGAGAACAACCAAGAGGGCGAGATAAAGGACATTACAACCGTGGCGAATGCCACATAGACAATTATGGGCATGAGAGATCTGAAGAGATTGGGTGTCGACCTGGATATGAGAATCTAAGTTGCACGGAATGAAGACCTACAATTGAGTGTAAAAGCGAAAAGGTAGACCCCATAAGTGTGGAGAGGTTCTGACCTCCTCAGAGATATAAAAAGTTGGAAAGAAATCGCAACGCTAGTATTACATAAATAAATATAAAAAAAATAATAAATAAATAAATAAATAAATAAATAAAAGCCCTGTAACGGAGTTAACGGAGTTTCATGAAGGCGATATTACCACCAACACCAGTGAAGAAATGTGTATGAGAGAATGGTCTTGCGGGACTCAAGAGTCCAGGGTAATCCCAATTATCACGGGACCTAAGCCATCAACCACTACTAGAAACACGGGTCATTAACTACGCTTTTTTAAGGCTTTCTCGGCGTTAAATAGCGTCGAGAAAAAACCTCTCGACGCTTTCACTAAGCGTAGTTATTCGGGACGCGGAGAATGGTCAACGCTTTTTATCGTGGAACATTGTTGGCGCTATGTACGGTCAATAAACATCTTTCGACGCTTTTATGGTTTGAATTTTTAAAATAATTTAAATACAATGGACGTTTGAAAGCGTCGAGATTTTCGAGCGTCAACTTCTTTCCAAACTTCTCGCCAATAAATTTGTGCATTTATCGACAATAAAAAGCATCGACAAGTATGCCCGCCAAGTTTTAACGAACTTCCCGCCATTACAGAGTTGGAATTAGGGACATTAACAAGCGTCGAGATTATTTCGCGCGCATTTATTTTAAATATTTTATAACATTAAAAAGCATCGAGAAATGAGTTATGGATAATTAATGTTTAGCGCCAATCCCGTATAGGGGTTGACGCTAAATATTATTGACACTTTATGCACCATTATAATTAAATATCCTGCTAAAAAACTTTATTACAAAAATAAGTATTTACGATACACATCGTACGTACAAACTAATCTCCCTAACAAAAACTATCGACTACATTAGATCAAGGGTATATGATGTAGAAATTATGAAACGTTGTAGTTATGTGCGCGTCTTGACCAACAATACTTAACTTCAATGCAAGGTGCAAAAACATAAGAATTGTCAGTAGCTCTAACTTCAACAACAGTTGCAGCTCCAATTCTCTTCACAAGTTCAGGGTCCGTATACCATAACCACAATGTAATCAAATTAAAAATAAAATTAACTTACAAGAATATAGAAACTATAATTCATTCTCCAATGACCTGGTTTCCCCCAAGCCGACATTGTGAGGGAAAATGGTGTCTTGCATCAATCCCATAAATCATGGTTTTACTTATTGAAAACCTGGAATGCAGATAACTCGGTTAATGTGACACTCCCAACCACTTAGTGAACTTCTCAAACTCATGTAGTCTGAGTCTGAAATCATGGTCTTGTAGAAAGACTTGCCAAAAGCCTTGACTGTTGCTTGCTCCTCCTAATATAATCATGCAAATAAGTAAATAACAAAACTCACCAATCACTAAAATCAATTAACTTAACTCGTAGTCATTTGGAACAAACACTACACAACATGGATACTTAAAAGCCTAGACTTGAGTTATAAGTATATAACACATAAGGAGCAATTCAATCAATTTCTCATGATGAAAACACGAGAAACATAGCAAAATAACCAAAGTCATCCTAGAACTTATTTAAACATGAGTTCCACTGAAATTCAGCCTTGTAATCCATTCTTAATTATCTCCGTATCATATTCAACCTCTTAACTACCAAAACTCAGATATCATATACAATTACATGAATAATTCAGTAATCAAATAAGAAATAAATAAAGAAGATTATACCAAATATCCACAAACACATTTACCTTAGATATAGGAGGCATATTCTTGGCAAGCTTGTCTTGCTTGACCTTGACCCTCTCCTTCTCACCCAACAAAGAAATCCTCTCTAGTGTACACAATGAACCTACATTGGCTTGATGTGCTAACAAATATTAGAAATAGTACATTAGGATTAGAGAGTAACTCACACAAACACACAGACAAAATCTAGATGACGTAATGTAAAACCTAAGTTAGCACTACATGAATACCTTTCTTGAAATTCAAAATTACAGTATTAAACAAAACAGACTATAACTTTTAGATAAAAGAAAGTGAACACTACCTTGTTGATGGTAATAACTCGACAATTTCTCTTCTATACCTTAATAAGCTTCCTTCATAAGTACCTAATATAACAGTGATAGTAAAATATTAACAATAAGAAAGCACAAGATATTACAACTTATAGAATATAGGAAAAAAAAAGATATTACATCTTAATCTCATGATATTAAGATGTGTACAAGCAACCAACCCCATTTGACAAGAGGGTTCTGACAATCATGTGGAGCAAGAAGATCAGCGGGATAACACTCATAAAAGCAATGAGCAATACCTGCAAAGCTATACAACAATGGAGATGTGTCAACAAAAAACCAAATGAATGAAAATGGAACATAACCAAAGGATCAAGCTCATATTGTACTATACACAAACAAGCATGCCATCAAAATGGTCATTTGCTTGAAGGATCAAGCTCATTTGTTAGGAACTGAGGTCTCGAATATTGTTATAAAAGCACCAAATAGACAAAGGAAGTGGATATCAGTACAAGGAAGAGTCAATAAGTAAAAACTGCTTCATTTCACGAAAGTAATTGTTGTGATACAGACTATACGACCAACAACTCTCCCATGTATGCCTACTCCATTAAGCAATATGCTGGAAACTAAATTAGGGTTAAAAGTATAATCTAATATATACATTCAGAAGATGACACATCAGAAAGTAAAAATAAGAAATAAAAGAGGCAAAGATATTCAATCACATGACCGAAATTCCATATAAAACTTTCAGTATGTATATCAAATAATTGAAAAGTGGAGTTTGATCAAGATGATTACATACAAGATGATCAATTTCACTTGTACATTTCATCAAACACTTGATGGGCATCCTTAACCCACTGATCATGGATAAACTAACCCATGCCCAGCCTGAGATCAGAAGCTGCTAATTAACACATAAACTACAAATAAGACATTCTCTTATAATCATAGCTAAGGAATTGGAAAAGAACTTACCAATCCACTCTACAACCAGTGACGAAAGTGGGGGAAGAAGGGATTCCTCGGTTGCTTGCTGCCAACAAGAGGGCTCGAACGGCCTGCCACCACCCTTGAAACCACCCTTGGATAGAGGGCTCAGGGATGAGGAAGGTTGAGATTTCGCTTGCAATGGTCGGTATCAATGTGCAACAAGGGACGAGGAGGTCGATGCTAGTCACTCCCGTTGAGCCAAATACATCTCCACTTCTCACAGTTTCACCCCGCACACCTCCTCCTACCAAGATAACCGTCCTAATTCTAACTTATCCTATCATGCTTGCTGCTAGTAATCCATATGCAGACACTTTCAATTTGGACATCTCTACTTCTCTTAATTTTACCACTTACACCTGCACAATCCAAGTGTCCGATGCTCAATTTCACCGGCAAGGTGCCCTAATCCCGAAATAGAATCTAATTCTCTCAAAATGAAACAATTGGGGGAAACTAAAACTAAAATTAAGAACTTGAGATGGAGAAGCAAAACCCTAAGCATTCAAAAGGTAAAAAGGTGAGATGGGAACAAACCCATTAGAGTTTCCGAACCGAGGCCAACATCAGTTCCGATGAAGCGGCGGAGATTGCGAACCCAAAACATCTTTGAAGCCGGAGGGATCTTGCACTATGTGGAGGGGTTGTGACCCTCGCCATCGTGGGATCCACTGTACATGTTCGAATCGAAGAGCACCTCGTAAATATGTTGTGGATAGACTGAACTTGCGAAGTGAGATCTGCAGCCTAACGTAAGGAGATGCATACATCATTTCTTTTCCCCGTTGAGCCGGAATTTTCTTGGCACTGTTGGCGTTGCTGTGCGTGAGGACAGAGGAAGAACTCTGTGTCGTCGATTGAGGAGGAGTAGGAACCGGACTGCGTTCCTGGGTGCTGAAGAGGAGAAGGTCTACACATCTGCTCGCAACCGGAAGACGGTGGAGTAGATCCGTTACATCTAGCGCCGAAGGGAATCGAAGGAAGAAGGTTAAAGACGATTACCTGGTTGTCGGCGGGTGCGCAAGAGAGCCACCGGCAGCGCTGGCTTGGTCATGCCGAGAAGACGGTAGGCCTCCGGACACTGTGTGTAGACGGTTGGGCCGGCGCCGGACTAAGGTCAGTAGGGAGGGCTATCGGATGGAGTTTCCTCCTCTTCAATAAAGAGAGCGGGATGTATTAGGGTTTGAGGAAAAAAGTGAGAGAAAGGGTTTGTACGAGTGAAAAATGAAAGAGTTAGAGGTGGGTTTAGTGTTTGACTCAAAAAAAAAATAGGCGGGTTTATATTTAATCTTTCGCGGTTAATGAAATCTGAACAATTTGTTGACGCTTTGTAAATTATTTCGATATTTAGAAGTGTCCTTTTTATCTTCGACGTTATATAGCGTCGATAATGTTATGCGCTTGTTGGAAGCGCTGAAATTTCAGCTGACGCAATAAGTAGCGTCGAAGCCAAAGCGTAGTAGATGACCCGTGTTTCTAGTAGTGAACATAGACGGTTCATGGAAAAGGAACTGCAAGTGGATGATCATTATGGTCGTAAGAATTGCAAAGACGCTGGCAAGCTATCGTGGAAAACTTAAAACGATTATTTATGTCAGATGGATGACCCAATCGGACTAAAGGAATGGAGTTAGCCAAAGGAAGCGGGAGGGTGAAAGATAGAACAAACTAAAGAAGTATAAAAGGATTAATTGGGTAGGTGATGCGTACCAAATAATTTTGATACCAGACGGGGTATGAGAAGAGTAAGTTCGGGATACTGAGATGAGTCAAATATAGACTGACCGACGTTAGCTGAGGATGTGCAAGCGTTGTTTGGTATTGACGAGTTATGTACCGTTAGGAAATTGCGACTGTGGATTTATGGGGTAGCTTTACCAACGCCTAGGAGGATTTCCTCAAGTATGCAACATCAATCTTCTTAGACAACTAAAGGTAAAGAGAACCGTGTTAGAGGTTACTTCTTGGTTGGTTAAAATCAAACTCCGGTCAAATCTAGTAATTTGGATCCGTGTTAAAAGAAATAAGGAGGTAAACGGAAGATGGTTGTTTTCCAATCATGATTTTATTTCAAGAAGACAAGAAATGAAAGTACTTGGTACTTCATCCGGTTAATCACTTTGGACTGACAAAACACATCCTTATGATTACGGGGTGACAACAAAATAATCAGAGTAGCACAGCGGAAGCGTGGTGGGTCCTAACCCACAGAACAAGAAGCTCAACGGTGCTGATGGATGTCGTGTCGAGTTTAAGATGGTGATAGTTGGTGAAATGTATTCTAGTTGGAAGGAACGTGAGATAGGCTATGTGGAGTTACTAGAAATGTTGTACGGAAAATTATGTACATGTAAAGGTAATAGAAGGAGATTGGTACCCTATTATGGATCCGAGTGAAGAGTGATGGCTTTGTTACATGTTGCCAGGCAAGTAGTTTTGGAATTTTATACCTAACGGAGTACGTTAGAGTGAGTTTTCTTGAAGGATTGAGAGAAGATTTAACGATGTAATAAAAGTATTGTGCATGGTCTGCACTAGAAAGCTCAAAGTGAGTAACTACCATTCTGAATCAAAGATACATACGAAAGAGAAGCGACAGGAGTACACTTACAACCTAGTAACCGTGCTTAAAGAAAGCATAACGGACCCGAGTTGCGTTTTGAGTTAGAGGGATACTATCGGGCGGGTAACAATGGTGGATAAAAGAGAGCATTGCTGATGGTATATTAACAATTATTGAGTAGTTATTATCAAATAACGGTGATATGAGATCACGTTGTGTTTAATGCCGTCATTTCGGACATATTCTATTTTACTTAAGATCTGGGAAAATGCGTGAGAAGCCTAAGTTTGAGCTAACGATATATTAGAGATCTATAAATAATATAATAATGTCAAGTGAACAAAGTGGATGGCCGCTAGATTTGATTCTTAGTTGCCCGAGTGTTAGATCAGAAAAGGGTAAAGGTGACGATTCCTTACCTGAGGAATAAGATGACTGAGTAATATGAAAGACAAGACCAAGTAGGTCGTGATACGAAGAGTATTGGGTACTTGGCAAAGGGTTGGTGGATGTCCAAGAACTTTGGCCTGAGAGTGTAGTTAGAACCTTTTCAGAAGGCTGGAAGCAAGTGGTCATAACGAAGGGAAGAAAGCTTAATAGATTATTTTTCCTTAGGTTCATCAAAGGATCTAGAAGTGAGTTGTGTAAGGAAAGCATTGGAAGTTTTAAAGAGGTTTAAAAGTGACTGATGGACTAGTATTCCTCACCCCATTGGAGAGTGCAGCTTCAGTTTTCCACGGAGACCAAGTCGGGGAACTGAATTTAAGATTTTCGGTTGGAGAAATACCTACCTGACACGAGTTAGGTCATCAAATTAGAGGATCAGACAGTTGAGCCGGATGATACCGGTGAGATATCCGATAACCACTCTAGAACGTGGTAGCAGGCGCTTGTGATCTAAGTACCTGAAAAGATTTAAGATTCAGTGGTTTTATGAAAAGCCGATAAGGCTACATGTGATACTAGGGATAGTAAGAGACGTAACATTTCAGAGACCTATGTAGCGATAGTTGTAACCTCGGGAGTGACGAGTTAGGGCTTGACCTTGTATGAGTGATATTGTTTGACTGCTTGTTTATTTCATGATTGAGTGTTTAGTCAGTGATGTGTTCTTTTGGTAACCTTGATGTGCGGGATACTTAGATGTGGAAACGACGAGACTTTTGTGTAGTGATCAAACACACCCAGTTGGTGCCTTAAAGGCCGATCAGGATTGTCTTACCCTAAGTTTCGGGACGAAACTTATTTTGAAGGGGATCTGATGTAACGACCGGATTTTTCATTATGCCTTGATAGGGTTAGAGAAGTTTTGGGAATGTATAAAAATTTAGTGAGACCAGGACATACCGGTTTATTTATGGAAGTTGTTTAATTAAGTACCTTGTTCTAAGTTTCAGGACGAAACTTATTTTAAGGGGGTACTGATGTAATATCCAGAATTTTTATTCCGTTTAATTCCGAATCAATTCGGACTTTGAGCCGTTGACGGTTCCCATTCTATCTTGTTTTTTTCTTTCTTCACAAATTTTATCATTTTATGTAAAATTTAATTCACATAAAATGATAGATTTATATCAATTCCTAATTCTTATAATTATTTATCATTTTATGTAGAATTATTCACATAAAATGATAGAATTATATCAAACCCTAATTCTTATAATTAATCCTTAACGACGACTTTAGACGAGATCATGACAAGGCTGAGACGAGACTGTGACAAAGCTGTGACGAGACCATGACGAGTTATGACGAGGCCATGACAAATCCGTGACAAGGCCATGACGAGTTTTGACGAGGTTTGACAAACTCAGCCCATATAGTTTTCCCTCTTATTTCAAGCCCATTTAGCTTGCCATATGGGCCGGAAAGACAAGCCAGTTGGGCCTGGGAAGAAGAGTGTTGGCTTCCCTCTTTCACGTTCCCTCTTCTACGTTCAGAACCCTAGAAGCCTTCTCCCCCGCTTCTCACTTTGAAGGTCGTCTCATCAAGCAATTCCGGCACTAACCACTGCCTCCTACACGCAGCTCCGAGCCTCATCCCCTCGCTAAACCCGTCTCTCCCTCACCGGCGCCATGGCGTGCCCAACCTCGCCCTTTCTTCCAACCGTCGACAGCAACAGCGAGCGGACAAGTCTTCTTCTCTCCAGCACAACGACCTTACCTCATGGTCAACATGGGGACGCTTGCCACTCTTCTGTCCGGACAACAAGCCTCGCAACAACAACCAGAACATGAGCTCCTTGTGCGTCGACAGTGAAGGACAACCGGTCTCCCCAAGGCCTTGTACATTACGGCAGTTGCAGCACCGAGACCTTGATCTGATCAACCGATTCTCGTCTAGTGTTGATAGAGGATTGATCCCCCAATAGTCCGGTAAGTCTCCCTCCTTACCCCTTCTCTTCACTTTGACTCAGTTGGCTAAGGCCTTGATGTGAGGGTGCCATGGTCATATTGTCTCCAGTGCAGCCATCTCTCGAATCAGCCCCTCCCTCACAAGTGTAGCAACTTACCCTTGCATTCCTTCCTTAGGAACTCACGCAGAAACAAGCTGTAGTAGCCTTGCCTCCCTCCTTGTCGAGTATTGTAGTTGCGTATGACCATGCTCTTCCTCCTTACTTTATTTAGTTAGATATGTGCTTATAGTTGTCTTTAAACCATCTTACAATCTATATATTACAGCCAAGGAACAACTACAGTGAGCTGTTGCATTTTCTCAGTTTTCCAACAGTGATGAGCATTCAACTTCGGGTCCAAATTTGGGTAAGCTAGACTCTTCCTTTTTGGCTGGTTTTCGGATATGTCATAGACAGTAGTACATAGTAGATCAGACTAAAATTTGGGAAGAATTGGAGTTACAGTTTGAGAGTTATGATGTTGCAAAGTTGACTCCCCATGCAGTGTTTATAAATGTGCTGAGTTGAGAAAAACAGCATGGGATGCTGTTTTGGGAGGTAGTTTTGAATAGGCTTTTGATCTATGTTGGGCTTGAATTTTGGATATGATATAGTACGCATATTGTTGTAGATCATATTAAAATTTGGGAGGAATCCAGCGAGTGGTTTAGGATTTACGATTTTTGAAAGATTGGGTCGTAAGTAGTTTTTCTGTTGTGCTGAAATTTCTAAGTGTTGAGAAAAACTGCTTGTGATGTAGTTTTGTGATATAGGATTGAATAGGTTATTTACCTCTATTGGACTTGAATTTTGGATATGTCTTAGTTAGGCTTACATAGTATAGTATATCAAAATTTGAGCGGATTTAATCGAGAGGTTTAGGAGTTATGATTTTTTGAAAGTTAAGACAATGTGCTGTTTTGTTAAGTGGTTGCTGAATTTCCATAAACTGTGTTGATTAGTCACGTTTGAGCATACTTACTTTTTGATGCCTTAGAGATAAGATCCACCGTTCAGTTCTTGAGATGTTGTTTAGTGCCATGCATAGGTTCATATGTCAAAAGTTGGGATGAATCCAATGGTGGGATTTAGAATTATAGAGGCTCAAAGTGGACTTGTTGTACAGTTAGAAAATATACTCTGATTTTGGCTAAGTATAGAATATTTTAAGTGTTGTAACCAACTTTGGAAATTTTTGTAGAAGTGATGGTTGAACAGTTTTAAGAAATTCTTGCTATTAGGAGTAGATGAGATATCATAAATGATCTAGGGAATTATTTCGGAATTTTTATAAGACTATTCAAATTTCATATTTGAATCCAAAGTTGGACCCTAGTGACCTTTTTAGAAGGTTAAAGAAAACATGTAATGTTCTAGTCTTGACCTAAACTCAACTTTAAGAGTTAGAATATTATAGTTAGTCTCAAGTAAGAATTTAAGTACATATTACGAGATTTTTAGAAGATTAGGGACCAAGGGTAAAATAGTCATTTTACCATAAATTGTAACTGTATTAAATTCTGTTCTAATAGGATCTACTACCTTAGAAGTCTTAGACTTCTAATTACCTAAAAAGTGTGCTGACACACTTGCCTCCTTTGACAGGCAACCGAGTTATACAGTTACAAATTGAATTGTGATTAAGAGAATCGAGATCTGATTCAGGTAAGTCCACGGACTTACTTAGCTGGCTTCTTGTATGAGTGTAATGTGTATGAGTGGTGTTTGTTAGTTATGATAAACAACGAAAACGGATTAGGCCGACTTTATTATATTTTGTAATTGACCCAAGTGTATGATAACGGGTCGTGACATCATCTGCCTAGCTCTTGCGAGAGTCTAGGAGGTTCCCTGCGACCAGCCCAATCAGGTAGACGGTCATATGCATCAGTATCATTCCTCGTTGGTAAACGGGGACAGGGGCGAGGTTTGGGAATCCCTCGTGTCACAAAATAAGTATCATTAGTAATGACATATCACCTAATTAAAGATAATAAAAGGATTGATTGTTGCATGTTGATTGTGTATGTTGTGTGTTTGTGCTTTTACCTTTATACTTATGCATAGAATGTTAGCCAACGGTTTTATCCGTGTTGTAGATTTGTATAGATAGACAGTTGCAGAGAGATCCTGAACGGATGGTCATCCGGGTCCACGTATTCATTAGATGGGACAGGGGAGTCTCCCATACGGCATGCATGTTATGTATCTATATATACGTTTTGTAAGGTTGTCATGTGTGTACATTCATATATTAAAAATAATATGTTTTGAAATTGTTTTAAATACATTTGTGCCTTGTTGTAAGATCCTAGTGAAATTGTTGTCAAACTAAGCTCGGGACCCATTGTGAGGTCCTAACCAGTAGCTCCCCGAGTTCTCAGAATTTGGGGTGTTACAGATCCCTTAGCTTCCTTAAGTCCATTTCGGTCCAAAACGTGCCATTTTTCCTACAATTACAACGAAACTAGGTTGAGACCTCGATTGCCGCAAAGGTAGACAAAACAACAATATAATCAAAGAATATACATCCATACATGCAAGTTTATGAAGATATAACGTCTAAACCAATCCCAAAATATAGACTATAATACATGCTATCAAGAACAAGCAAGGGACAAATATGGGGTATTTTGATAGCATGTATTATAGTCTATATTTTGGGATTGGTTTGGACGTTTTTTCTTCCCAAATCTGCATGTATGGATGTATATTATTTGATTATATGGTTGTTTTGTCTACCTTTGCGGGAATCGAGGTCTACACCTAGTTTCGTTATAATTGTAGGGATAATGACACGTTTTGGACCGAAATGGAGCTAAGGAAGCTAAGGAGTCATTGGAGCTAGATTCTGGAGCTTTGAGGAGTTATAAGAAGATCTCAGGAAGCATGGAAATGATTAAGAGGGTTGATTTTGGACCAGATTCGAGATGATTTACATTTAGCTGAGATTCACCTCGGTCAGCTACAGTATCACCTCGACCAAGGTGATCTTGAGGAGCGTCTGGACCGAGGCGAACACCTTACCACCGACAAGATCTTTATTTTTGGCTGAGATCTTCTATTTTTGGAAAGAGAATATCACATATTTTTTGCTGGATTTCTAGAAGGAAGAATATCTTTTGGATGATTTATTTTGGAAGATATGGAGTTATATTTTAAGGAAATTATCTTTTTAAGATATTTTATTTTTGGAAGATTATCCTCCTATATATATGAGCTGATTTTCTACAATTCAGCCATGCTTGGAGTATCTTGGAATAGTCGGATCAAGGGTTTTGTGAAGGAAGTTTGAAGGAAGTTTTGAAGGTTGAAGTTCAAGGAAGGAAGGAATCAAGTTGAAATTGGCTTTGAAGGAGTTTGTAAGATCTTCTTAGTTTGGCTTTTGGTTTTGTTGTCTTTTCTGATATGTGATTGAGGAACGTTGATTGTTTGTTTATTTGGTTCAGTTATTGAGACCTTTGTGTTAAGGTTTTCTTGTTTGAATATTGATTTTTTTCTTATAAATTTGATGATTGTTATCATGATGATTATTGGCTAATATGCGATTCTAGGGTGATTGACTGAAGGTTGTGGGAAAGACGATGATAGAATGATCTTTATCTCAGTGGACCTTGAAAGCTTGAGCCTTTACCTTAACCGACGAACACCTCGGTCAGCTGTGGAACATCTCGACCGAGATGGTACATAAACTGAGCGAGGTGAACCTTTACTGAACCTTATCTGAGTTAAGAGTTTCAGTTTGCCAAATCCTATCCTTGTTATATCTTTCCTGATTCAATGCAAGCCTAGGATGAGACTTACCTGGTGATTCCTTTGCTTGTTTACCCAAGATCATGAGTGTAGGTAATAAAGGTTTATCCTTTATTGGGGTTTGAGTGTCCCTTCATCCCATCTTTGTGAGTTAGCTTGAGACTTACCCGGTAAAGGTTGATTCTATCCCCTTGGGTGGTGTGTTGGTTTGAGATTATAGTTCCTTTCCTTAGTACCTTGAGACTTACTCGATAAAAGGAGCTTTGGTTTGGGATAGTGAGTAGTGAGACTTACCCGGTGATCTATTCCCACCCTAGAAACACCTTCCCTTTGCAAACCTCAGCTTTGTCCACGTTATCCTTTGAGATCTTAAGTCGTTACCACAACTGGATATTTTAATCTCTAGAATCCGCATTCTCCTTAATCTGACTTTTATATCATCTTTGATTCCTTTAATTTGCAGCTTGTGGTTATTTGACAACCTGATTACCGATCTTTGTTTCACAATAGTCCTTGTGTACATCCCCTAGAATTCTTGCTTTTATTACAATTGATCCGTACACTGCAGGTTCGCATATTGTTCAAGCATTTTTCTTGAGTTATAAATATTAAAGCTTGCACACACCTTTTGGAGTGAATATTAATGTAGCCGTAAATTTAATTTCAAAATTAAAAATTTTCTTTAATCCTCGGAGTCTCACCGAAGAAACCCCGGTATATCCGCACTCACCACCGCCGCCGACCACCAACCGCCGCCACCTGCTGCACTTCCACCCTCACTCCATCAACAACCCACTGTAAGACTGCATTCAACCGCCGCCAGCCTCCACCAGTGCCGAAACACCTTCTCCAACGTCATTCCTTCGTCAGCGACCACTCCAACACCACCAAACACTTCACTGCCTTCTCCGCTGCCACTGCAACCCCCTTGTAGCCAACCCTCCGCGACCAATGACCTCCAATTCCATTAGGAGCCCCATAGTCGCCACCTTTCGGTTTCTGACTCCACCGGAGAAAGACGTCGGCCATCTTCTCTTGCGCCACCCATACCACCACCATCGAACCACCACCCTCCACCGGTCACATCTAGACCCTTGCCGCAGTCTCCTCACCACTGGACACCGCATGCCGAACCCCCTTGCCGGAAAAATCTCTGTCTTAAACCCTAAACCATTTTGGCTTTGATAAAAAAGTCGAACTATTCCATACTTGAAGCCGCATCGGATCCGGATCCGGATCCGCAGTCGAAGTCGCTACTGGTACACCATCAACGATCCAACCGCAAACCGGTTCAATCGAACCCGGTTCACCGATCACTCAGTTCAACCTTTTTCTTGCTTTTGGTTTTCTATATTAAACACAAAAAAGCGCACAGTTTTTTTTTAAAGAAGCGCAATTTAAAAAAAAGAAGAATCGAATAAAAAAAGAGATTCGATCAAGGCAAAAAAGAGAAGAGAGAAAGCATTTTTGTTGTTTTTGCTCCCTCTTCAAGATTCACAACTTTAGGTGGAAGATTGTGGGCTATCTCGGATTATCGGAAGTGAAATCCACACCTTTCCTAACCACTTCCCTCATTTATGATTTTGATCTTATTTTGGCTACATTAGTCTATTACAAGTTCTTGTCTTTTGATTAAGAAAGTAGGTGAGAGTTGTTTTGCTTGCCTTTGATAGCACGACACTAAACACGTTTTTCCGTTGAGATCAAGGTTCATCCCTATTCAGTTATGTAGCATCCGAACGCACTAACATGTGGTTTGTTGAAAAGCTTTATTTTTGCCAAGATCAGAAGAGCCTCGCAAACCGGTTAAGATAATAGTGATGCAAGTACAAAGACAGGGAAAGAGAGAAAAATATTCATTGGGTAGTCTAGTTTATTATTTCTAGCCTAACGCGTTTTCAAATAATAAACTACTGTTTTGCAGGGATAACAAAGACTAATGTTGGACCCCCAAAAGGACATCATGACAAAATGGATAAAGGACCCTCCTAAAGCTAAAGAACCTCCCGGGATAGAGCACCGGGATAACATTTTCCGCACCCGATGTCTTTTGATGGGCAGGTGTTGCAATGTTATTGTCAACAACGGAAGTTGTTACAATGTTATTGTCAACAATGAAAGCTGTTGCAATACCGCTAGTATCAAAATCGTGGAGAAACTACAACTAGATCAACTAGACCACCCGGCGCCATATAAATTGTCTTGGAAGCATGAAAGTGGAGAAGTGTATATCAACAAGCAAGTTGAGGTTTCCTTCAAAATAGGAAAATTTACTAACACCGTCCTATACAACGTTGCCTCCATACAAATATGCCACTTGTTTCTTGGACGTCTATGGCAACACGATAGGGACGTCACCCATAAGGGGAAAACCAACATATATGTTTTCAAAATTCAAGAAAAAACACTAGCCCTTATGCCCATAAGCCATGAATAGATTATTGTTGTCCAAAAAGAAGAACAAGATGAAAGTCAAGCCCGGATTGACAAGTAGGAAGAGGAAGTAAGGGAAAGGAACGAGGTGTATTCAAGTCCAGAGCCGCAACCTCCTAGTCGCCTCCTGCAACTTCTACTTGTAGTTCATCTGAAGAGGAAGCAAAGGAAAGGAACGAGGTGTATCTAAGTCCAGGACCGCAACCTCCTATGTCGCCTCCTACAACTTCTACTTGTAGTTCATCTTTGTCGCTTACAAACACCATAGTAGTTGGGGTTACCACAACCCAACAAAGATGATTCTACACCTTCTATCTCTAAATTAAACTAGATTAAACCAAATACAATCGTATGTATCTCATATGCACTACAAGTTTTTTTTTCAAAATTGAATAAGGTAGCTTCATGTTAGAAATCTATGTTTATATATTTTTAAGTTTAACGACACTTTAAGCAATACTATAAACTAGTTAATAGTTATCTTTTATGATGCGAATTTGACAATCATGAAAGGTTAATAATCTTAATAATGTAAAATAGTTATTCTCGATTATAAGTCATTAAATTTTGATGAAACACGTGACCCTCCTTTATTACAAAAATACAACTCAAATTATTATTTGTTTTCTTCATTTTTCTAATTTATGAGTTATAAAATAAGAAAATTTCTAATCTAGTCCACAACTATCCTTGAAAATATTTCTTAACGTTAATTTAATAATTTCTAACAAACCACATCAATACAACACAAGTTCTAATATATGTTCAAATTCACAAGTTGATCGTTGTTATCAAAGACAGTCGTCCTAATACAAAAAAAAAAAAAAAAATCACCGTGACCATCTTGACCAAAAATACTAAGTTCAAGCTCCATAAAAAACCATAAATTTGTTACAAGCTTGATCATTTTGACATCTTATTATCAAAATAAAACTAATCTTCACCAATTAGAGTGCATTTTTCATGTTGTCTCTTGATAAATGATGGGTCGATCTTTCACCGTGAACATCTTGACCAAAAACACTGGTCGATGGCCCTATAGAGGCATTGCCAATAAAAGGATACACATAACCAAAATTAGAAAAATATTGATTAGGAGGAAACGATGGCATCGTGTCTGTTGCAGAGATTATTTAACATGTACTTGGTCTAGCAGCTACATCATATTGTAGCATGGTGGGACAAGACATCATTCCTAGAATATTCGTTGTGGAATGGTTAACCCATTGACATTGGATCATTGGAGGTGAGTGTTGTATACATATTCGACGGTGAATCACATTCATAGTAGACGGTGCATATTGCTCTTTCAACCACTATACACATCAATCACTTAGATTTATGAGATCAAATATAGCATGGTGAGATACGGGTATTATAAGACTAGGTTAAAAAGATGTAATTTGTGTTAAAAAGTTACTATCTTGATAATTTCATATAAGTAACTCAACTTGCATTGTAAATACATGTATTAGTATTCACATATATTTATCATATATGCTCTAATTAGAATTAAATAGTATAATAGTGAGAGCAAATTATCAAAAACCGTCCGTTAAATAGGGTTGTTTGTAAGTAACAACCTCTTAAATGACTTATTGCATAAAAGCACTCATTAGATGTATTACGTCAGCGAATTACCATCATGTTTTAAAAAAGTGTGTAGAAAAAATCCTGAGTTATTCAAAAACGAATTTGAAACATAAAAAAATTCAGAAAACTATTTTGTCTGAGTTATTAAAAAATAAAAGTCAAAAACTTTTTTTTTTTGAATTTTTTTATAAATTATTCTTTTTCTTGAGTTTTTCAAAAACGTATTTCTTTTTGAATTTCAAAAACTCCATTTTTTTCCTGAGTTATTCAAAAAAAAAATTAAAAAAATTCCTTGATTTTTTTTCCAAAAAAAAGAGTTTTTTTAATAAAAAAGAATTTAAATGGGTAAAAGCGAAATTTAAATGGGCACTAAATTTTTCTAAAAAAAAAAACTCCAGGATATCCGCACTCACCACCGCCGCCGGCCACCAACCGCCGCCACCTACTGCACCACCACCCTCACTCCACCAGCAGGCCATTGTAATACCACCAATCGACCGCCGCCAGCCTCCGGCCTCCACCAGCATCGGAACACCTTCGACGACACCATTCCTTTGCCGACGACCACTCCAACACCGCCAAACACTTCCACCGCCTTCCCCACTGCCACTACAACCCCTTGCAGCCAACCCTCCGTCACCAACGACCCCAACACCCCTAGGAGGCCCACAGTCGCCACCTTTCGGTTTCCGACTCCACCAAATAAATACGCCGGCCGCCTCCTCTTAGTCACCCTCCGCCACCCATACCACCAACGAACCACCACCCTTCACCGCTCACAACTAGACCCTTGCCACTTTTTCCCTACCACCGGACCCCGCATGCCGAACCCCCTTGCCGGAGAAAATCCCCCGCCTTAAACCTTAAACTAGTTCGGGTTTGATAAAAAAAGTGAAAGTCGAACCAGTCCATACTTGAAGCCGCATCGGATCTGGATCCGCATTCGAAGTCACCACCGGTACACCATCAACGATCCAGCGCAAACCGGTTCAATCGAACCCGGTTCATCGATCACTACCTTTTTCTTGCTGTCGGTATTTTTTATAAAAACAAAAACACGCTCGGTATTTTTTTTTCTAAAAAAAAGGATCGCAATCTAAAAAAAAAGAATTGAAGAAGAATTGAATAAAAAAAAGAGATTCGATCAAGGCAAAAAAAGAAGAGAGAAAGCCTTTGTGTTGTTTTTGTTCCCTCTTCAAGAATCACAAGGTAGAGGATTGTGGGTTATCTCGAATTATCGGAAGTGAACTCTGCACCTTTCCTAACCACCTCCCTCATTTATGAATTTGATCTTATTTTTGGCTACATTAGTCTATTATAAGTTCTTGTCTTTTGATTGAGAAGGTAGACGAGAGTGGTTTTGCTTGTCTTTGATAGCACGACACTACACGTTTTCTTGTTGAGATCAAGGTTCATCGCTATTCAGTTATGTAGAGTCCAAACGCTCAAACATGTGGTTTGTTTATTTTCACCAAGATCAAAAGAGCCTCGCAAACCAGTTAAGATAAGCATGGTGCAAGTACAAAAACATGAAAAGACAGAAATACATTCATTGGGCAGTCTAGGTGATTATTTATAACCTAACGCGATTGCGAATTATAAGCTACTACATTGCAGGAATAACAAAGACTATTAAACCCCAAAAGGACATCATGACGAAAACACTGGTAGATCTTTCACCATGACCATCTTGATGAATGATGTGTCCATCTTTCACCTGTGACCATCTTGACCAAAAGGACATTGCCATTCAAAGATTATGCAGGTCCAAAATTAGAAAAAAGTTGACGAGGAGGAAACGATGGCATCGTTTCTGTTGCAGGGATCATTTGACATGTACTTGGTCTAGAAGCAGCTACATCATATTGTAGCATGGCGGGATAAGATATCATTCCTACAACATTCGTTGTGGAATGATTAACCCATTGACTTTGGATCATTGGAGGTGCGAGTGTTGTATACATATTCGACGGGGAGATCACATTCATAGTAGACGGTGCATATTGCTCTTTCAACCACTATACACATCAATCAATTAGATTTATGAGATTAGATATAGCATGGTGAAATACATTATTATAAGACTAGGTTAAAAAGATGTAATCTGTGTGAAAAAGTTACTATCTTGATAATTTCATATAAGGAAATCGACTTGCATTGTAAATAAATGTATTATTATTCACATATATTTGTCATATATGCTCCAATTAGAATTAAATAGTAAAATTAGAGTAAATTATCAAAAATTGTCCGTTAAATAACTTATTGTATAAAAACACCCATTAGATATATTACGTCAACGAAATACCACCATGTTTTAGAAAAGTGTTTAGAAAAAATTCTGAGTTATTCAAAATCGAATTTTAACAAATAAAAAAAATTCAGAAAGCCATATTTGTCTGAGTTATTAAGAAATAAAAGTCAAAAATGTTTTTTTTGAAATTTAAAAAACTCCATTTTTTCCTGAGTTATTCAAAAAAAATTTTAAAAAAAATCCTGAAACTAAGATTGAAAAAAAAAACTGAGTTTTATAAAACTAAAAATCATTTTTTTTTTTGAATAACTTAGAACAAAACTAATATGTTAAAGATTCAAATTTGGTATTATGAATTTTTTGAATAACTCATAAATTTTTTTTATTTTATTAATTTTCTGAATAAGACATCTAATTTGTGTTCTTATGCAATAAACTATTTAACGGATAATTAGTTGTAAATAATCTTATTTAATGAGTGGTTTTCAATCTAATAATGAATATTATATTCACATAAAACGTGCTTTTTAATAGTTTTATAAATAGATAATACTCCAACCAATTTAGTATTATAATGAACATCTTATAAATTTGAAGAAGTTACCTGAAGTTGTAACTTGAGCAATTGCATTTGCTTGATGGTCTCGTCTAGGACGGAAGATGTATCATTCTAAAAAACAAAAGCAAGAAATTTAGAAAGAGTACATGAGAAGGACGAATTTGGAATATGAGAAGAGCTTTGAAAAACAACCTTATGACATCTGGGAAGTAGCTGCTGCAACGTCTTTATCTTGTTCTTGAATTTCTCTCTACGCATCTGCTACAACAAACATATTTGTAAAAGTATTTAACAAAATAGAAAAAGCTATTTGGATTTGAAGTATGTAAGCACCTTCTCAGACAAATTATGTGCAATTTGAGTTGATCGACGCTTATTGCGTTCGCCGCTTTCAGGATTTCTAGCTGTCGACATACCCGGTTTAGGTTTATCCTCCTACATGCATTAAACAAGATTTTTAGATAAACAAATTGATAATAAATATAATTAATATATTCATGTAGATAACAAACCCTACCTTTATAGCTTCCCTCTCACAAGGTTTTACCTTATGACTTGATAATTCTTCGTTCGCTCGGGCTTGAGGTAAGGGTATGACATTTTGTGAAATATCTGGGTTCGTCGTATCATACTCTTGTAGACACAATAAGAGTTGTTGGAGTTGATATTGCTCTTCGAGTTGTGGTTGTAGTCCGACGTTGTCAGACAATAAGGGGATATTATCAAAAGAGGAATGCATTTGTAGGGTTGCTGATAAACCTTATGTAATTGCTCGCACACATATATATATATCACAGAACACCCAAATCAGCTTTTTTTTCTTTTTTTTTTTTTTTGCTCGTAGGATATATGTATCATCGATCGGTGTAGAACGTACAGATACATGAAGGGTGACGTGGATAGACACATTTACAATGGTTTGGATTAGAATAAGTTATACAGGTCATTGCTGATGTCAGGATAGTCGGGCAAGAATGAGCTCTATTGACAGGTGTCGAACAGGGCACTGAATTTGCACCATCCCCTCAAGTTAAGTTGCCAATTGAGGAAGGAAACGAGGACGGAGATTACATGCTAAAAATTGACACGTAAATTGAAACATCTAACCTTAAGTTTTACGTGTTTTGCTTTCCCATGCAGAAGCAAAAACTACTGTCTTGAGGACAAAATTAACAACGGTGAAATATACTTAAAAAAAATAGAATTTAGATGGATAAAAACGAAAATTTTAAAAATAAAATTTTCTAAACATTTAAACGAGAATTATATATATACTTAGATAAGTTTAATAGAAAAAATATTTGTTTTCATGCGTGAACCAGCAATATCTTTGATGGAGATATTTGAGAGTCTCAAATGGGGCTAAAGTTGTTTATCATACCTCGGTCAGAGTCATGTCAATAAATTAAGGTTAGGGTTTTCTTTAAAAATTATGTCTTTTATCTCCATAGATTTTGATGTCTAATATGTACTCGGCTTCTCCTAGATACTTCAATAAAAAAAATACTTTTTAAGCCATTCTTTGATTGTGTCTAACATCAGAATGTTGTTCCCAATGTGTAATATGTCATCTACATATAGGACCAGAAAGGTTACTTTGCTCCCACTAAAATTATTATAAACACAAGGCACTTCTTCAAATTTGATAAAGTGGAACTATTTAATCACTTCATAAAAACGAAGAGATTAACTTCTGCTTGCTTAAGTCCATAAATGGACTTCTTAAGTTTGCATACCTTCCTAGGATTTTCTAGATCTGTAAAATCCTTAGGATGTATCTAATGCGGGGTTGATGTCACACTTTCCAAATCTAGATTGAAGTTCACGAAAGGCTCGACAGAAGCAAATCTAGTGCAAATCTCGGGCGAGACTTGGTATTGGTATGACCGAGATTTATGAAAACTCAAAGAACGAGAACGTGACTGTTATGAATGATTATTGTAAGATGAAGAAGATGATAATGGACTGAAATTGATGGAAATATAAGAAGATAGAATCAAGATATAAACTTGTAAAGAACCTTGACTAATTGGATCAAAACCCTCAACAAAGAGTTACTTTAACTCTTCATTCTTCAACCTTACACAAGCCTCCTAAATTGAGACAATAACAAGGATGGACTAGTTTGACTAGTAGCATTAATCTTTAAGAAGATTAACACACACAAGAACAACCTAACAAGGACATACAACGATTCAATCAAATGCTCTCTTTTTCATTGAATAAAAATGAATAAAACGTAAACTTCGTAAATGAAGCAACGAGTATCTCACAATAATGTGGAAATCAATAATCAATCAATATCACTAATATCTTGGTCTCCTAGGGTATTTATAGGCGAGGTTCTCTAAAAAATAAAATGATAAAATAATCCTAGAAAATATAAAAGATAAGATCAAATCTAAAAGATATTGTATAATGTTTAGAGCTTTAAATGTATTAAAATAAAAAGATAACTAGAAGCATTTTAAGGCTTCCATCAAGATTCTCCGACACGAGATTCTTTCATGCGAGACTCCACACGAGATTCTTCTATTGCGAGGCTTCCAATGAAATACTTCAATGCCACGAGATTCTCCATTGTATGATAATCCTTTGGAAGAGCGGGTTATAAACAAATCACTAATTGCACTACTATAATCTCAAACACACACGTTAGTAACAAAAATCAAGGGAAACAATAAAGGATAACATATGATTGCATTACTTAAATAACAAAAGCTAACTAGTTGAACCAAAAATAGGATATATCATTTAAGGAAAGAGGGGAAGCAAAGATGGCATGGATATTACTTGTTGGACGTCAATCCCCTCTTCAACTAGGGATTTGGCTTCCATCATCTGTTAAAAATTAGGAGTGAATCGGGAAGAATGAGTCCGGACTTCTTACATTTTTTGAATTAATTAAATGGATCATCTAGATTATAAATAAATAATAGAAAGGAAATATCATAAATTCTAAATCCGAACATATTTCAGTTGCTTCTTCCGAAAGGTTCCAAATGTACTCCTCCTTGGTTCCTTAGCTTTATTTCCATTTGTGTGAATTCCGGTGTCAGACTCTGTAGTCCGGTTCACATCAAGATCCTCCATAGTTCAATCTCTGAATGTGCATTTAATGCATTCATCTTTGAACATTAATTTTTCATGTATTTGATTGTATACATATGAGTACATGGGCGGCCCTGGGGGGCAGGGTGGGGCAGCTGCCCCACCCTCCAAAATAAAAATAAAATGATACTTTGTACGTAGCCACGTAGGGGTGTAATACGAGCCGAACTAGCCGAGCATCGACATGTCAACCTTGGCTCGTTTAAAAACGAGCCGAGCCTAAAGGTTATACGAACTTTAAAATGTGCTCAAGCTTGGCTCGTTAAGAAAGTGAACGAGCTCGAGCCGAGCTTTTAACCAGCCGAGCTCGAGTGGTTCGGCTAAAACAATGCTTCTATAGTGCTATTTTAGTCGAACGAGTCGAGCTTTACCCGAACGAGTCGAGCATTGACATTCTCAAGCTCGACTCCTTTATAAACGAGTTGAGCCCGAGCCGAGCCTAAAATTTATACGAGCTTTAAAATGTGCTCAAGCTTGGCTCGTTTAGTGAACGAGCTTGAGCCGAGCTTTTGACGAACAAAGCCCGAGTAGCTTGTCTCATATGACAGTCCTATTTGTATGATTATAATCAAATGTAATGCGTAGTGGTTGATTGTATCCATTATTCTCTCCTTCCTCTCTGATTGGTGTCAACTATCCTCATTTTATTGTTTATTTTAGACAATTAATTGAATTGAAACAATAACTATTATTACCATTCTGTACATTTTCGACTGTTTCTCACAATAATTGAGGTGGACTTCAATTTTATAAGTATTTAGAAGAACAATATTCCATATTAAACTATAATTCTAAGCAATCAAGTCTATTCTTTGTATTACAATATTATATTACTTGGAAATATCTTGGGTCCGTGTTTCTTTTTATCAAATTTTGATGGAAGTTTTCTTTTCACTTTGTGAAATTCAAGGGCTTGTTTTGACAAGATTGTAAAAAAAAATAAAAGAAACTCTAAATTAAAGATTGTACAAAAATAATCCAAGCCATAATTAGTCCTTAATTTATTTGAGTTGATATTGATGGTCATGCTTTGTAACAGGAAAACATTCCTATTGAGGAAGTGTGCGAACAAAAATAATCCAAGTCATAATTATTAAGTAGCATTTATTTTTATCGCTATTTTATTTTCATAGATATTTTTATCGAGAATTTATTTTTGCCCCTCCCTTTAAAAATTTTGCGGGCGCCACTGTATGAGTATACCAAATTATAGTAATCGAAACCACAAAACAAACACTCTCATTTTCCGACGCTAATTTTGACCGAAGTCCACCAGAAATGTGCCTACATTAAAAAAAATGATTCCAACAAAAATTTGCTATGAAATTTATTCTTCTTCTTCAACTGCTCATATTAATAAAAAAAATCCACTTAATCATTTTCAACCATTAATAAATCAAAAAAAAACATCCTCTCTACTCAAAAACATGATTATATACTCCTTGTGATTATAATTAACTGTTATTTTACTATTTAACACAATTTTTAAGAAAAATATTAAATAACATAGATTAATCTTATTACTTCGACGTTCTTTTAAACCAATAATAAATATTTTAGAACTAAAAATAATCATTTACACCAATTTTCAAGAACATTTCTTATAATTATTATTCATTTATTGGTCTAGTAACTTAAAACGACAAATACCTGTTATTAAATTTATAATACTAAAACGTCATTTATTTATGATGGGAGGGAGTATTTCATGACCTTTCTTTGTCTCTAAGAAAGAAACAAAAAAAAAAAAAAAAAAAAAAAAAAAGAAAAGCTTGAAGCACATGCACGCATGTATGTTGTGCTAGTAGACAAGCAAGGCCATTAAGTATGTATAATAGGTACCTTCCCTTGAAGGAAAAATGACATGCAGAAAGCAGCGACATAGGGAAATGATGAATGAACAGCTGCATCATTTCATTATCGATCACAAGTTATACTATATTTGGGGTTGTCTGAAAGGTAGCTCGTGCACATATCTGATATCGCCTGCAACCACCTCTTGTGCTTTGCCTATGTTATTATTTTGGATAAATTATATTAAGATTATGATTCATTCGGTGGAGCTTTTAATTTGTGAAAATTTTTTAGAGCTTTGAAAAAATAAATTTAATAAGATTTGGTTAAAATAGTTTATTTTGTAGATTAGTTTTTTTTGTTGGATTTTTGTTCAAGGTTTTTGTCAATTTTAATGAGATTTCAATGATAACTTTCATTAGAATTTTTTTGGGTGAATTATCATTATTGTTTAATTTTTCATCTAAGTTATCGTTAACTATTTTATTTTTATTTTATTTTTTGATAAATTTACTACAAAATAAATTTATATTAGAAAAATATTAAATTTATATAGATTTTCATAATTTATAAAACTATTCAAGTCTCTATCAAATATCTACTCAAAAAGCTTAAATTTATCCAAAAAAATATCGTTCTATCGAACATTTCCAACCGAAATGTGTCTTACAAGACTACACTTGAAAAGAAATTTTGTGAACTTATACATTTGTCATAGGTTTTACAAAATCACAAGCTAGAGGATAGTTAGGGTCGTTTAACTAATTGTGGAAGGTTAGAATTTAGAAAAGTAACTTATTAATAAGTAAATGTTAAATATAAATAGAAACTAACTTTATAAAATATAGATAAATTTACAAAAATTATATTACACATTAAATTTATAAAAATTATTTAACGAATACAATAAATTTAAATACTATAAACTTTTTATTATATCAATAAGTTTATAGATAAACCAATTGAAAATTTTATAAACGAATATATATTGGAAGCATGTAAATTATGTAATACATCAAATAATTTTATACTACATAAATTATTTTTTTAATTTTATAGTTTAGTGTTATTTATAAACATTTTATATCATATATATTATTAATATTAATTTATAATTATTTTAATTAAAACATAATAAATATAACTCAAAATAAATATCAATTTATGCTTAAAATCTCAAAAGTAAATATATATAAAAAAAAAGTAATATAAAAATAAATATAAATTAAAAATATACCATTTGAGTTAAAAACAAATTAAACAAAATAAAAGTTCAGTGTCCAACTGTTAGAGACACTGGTAGATTTTAAGTTTGAAACAAACAAAATCAAATTTAGTTTAAAATAATTAAAATGGGACCCAATATAGTTGTGATCTACATAGTCTTACAGAATATGAGATTTTCTTGGATCTAGTAAATTATAAAAAATTTCTCCTAGTTAGCATTAAAATCAATACAAAAATAACTTATTGAGATGTAATATATTAACTGGTAATTTATTGGTGGAACATTTGTATATCATTAAAAAAAAGTTTGATAAAATAAATACGTACCTCCCTTGTAATTAGAAATTTAGAACATGGTATGCAGAAAGCAGTGGCATAGGGAATAGATGAATGAACAGATGTAGGAAAAGAGCAATGGTTATCCTTTGGGGTTATCTGCAAGGTAGCTCATGAAGCCACGCACATATTCGGATATACATCTGCAACCCCTCCTGCGGTTTGTATAATAATATATGTAGCACCGCTCATATTAAGAGATTATTGTATTTCTTAGTTTATATGAAACAAGTTATCCGATCATCACTTTCTCATCGTATTTCTAACATCTTGATACTTCTGATATTAGAATTATGATTCATTCGGTGGAGCTTTTAATTTGTGAAGTTTTGTTTTAGAGCTTTGGAAAAAAAAAATTTAATAAGATTTGGTTAAAATAGGTTATTTTGTAGATTATTTTTTTGGTTGGAATTTTGTAAAGATATTTTAATGATAGCTTTTACTAGTTTTTTGGTAGATTAGTAATATAATATATATATACATATATGTATGTATATAATGAAAGGCTATAATACATAAAATATTTATACTACATAAACTCTTTTTTGTAATTTCATAATTTAGTGTTATTTATAAACATTTCATATTATATATATTACTAATATTTATTTATAAAATATTTAATCAAAACATAAAAAAAATAGAAATTTATGCTTAAAACATCTAAAAAAAACATTAAAAAAAACAATATAAAAATAAATATAAACTAAAACTACACAATTTGTGTTAAAAAACAAAATAAAAGTTTAGTGTCAACCTGTTAGAATTTAAGTTTGAAACAAAACAAAACAAAATTTAACTTAAAAAAATTAAAGTGGGACCAATATAGTTGTAATCTGCAGAGTCTGACAGAATATGAAATTTTATTGGATCCAGTAAATTATTTAAAAAAATTCTACTAGTTGACATAATCCAAAAATAATCTTTTGGGATGCAATCATCCATAATTGCATGTCATGGGCATCTGGAGGTTCCATTACACGGGTTCCATATACATGAGTTTGATTGAAGGTGTTATCTTGACCTTCCAAATAGGCTTCTAAAAGCTAACACCATATACACGGGTTCCATATACATAATTGCATGTCGTGAATATACACCCAATGGAATGACCGATAAATCTCATCTCGCACTTACCAACTAAGCATATATATTTTAAGCACTTCCTCAACCTCACAGGAAAACATAATCTCTCCAATTTCCTCCACTCTCTATAGATTTGTCTCCAAATTGATAATATCAATCACCTGTTGATTTTATTGCCTTATTCAAAACTAAATGAGGTTGTCACTTGATCGAAAATATGCTATATGAATTGAACCATTGATCATAAGATACATTCACTTCCAGTCTTGTAAAAGGCTATCAACTCTACATGATGTAAGGAAGTATCACTTATATTATGTAACGCCTTGGATTTGAAATCCGAGTTGTCACTAGAATTAGTCTGACAACAAATTAAATATTAAGTCTTAATTGGTGTAGATCGATATGGTAGGATCACCTCCTATATTCTTAAATCTTTCTTATGATCTTTTTACGTAACATATATGGCCTCACATCTACTCTAACCCTTATATCTATCTCCTTCATGAACCCCATCAGCGGTCATCTCCCTTCTTGGCGAACGGACAACAGCCCCTAACGAGAGACTTGTCCTTCTCGTCTCAAAAATGTAACATGTTAATACAACATATGTTAGCCAGAGTCATTTTCTTTTTATGTAAGTTTAGGTCTCAACAACACCATTCCGCCCATCTATGAATCGATAATGCGGCGGCAATGACGTCACTTTCCAAGGTTTAAGGGATAGGGCTATGGCGAGTTCAATGACAATGGTTGCTGACTACATAGTGTCGCCCGTTCTCCACAATCTGAGGGTGCGGAAATACAGTTCGTTGTTGGGTACTATCTGTGTCATTGAGTCTAAGCGTGAGATAAGGCAAGGGGCGGCAAGGAGGTGGAACATTTTGTTGAAGGATAGAAGAGATTAATGCATGATTAACGTGAATGGTGGATAAATTTTAATCATAAGTAAAAAATAATACAAAAAATTTAGCATATAGAAAATTAGTTTATAATAGTAAGTTAGTTTAGATAAGAAGTAAGAAAATATTAAAATTAAATATAAATTAACATTTATTCGATATAGATAAAATTATAATTAATTTAGAAAAAATTACTTAACTATTATAATCAATTTAAATACTATAATTTGATATTTTTTAATAAGAAACTTATGATAAAATAATTTGGAAATTTTTTAAAACAAGTATATATATATATATATATCATAATTTACTAATATTTATTTATAAAATAATTTTACTTAACTACACAAGTCGTAATGAAAGTCTATAATACATAAAATAATTTTATACTATATAAACTATTTATTTAGTTTCATAGTTTAGTGTTATATCTAAACATTTCATATCATATATATTACTAATATTTATTTATAAAAATTTTAATTATAATATAAATAAATATAAATCTATGCTTAAAACATCTCAAAAATAAAAATAAAAATAAATGTAAAGTGAAAATTTACCATTTGAGTTAAAAACAAATTAAACAAAATAGAAGTACAGAGTGCAACTGTTAGATTTTAAGTTTGAAATAAAACAAAACAAAATTTAAGTTAAAAAAATTAAAGTGGGACCTAATATAGTTGTGATCTGCAGAATCTTGCAGAATATGAGATTTCATTAGATCTAACAAATTACAAAAACAAAAATAAATTCTAGTTGCATTCAGATCAATCCAAAATTTATTTTTTGAGATGTAATTAACTTTTAAATTATTAATGGAACATTTATATATCATTAAAAAAGTTTGATAAAATAAATACGTATAAGAAAATGGTGTGCAGAAAGCAGTGGCATAGGGAAAAGATGAATGAACAGGTGTAGGAAAAGAGCGATGGTGTGCATTGGTGATCTTTGGGGTTATCTGCAAGTTAGGTCATGAACCCACGCACATATTCTGATATACATTCATCTGCAACCCCCTCTTGCGGTTTGCGTATATTATTATTTTGACAAAATTTATGTAGCACCACGAATATTAAGATATTATTATTATATTTCTTGGTTCAAAAGGAAACAAGTTATCTCATCATGATTTTCTCATCATATTTCTCATATCTTAATACTTTTGATATTAGATTTATGATTCATTCGGTGGAGCTTTTACTTTGTGAACGTTTTTTTAGAGCTTTGAAAAATGAAATTTTATAAGATTTGGTTAAAATAGGTTAGTATTTTGGATGGAATTTTGTAGAAGGTTTACTTGAAAGAGATTTTAATGATAGCTTTTATTAGTTTTTTTTAGATTATATATATAAAATGAAAGTCTATAATACATAAAATAATTTTATACTACATAAACTCTTTTTTTACTTTCATAGTTTAGTTTTATTTATAAACATTTCATATCATGTATATATTACTAATATTTATTTATAAATATTTTAATTAGAATATTAATAAATATACATTTATGCTTCAAACATCTCCAAAAAAATATTTAAAAAACAATATAAAGATAAATATAAACTAAAACTACACCATTTGTTTTTTTAAAAATAAACAAAATATAAGTTTATTGTTACCTGTTAGATTTTAAGTTTGAAACAAAATAAAACAAAATTTCACTTAAAAAATTAAAGTGGGACCAATATAGTTATGATTTGCAGATTTGCAGAGTCTGACAGAATATGGAATTTTATTGGGTCTAGCAAATTATTAAAAAAAATCCCTCCTAATTGGCATTAAGATAATCCAAAAATTACCTTTTGAGAAATAATAAACTCTTAATTTATTGGTGGAACAATTGTATCTCATTAAAAAAAAAAAGTAGTTTGCACAATCCAATTGCATCTCATTAAACCTCTAGTTAGTGGAACATTGATGCTCTAGATGTAGTTATGAAACCAGCCATGCTGCTGCCCCTTGATCATAGAAAACGGCGCACCAGCAGGGGCTTTACCACAACTTCAGCTACATGATTACGCTCTCGCCATATACTCCAGATTAGCGTCATCATTTGAGGTCCGAGTCCGCCAAGACGGGGTATTTTTGCAGTGAGAACCTTAAAGGGCAATGCATTGTTATTCTTTGGCCTCCATCTCAACGCAACAACCGACCCAACAAGTCTGCATGGGAGCTGCCCCGTGATCGAGGGCCAGAAGTGGTCAGCCACCAAATGGATCCACGTCGCCTCCGTTGAAGCCCAAAATGCAAATGCACTTTCATGCCATTCATAACGGTTTTCTATTTTACATGGTCAAACAAAGTCTTGCCTTTCTATATGTCAATGCACTTGAAAAATGGAATGACATTTCGAAAACAAACTAGTCGTCTCCATGGGAAGGCCACCTTGTTGTGACAAGGCAAACGTCAGGAGAGGCCTTTGGACTCCCGTAGAAGATGTTGAGATTCTCGCCTATGTAGCAAACCATGGCACAGGAAACTCGACTTTGGTACCTAAGAAAGCAGCTTCTTTTCATAATTTACAAAACTATTCAAGTCTCTATCAAATATCTACTCAAAAAGTTTAAATTATCTAAAAAAACTCATTCTATCGAACATGCCCAAGCGAATACCTTACAAGACTACACTTTAAGAACAATGTTGTGAACTTTTGCATTACTCATAGGTTTTACAAAATCACAAGAGGATAGTTAGGATTCGTTTGATTAACGGTGGAAGGTTAGAATTTACAAAAATAACTTATTGATAGTTTTGACGATTTACTTGAATTTGAAAGTTTGAATGATTTTCTCGAATGATTGTATAATTTCTTTGATTTTGAAGGTATTGATTTGAATCATGTGAAAATTGTGATGGATGAAAAGCTTTTGGCGGAATGAAAGAAAAAGACATTTTGAGGGTTTGGATTTTGGTTATAACTCATATGAAGTGGATAGCTAATTTTGTTGGGGAAAAAAGAGATTAATGCACGATGAGGTGAATGTTGTGTAAAATTTGATCATTTATATAAGCAAAAAATAATAATAAAATAATTTAAAAAAGTTATCGCATGGTTAGTTGAAAAAGAAAGTTAGTTGAAATAGTAAGTTATTTGAAATAGGAAGTTAGTTCAGGTAAGAAGAAAAAAATATATATAAATAACATTTATGCGATATAGATAAAATTATAAAAGTCATATAACACATTAAGTATAGAGAAAATTACTTAACAATTACAATTAATTTAAATACTATAAACTTTGTATTGTATCAATAAGTATAGTACGATAATACAATGTGAAAATTTTTAATCGAGAATTATATATTGAAAGTATGTAATACATGAAATAATTTATACTACATAACTTATCTATTTAATTTCATAGTTTAGTGTTATTTATAAACATTTTATTTTATATATATATATATATATATATATATATATATATATATATATTACCAATATTTATTTATAAACATTTTAATTAAAACATAAATAAATATAAATACAAATAAATATAAATTTATGCTTAAAACATCTAAAAAATAAAAACATAAAAAAAATATAAAATTAAACTTAAACTGAAAATACACCATCTGACTTGTAAAAAAATTAAACTATAAAAGTTTAGTGTCCAACTGTTAGATTGTAAGTTTGAAACAAACAAAACTAAATTTAAGTTAAAAAAAATTAAAATGGGACCAATATAGTTGTGATCTGCAGAATCTTACAGAATATGAGAATTTCTTGGATCTAGTAAATTATAAAAAATTTCTCCTAGTTAGCATTAAAATCAATACAAAAATAATTTGTTGAGAAGTAATCAATTATTAATTTATTGGTGGAAGATTTGTATATCATTAAAAAAAAGTTTGATAAAATAAATATGTACCTTCCCTTGTAATTAGAACATGATATGCAGAAAGCAGTGGCATAGGGAATAGATGAATGAACATTTTGTAACAAAAGAGCAATGGTGTGCATTGCCAATCTTTGGGGTTATCTGCAAGATAGCTCATGAAGCCACGCACATATTCGGATATACATCTTCTTGCGGTTTGCATATATTATTATTTTGGAAAAACTATGTAGCACCACGCATATTAAGAGATTATTATATTTCTTAGTTTATAGGAAAACAAGTTATCTGATATCATGACTTTCTCATCATATTTCTTATATCTTAATTATTGATATTAGAATTATGATTCATTCGATGGAGCTTTTAATTTGTGAAGGTTTTTTTTAGAGCTTTGAAAAAAGAAATTTAATAAGATTTGGTTAAAATAGGTTATTTTGTAGATTAGTTTTTTTTTGGTAGATTAGTATATATATATATATATATATATATATATATATATATATATATATATATATATATATATATATAGAGAGAGAGAGAGAGAGAGAGATTTTAGTTCAAGTGAGGAGAGAGCTTGTAGATAGAAATTAGGAGAGATATAAGCCATTGGATGAATTTAAATCAAGGGCTCTCACACGCTCATCATTAATGGCATTTTTGTAAATTAACTTAAAATCTGGAAAAATACCCTTACGTTCAAAATAGTCATCAGTGTTCATACTTTTATATGTCATTGTTCATGTTTTTATACATTGGTGGTGTCATGTCCATTTATTCTTTTGTGTTCATTTTATAATGCATAGATGTTCATTTACAATATGTAACACCCCAAATTTTACAACTTAGGGAGTTACTGGTTAGGACCGCACAATGGGTCCCGACCTTAGTTTGACAACAACTTAACATGATCTTACAACAAGGCACCGATAAGGAAAACTAAAAATCATAAAAATAGTTTTTATCAATGCATGAATGTGACCAGATCAACTACAGCCGGAAAAGTAATATATCAAAGTACGGAAGGAAACGATGTTCAACAGAAAAACCCACAAATGCAAAAACTGCAAAACGTCCTAAAGTACGACACCCCGGCTGACCACTACCATCTGGATCACTCGGCATCTGCTCTAACCTGTGTCAAATCTAAACAACATATCAACCGTTAGCTAACTAACCAAATATAAGTAAAATGACAACAGCACAAACACAAGCAGAAACAAAAATAAACAAACAACATGCTGACACTCAACAAATTATTATCTGTTCTTTAAGTGATTCACATTATTCAATTTACGTTGTGGCACGAGAACTATTTTTAGTTCTCGCCTCCGTTCCTTATCCAACTGGTGTAGGTATAGCTGACTTCCTTTGGTAGCGTCACTACAAACCATGTGTGGACTAGTCCCGAAAGAAACCCCCAGCGCCCGGCGAGCTACTGAGCGGAATGCCACCGCCCGTTACTCTTAGGCCAAAATACAGGTCGGTATTTATATATCACAACCTATCTCTCTAACATGTCAATCACACACCACCATCATCATTTATACTCATATTTAGCAGTCAGCTAAGTAAGCCCAAAGGACTTACCTGTTATAATGCTCGACTCTTTAGTAATCACTTGCTCTGTAACTGTACCCACTCAGTTGCCTGTTAAAGGCGATAAGTGTATTAGCACACTTTCACGTAGATAGAAGTCTAAAACTTCTGAGATTAAATAAGTATTAAGACGTACTAGCTACATTATTAGTTTTAGGGTAAAATGACCATTTTACCCTTCGTTCCGATTTTCTCGAAGACCCTAAAATTCATGTATAAATTCCTATTTGAAGTTCTAATATATATCCTAACTCTTAGAATTTTTATTAGGTGCGAAACGGACATTTTTCTCATGTTTAAATTTTACGGAAGAACCGAAAAAGGTTTAACTTCGGCTCTAAATATAAAATTCTTAACGGCTTATAAAATTTCCGAATTTATTATCTAGATCATCTATGAGGTTCTATCTAGCCTTAGAAGAAAGAATTTCACTAAACTGTTCAGCCGATATTTTTATAATAATTCCCAAAGTCGGTTCCTCACTCTACTTTCTTATACTTAGCCAATTTTATAAGTTCAATAAAACTGCTCAACTACCTAACTTCGGGAACTCGTAACTTTCAATCCGACCGTTCATTTCTCACCAAATTTTAATATGCTAAACTACATATATCTGTCTACAACATATCAAAAATTCAACGGTGGATCTTCATCCAAACGTTTTATAATTGATCGACAAGATGGCTGTTCGCCAACTGAACGCTGAAGTGGTTAAAACGCATTTACAGCAGCTACTGATTTTCCTTTGTTCATAAAATGCAGCAGCCCATCATTCCTCTCCTTAGATCTATATGCTCAGCAGCTACTAAGGTCAACCTAGCCTAAGTTCAAGCTCGACTACAGCAGTTCGTCCTTCTAGCATTACGTAAATAGCGTATATACATAATGTTAAATATTATTTCTAGGGGTAAGGAATTGGGATGCAGAAACTATGACTCACCTCTACTGGCTGAGGCGTCGTTAGTATAGTTCCGGATGCTTTTCTGGCTCCTTTGTGTGACGATTCAGCAGGCGGACCGTCGAGATTGGCTCGGCTCTACCACTGCAGTGACAGGACGCACTCCTTCCAGCCCACTGCTGTCATGGGGTGGCCGAAATGGCGTTGTCCGGCACAGCAGAAAATCACGTGAGTCTTTGAGGAGGGCACAAGAAGAAGATGAATACAGGGAGGTAGATAAGCTCTTACCGGATGGACGAAATTGGACGGAATTGGACGGAATTGGATCGAGTCTTCACTTTGCTCAGCCGAGACGTGTTCAGTAGGCAAGGACGCAGAACGGGAGAAGCTGGGACGTGCGTGTGGATGGGAGGAATGCAGACCGAACGTGAGAGGCGTATATGGCAGCAGATCGGACGTTGCACTGGCGTGAATTAATTTAGGCAGTTACGAGATCTCCTTCCCCTATTAATTCGGCAATTATGTGGAAATAAAAACTGCCAGATTTGGCTGTTACGGATTAACCCTCAGCAATGGTAAGCGTCTGCAGGCTGGAGCGTTCCGGGCTGGGCTGGAGTGCTGGCTGCGACGTGGGCTGTAGCGCTGGGCTGCGACAGGCAAGCAGCTGGGCTGCGGCACTGGGCGGACAGCAGCTGGCTGCGGCTGGACAAAGGACTGGGCTGCGGCACTGGGCGGGCAAGCAGCTGGCTGCGGCTGGACAAGGGACTGGGCTGCGGCACTGGGCGGACCAGCAGCTGGCTGTGGCTGGACAAAGGAAAAATATAATCCGGTACAAACTGTAGTCCGGAATCGAGAAGTCGACTTTAATGTACGGGATAACCGGCCACGGAATATTTTACAGTTTGATTTTAGTTACGAACTCTATCATTTTATGTGAAGGTAAGTCACATAAAATGATAAGCTTATAAAATGTTCTATCATTTTATGTGAAAGAGGTCTACATAAAATGATAATTTTTATCCTAATGTCTAACTAAGTAAACGGATATGAATTAATAGATCGAGATCTATTTATTAACGTATGAAGACGGAATAAAAATTCCGGATTTTACACCAGTACCCCCTAAAAAAAAGTTTCGTCCCGAAACTTGGGAGTAAGATACCTACCCCATACCTTTCCCTTCGAGGCACATATTCTAGCAAGCCACTACTCACTTCATCAAGCATATAAATAATTATGTAAACATATAATCACAGAAATCATATAAGGTCTCGTCTTAGTACTAACCCGTCGGTACTGAGGTAGCGGCTAACTCCGCAAAGAACTCAGGATAGTTACGTCTAATGCTCTCCTCTGTCTCCCAGGTGGCCTCATCAGCTCCCCTCCTAGACCACTGGATCCTCAACATAGGTATCTCCTTGGATCGCAGACGTCTGGTACTGCGTTCCAAGACAGCTACGGGGTACTCTACAAACGTATGGTCAGGCTCCACTACCAGATCCTCATGGCTGATGACGTGTCTCGGATCCGGAATGTACTCTCGCAGCTGAGATACATGAAAAACTGGGTGTACTCCCTCTAATCTCTGTGGCAGTGCTAGTCGGTAGGCAACCTCTCCGACTCTCTCTACGATCTCAAATGGTCCGACATACCGGGGACTCAGCTTCCCCTTAATGCCGAAACGTCTAACTCCCCTCGTAGGTGACACCCTCAACCACACCTGTGCACCTACTCTAAACTCCAAAGGTCGACGCCTTTTGTCGGCGTAAGACTTCTGACGACTCTGAGCTGCTAACATCCTTTCCCGGACTAAGGCAATCCGGGCGATGTCGTCCTGTATCTGATCTGGTGCTACTCCGTCAGCCTTACTAGGCTCATCCCAACATAGCGGTGTACGACATTTCCGTCCGTACAAAGCCTCATAAGGTGCCATCCCAATAGACGCATGCCAGCTGTTATTATATGAAAACTCTACTAATGGGAGGTGATCTGGCCATACCTGTCCCCAATCTAGCACACATGCCCGTAACATGTCCTCTAGGGTCTGGATGGTCCTCTCTGACTGACCGTCTGTCTGTGGGTGGTAGGCAGTGGTAAAGTGAAGACTCGTACCCAGAGCGGTATGTACCTGCTGCCAGAACCTCGAGGTAAAACGTCCATCCCTGTCGGATACGATAGTCCTCGGTACTCCATGGAGTCTCACAATATGCCTGGTGAACTCTTCTGCTAGACGACTTACCGGCCACGTCTCCTTAATCGGAATGAAACGTGCGGTCTTCGTCAGACGGTCTACTACCACCCAAATGGCATCAAAGCCTCTGCTGAGCCTCAATCCAGTGACGAAATCCATAGAAATGTCTTCCCACTTCCAGTGTGGTACTGGCAGTGGGTGTAGCTCTCCTCCGGATCTACGGTGCTCAATCTTGACCTGCTGACAGGTCGCACACTGAGCTACATAACGGGCCACATCAGGCTTCAAACCACCCCACCAGAAGGAACGTCTCAAGTCCCTATACATCTTACTCGCTCCTGGATGTACGGAATAAGGGGTAGTATGAGCCTCACCTAGTATCCTCTGCCTCAGCTCACGGTCTGATGGCACACAAACACGGTCCTGTCGTCTCATCACTCCATCGGCACCAATAGTGAACTGAGGTGCCTCATCTCGTGCTATCCGGTCTCGGATCCGGGTCAACATCGGACAGGCCTCCTGCTTCTGTCGGATCTCACCCAACAGGTCAGGGAGTAACTCTATGGTGGCTAACTGGTGAGCTGTATCCGGGAACTGGATCTCAATCTCTAACCAAGCTAAGTCTCTCTACAGCTGTGGCTGTACTGTCAACCGGGCTATCGCCTTCTCCTGAGGCGTCTTCCGACTCAAAGCGTCGGCAACTACATTCGCCTTTCCAGGGTGGTAAAGAATCTCAAGGTCAAAATCCTTGATCAACTCTAGCCACCGCCTCTGGCGGTTATTCAACTCCCGCTGAGTGAATATGTACTTCAGACTCTTATGGTCTGTGAAGATCTGACAGGTCGCTCCATAGAGATAATGACGCCAGATCTTAAGAGCGTGCACTACTGCTGCTAACTCTAGGTCATGAGTGGGGTAGTTCTCTTCATACGTCTTCAGCTGTCGAGACGCATATGCTATAACCTTACCCCTCTGCATCAAGACACACCCCAAGCCTAGCTTGGATGCATCACTGTACACTACGAAGTCCTCTGTACCCTCAGGCTGTGCTAAGATCGGAGCAGACGTCAATCTCCTCTTCAGCTCATCAAAACTCTGCTGACACGGTTCAGACCAAACGAACCGAGTAGTCTTCCTTAGGAGGGAAGTGAGTGGTCGGGCGATCAGGGAAAACCCTTCCACAAACCGACGGTAATACCCTGCCAATCCAAGGAAACTGCGAACCTCCTTCACATTCTTCGGAGGTTGCCAAGAAGACACTGACTCAATCTTCGCCGAGTCGACCTTAATCCCCTCGGCAGTCACTACATGGCCAAGGAATGCCACCTCTGACATCCAGAACTCACACTTGGATAGTTTAGCATATAGCTGACTATCCTGTAGAATCTGCAGCACTGTCCTCAAGTGTCCGGCATGCTCCTCTCGACTTCTAGAGTAAACTAGAATGTCGTCGATGAAGACCACTACAAACTGGTCTAAGAAGTCGATGAAAATTCCATTCATCAACTCCATAAATACTGCTGGCGCATTAGTGAGCCCGAATGGCATCACTACAAACTCATAATGACCATACCTAGTCCGGAATGCCGTCTTAGGTATGTCCTGGTCTCTCACCCTCAGCTGGTGATAACCCGATCTCAAATCTATCCTCGAGAACACTGATGCTCCATGCAGCTGGTCCAACAGATCATCTATGCGAGGCAATGGATACTTATTCTTGATGGTGACCTTGTTCAACTCTCTGTAGTCGATACACAGTCTCATCGATCCATCCTTCTTCCTCACAAACAGCACTGGTGCGCCCCAGGGAGAAACACTAGGGCGTATGAAGCCCTTCTCTGCTAACTCCTCTAACTGCTTCTTCAGCTCAAGCAGCTCTATCGGGGCCAGGGAGAAAATACATGTATATATATATATATGTTGAGTTGGTCTAATAGCTCCAATTCATTGGATGAATTTAAATCAAGGGCTCTCACACGCTCATCATTAATGGCATTTTTGTAAATTAACTTAAAATCTGGAAAAATACCCTTACGTTCAAAATAGTCATCAGTGTTCATACTTTTATATGTCATTGTTCATGTTTTTATACATTGGTGGTGTCATGTCCATTTATTCTTTTGTGTTCATTTTATAATGCATAGATGTTCATTTACAATATATAACCACAAAAAAAAAAAAAACTCATCACAAAACGTTAAAAGATGATCATAATATGTTATATATGTGTCAAAGTTATAGATAAGTCATCAGTGTTCATACTTTTATACGTCATTGTTCATGTTTTTATTCGTCAATGTTCATACTTTTGATGTCATTGTTCCTGTAAATATTATAAACTATTTTTCTATAAGACATTTTGCCGAACAGTTTGTGTGCACACTAAAATGAGCATATAGATAATTCAATTGGAGCTATTAGACCAACTCAACATATATATATATATATACATGTATTTTCTCAATCAAACTTATCAAACACAAAATGATTCAAACAAATTTGTTTTCGAACACAAACATCAATCATAATGAAATATAAACCTTAAGAATGGAAATCTAAACAGTGAGAGTAGAAATTCGAAAAAAAAAAACCTGAATCGTCTTGTATTCTCTTTGATTTCACAATTTTTTATGTAATTGATCTCTAAATATTATAAACACGATTTTAAAGAAAAGTATAATTTTTTAAAAAAATGAATAGCATATTATAAACATCATAACTGTAAAAAAAAATGAATACATACTTGTAAAAAAATGAACATCATATTTTATTAACACGATTTGAAAGAATACCATAATTTTCAAAAAAAATCTGAAAAAATGTTTTTCAAAAAATACAAAAATGAACAATTAATATTAAAAAATAAATAGTTACTGTTGGAAAAAAATGAACATTTATTGATAAAATATGAACAATGACCCTTTTAAAAATGAACACATACTTATAAAAATATGAACACCAATTTTTATTTACAAAAAGAAAATCTAGAAAAAAAAAAATAACGATGTGGCATGCCACATGTCACCACCCCGGCACTCCTCATTCTTATCTGCAAGGGTCCTCCTCACCGGAACTAGACCCTATATATATATATATATATATATATATATATATATATATATATATATATATATATTAAAAGTTTATAATACATAAAAATAATTTTATACTAGATAAACTCGTTTTTTTTTTAATTTCATAATTTAGTTTTATTTATAAACATTTTATATCATATATATTACTAATATTTATCTATAAACATTTTAATTGAAACATAAGTAAATATAAATTTATGCTTAAAACATCTCCATAAAAATATAAAAAAACAATAGAAAAATAAATATAAATTAAACTATACTATTTGTGTTAAAAAAATAAACAAAATAAAAGTTTAGTGTCTACCGTTAGATTTTAAGTTTGAAACAAAATAAAACAAAATTTAACTTAAAAAATTAAAGTGTGACCAATATAGTTATGATAGGTAGAGTCTTTTAGAATAGGGGATTTTATTAGGTTTAGCAAATTATTAAAACAAAAATTCCCAGTTGGCATTAAGATGAATCTAAAATAACCTTTTGAGATATAATCAACTTATAATTTATTGGTGGAACAATTGTATCTCATTAAAACATGTCAAAGTGCACAATCCAATCTTGCATACCAACTCCTTAGTTTGCACAATCCAATTGTATCTCATTAAACCTCTAGTTGGTGGAACATTGCTCTAGTTGTAGTCGTGAAACCAACCAGTGGACCAAATCGGCGCATTCTTCCATTCAACAGGAGCTTTTCCACCACTTCAGCTAGATGGGATACACCCTCTTAACGAATCTCACCGGGTCACCGTCGATTCCCTTCAAAGATCCGGCGATTACGCTCTCGCTATATATTCTAGATTAGCATCATCCATAATTGCATGTCATGAGCATCAGGCTTTGTCAGTTGTTCACTAGAAGCATTCAATAAAGAAAGAGCCACCTTATATGCCGAGCTAAGCGTACGTGAATATATGCTCCCATCATCTTACACTTACCAACTAAGCAGATGTATTTAAAGCACTTCCTCAACATAATCTCTCCAATTTCTTCCACCCTCCATTGACATGTCTCCAAATTGATAATATCAATATGCTTTTATTGTCTTACTGAAAACTAAATGAGGTTGTCACTTGATCCAAAATATGTTATATGAATTGAACCATTGATCATAAAACACATTCACTTCTGGCCTTGTACAAGCCGATCAACTCTACATGATGTAAGGAAGTATCAGTTATATTATGTAACGTCTTGGATTTGAAACCCGAGTTATCACTAGGACAATGGATCTACTAGAATTAGTCTGAGAATAAATTAACTATTAAACCTTCCAATAAGAGTATAATACCACGGAAAAAATAATTTCAAATAACTTCCAGTCAAGCAATACGGTAGTACCCACCTCCAATATTCTTAAATCTTTCTTATGATCTTTATATGAGCTTCTACCCTTAAAACTTCTTATGATCTTTTTACGTAACATATATCTCCCTTCTCGGCGAACGGACAATAGCCACCAACGAGAGAATTGTCCTTCTCACTTATGGAGATTATGGACATCATGCGGCGGCAACGACGTCACTTTCCAAGGTTCAAGAGATAGGGATATGGCGAGTTCAATGACATGGGATCAATCACAGTGGTTGCTCACAACATAGTGCCGCCCTTTCTCCAGAATCTGGGGGTGTGAAAATACAATTCGTCGTTGGATAGTATTTGTATCATTGAGTCTAAGCGTGAGATAAGGCAAGGAGCGACAAGGAGGTGGAACATTTTGTTAGAGGGTTTGGATTTTGGTTAGAATTTTTATGAAGCGGGTAATAAATTTTGTTGGAGTAAAGAAGAGATTAATGCCAGAATGGTACGTAAACTTTAATTATTTATATAAGTAAAATATAATCTAAAAAAGTTAGCACAAATAAAATTAGTCATAAAACCAGCCATGCTGCCACTTGATCATAGGAAACGGCGCAGCAGCAGGAGCTTTACCACAACTTCAGCTAGATGGGATAATACCTCCTCACGAATCTCCCCGGGCCACCGTCGCTTTCCTTCAAAGATCCGACGATTACTCTCTCGCCATATACCCCAGATCAGCGTCAAACATAATTGCATGTCATGAGGATCAGGCTTTGTCAACTATTCACTAGTAGCATTCAGTAAAGAAAGAGCCACCTTCCATGTCGAGCTAACCGTATGTGAATATACTCTCATCATCTTGCACTATCAACCTTACAATCTCTCCAATTTCGTCCACCCTCCATAGACATGTCTCCAAATTGATAATATCAATCACCTGTTGATTTTATTGTCTTATTCAAAATTAAATGAGGTTGTCACTTGATCCAAAATATGTAATATGAATTGAACCATTGATCATAAGACACATTCATTTCTAGCCTGGTAAAAGGCGATCAACTCTACATGATGTAAGGAAGTATCAGTTATATTATGTAACGCCTCGAATTTGAAACCCGAGTTGTCACGAAACAGTGAATTTCCTAGAATTAGTTTGCCAACAACTTAATTATTAAACCTTCCAATATCAGGGGGGAATTTCGAATAACTTTGAGTCAATTTGGTACTATGGTAGTACCCACCTTCTATATTCTTAAATCTTTCTTATGATCTTTTTACGTAACATATACGGCCTCGCCTCTACTCTAACCCTAACCTATCTATTTCCCTCACGAATCCCAGCAGCGACCATCTCCCTTCTCGACGAACGGACAGGAACCACCAACGAGAAACTTGTCCTTCTCATCGCCTCTCGCTTGTGTTTATCGTCTCAAAAATGTAACAAGTTAATGCAACATATGTCGCCGTTCTTCTAGTTGCGGAGCAGCCAAAGTCATTCTCTTTTTCTGTAAGTTTAGGTCTCAACAAAACCATTCAACCCATCTATGAATCGATAATGCGGCGGCAACGACGTCACCTTCTAAGGTTCAAGGGACATGGCTATAGCATGGGATCAATCACACTGGTTGCTCACTACATAGTGACGTCCTTTCTCCACAATCTGGGGGTGTGGAAATAAAATTCTCTGTTGGATAGTATCTGTATCATTGAGTTTAAGCATGAGATAAGGCAAGGAGCGACAAGGAGGTGGAATATTTTGTTGGAAGGTTTGGATTTTGGTTAGAATTTTTATGAAGCGGGTAATAAATTTTGTGCGAGTAAAGAAAAGATTAATGCATGATTGGTGCGTAAACTTTAATTTATATATATAAGTAAAAAATAATATAAAAAGTTAGCACAAATAAAATAAGTCATGAAACCAGCCATGCTGCCACTTGATCATAGGAAACGGCGCAGCAGCGTGAGCTTTACAACAACTTCAGGTAGATGGGATAAGGCCTCCTCACGAATCTCCGCAGGCCACCGTCGCTTTCCTTCAAAGATCCGACGATTACTCTCTTGCCATATACCCCAGATTAACTTCATCCATAACTGCATGTCATGGGGATCAGGCTTTGTCAGTTGTTCACTAGTAGCATTCAGTAAAGAAAGAGTCACCTTACATGTGGAGCTAACCGTACGTGAATATACTCCCACCATCTTGCACTTACCACCTTACAATCTCTCCAATTTCCTCCACCCTCCATAGACATGACTCAAAATTGATAATATCAATCAACTGTTGGTTTTATTGCCTTATTCAAACTAAATGAGGTTGTCACTTGATCCAAAATATGTTATATGAATTGAACCACTGATCATAAGACACATTCATTTCTAGCCTAGTAAAAGGCGATCAACTCTACATGATATAAGAAAGTATAAGTTATATTATGTAACGCCTGAAATTTAAAACCCGAGTTGTCACGAAACAATGAATTTACTATAATTAGTCTGACAAAAACTTAATTATTAAACCTTCCAATATCGGGGTCGGGGGGATTCCGAATAACTTTGAATCAATCGATATGGTACTATGGTAGTACCCACCTCCTATATTTCTTAAATCTTTCTTATGATCATTTTACGTAACATATACGACCTCACCTCTACTCTAACCCTAAACTATCTATTTCCTTCACGAACCCTAGCAGCGGCCATCTCCCTTCTTCTCGGCGAACGGACAAGAGCCACCAACGAGAGACTTGTACTTCTCATCGCCTCTCACTTGTGTTTCTCGTCTCAAAAATATAACAAGTTAATGCAACATATTTCGCCGTTCTTCTCGTTGCGGAGCAGCCAGAGTCATTCTCTTTTTTTGTCAACAACACCATTCCACCCGTCTATGAATCGATAATGCGGTGGCAACGTCGTCACTTTCCAAAGTTCAAGGGAGAGGGCTATGACATGGGATCAATCACACTGGTTGCTCACTACATAGTGCCACCCTTTCTCAACAATCTGGGGGTGTGGAAATAAAGTTTTTCTTTGGGTAGTATCTGTATCATTGAGTCTATGCATGAGATAAGACAAGGAGCGACAAGGAGGTGGAACATTTTGTTGGATGGTTTGATTTTGGTTAGAATTTTTATGAAGCGGGTAATAAATTTTGTTGGAGTAAATAAGATATTAATGCATGAATGGTGCGTAAACTTTAATTATTTATATAAGTAAAAAATAATATAAAAAAGTTGGCACAAATAAAATTAGTCATGAAACGAGCCATGCTACCACTTGATCATAGGAAACGGCGCAGCAGCAGGAGCTTTACCACAACTTCAGCTAGATGGGATAATGCCTCCTCACGAATCTCCCCGGGCCACCGTCGCTTTCCTTCAAAGATCCGATGATTACTCTCTCGCCATATACCCCAGATTAGCGTCAAACATAATTGCATGTCATGAGGATCAGGCTTTGTCAACTGTTCACTAGTAGCATTCAGTAAAGAAAGAGCCACCTTCCATGTCGAGCTAACGGTATGTGAATATACTCCCATCATCTTGCACTATCAACCTTACAATCTCTCCAATTTCGTCCACCCTCCATAGACATGTCTCCAAATTGATAATATCAATCACCTGTTGGTTTTATTGTCTTATTCAAAATTAAATGAGGTTGTCACTTGATCCAAAATATGTTATATGAATTGAACCATTGATCATAAGACACATTCATTCTAGCCTGGTAAAAGGCGATCAACTCTACATGATGTAAGGAAGTATCAGTTATATTATGTAACGCCTCGAATTTGAAACCTGAGTTGTCACGAAACAGTGAATTTACTAGAATTAGTTTGCCAACAACTTAATTATTAAACCTTCCGATATCAGGGGGGGAATTCCGAATAACTTTGAGTCAATTTGGTACTATGGTAGTACCCACCTTCTATATTCTTAAATCTTTCTTATGATCTTTTTACGTAACATATACGGCCTCGCCTCTACTCTGAACCTAACCTATCTATTTCCTTCACGAACCCTAGCAGCGGCCATCTCCCTTCTTCTCGGCGAACGGACAAGAGCCACCAGCGAGAGACATGTACTTCTCATCACCTCTCGCTTGTGTTTCTCGTCTCAAAAATGTAACAAGTTAATGCAACATATTTCGCCGTTCTTCTCGTTGCGGAGCAGCCAGAGTCATTCTCTTTTTCTGTCAACAACACCATTCCACCCGTCTATGAATCGATAATGCGGTGGCAACGTCGTCACTTTCCAAAGTTCAAGGGAGAGGGCTATGACATGGGATCAATCACACTGGTTGCTCACTACATAGTGCCACCCTTTCTCAACAATCTGGGGGTGTGGAAATAAAGTTCTTCGTTGGGTAGTATCTGTATCATTGAGTCTATGCATGAGATAAGACAAGGAGCGACAAGGAGGTGGAACATTTTGTTGGATGGTTTGATTTTGGTTAGAATTTTTATGAAGCGGGTAATAAATTTTGTTGGAGTAAATAAGATATTAATGCATGAATGGTGCGTAAACTTTAATTATTTATATAAGTAAAAAATAATATAAAAAAGTTGGCACAAATAAAATTAGTCATGAAACGAGCCATGCTACCACTTGATCATAGGAAACGGCGCAGCAGCAGGAGCTTTACCACAACTTCAGCTAGATGGGATAATGCCTCCTCACGAATCTCCCCGGGCCACCGTCGCTTTCCTTCAAAGATCCGATGATTACTCTCTCGCCATATACCCCAGATTAGCGTCAAACATAATTGCATGTCATGAGGATCAGGCTTTGTCAACTGTTCACTAGTAGCATTCAGTAAAGAAAGAGCCACCTTCCATGTCGAGCTAACCGTATGTGAATATACTCCCATCATCTTGCACTATCAACCTTACAATCTCTCCAATTTCGTCCACCCTCCATAGACATGTCTTCAAATTGATAATATCAATCACCTGTTGGTTTTATTGTCTTATTCAAAATTAAATGAGGTTGTCACTTGATCCAAAATATGTTATATGAATTGAACCATTGATCATAAGACACATTCATTTCTAGCCTGGTAAAAGGCGATCAACTCTACATGATGTAAGGAAGTATCAGTTATATTATGTAACGCCTCGAATTTGAAACCCGAGTTGTCGCGAAACAGTGAATTTACTAGAATTAGTTTGCCAACAACTTAATTATTAAACCTTCCAATATCAGGGAGGAATTCCGAATAACTTTGAGTCAATTTGGTACTATGGTAGTACCCACCTTCTATATTCTTAAATCTTTCTTATGATCTTTTTATGTAACATATACGACCTCGCCTCTACTCTAAACCTAACCTATTTATTTCCTTCACGAACCCTAGCAGTGGCCATCTCCCTTCTTCTCGGCGAATAGATAGTAGCCACCAACTAGAGACTTGTCCTTCTCATCGCCTCTCGCTTGTGTTTCTCGTCTCAAAAAGTAACAAGTTAATGTAACATATGTCGCCGTTCTTCTCATTGCGGAGCAGCCAGAGTCATTCTCTTTTTCTGTCAACAATACCATTCCACCCGTCTATGAATCGATAATGCGGCGGCAACGACGTCACTTTCCAAGGTTCAAGGGAGAGGGTTATGGCATGGGATCAATCACACTTGTTGCTCACTACATAGTGCCATCCTTTCTCAACAATCTGAAGGTGTGGAAATAAAGTTCTTCGTTGGTTAGTATTTGTATCATTGAGTCTAAGCGTGAGATATGGCAAGGAGCGACAAGGAGGTGGAACATTTTGGTTAAGGGTTTGGATTTTGGTTAGAATTTTTATGAAACGGGTAATAATATTTTTTGGAGTAAAGAAGAGATTAATGCATGAATGGTGCGTAAACTTTAATTATCTATATAAGTAAAAAATAATATAAATAAGTTGGCACAAATAAAATTAGTCATGAAACCAGCCATGCTACCACTTGATCATAGGAAACGGCGCAGTAGTAGGAGCTTTACCACAACTTCGGCTAGATGGGATAAGGTCACCTAATGAATCTCCCCATGCCACCGTCGCTTTCCTTCAAAGATCCGACGATTACTCTCTCGCCATATACCTCATATTAGCGTAATCCATAATTGCGTGTTATGGGGATCAGGCTTTTTCAGTTGTTCACTTGTAGCATTTAGTAAAGAAAGAGCCACCTTACATGTCCAGCTAACCGTATGTGAATATACTCCCATCATCTTGCACTTACTACCTTACAATCTCTCCAATTTCCTCCACCCTCCATAGACATGACTCAAAATTGATAATATCCATCAACTGTTGGATTTATTGCCTTATTCAAAATTAAATGAGATTGTCGCTTGATCCAAAATATGTTATATGATTGAACCATTGATCATAAGACACATTCATTTCTAGCTTGGTAAAAGGTGATCAACTCTACATGATGTAAGAAAGTATAAGTTACATTATGTAACGCCTGAAATTTAAAACTCGAGTTATTACGAAACAATGAATTTACTAGAATTAGTCTCGCAACAACTTAATTATTAAACCTTCCAATATCTGGGGGGGTGGATTCCGAATAACTTTGAGTCAATCGATATGGTACTATGGTAGTACCCACCTCCTATATTCTTAAATCTATCTTATGATCTTTTTACGTAACATATACGGCCTCACCTCTACTCTAACCCTAACCTATCTATTTCTTTCACGAACCCCAGCAGCGGTCATCTCCCTTCTTGGCGAACGGACAGGAGCCACCAACGAGAGAGTTGTCCTTCTCATCGCCTCTCGCTTGTGTTTCTCGTCTCAAAAATGTAACAAGCTAATGCAACATATGTCGTCGTTTTTCTCGTTGCGGAGCAGCCAGAGTCATTCTCTTTTTCTGTCAACAACACCATTCCACCGTCTATGAATCGATAATGCGGCGGCAACGACGTCACTTTTCAAGGTTCAAGGGAGAGGGATGTGGCATGGGATCAATCACACTGGTTGCTCACTACATAGTGCCACCCTTTCTCCACAATCTGGGGGTGTGGAATTAAAGTTCTTCGTTGGGTAGTATCTGTATCATTGAGTCTAAGCGTGAGATAAGGCAAGGAGCGACAAGGAGGTGCAAAATTTTGTTGGAGAGTTTGAATTTTGGTTAGAAATTTTATGAATCGGATAATAAATTTTGTTGGAGTAAAGAAGAGATTAATGCATGAATGGTGCGTAAACTTTAATTATTTATATAAGCAAAAAATAATATAAAAAAGTTAGATCAAATAAAATTTGTCATGAAACCAGCCATGTTGCCACTTGATCATAAGAAACGGCGCAGCAGCAGAAGCTTTACCACAACTTCAGCTAGATGGGATAAGGCCTCCTCACGAATTTCCCTAGGCCACCGTCGCTTTCCTTCAAAGATCTGACGATTACTCTCTCACCTTTAATCCAGATTAGCGTCATCCATAATTGCATGTCATGGGGATCAGACTTTGTGAGCTGTTCACTAGTAGCATTCAGTAAACAAAAGAGCCACCTTACATGTCGAGCTAACCGTACGTGAATATACTTCCATCATCTTGCACTTGCCACTTTACAATCTCTCCAATTTCCTCCACCCTCCATTGTCTCCAAATTGATAATATCAATCACATGTTGGTTTTATTGCGTTATTCAAAACTAAATGAGGTTGTCACTTGATCCAAAATATGTTAAACGAATTGAACCATTGATCATAAGACACATTCATTGCTGGCCTGGTAAAAGGCGATCAACTCTACATGATGTGAGGAAGTATCAGTTATAATATATAGTGCCTTGAATTTGAAACCCGAGTTGTCGCAAAACCGTAAATTTAGTAGAATTAGTCTGGAAACAACTTAATTATTAAACCTTGCTTTGAGTCAATCAATATGGTACTATGGTAGTACCCACCTCCTATATTCTTAAATCTTTCTTATGATCATTTTACGTAACATATACGGGCTCGCCTCTACTCTAACCCTAACCTATCTATTTCCTTCACGAACCCCAGCAGCGGTCATCTCCCTTCTTGGCGAACGGACAGTCGCCACCAACGAGAGACTTGTCCTTCTCATCGCCTCTCGCTTGTGTTTCTCGTCTCAAAATGTAACAAGTTAATGTAACATATGTCGTCGTTCTTCTCGTTGCGGAGCGGTTAGAGTCATTCTCTTTTTCTGTAAGTTTAGGTCTTAACAAAACCATTCCACCCGTCTATGAATCGATAATGCGACGGCAACGACATCACTTTCCAAGGTTCAAGGGACAGGGCTATGGCATGGGATCAATCACACTAGTTGCTCACTACATAGTGCCGCCCTTTATCCGCAATCTAGGCATGTGGAAATAAAGTTCTTCGTTGGGTAGTATCTGTATCATTGAGTCTAAGCGTGAGATAAGGCAAGGAGCGACAAGGAGGTGGAAAATTTTGTTGGAGGTTTTGGATATAATTTTTATGAAGTGGGTAATAAATTTGGTTGGAGTAAATAAGAGATTAATGCATGAATGGTGCGTAAACTTTAATTATTTATATAAATAAAAAATAATATAAACAAGTTAGCACAAATAAAATTAGTCATGAAACCAGCCAAGTTGCCACTTGATCATAAGAAACGGCGCAACAGGAAAAGCTTTACCACAACTTCAGCTAGATGGGATAAGGCCTCCTCACGAATCTCCCCAGGCCACTGACGCTTTCCTTCAAAGATCCGACGATTACTCTCTCGTCATATACCCCAAATAAGCGTCATCCATAATTGCATGTCATGAGGATCAAACTTTGTAAGTTGTTCCCTAGTACCACTCAGTAAAGAAAGAGCCACCTTACATGTCGAGCTAACCGTACGTGAATATACTCCCATCATCTTGCACTTACCACCTCACAATCTCTCCAATTTCCTCCACCCTCCATAGACATGTCTCCAAATTGATAATATCAATCACTTGTTGGTTTTATTGCCTTATTCAAAACTAAATGAGGTTTTCTCTTGATCCAAAATATGTTATATGAATTGAACCATTGATCATAAGACACATTCATTTCTAGCCTGGTAAAAGGCGATAACCTCTACATGATGTAAGGAAGTATCAGTTATATTATGTAACGCCTCGAATTTGAAACCCGAGTTGTCACAAAACCGTGAATTTACTAGAATTAGTCTGGCAACAACTTAATTATTAAACCTAGGTTTGAGTCAATCGATATGGTACTATGGTAGTACCCACCTCCTATATTCTTAAATCTTTCTTATGATCGTTTTACGTAATATATACGGGCTCACCTCTACTCTAACCCTAACCTATCTATTTCCTTCACGAACCCCAGTAGCGGCCATCTCCCTTCTCGGCGAACAGACAGTAGCCACCAACGAGAGACTTGTCCTTCTCATCGCCTCTCGCTTGTGTTTCTCGTCTCAAAATGTAACAAGTTAATGTAACATATGTCGCCGTTCTTTTCGTTGCGGAGCGGCTAGAGTCATTCTCTTTTTCTGTAAGTTTATGTCTTAACAAAACCATTCCACCCGTCTATGAAATGATAATGCGACGGCAACGACATCACTTTCCAAGGTTCAAGGGACAGGGCTATGGCATGGGATCAATCACACTAGTTGCTCACTACATAGTGCCTCCCTTTATCCGCAATCTAGGCATGTGGAAATAAAGTTCTTCGTTGGGTAGTATCTGTATCATTGAGTCTAAGCGTGAGATAAGACAAGGAGCGACAAGGAGGTGGAACATTTTGTTGGAGGGTTTGGATTTTGAATAATTTTTATGAAGTGGGTAATAAATTTGGTTGGTGTAAAGAAGAGATTAATGCATGAATGGCGCGTAAACTTTAATTATTTATATAAGTAAAAAATAATATAAAAAAGTTAGCACAAATAAAATTAGTCATGAAACCAACCATGCTGCCACTTGATCATAGGAAACGGCGCAGCAGAAGCTTTACTACAACTTCAGCTAGATGGGATAAGGCCTCCTCACGAATCTCCCCAGGCCACCGTCGCTTTCCTTCAAAGATCCGACGATTACTCTCTCGCCATATACCCCAGATTAGCGTCATCCATAGTTGCATGTCATGGGGATCAGACTTTGTAAGTTGTTCCCTAGTACCATTCAGTAAAGAAAGAGCCACCTTACATGTCGAGCTAACCGTACGTGAATATACTCCCATCATCTTGCACTTACCACCTTACAATCTCTCCAATTTCCTCCACCCTCCATAGACATGTCTCCAAATTGATAATATCAATCACGTGTTGGTTTTATTGCCTTATTTAAAACTAAATGATGTTTTCTCTTGATCCAAAATATGTTATATGAATTGAACCATTGATCATAAGACAGATTCATTTCTAGCCTGGTAAAAGGCGATCAACTCTACATGATGTAAGGAACTATCAGTTATATTATGTAACGCCTCGAATTTGAAACCCGAGTTGGCACCAAATAGTGAATTTACTAGAATCAGTCTGGCAACAACTTAATTATTAAACCTTCCAATATCGGGGGGGGGGATTCCGAATAACTTTGAGTCAATCGATATGGTACTATGGTAGTACCCACCTCCTATATTTTTAAATCTTTCTTATGATCTTTTTACGTAGCATATACGGCGTCGCCTCTACTCTAACCTAACCTATCTATTTCCTTCATGAACCCCACCAGCGGCCATCTCCCTTCTCGACGAACGGACAGTAGCCACCAACGAGAGACTTGTCCTTCTCATCGCCTCCCGCTTGTGTTTCTCGTCTCAAAATTTAACAAGTTAATGTAACATATGTCGTCGTTCTTCTCGTTGCGGAGCAGCCAGAGACATTCTCTTTTTCTGTAAGTTTAGGTCTCAACAAAACCATTCCACCCGTCTATGAATCGATAATGCGGCGGCAACGACGTCACTTTCCAAGGTTCAAGGGACAGGGCTATGGCATGGGATCAATCACGCTGGTTGCTCACTACATAGTGCCTCCCTTTCTCCACAATATAGGGGTGTGGATATAAAGTTCTTCGTAGGGCAGTATATGTATCATTGAGTCTAAGCGTGAGATAAGGAAATGAGCGACAAGGAGGTGGAACATTTTGTTGGAGGGTTTTGATTTTGGTTGGAGTTTTTATGAAGCGGGTAATAAATTTTGATGGAGTAAAGAAGAGATTAATGCATGAATGGTGTGAAAACTATAATTATTTATATAAGTAAAAAATAATATAAAAAAGTTAACACAAATAAAATTAGTTATGGAACCAGCTATACTGCCACTTGATCATAGGAAACGGCGCAAAAGCGGGAACTTTATTACAACTTTAGCTAGACGGGATAAGGCCTCCTCGCGAATATTCCCGGGCCACCGTCACTTTCCTTCAAAGATCCGACGATTACTCTCACGCAATATACCCCAGATTAGCGTCATCCATATATGCATGTCATGGGGATCAGGCTTTGTAAGTTGTTCACTAGTAGCATTCAGTAAAGAAAGAGCCACCTTACATGTCGAGCTAACCGTACGTGAATATACTCTCATCATCTTGCACTTACCAACTTACATAATCTCTCCAATTTCCTCCACCCTCCATAGACATGACTCCAAATTGATAATATCAATCACCTGTTGGTTTTATTGTCTTATTCAAAACTAAATAAGGTTGTCACTTGATCCAAAATATGTTATATGAATTGAACCATTGATCATAAGACACATTCATTTCTAGCCTGGTAAAAGGCGATCAACTCTACATGATGTAAGGAAGTATCAGTTATATTATGTAACGCCTCGAATTTGAAACCTGAGTTGTCATGAAACTGTGAATTTACTATAATTAGTCTAGCAACAACTTAATTATTAAACCTTCCAATATCTGGAGGGGGGATTCCGAATAACTTTGAGTCAATCGATATGGTACTATGGTATTACCCACCTCCTGTATTCTTATATCTTTCTTATGATCTGTAACACCCCGAATTCTCAAATGTCGGGACATTACTGGTTAGGACCTCACAATGGGTCCCGACCTCAGTTTGACAACAATATTACTAGGATCTTGCAACAAGACACAAATAAGGAAAACAGAAATTCATAAAAATAGTATTTTAAAGTAATGAATGCAACACGGTCTAGCAGCCTAAAGTACTTAAACAAAGGAAACGAACAACTGTCTTAACCAAAAGAAAGAATGACAAACACAACCCCAACCCCCACTCTAAGGAGTACGGAGACCCGGCTGACCACTAATTCCGGATCACTCAGCTGCTGGTCTAACCTGCGGTAAATCTAAAAACACAACAAGAGGAACCGTTAACTAGTTATCTAAATATTAGAAGAATAATAGTAGCACACACACACACATAAAAATATAAACACCCATCATGCTTTCAAACAAGTCCATTTTATTATCTTGAGTTAAGTTACTCTTTCACGCTAATGATACTTATTTTGTGACACGAGGGATTCCCAAACCTCGCCTCCGCCCCCGTGTAACCATCAGGAATGGATCCGATGTATCTCACCTTGTACCTGTCTGGTCTGGGTATAGAGAACCTCCCAGTCTCCTGTCAGAGCTGGGCAGTGATGTCACGGCCCGTTATACTTACACTTGGGCCTTAAACATAATAATAACGGTCGTCCTAGCAAGTTATTATTATTAAAACACGCACATAGCACACACAACCACTATCACTCAACTAATATCCAGAAACTGGCTAAGTAAGTCGCAAGGACTTACCTGAGTCAAAATACACTCTAACACGTCTCAAACAGTCCGTACTCGTGGTAACTCAAACGCCTGTCAAATAAGGCATGTGTATCAAAATCACATCTCGATGTCCAATCTCATGCGAAGGAATTACGGAAAAAGCTCTCTTATGGTAAAAGACCATTTTACCCTTGGTATCGTAAATTCTCGAAGTTTATTCTTGAATTCTACTAATTTCTTCCTTATCTTATTTTCCATAGATTATGTCTCTCGGATAGCTACTTATAGGTTATAAGGTCAACACTCGAGACAACCCTAAGAAAGATAACATTCCTCCTCTCCGGTTACTAATTATGCTGCTACATACATAATACCGTCAACATGTTTTTCCTCCTCCTCAACTCACTTATATCTACATAATTTCATAAATCCCAACTCGTACTTATATATATATATATACTCGCATTTTTATATATTCTATATTTTTGCTTATAAATATACTCTTATATAAAGATTATATATCCATAAAATTACAAGCTTCTATATACTTTACACACACTAACTTGTACGTCTTTATATATATATATATATATACATACTCGACTGTAAGATTCAACACACGTACCCTAACTCGCGCTCATGTCAGTAGATCCATATATCTATCTACATGTATAACCTTATAAATCATTTATATGTACACTTTTATTTCATATTATATATATACACGTATATATACCACAGCACTCAACTCTCATGATATAAACTTACAGCTGCACCTTCGCTTTTAAAACAGGAGCAACAAGTATCGGACTGTACAACACACTCACCTACACCTTGGATCGGCCCGGCTCGACAACGGCTCTCCGGCTGCAGCAGTGGTTCGTTGGTCACACTGCAGGCTCGAAGGTCAGGCTCCGGATTCAGCCTATAGTCGCTTGGTTCCGAAGATGCGGAGGTTAGCTACACGCTGAAGTAGAGAAGAAGACAACGAAGAGGGACAACCGGCAAGGCTTACCGGTATCTGGCGGTGGCTGGCGAGACTCTGGGTGGTCGACAATAGCGCGCACTGGCTCGGCGGCGGCTAGGGTGCTACTGCGGCCCTCCTCCGGTGTAGTCCGGCTGCTGTGCACAAGCCCGCGGTTAAGGACGGTTTTACTCGCAAGTAGAACGGAAGAACGAGAGACGTGGAAAGGAGACGGTGCTCACCTGGTGATGCCCTGGAGGTCGCGGCGGCGGCGGTTGCAGGATCAGGTCCAGCGGCAGCGTGGTGTTGTTGTTGTTCGTTCGTGTCGCGAGAGAGAAGAAGCAGGAGCGGCAATCAGGCGTGGTTAGAGAGGTAATTAGGTAGGATTAGGGTTAAGAATTAGGTTAGTTTTATTTAGGTTTTAATTAGGATTAGGAAAGGGCTGGCTGGGCCGGCAACACTCTATGCAATTGGGCCCATTTTTCCTTCATTAGAATGAGCTGAAGCGAACCCGTTACTCGTACGGATCGGTAGGACATTTGCGTAAAATTTTACGGAATTATATTCCGTGTTAGGTAAATTATTATTTTTACTTTATAGGTACGGAAATATTTCCGGTTACCTAGTTTCATCATTTTATGTGACTTAAGATCACATAAAATGATAGAATTTAAACTCGTTTTATTTTATTTATATATTTATTTAAGATTGACGTATCGGGATTTGGTTAAATTCGATTTACCGGAAATTAAAATTTTCCGTTATTACATGATCTTTTTACGTAACATATATTGCCTCGCCTCTACTCTAACCCTAACCTATATATTTCCCTCACGAACCCCAGCATCAGCCATCTCCCTTCTCGGCGAACGGACAGGAGCCACCAACGAGAGACTTGTCCTTCTACATGATGTAAGGAAGTTTCCGTTCTTCTCGTTGCGGAGGACCCAGAGTCATTCTCTTATTCTGTAAGTTTAGGTCTCAACAATACCATTCCACCCGTCTATGAATCGATAATGCGGTGGCAATGACGTCACTTTCCAAGGTTCAAAGGACAGGGTTATGGCATGGGATCAATCACACTGGTTTCTCACTAAATAGTGTTGCCCTTTCTCCACAATCTAGGGGTATGGAAATAAAGTTCTTTGTTGGGTAGTATTTGTCATTGAGTCTAAGCGTCAGATAAGGCAAGCAGCGACCAGAAGGTGGAACATTTTGATGAAGGGTTTGAATTTTGATTAGAATTTTTATGAAGCGGGTAATAAATTTTGTTGGAGTAATGAAGAGATTAATGTATGAATGGTGCGTAAACTTTAATTATTTATATAAGTAAAAAATAATACAGAAAAAGTTAGCACAAATGAAATTAGTTGAAAAAAGAAGTGAGTTGAAATTATAAGTTATTTCAAATAGAAAGTAAAAAAAAATATTAAAAGTAAATACAAATTAACATTTGTTTGATAAAGATAAGACTATAAAAGTCATAATAAATTTAGAGAGAATTACTTTACTATTATCATTAATTTAAATACTATAATTTTTTTATTTTTTAATAAGTTTGTTATGATAAAATAATTTAAAATTTTTAAACGAGAATCTATATATATATAAAATGAAAGCCTATAATACATAAAATAATTTTATACAACATAAACTATTTATTTAATATCATAGTTTAGTGTTATTTATAATCATTTTACATCATATATAATACTAATATTTATTTAAAAATATTCTAATTAAAATATAAATAAATATAACTTTATGCTTAATACATTTCAAAAATAAAAATAAAAACATACAAAAAAAGTTATGTAAAAATAAATATAAAGTGAAAATAAACCATTTGAGTTAAAAACAAATTAAACAAAATAGAAGTTTAGAATTTAACTATTAAGATTTTAAGTTTGAAACAAAAAAAAATAAAATTTAAGTTAAAAAACTAAAGTGGGACCTAATATAGTTATGATCGGAAAAATCTTTCAGAATATGAGATTTCTCATCATATATCTTATATCTTAATACTTTTGATATTAGAAGAATTATGATTCATTCGGTGGAGCTTTTAGTTTGTGAACGTTTTTTTTAGAGCTTTGAAAAGAGAAATTTTATAAGATTTGGTTAAAATAGGTTATTTTGTAGATTAGTTTTTTGTGGTTGGAATTTTGTAGAAGGTTTACTTGAAAGAGATTTTAATGATAGCTTTAGTTTTTTTAGATTATATATATATATATATATATATATATATATATATATATATATATATATATATATATATATATATATATATATATAATGAAATCCTATATTACATAAATTAATTTTATACTACATAATTTTTTTTATATTATAGTTTAGTGTTATTTATAAACATTTTATATCATATATATTACTAATATAAAATAATTAATTAAAACATAAATAAATAGAAATGTATGCTTAAAACATCTCCAAGAAAACATTAAAAAAAACAATATAAAGATAAATATAAACTAAAACTACACCATTTGTTTTAAAATAAATAAAAAAAATAAAAATTTAGTGTCCACCTTTTAGATTTTAAGTTTGAAACAAAACAAAACAAAATTTAACTTAAAAAATTAAAGTGGGATCAATATAGTTGTGATCTGCAGAGTCTGACAGAATATGGAATTTTATTGGTTCTAGCAAATTATTAAAAAAATTCTCTCCTAATTGGCATTAAGATGAATCCAAAAATTACCTTTTGAGAAATAATCAACTCTTAATTTATTGGTGGAACAATTGTATCTCATTAAAGAAAGTAGTTTGCACAATCCAATTGTATCTCATTAAACCTCTAGTTGGTGGAACATTGCTCTAGTTGTAGTCATAAAATCAGCCATGTTACCCCAATGGACTAAACCGGCGGCTTCTTCCATTCAGCAGGAGCTTTACCACCACTTCATCTAGATAGGATACAACCTCTTAACGGATCTCACTGGGCCATCGTTGGTTCCCTTCAAACATATACTCCAGATTAGCGTCATCAATCGAGGTCCGAGTGACCCAAGACGGGGTATGCAGTGAGAGCCTTGAAGGGCGATGCATTGTTATTCTTTGGCCTCCATCCCAACGCAACAACCAACCCAACAAAGCCTGCATGGGAGCTGCCCGGTGATCGAGGGCCAGAAGTGGTCAGCCATCAAATGGATCCACGTCACTTCCTTTGATGCCCAAAATGCAAATGCACTTTCATGCCATTCTTAACGGTTTTCTATTTTACATGATCAAACAAAGTATTGCCTTTCTATATGTTAATGCACTTGAAAAATGGCATGACATTTCGAAAACAAACTACTCGTCTCCATGGGAAGGCCAACTTGTTGTGACAAGGCAAACGTCAAGGTAAGAAAGCAGGTTCGTTTCTCTATTCCCTTACTTGTTTTACAAAACTATTCATGTCTTTATCAAATATTTACTCAAAAAGCTTAAATTTATCCAAAAAAACTCATTCTATCGAGCATGCCCAAGCGAATACAAATGTATCTTAACACTTGAAGAACAATGTTATGACCTTTTTGCATTTGTCATAGGTTTTACAAAATCACAAGAGGATAGTTAGGGTTCGTTTAATTAATTGTTACAAAAATAACTTATTGATAGTTTGGACTATTTACTTGAATTTGAAAGTTTGGATGATTTTCTCGAATGTTTGGATATTTTCTTTATTCATGAAGATATTGATTTGAATTATGTGAAAATTGTGATGGATTAAAAGCTTTTGGCGGAATGAAAAAAACATTTTGAGGGTTCGGATTTTGGTTATAACTCATATGAAGTGGATAGCAAATTTTGTCGGGGGAAAGAAGAGATTAATGCACGAGTAGTAAATGGTGGGTAAACTTTGATCATTTATATAAACAAAAAATAATAATAAAATAATTTTAAAAAATTATCACATGGTTAGTTGAAAAAGAAAGTTATTTGAAATAGTAAGTTAGTTTAAGTAAGAAGAAAAAAAATATTAAAAATAAATATAAACTAATATTTATGCGATATAGATGATATTACAAAATTCATATAACACATTAAGTTCAGAGAAAATTACTTAACGATTACAATTAATTTAAATACTATAAAATTTGTATTGTATAAATAAGTTTAGTATGATAATTAAATTTATAATTTTTAAACGAGAATATATATATATATATATATATATATATATATATGTAATACATAAAATAATTTTATAGTACATAACTTATTTATTTAATTTCATAGTTTAGTGTTATTTATAAACATTTTATTTCATATATATATATTGCTAATATTTATTTATAAACATTTTAATTAAATCATAAATAAATATAACTAAAAATAAATATAAATTTATGCTTAAAACATCTAAAAATAATAATAATATAAAGTAAGTTTAAACTGAAAATACACCATTTGAGTTTTAAAAAATAATCAACATAAAAGTGTAGGGTTAACTGTTAGATTTTAAGTTTGAAACAAACAAAACAAAATTTAAGTTAAAAAAAATTAAAATGGGACCCAATATAGTTGTGATCTGCAGAGTCTTACAGAATATGAGAATTTCTTGGATCTAGTAAATTATAAAAAATTTCTCCTAGTTAGCATTAAAATCAATACAAAAATAATTTTTTGAGATGTAATCAATTACTAATTTATTGGTGGAAGATTTGTATATCATTAAAAAAAAGTTTGATAAAATAAATATGTACCTTCCCTTGTAATTAGAACATGGTATGCAGAAAGCAGTGGCATAGGGAAAAGATGAATGGACAGATATAGGAAAAGAACAATGGTGTGCATTGTCTATATCTTTGGGGTTATCTGCAAGTTAGCTCATGAAGCCACGCACATATTCTGATATTCATCTCCAACCCTGTCTGGCGGTTTGAATATATTATTATTTTGGAAAAACTATGTAGCACCACTCATTCTTAGTTTAATGGAAACAACTTATCTGATATCATAACTTTCTTACTCATCATATTTCTTATATGTTAATACTTTTGATATTAGAATTATGATTCATTCGGTGGAGATTTTAATATGTGAAGTTTTTTTTAGAGTTTTAAAGATAGAAATTTAATAAGATTTGGTTAAAATAGGTTATTTTGTAGAGTAGTTTTTTTGTTGGATTTTTGTAGAAGGTTTTTGTTCAATTTTAAAGAGGTTTAGATGAATCAATGATTGCTTTCATTAGATTTTTTTTCTTTTTTATAGATTATCAATATTGTTTATAATTTTATCTTCTTAAGTTATAGTTAACTATTTTGTTTTTTTTTATTTTTGATAAATTTACGATAAAATAAATCTATGCCAATTAAAAATTTAGATTTTTATAATTTACAAAACTATTCATGTCTCTATAAAAAAGCTTATATTTATCCAAACAAACTCATTCTATCTAACACGTCCAAGTGAATACAAATGTGTCTTTCAAAATGTATTGCTTTTTTAATCGTTTCTGACATGACATGTGCATTTTGTTAACGTTGAGCCACGCACTAATTAGTAACATGTCTTGTTCTTGAGACCATTTTACCCTATCACCGTTGAATGAGTTTGAGTTTGAGTTTCATTTAGGGTTGAGCAGATTGAGGTTCGGTTCACCGAACCGCAACCGAACCGCAACCGTGCGGTTCACGTTTTCTGGGATTGCGGTTCAGTTCGGTTCGGTTTGCGGTTTTGCGGTTTTGAACCGATGCTCAACCCTAGTTTCATTCAAAGAATAATGTACGTCATCTCCAAGGTTTAAGTATTTGGAGTCATGAGAGTATTTGAACTTTGAGGATAAAAGTTTGGACGAGTTATGAAAACATATTGGCCATAATGATCTTTACTTTGAAAGTTTCGATGATTTACTTGACCTTGAAAGTTTGGACGATTTTCTTGAATGTTTGGATAGTTTCCTTACCTTGAAGGTATTGAAAGATATCGATTAGGATAATGTGAAAATTATGATAAAAACTTTTGGCGGAATGAAAAAAGACAGGGTTTGGATTTGTGGATCCATATGAAGTGAATAACAAATTTTGTTGGGGGAAGAAGAGATATGTGAGTGAGATGAATGATGGGTAAACTTTGATCATTTATATAGACGGAAAACAATAATAAAATAATTCAAAAAAAGTTAGCACATAGAAAATTAGTTGAAATAGTAAGTTAGTTCAAGTAAGAAGTAAAAAAGTAAACTAACATTTATACGATATAGATAAACTTACAAAAGTTATATTACACATTAAGTTCAAAAAAAATTACTTAACAAATGCAATTAGTTTAAATACTATAAACTTTGTATTGTATCAATAAGTTTATAGATAAAACAGTTTGAAATTTTTTTTAAACGAGAATATATATAATGAAAGTCTATAATACATAAAATAATTTTATACTACATAAACTATTTTTTTTTTGAATTTCATAGTTTAGTGTTATTTATAAGCATCTCATATCATATATATTACTAATATTTATTTATAAACATATAATTAAAACATAAATAAATATAAATTTTTGCTTAAAACATCTCCAAAAAAAAATTTTTAAAAAACAATATAAAAATAATTATAAACTAAAACTACATTATTTGTGTTAAAAAAATAAACAAAATAAAAGTTTAGTGTCAACCTGTTAGATTTTAAGTTTGAAACTAAACAAAATAAAATTTAACTTAAAAAATTAAAGTGGGACCAATATAGTTGTGATCTGCAGAGTCTGACAGAATATGAAATTTTATTGGATCTAACAAATTATTAAAAAATCCTCCTAGTTGACATTAAGATGAATCCAAAAATAACCTTTTGAGATGTAATCAACTTTTAATTTATTGCTGGAATAACTGTATCTCATTTAAACACCTCAATATTTGCACAATCCAATCTTACATACCAATTCTTCATTTTGCACAATCCAATTGTATCTCTTTAAACCTCTAGTTGGTGGAACATTTCTCTAGTTGTATACCGGCGCCTTCCATTCAGCAGGAGCTTTACCACGACTTGAGCATCCGACTCATAGATGATCCTAGGCTAAAAACATTGCCCACCGCACCATTCCGCCACCGCCACACTCGGGTACCGCCTAACCTTTTCGCTATCACCAAGAGCACGGCCGTTCAGTTATGATCACGAGCCATAATTACAACCCCATTCTCGCGAGCAGCCACAAACTCAGCTACCGTCGTTTCCGTTCAAAGATCCGGCAGAAGTGCACAAAGAAAGCAGCGCAGCCAACCTCCGGCAGTCCTTGGCAACATGTTGAATAGCAAGACACAAAAGAAGAGGGTTCATTTGGTTATCCACATTCCCATACGCATCGCAACCGGTTTAATTGAAGCTGTCATCTTGACCTTCCAAAAAGACTTCTAAAAGCTTACACCAGCTTGTGAACTAGAAGCATATATTAAAGAAGAGCAACCTTTTGGTTTTATTGCCTATTTCAAAAAGCAAATAAGGTTGTCACTTGATCGAAAATATGTTATCTGAATTGTACCATTGATCATAAGACACATCCACTTCTAACCTTGTACAAGCGATCAACTCTACATAATTGTTAGCATTAGACACACTAGATCAACATTATACCTGGAACAAAGATGAGCATGCTATGCATGCGTGCGTGTAAGATCACCTGCAGTAGCTTCCTCTGGTTGCACTTAGGGATGGTAAAGTTCCCTTTCTTCTGTAAGTTAAAACTCTAATTTGCAAACTCACCTACAATCTCAATTCTCAAGTGTGACACCCGGTAATCTTCTCTACCATTACTCTTCAAATTTGATTTTAAATATTTCTAATTTGCTCTGATAATTTCGGTTTGAAATTAATTAGTTATTTTTTAATTTCATAGTTTAGTGTTATTTATAAACATTTCATATCATATATATTACTAATATTATTTATAAATATTTTAATTAAAACATAAATAAATATAATTAAAAATAAATATAATTTTAAGGTTAAAACATCTCAAAAAAAAAACATTAAAAAATATAAAAGTAAATATAAATCAAATACACCATTGAATTAAAAAAAATATAAGTTTAGTGTTTAAATTTGAAACAAAAAACAAATTTTAAATTAATAAATTAAAGTGGGACCAATATAGTTGTGATCTGCAGAGTCTACAGAATATGAGATTTTATTGAATTTAGCAAATTATAAAAAATCTCTCTCCTAGTTGACATCAACGTAAATCCAAAAATAACTTTTTGAGATGTAATCAAAATTTAATTTATTGGTGCAACAATTTTATCTCATTAAAACATCTTATAGTTTCAACAATTCAATATGCTGCAATATTTACCCCTTCTTCGAACATTGCTCCAGCCATGGTGCCCCTTGATCATAGACAACGGCGCACTCAGTGGACCAAACCCGCGCCTTCCATTCAGCAGGTGCTTTACCACACTTGAGCTAGATGATGATGGAGGTATGTTTGCATACTCATTGGATGATGTACTACACTATTTTTGTTCTTGTTTTGGCCAACAGTTTCATATGTGAACCGCAAGTAGAACAAGGTAGAAGCTGCTGCTGCTACTCTAGATCTAGAGGAGAAGCTCAAGGATGTCAAAGTCTCTAAACAGTAAGCATTCCATGACAGTATGAGACGCTACTGCGTCTTGTCGTCTGACAGCATCCCTCTATATACTTTGCCATAGCCTCCAGAAGCGATCTCATTGCTCGGGGAGAAGTTGTTTGTACATTTGTTTAGCTCGTCGTATGAGAACCATCTCGCGCCTTTTAGATGTAGAGTGCTAGTCCCACTTGAAACTGCAAAACAAAAATGAAAGATATATGGTCTTTCTCCCAGCATTTCGTTGAGTAAGGTTTGGCTTGTGAATGCTGCAAACTGGATTTCCATATAACCTCATAGAGTGGTGCGATGTAGGATTAATGATAGGAAATTTAGTGTGAGACATAGATGCTGCAGTTCTTGGTCCTTTCTTACATCAATGTGATGTTGTAGGAGACAATTAGATTTGACTGAAGTTATCATGTTCCATTGCAGATCAACAAGCTTAAGTTGCTGCCTTTACGCTATTGCCCATGTCAAGTTCTCCATTTTTTTCAATCTCCAAATTCAAATTAGTAACATGTCTAAAAAATATAAATAAATATAACTAAAAATAAATATAAATTTATTATTAAAAAATCTCAAAAAAAATTAAAAAAATATAAAAGTAAATATAAATGAAATACACTAATGAGTAAAAAAAATAAACAAAATAAAAGTTTAGTATTCAACTGTTAGATTTAGTGTAAAACAAAACAAAAAAATAATTGAAGTGGGACCCAATATAGTTGTGATCTTGCAGAGTCTTACAGAATATGAGATTTTATTGGGTTTAACAAATTCTAAAAAAAAATCTCTCTCATAGTTGACATTAAGATAAATCCAAAAATAACATTTTGAGATGTAATCTAATTTTAATTTATTGGTGAAATTGTGGAACAATTACATCTCATTAAAACATCTTAAAATTTGAACAATTCAATTTTAAATTATTCAGTAAAGAAGAGCCACCTTATGTATATGATAAGCATTTTAAGCACTTACCAACTAAGTTGATGTATTTTAAGCACTTCCTCAACCTCACAGGCAAATTTATGTTTTAAAGAGGTTCTAGGTTTTATAATCTTCGTAGACGAATGAGCATTCGAAGGTGGTTAGGGGGTTGGATTGGGTCTGGTTGGGGTTGGGGATTGGATGGGTAATATTGCAGTGAATGATTTGGTTTGTGGTAAAGATGGGGTGAGAAGGAGAATGGACGGGTTTCACCATACCCATATTTTCCACTTGAATTCGTTGGAGTAGTTGGAGAGTTGATACCAATTTAGTACGAGGGAGGTGAGACTTCTCATTTGTCCTCGTTTAGTTTGGTTTCTAAGAGAGCAAAGATGTCAAGGTTGTGGTTTCTAACCATGTTGTGAATTGCCTGTTGTTTATTGGGGTGATTCAAGGCCCGAATATTCCATGCACCAAGCACGGAGATTATAAAATTGGTTTATTACATTAAATATAAACTCTTTAAAACATTAAACCTATAACCTCTATCTACAATTACACATCTCAAATTTTATAAACTGTACAAAAATAATTAAAAATGAACATCTATAACCTCAAACTAAACACATCCGGCCGGTTCATGTGGCTACTCTTATTTATAGCTACTTTATCTTACCCCATAGAACTAGAATTGTCAAAGGGTTGGACAATTGGTGCTCATTAATCTTATTTGGTGTATCAATCCATCACTCGTCAGGTGATCGAATTTATTCATCGGTGATTATAAACTATTAATTCATTGATGTATCATTCACCTTTGAATAATTTTTGCATATGAATGTAGGTAATTTAAAACAAAAATATTAATAAATATACTATATGTATTATAATATATATATATATATATATATATATATATATATATATATATATATATATATATATATTTTGAATTGATACTCATGAAATGCGGGTGAAATTTTTATATCTACACGAAAGAATGGTTGCAACATAATACAATCAGAAGAAATATAACTTAAGACACAGTTAGAAATATGTCTATGTATATAGATAAAATAAATTAATTTCCATTATCTTATAGTGAAAAATCCACACTTCGACCGCATGTTAGCTTTTGAAAAGTATCATATCAGCTGTTTGTTTAATTATTTACTAAATTTGCCATTGAATTTTAAATTCATTTATACACTTAATTTGCAACTTCACACCTACAATCTCAAGTGTTACAGCCGGTAATCTTCTCTTCCGTTACTCTTCAAATTCCATTTTTAAATATTTCTAATTTGCTCCGTTAATTTCGGTTTGAAATTAATAATTTTTTAAAATTTAATAATTTAGTGTTATTTATAAACATTTTATATCATATATTATTAATATTTATTTATAAATATTTTAATTAAACATAAATGAATATAACTAAAAATAAATATAAATTTATGGTCAATACATCTCATAAAAACATAAAAAATATATAAAAGGTAAATATAAATGAAATACACCATTGAGCTATAAAAAAAATAAAAAAAATAAAAGTTTTGTGTCTAACTGTTAGATTTTAAGTTTGCAACAAACCAAAACAAAATTTAAGTTAAAAAATTAAAATGGGACCAATATAGTTGTGATCTGCAGAGTCTTACAGAATATGAGATTTTATTGGATTTAGCAAATTATAAAAAAAATCTCTCTCCTAGTTGACATCAAGATAAATCCAAAAATAACCTTTTGAGATGTAATCAAATTTTAATTTATTGGTGGAACAATTTTATATCATTAAAACATCTAAAAGTTTAAACAATCCAATGTGCTGCCATATTTACCCCTTCTTCTAACATTGCTCTAGTTGTAGTCATGAAACCAGCCATGCTGCACCAATGGACCGAACCGGAGCCTTCCATTCAGCAGGAGCTTTGCCACCACTTAAGCTAGATCATGATGGAGGCATGTTTGCATACTCATTGGATGGTGTACTACACTACTTTTGTTCTTGTGTTGACCAGCAGTTTCATAGTAGAACAAGGCTGAAGCTGATGCTGCTCTAGATCTAGAAGAGAAGCTCAAGGCTGTGCAAGTCTCTAAACAGTAAGCATTTCATGACAGTATGAGACGTTACCGCGTCTTGTCGTCTCAGATGAAACTAAAACTTGATGGGCGTGGGATTAGATTCATGCTCAATAGAAGAGCTACAACAGCTTCAAAATCAATTGGAGAAAAGCTTAGCCATTGTCAAGGCCACAAGGGTACGTCCTTACCATCTTTTTGCTCTTTGTGTTTCATCTTTGTTTGTTAATGCAGGAGAAGACCCTTGTACAAGAAAATGGTTTCATTCCAAAAAGCCTTCTAAAAGCTCACACCAGCTTGAGAACTAGAGCTAATCCCACGATCACACCAACTTCAAAATCAATTAGATTCATGCTCAAGGCTGTGCAGGAGAAGCATTCAGTAAAGAAGAGCAACCTTGTATATATGCTGAGCTAACCGTGAATATACTCCCACTGGAATGAAACCAATAAATCTCATCTTAAGCAGATGTATTTTAAGCACTTCCTCAACATCATAGGGAAACATAATCTCTCCAATTTACTCCTCCATAGACATATCTCCCAACTGATGATATCAATCACCTTTTGGTTTTATTGCCTTATTCAAAAGTAATTAATGAGGTTGTCACTTGATCCAAAGTATGTTATATGAATTGAACCATTGATCATAAGGCATTCACTTCTAGCGCTTGTACAAGGCGATCAACACTAGATGATGTAAGGAAGTATCAATCATATTATGTAACGTCCTGAATTTAAAACCCGAGTTATCACTAGGTTGTCATTTTATCGAAAATATATTTATATAATTTGGTATCACATGTTTAGTTGGGATTTTGAAATGGGATTATTTTATGATAATAAGCTTCTTTTAGAAATGAATTTGAAATAATTACAAATAATATCTAATAACCTGAGCGCAAAGGTTATAAATATGGTTTATTACATTGAATATAAACTCTTTAAAACATTAAACATATAACCTCTATCTACAATTATACATCTTGCATTTTATAAACTAAACAAAAATCATAAACACAATGAACCCCTATAACCTCAAACTAAACACACCCGGCCGGTTCATGTGGCTATTCTCATTTATAGCTACTTTATCTTACACCATGGAACTAGAATTGTCAAGGGGTTGGACAGCCGGTGGATTTACCACTTCCAACATCTACTCATTAAGCTTATTGGGTGTATTGATCCATCACTCGTCGAGTGATTGGATTTATTCATGGGTGATTATAAACTATAAAATTCATTGACTTACCATGCACTTTTGAAGTACGTTTGCATATGTAGTAAAAATATATGTATTTTAAAACAAAAATATAAATAAATATGATATATATGTATATTATAATGTATTATTATAGTATAAATAACAATAAACCGTTTAGAGTCCTAAGACTAAATATACAAACTTTTAGAAATTTTTGGTGTTTTAGTGGGTCGGGTAACCTTTACCCATCATTTTTTTTATTCGTCTACTTTTTTGAATTGGGAACTCATTGAATGCGGGTAAAAAATTTTTTTTTTGATGAGAAGGAGCCACTAGCTCCCTGTCAAACGGCATTTATTGAAGAAAAACTGCATTACAAACGTGTGACACGAGGGAGAGAAACTCCTCTCAAATCATCCAAAAGCAAAGTTCTAACGCTACATGGAGGGGTAGCGAGCCTATGAACACCAAAGTCATAGCCAAACGTCATGTTGTCTAATGATTCGGCCACACGATTCCCTTCTCGAAACACATGTTTGAAACTGACAATCCAATCTCTATTAATGAAGTCTTGACAACGTGCTACCAGGATCGAAATCGGATGAGATCTACTCACCCCTTTCTCAATAAAAACGACCACAATCAACAAGTCAATCTCCACTTCCACCCGTCGGAATCACAAATCACATGCCATATCCAATCCGTGAATAATGTCCCAAAGTTCCACACCCGGGGCTGAGGTCACCCCAAAGTTTGACACGATTCCCCTACCTCATCCCTCAAGATGGCTACTGCAGTAGCCAAGTTCTGAGTTCCCCTTGACGCCCCGTCGGAGTTTAACTTCACCCATCAACGTTTTGGTGTGCTCCAGTGAACGAGCACTTCCCTTTGTTTTTCCTTCAACGGATCATACTTTCTTGCCGTAGCCTCCAAATTTTCTTCACAGTACCTCAGTATAAAATCAACTTATCTGTAGCTATTCTTCCTTCTTCAAAAACCCTCACGTTGCGCCATCGCCATATCCACCAAAGCGATGTAGCAACCAAGCTACTTCAGGCACTTGTCAGTGATGTAGCTTTCTGGATGCTAACATTAACGAAGAGTCAATTATCCCAACCCACTTGAAAAAACTCATTCTTTAAGTGTACAAGGAATAGTTTAGTCCATACCTCCCTTGCAAACATGCAGTCCCACAACATGTGCAAAAGGTCTGTTAGCATGAAATATGACGATACTTTAGGCACTTGTTTTAGTTGTTTTTCCCTCATTATTGTGTACATGGATATAGTTTTGAAGCAATTGTGAGCTTGTTCACCTATTTTGTCGATATAGAGATCTACACTAGCTTTGTTTTATTTATAGGTGAATAAGAGCTTGAATCGGGACAAATGATGGAAGAGAAGGAGTATTTGATCATGTTCGAGGACAAGGAGATGCATTAGTGAGGCTAAGGAAGGAGCATGGATGAAGGATTGCACGAAACAAAAGGCAAAGAAAGAGGTTATGCAAGTCCACGCCCTGAATTACGGCCGTGGAGAAGGAAAATTGAAGTCCACGCTCTAATCCACGGCCGTGGACTTGACATCATGAACGTGGAAGAGAGTTTGGAGCATTACAGAGAGTTACACGGTCTAAACCACGGCTGTGGAAATTATATGGCACCGTAATCTGGTTTCACGCTCTAAATTACGGCCGTGGAAAGTTCTACATGACCGTGATCTTAGCAAATCTTATGACGTGTCATATTTGCCACGTCATCAAAGTAAATGGGCTTTTATCGTAACCCTTCCTCGCTCTATAAAAGGAGTAGAGAAAGGAGTTTTCGGGATCCGTGCTTATCCTCGCTTAGGGCTGTTTTGGACGCCGCTTAGAGTTTCGAAGCCGACGGCTAGGATTGAAGATCGAGCTTACTTGAGGCGGAAGTTTGGTGATTTCTTAGGTTTTGATTTCGGAAACGATTGACAACCGTTTTCCGTTGTTTACCAGAGATTATAGTGAGGATTCTTATTCCATATTTTGAATCCATTTGAACATATCGCTTTGTTATTTGGATTTGACACTGATCTTAAGTTTTTATCGAGTTTTCGAGGGTTTTCATATTTCTCTCTTTCTAAATTGAATATTGAATCAATGACAATGATTGTTGGCTAAAATCTTTTAGCAATTCTAAGGTGAAGGGTTGATAGTTGTGGCTTAGATGATGATAGATTGATCGTAAACAGATTGGACCCTGAGAGTGTGAGAAACTCGTCGACGAACCTAAATCACGGCCTGTTCTTGAGTTACACGGCCGTGGAACCTCAAGAACTACCAGTAATTTTACCTGATCTACGACCATTGCTTTTGCTTTAATCCAAAGTTAAAGATTTGCTTTAACCTAGCTTTGGCTTGCCTTTTCTAGGTAGTAGTGAGATTCAACATCCTCTATTTTGGTTTTGAGTGTCATAACCTTAACCGTTTGAGTTTATCTTGAACCTTTGGGTTTGGGTTGGGGTATTTGAGTTTAATTCTTGTCCTTAGATCTTTTCTATACTGCAGCCTCAACAACCTTTATAGAGAGTGTTCTTTGGGTTAGACATATAAGGTTTTGGAACTTCACCGTACATTACCTTGCTTTAGTATACCTTTGCAATTTTCTACTCTGTCCTTATACTTATAGAATATCTTGAATCGATTGCCACAATTTGATATCCGGATCTTTAGGGTTGCTATTTTCCCCAATATTCGCAAAGCTTTACACTTTTACTTGCTTGATTACTTGAGACTGAAATTTGACTCACCAAATCCGTGAGTTCGATACTCTGGAATACTTGTTAATCTACGCCGATCCGTACACTGCGGGTTCGCTTGCTTTTATTTCAGTTTTATAAATATAAAGCTTATTTGCATGCACACTTTCGGGCGAACAAGTTTTTTGGCGCCGTTGCCGGGGATTTGGTCAAGACCAAACTTCGGTTCTCGGTTGTCGAGTTTGGAAGCTTTGCTCTTGTTATTTGATATCTCTTTTGAGTGTTCTTCGCAGGTTCTTTTAGGTATATGCGCAAGTCTAGATCCATCAAGGACCTCGTACCTTTTGATCCGGAACTTGGAAAGACTCTAATGAAAAAGTCTAAAGAAAGAAAGATGGCCGAAAACAAAGAAATAAATCTCCAAGCGGAGTTGGAGGAATCTCAAGCTCAATTTAGGTTGAGTGAAAAGGTTCGTATGGAAGAAGTGGAGCGTCATCAATTTCAAATTGATGAGCTCAAAGCTATGATGCTGGACATGAAGTTGGAGATGAATGAATCCAAGAAGAAGAAGAAAGCCAAACCAACTAGATCCATTAGAGTGGAATTATCCGACGATGAGGATGATGATGATATGCCACCGCTAGAGGAAATCGATCCATTAATCAATCCAGTCCGGAATGATCCAAGACAACCCGTAAATCCTCATATCCCAGCTGGGGATGCGAGAGCCGCTCGTGTCGATGAGGAGCCACGAACTCTTGGACAAAAGATGAATCCGATTCAGCAACCACGCGGCCTAGGTGTGAATTTTGAACTTGAGGATATCCAGGAATTCAGCTTTAGTCCACAAGTGATCACCATGGTTCGCCAAAATCAATTTGATGGAACAAGTGCTGAATCTCCACACCAATATTTACAGAATTTGAGATTCTAATGGAGACAATGAAGCCGAAGAAGACCACCACCAACAACTACAAGATCAAGCCATTCTTCTTCTCTTTGAAGGACAAAACCTTGTCTTGGTATCAAGCTCTTCCAAATGGAAGACTTAACACATGGGAGGATCTATCTTCGGAGTTCTTAACCAAGTTCTTTCCGCCATCCAAGATGGCGGAGTTAAGAGGTAAGATTAATGCATTCATTATGAAGCCTAACGAAAGTTTGTTTCAATCTTGGGAAAGGTTTCAGGATTTATTGTTGGACTGCCCACACCATGGCATTTCAAAGCTAGAATTGTTGGAGATATACTACAAGGGGCTGAATGTGGAAACACAATTCAAGCTCCAATCCCTTTCATGTGGAACATTCATGGATATGAGGGAAGATGATGCTTGGGACTTCATTGAGAAGCAAGCCCAATTGATTGAGAAGTGTTCTCACCGGAAGGTGGATCCTAGCCATCAAAATAGAGGAGATCCGGAAGCTAAGTTAACACAAGCTGCGCAAACTCAAATCTTTTCCCTCAACACCGAAATCAAGGAGTTGAAGGAAGTCATTAGAGCTGGCCTTCAAAAGCCAAAGGAGCAAGATGTTGGATACTTGGGAAACAACTACTATCAAGGGAATGAGAATACCAACAGGAACAACCAGAATAACAACCGGAACAATTGGAACAACAACAACAACCGGAACAATAATTGGAACAACAATCGGAATTCAAACAACAATTGGCGTTTCAACCAACAACAAAATTCCGGTAATCATTATTCCAATTCAGAAAATTCACTAACACCACCATCTTCTTCTTCTAATCCTTTGAAAAGCTAGGGATAACCATCAAATGGCGCAAGCAACTCGGGAAAGGAGAAGCCCGATCCCATGTTGGAAACAATCTTGGGAAAGCTTTAAGGACTGGAGAGCTACGTTACTAAGGTTGATAAAGCTCAAAAGGCTTTAGAAAACCAAATGTTCAGCAAGGCCGATGAAGTTCCTAGAGATCAAGGAAAGCTTCCCGGAAAGACGGAGGATAACCCGAAGGAAAGGGTGATGGCTATCACAACTAGGAGCGGAGTGACAACTACCGACCCACAGCCTAGGTTTTTTGAAGTCCCAACTGAGAAGGAGAAAGATAAGGGTAAGGAGAAGGAAGATGTCTATGTTCCTCCTCCAGCTTATAAACCTCCCCTACCACTCCCGCAATCTAGAGCGAGAGCGCATCTAGACAAGCAGTTCGGTAAGTTCATTGAACTCATGAGTAAACTGCACATTAATATACATTTCATTGATGCGATTGTAGGTATGCCTGCTTACGGGAAATTCTTAAAGGAGATCCTCTTTAACAAGAGGAAGCTAGAAGACTTTGGAGAAGTCAAGATAAGTTCGGAATCATCGGAGCTCATCAAAACAATGAAGGAAAAGATGCCCCCAAAGCTGAAGCATCCGGGGTCATTTTGCATTCCAATTAGAGTAGGAGAAGTCACTTATGACGCTTTATGTGACTTGGGAGCAAGCGTTAGCATTATTCCACTCGCTTTATGTAGGAAGGTCGGTTTAGGTGAACCTAAACCGGTGAAGATGACGTTATACATGGTGGATCGATCCATAACTCGTCCCGTCGGTATTATTGAAGACGTCCCAGTCAAGCTCGGTAAATTTTACATTCCAATAGATTTCGTTGTGCTTGACATTCCTGCAGATTGTCCGGTCCCGACCATACTCGGAAGACCGTTTCTTGCAACATCCGGATGTATGGTGGATTGCAAGAATGCTAGACTCGCCTTCGACATAGGAGAAGAGAAGGTTGAGTTTTTTCTTTCAACATTGGTGAAAGAGCCAACTCTTGGAGAGGATATGTTCAATATCTATGACGAAGAAGCGTCTAGGGAGGAAGTGAGCTCGATTCTATTCAAGGACCCGTTGCAAAAGGTTATTACCATGAGCATCATGGAAAAAGGAGAGGAAGAGGATTGCAATGAGGAGATTGAAGCCTTGGAGGAGCTAAAGGAAGTGCAAGAAGAAGAGTTTGAAAAACTCTACGATGGGTCAGAAAACGTGAGGAATCACGGTCAGTCGTGTTATTCCACGACCGTGGTTTCACCCATGATGACCGTAACCAGTTATTTTGAGAGCTCCAGTAAGTTACACAGCCAAAACCACGGCCGTGGAACCACCAGTGATGTCGTAATTGACTTCCACGCCCTAAACCACGGCCGTGGAAGTAACAGTGGTGCCGTAATTCAAGGAATTTCTGAGAATAATTACGTTCTTTCCACAAATGCTCTTGAGTCATCTTCAACCACTCCTACACCCTTAGAACCTTCTAAGGAAGCACTGGACACTCCTCAAGAGTCATCAAAGGCATCAATAGCAATGGAATTAAAGCCACTTCCCACACATCTTCGGTATACATTTCTTGGAACTAATTCTACTTTTCCCGTAATTGTTAGTTCTGATTTAAGTGAAGATGAGCATGATAAACTAATGGTTGTTCTAAGAAAGCATAAAAAGGCTTTAGGATACACCATAGAGGATCTTGTAGGAATTAAACCATCATTATGCATGCATAAGATCCTAATGGAGGAAGATTTTAAGCTTTCGCGACAACCTCAACGACGGCTAAATCCGATCATGAAGGAGGTTGTCAGGAAGGAGATTCTTAAGTTACTTGACGCAGGTATCATCTATCCTATCTCCGATAGCAAGTAGGTGAGCCCCGTTCAAGTAGTTCCGAAGAAAGGAGGAATGACGGTTATCACTAACAAGAACAATGAGTTCATTCCTACAAGAACCGTGACTGGATGGAGGATGCGCATTGACTACCGCAAGCTAAACAATGCGATGAGGAAGGATCATTTCCCGCTACCATTCATAGACCAAATGCTTGAGAGGTTAGCAAAACACTCCTATTTCTGTTATCTTGATGGTTATAGTGGTTTCTTCCAGATTCCGATCCATCCGGACGATCAAGAGAAGACCACATTCACGTGCCCATGGGGTACGTTTGCATATAGAAGGATGCCATTCGGGCTTTGCAACGCCCCAACTACCTTTCAAAGGTGTATGATGGCCATCTTCTCGGAGTACGTTGAGGAAATCATGGAGGTTTTTATGGACGATTTTTCTGTTTATGGTTCCTCTTTCGATAATTGTCTTTCTAACCTATCTCTTGTGTTGCAAAGGTGTGAAGACACTAACCTAGTTCTTAATTGGGAGAAGTGTCAATTCATGGTTAGAGAAGGCATTGTGTTAGGACACTTGATCTCTAATAGAGGGATCGAAGTTTATAAGGCGAAGATAGAGACTATAGAAAAGCTTCCTCTTCCATCTTCGGTGGAGGGGATACGAAGTTTTCTAGGACATGCTGGATTTTATAGGAGATTTATCAAAAACTTTTCTAAGATTTCAAAACCGCTAACTAATCTCTTAATGAAGGATGCAGTTTTTGAATTTTCGTAGGATTGCCTAGATGCTTTCCACAAGATCCGAGAAGCTCTAATCTCAGCCCCGATTATCCAACCTCCGGACTGGAATCTCCTGTTCGAGGTTATGTGTGACGCAAGTGACGTAGCTGTCGGAGCTGTGCTAGGACAAAGGAAGGCCGAATCCGCGTTATCTACTATGCTAGCAAGACGCTAGACGAAGCGCAGCTCAACTACGCCACAACTGAAAAGGAATTCTTAGCTATTATATATGCCTTTGAAAAGTTTCGTGCATATCTTGTAGGTGCAAAGGTGATTGTATACGCGGACCATTATGCGATCCGGTATTTACTTGCCAAGAAGGATGCGAAACCAAGGCTAATTAGATGGATTCTTCTCCTACAAGAATTCGATCTCCGTGACAAGAAAGGTTCGGAAAATTCTGTTGCGGATCATTTGAGTCGTCTACCACACATAGAAGACGACGATCTACCTATAGATGACTCCTTTCCGGACGAGCATTTACACATCATTGAGGAGTGCATCGATAAGATATCAAGAGGTAATGAACCATGGTTTGCTGATTTTGTTAACTATTTGGTTTGTGAGGAAATACCTCCCGGACTATCCTACGCACAAATGAAGAAGTTCTTTAAGGACGTCCGGCAATACTATTGGAATGAACCTCTACTCTTCAAGAGAGGTCCCGACGGCATCATTAGGAGATGTGTGCCGGAAGACGAAATGCAGAGTGTCATTCGTCATTGTTATTCACTTCCTTGTGGAGGACACGCCAGTTCCATTAAAACTAGCGCTAAGATATTGCAATCCGGTTTCTTTTGGCCTACTTTATTTAAGGATGTGCAAAACTTTGTTTCCTGCTGCGATGCTTGTCAAAGAACGGGGAACATATCTAGGAGAAACGAAATGCCTCTCAACAACATTCAGGAGGTAGAGATCTTCGACGTTTGGGGAGTCGATTTCATGGGAGCTTTCCCATCATCTTGCGGGAATCAATACATACTTCTCGTTGTAGATTATGTTTCGAGATGGGTTGAAGCCATTGCCTCTCAAACTAATGATGCCATGGTTGTTGTAAAGTTCTTTAATAGAACTATCTTCCCGAGGTTCGGGACACCACGGACTATCATTAGTGACGGAGGTTCACACTTCATTACCCGACGATTCGAGGCTCTACTAGCTAAGTATGGGGTGACTCACAAGATCGCCACTTCCTACCATCCATAAACGAGTGGACAAGTGGAGATTTCAAATAGAGAGATTAAGGGCATCTTAGAGAAAACAGTTTCGAAGACAAGGAATGATTGGTCTTTGAAGCTAGACGATGCATTATGGGCATATAGGACTGCGTACAAGACTCCCATAGGAACAACACCATACAACCTTGTGTATGGGAAGTCTTGTCACTTACCGGTGGAGCTAGAACACAAGGCGTATTGGGCTCTAAATTGGTTGAACTTCAGCATGAAAGACGCAGGCGAGAAGCACCTCTTAGACCTCAATGAGCTCCGGTTGAATGCTTATGAGAACGCCAAGATTTACAAGGATAGGGCGAAGCGTTGGCATGATAAGCATATCATTCCAAAGGACCTCAAAGAAGGAGATCAAGTTCTCCTCTTCAATTCAAGACTTCGACTCTTTCCAGGTAAGCTTAAATCTCGTTGGACTGGACCTTATCTAATCAAACGTGTTTTTCCCCATGGCGTAGTTGAAGTATGGGGTGAAAAGAGCGGAAGTTTCAAGGTGAACGGTTAACGACTTAAGAAGTATTCACCGGAGCTCCAAGCTGAGGAATTCGTGCCGACTACACTCGAATAAACTCAGGTACGGTCTAGCTATGGATCTAAAACAAGCGCTTCTTGGGAGGCAACCCAAGGTATTGCACTTTCGTTGTGTTTTTGTTTCTTAGTTTAGCTTAGTTTAGTTTTTTTTCTTTTGTTTCCCCTCGATACCTCCCGGTATGTCATGTTTTGGATGTAGGAATAAGGAATGGGCAAGGAAAGGAAGAAAAAGTTGCAAGGAATTGACGAAACTTGGTTTTTGGCACAAAACAGAGAGTTTCACGCCCTAATCCACGGCCGTGGAGGCTACAGTGACCGTAATTTCCCAAAATCTGAGAAAAATCAAGCAAAACCACGGGTCCGTACATTTCCACGGCCGTGGAACCCCCCGAGTGACCTTGATTTTCCAAAAAATTATGGGCACTATATAAACCACCTTCCTTCACAAAAACACCACAAAACCCCAATTCCATGACCCATTCCACGCCCAAAAATGCCGAAAACCTTCCCCAACTTGCAATTCTTCGTTTGAAGTCCGATTCAAGCGATTCTTTAGCCTAAAGTGAAGCATTTTCAATCCTCTACAAGATCCAAGCAACGAATCAAGTGAACAATCCACTCAGCAGAAGGAATTTGGATTTGAAAGATCCAAAACCTAGGTTTTTCTCCCTTTTTTTTACTTTGTCAATCCGGTTCAATTTCTTCGCAAGAACTTAGGAGAACTGATTGCAATTGGAATTGGAATTAGTCTAGGATTGTGATTGTTGAGTTTGGTGTGAATTTGTTGAGATTTGAGTGAAACAGAGAGAAACCACGGTCCTTGTAGGTTCCACGGCCGTGGAAAAGCAAGAACAAGCCGTGATTCTTACTGTCGAGAGGAAAAATGTTAAGGAGAAAGTCTAGCAGGAATAAGAAGCAAAAGAGAGATAGTTCCTCCTCTTCCTAACCCCCTCCCAACCAACCACCATCACCACCACCTCCTAGAATCCCAACCATTCATGAAGATTATCTTAATGCCCTAGAGAGGATCGAGAAGAGGCCGGTCATAGGTCCTCGATACCTTCTCTTAGAGGAGCTTGAGCCTCTAAACGTTGTGAATGATTTGACTTGGCTCTTTGATAGAGCCGGATTGATTGTTTTCTCCGCTATTAGAGCGGATGCTTATGAGGAGATAACTAGGGAGTTTGTCACCTCCTTTGAGCATAGCCACATGAACCGAACCGTTTCTTTTAGGCTAATGGAGCAAGATTATGAGTTCTCGATTATTCAGTTTAGAGCCTTCTTTGGGTTCCATGAGAGTTTCAATTGGAGGTTTCCTAGCGGAGTGTACGCTAAGGACTTTTGGGAGGATATTGCTATGATATATGCTATTGAGGATCGTTGGCAACTGGCCGACACCAAGGCTAAGATCATTTACCATCTAGCATTGAAGATAGCTCATAGGGTTCTTTCCGAGTGTCTCTTCCCTAGGACCGAGACCCCACAAAAGATCAAGACCGATGAGCTTTTCCTCCTCTATTGCATGCTTACCGGTAGATCCGTCGATTATGCCACTCTCCTAGCCTCCACCATTAGCAAATTGAAAAACAAGAGGGCCGGGAACATAGGATATGGAGGCATAGTTACCCACATAGCCACGCAGCTCGGGATAGACTATTCCGCTGGCACTAGGATAGCAGCGAGACCCTTGGGTCTCAATAGTCACATGACTAGAGGTCTTATCTTTTCCCGCCACCAAGCTCCACCTACCACATCCATGCCATGGGAGGAGAGAGGTGGTAGAGGTATCCCATGGCTTCCCGAGTACTCTATCATGCTAGGACGTCATAACTGGAAGGCGACATTCGCAGCTATGCATGCGAATAGACTAGTAGCCCCTCCTTATGTGCCGGATGATATCCCAACTGGGGATGATGATGAGGGGATGAGAGGGGGTGATGATCATGAGGTAGGAGGTGATGAGCATACATTTGGCACATTTCCAGATCAGCCGGACGCCTTCCCTGACCCACCTAGACGTTCTCTCCGCCCTTCTAGACCTTCCGGTTCCTCTTCTTCATGCCGAGCTAGCGTGAGTGAGAGGCCGACTTGGATGGACACTCCACCCACTTGGTATGGAGCGCAGCCGGACTGGATGGGAGCTCCTTCACCATGGTACGAGCAGGCACCGGTGGCACCGACAGCTCCCCCACCTCAGGACGCTCCAGCTTGGTATGGACAGCCGCCGGAGTGGTACTCGCAGCTTCCGGAGTGGGCCACCAATCTATCCAGGAGAGTGGGAGACTTAGAGATTTGCCAAGAGACTCATGACACCCGGAGCCAGGAGCATGATCGCATGATGAGAGACATCTACCGCCAGTAGTTTGGGCGGCCTTTTAGCTCGGAGTTCTTCCCGTATCCTCCACCGCCATCCCAGTGATGACATGAGATGGTTTCCGGTTTGAGCCGCCCCACAACCATCTAGTGAGTTTCTTTATTTTCTTTTCTTATCTTTATTTTTCTTTTGAACATTGAGGACAATGTATGTTTCAAGTATGGGGTGGGGTGTGACTATGATTGTAATAACTCTACTTTGTTTGCTTGCTTAATCCATGAACACTTGCATGTTTCATTTTATAGTCACACGTTTTCATTATTTCATTGCATGAAAAAGCTTTCAAAGACCCATAAAATTTTGAAAAGTTACGCTAAAAAGTGTCCACGCAATAAGCCTTAAATTTATACTCGTTATATTTATCCTAACTTCTAGCGCACCCGCAGTGTACGGGACGTTTGTAGTATGGATAGTATTTCGAGGTCGAACACAAAGACTAAGGTGAAATTGATTCGGTTTTGTGATTAAGTTTAGTGAAGGTCTAAGGTTAGAAAAGGAGGAAAACAAAGAAATGAAAATCTCAATTTGTTTTTGGTCGGTTTTTGGTGATCAATCAAAGATCACAATTCATGCAAGGTAAACAATCAAACTAAACTAAAAATCAGCACAAATGGACAAACCAAACAAGATAATGATCAAGGAAAGAAAAGACGGATTCTAGGAGTCGGAAGATCCGGTTATGGCATAGAACTCAAGCTATCTATTCATTCTTTGGATTAACTATGATATGTTGGGACTAAGTGTATCTAATTTGGGATCAATTACCGGGTAGGTCTCATGGTCCAACTAGTCCACACCTAAGGTCTCATTACCGGGTAAGTCTCTAAGAACCTAAGGATAGGAATTCTACATAAACCGGATTGTTAATTAGGGATCTAACCTATCCTTACCGGGTAAGTCTTGGAAGGGAAGTCCTAAGCAACTATCCTAGCACGTCTAATCCAATGGCGGCTTATTAGGCTCACCACTACCTAAGGTTTGCTATTTTAGATTCTAAGGGCAAGGATTACCGGGTAAGTCTCTCCTAACACTTAGTCACTACACTAGGTCACCCTAGGGTAGGTTAAACTCAACAAACACTTAGGGTTTCAAAATTTTATAGGTCTAAGGCAAGATCCTTTGAACCAGGGAGAATCACGGTTTGTTCTACAGAAACCACGGCCGTGGTTCTTCAAGAACTACCCGTGATTTCTAACAGCAACTACGTTCATAAGCAAAAGTCATCCAAAGGTAAATCTAAATCCGTCCTATCATAGTTCTAGCCATAACCATCCTTTCCTTACCCTAGAACCACATCAATTTAGCCTACAACATTCATAATGGAAATCAAAACAAACAAACATAAAATCAAAACATCCATTGCGAAATAATGAAAGAAGAGAGATGAACAAGGGAACTTAATTCAAAACTAAGCTGAAGATTAGAATTGAGCCACTTACAACCCTTCCAAAAGAAGGTTCAAAGGTTCATACAATCTCTAGAAAACGAAATCCGAAATACAAGAAAGCTATGGTGTGTGTTCTTCTCCTCCTCTTCAATGGAGCTCTTCTTCTTCTCTTTGACACTTTCCTTCCTAGAAAAACTTCTTGATTTTGAGAATATATTTGTTAGAGAAAATGGATAATGGATGAGCTGCTCCCAAACTACCCCAGCTGCCTCAAACAACCCATAAAGGACCACTTTTATAACAAATCTTGCATGAGCTGGCCATGAGAGTCGTGGCACAGCTGTCACGAGAATCTGGCAAAATCCACGGTCATTTCCACGGCCGTGGTTTGTCAGAGAACCGTGATTTTATGCAGAAACTTCGCCTTGGATCATTAAGTTGTGATTTGGTGCATGGCTAGTGTTGGTAAGGCTCCATGAGTCCTCCTCACCCCTTGACTTGTGTCCTAATGAGTCCGAGGGTGTGTCATCCAAATGAACGATCCTCAAACGCATCGTTTAAGCTCCTAAACTTCTCGAAATACCTACAAAACGCGCACAAATCCGTGTAGACGTCTATCTCGACAAAATACGTGAATTGGGTGCAAAACGTCTTGAACTAATGCTAGATCATGCATGAATGAGCGAGAATTCTATCTAAATGTACACCTAAAACTATGTTATAAATCGTGTTATCAAAATACCTCATACTTAAGGTTTGCTCGTACCGAGCAAATTCCCAACTATAGACTAAGAGATGACATGATTTATGTATGCAGAAAAATGGCAAAATCTTTTTGGGTTTTGTGCTTCTACTATTGGATCACCTTCATAGTCATGATCAATGGCAATTGGATAAGCAATTATGTATCAAACAATAAGGGCATGGAAAGACAATTGTACTTAACTCAAAAGCATGCATGAGATGTGAGGATGAAGAGGTCAAGAAGATCAAGAGTCTATCCAATCTAGATTACTAAGTCTTACAAACATGCAAGTAGGTCATAAGGGCTTGTGACATAAAAGGCCAAGAAACGTTGCAATTGGGCGGGGAATTCTTTAGGTTATGTGATGCTAATCCGGGAATGGAACTAACTCCACATCCTTGTCCTCGATCAACTTCCCCCAAGTGTATATTTTTCCCTATCTTGCTTTCTTTTCTTTTTCTTTAACTCATTTTTGAGACAATGGCATTGGTGTACAAAAGCCGAAACCTTGGTGATTAGCCGTCCTCGGGCTTTTTCTTAGTTTTCGAGGTGCATCCACGCCGGGCACACATACCAAAGCTCATTAAGACTATTGGTTTATTTGACTTTGGCAAGGCACCAACACCCGATTATGTGAAGTGTACCGAGTTACTTGTCATTTAAACCAACGCCCCCAAACCTATATTTTGGCTACACTTCCACAATAATTTTCAGCATTTCATTCACGACATTCTTTTCATTACATCTTCACCCCGCACTTGCTTTTCACACATTTCAACACACTAGCATGCTCCTATTCCCGGATGGGTTTAAAGGAGGTCGATTTTATATCAATTGAGGTGCTCAAGCAATCATGATCAAGATGAGAAGTAGAGAAAGATGAAATGCCTCATTCATTCCTAGATGGTATGCAAGAACTATCATATAATTTCGACTTTCAATACTCAATCCATTCTAGGCAATCATCATGATCACAAGTCATTTATAGAATTTAAGAGAAGTAGTTCAAGTCCACATATGCATTTATCAATTCAACACATAAGGCCATCCATAGCCAATCACAAGACAAGTTTCATCATTAGGATCATATCCAAGCCTAGAAAGCACAAAAAAAATTTTAAATTTTCTGATTTTTATGGGATTTTCGTTTTAAGTATGTACAATGCAAGACATGTGCAAATATTAACCTATCCTAGATGCTCATCATGCAAAGGATCATGCAAACCCCACCCCATACTTAGAAACACATTGTCCCCAATGTGGTATTCAAGTAAAGAGAGTGAAAGAAGGTTCTCACAATGTAAAATTGTTTGCTATGGTATTTGGGAATTCTCAAGTGAATTAATGTTGGATGATCCTTTCAACCATGGTAGAGAGCTCTAAGCGTCCTTCAAAGCTTCGGAACCCGCGCTAGGCACCGCTAGCCGTCCAAGTTCCGCGTCCGCTCCACCCATAATTGGTGAGGGTTTCATCATCATCATTTTCATTGCCAAGAAAGGCTTCCAATGCCACTAATGCTCTAGCACACACACGAAAGTAGACAAAACACACACAAAGCACACAAAAATAGAAAAATCTAAGCAAAAATAAAAAGGGAAAAAAGTTACCAATGGGTTGCCTCCCACCAAGCGCTTCTTTAAGGTCATTAGCTTGACCAAACTCGGGAGCGTCTATTCGAGGTGAAGCGGGGAAATCATGTCTACCGGGGCTCCCGGAATATACTTCTTCAAGCGATGCCCATTCACTTTGAAATTTCCACAATGCTCCCCTCCTATTTCAATAGCTCCATGGGGAAAGATCTTCTTCACCACATATGGCCCGGTCCATCTTGATTTGAGCTTTCCGGGAAAGAGCCTTAGCCTTGAGTTGAAGAGAAGGACAAGATCTCCTTCACTCAACTCCTTTGGGATGATCCTCTTGTCATGCCACCTTTTGGTTTTCTCCTTGTAGATCCGGGCATTCTCATAAGCTTCCAACCGGAGCTCCTCAAGGGCGTTTATATCAAGCAACCTCTTTTCTCCCGCTTCCTTGAGGTCAAAATTTAGCCACTTAATGGCCCAATAAGCTCTATGCTCCATTTCTACCGGGAGATGGCAAGACTTGCCATAGACCAACTTGTAGGGAGTGGTTCCAATTGGTGTCTTGAAGGCGGTTCTATATGCCCATAGTGCGTCATTGAGCTTCATAGCCCAATCCTTCCTTGTCCTAGACACCGTCTTCTCGAGGATGGCCTTGATCTCTCGGTTGGAGATCTCCACTTGACCACTAGTTTGGGGATGGTAGGGTGTTGCCACCTTATGAGTCACCCCATACTTGGCCAAAAGTGCTCCAAAGTTCCTATTTGTGAAGTGCTTCCCTCCATCACTAATGATTACCCTTGGTGTTCCAAACCTAGGGAAGATCACCCGGTTGAAGAATCGCACTACCACCTTGGCATCATTCGTAGGAGAGGCGATCGCCTCTACCCATCTTGACACATAGTCCACCGCCAATAGGATGTAGAGATTTCCACATGAAGAAGGGAATGGTCCCATGAAGTCTACACCCCACACATCAAAGATCTCAACTTCTTGGATGTTATTCAAGGGCATTTCATTCCTCCTTGAGATGTTGCCCGTCCTTTGGCAAGCATCACATGCCGCTACAAAACCTTGCACATCTCTAAACAAGTTAGGCCAATAAAAACCGGATTGCAATATCTTTGCACACGTCTTGTGTGAGCTAGCATGGCCTCCGCATGGTAAGGAGTGGCAATGCCGGATCACACTCTCCACTTCATCCTCCGGTATGCATCTTCTAAGCACCCCATCCGGGCCTCTCTTGAATAGAAGTGACTCACTCCAATAGTAATGCCTTACATCGTTGAAGAACTTCTTCCTTTGTGCATATGTAAATCCGGGAGGCACTTCCTCACACACTAAGTAGTTCACGATGTCGGTGTACCACGGCTCACTTTCTCTAGCCACTTGGAACAAGCATTCCTCCACCATTTGCAATTGTTCATCCCGGAATGAATCATCTATCGGGATGTTGTCTTTCCCAAGCTCCAATGGTGGGAGTCTACTAAGGTGATCCGCCACGGAGTTCTCGGTTCCCTTCTTATCTCGTATTTCCAAATCAAACTCTTGAAGAAGAAGGATCCACCGAATCAACCTTGGTTTGGCATCCTTCTTTGTAAGTAGATAACGGATCGCAGCATGATCCGTATAAACTATGACCTTCGCTCCAACAAGGTATGAGCGGAACTTCTCAAATGCATATACCACCGCCAACAACTCCTTCTCGGTGGTGGCGTAGTTGAGTTGGGCATCATCTAGCGTCTTGCTAGCATAGTAAATAGCATGAGTGCGCCCTTCTTTCCTTTGCCCTAAAACGGCCCCAACGGCCACATCGCTTGCATCGCACATGATCTCAAATGGTAGACTCCAATCTGGAGGTTGCATGATAGGTGCGGAGATCAAGGCGTTCTTCAACCTACAAAAAGCTTCAAGACAATCCTTGGAAAAGACAAAATCGACATCTTTCATTAGTAGGTTAGTGAGAGGCTTAGAAATTTTAGAGAAGTCTTGAATAAACCTCCGGTAAAAACCGGCATGCCCTAAGAAACTCCTTACCCCCTTCACCGAGGTAGGTGGTGGCAACTTCTCTATCGTTTCAATCTTAGCCCTATCAACCTCAATGCCACGGTTAGACACCAAGTGTCCTAACACAATCCCTTCACTTACCATGAAGTGGCATTTTTCCCAATTTAAGACAAGATTTGTCTCCTCACATCTTTGCAACACTAATGACAAGTTAGCCAAGCAATCATCGAAAGAAGAACCATAAACAGAGAAATCATCCATGAACACTTCCATGATATTTTCTATGTATTCCGAAAAGATAGCCATCATACACCTTTGGAAGGTGGCGGGTGCATTACACAACCCAAATGGCATTCTCCTATATGCAAAGGTACCCCATGGACATGTAAAAGTCGTTTTTTCTTGGTCATCGGGGTGGATTGGGATTTGGAAGAATCCACTATATCCATCTAGATAGCAAAAGTGAGAGTGTTGAGCTAACCTTTCTAGCATTTGGTCAATGAAGGGGAGGGGGAAGTGATCTTTCCTAGAGGCCATGTTCAATTTCCTATAATCAATGCACATCCTCCACCCCGTAACCGTCCTAGTCGGTATTAGTTCATTGTTCTCATTAGTTACTACCGTCATTCCACCCTTATTAGGCACTACATGAACGGGGCTAACCCACTTACTATCCGAGATAGGGTAGATAATTCCCGCATCTAGCAACTTAATCTATTGGCTTTCCAGCCGACCAACCGTGCCAAGACCCGTTCAATAAGCAGATTAAAAATCATCGTTGAGACCGCATCATGAATGAGGGGTATACCCAAATAAGCACCCAGGTCCTGAGTGGAGGGTATACTACCCATCGCACTTAACTGCTCATCAACCTCCCCTCTCATATTATGGGAGACATAGAGTCTTGACTTTGCAAGGCTCACTTTCTGGCCCGATTCCTCACAGAAATCCTCGAGGATCCGCTTCGGAACCCAACTCTGAGAGACCGAAGCCTCCGCAAAAAGCAAGGTGTCATCCGCAAAAAAAAAGTGAGAAAGGGTCGGACATCTTCTGGATAACTGAATTGGTATCCACTGTCCTTCATTCACCGGTCAATCAATCATATGACCAAGTCTCTCGAGGCAAAGAACAAACAGGTATGGAGATAAGGGATCCCCTTGCCGTAATCCTCTCGTCATGGAGAACTCCTCAATCCTTTCACCGTTCCATAGCACTCGCATAGAGCTAGTACTAATGCAGTGTTTCACTCCTCCACCCACACTGCCGGAAATTGCAAATCCTGGAGTGTCTCAACCAAAAATTCTCACCTCACCTGATCATAGGCTTTTTCGAGATCAAACTTCAGCACCATCCATCCTTTCCTCCCTTTCTTCCTCTTCATGGAGTGGATTGCTTCTTGTGCTAACACAATGTTATCCGATATCAACCTCCCAGGAATGAAACTTGCTTGTAAAGGGCTCACAATAAAGTTCATAATCGGTTTGAGGCGGTTAGTAAGCATTTTAGTGATAACCGTGTAAGAAACATTACAAATGCTTATAGGACGGAATTGTTAATCGATTAAGGCTTACCAACCTTTCCAATAAGCACAATCAATGTTTCATTTGTTGTCTTTGGAAGCGATCCAAAGGAGAGAAAATCCCTAACAAAACAAACCAGAGATGATCCCACCGTACGTAGATCAAAGCTTCTGGTAGAAAATTGGTTGAAATCCATCCGAGCCTGGTGCTTTCAAGCCCCCCCATGCTCTCACAGCAACTTCGATTTCCAGCTCAGTAAAAGGGCACGCTAACTCCGTTTAATGGGAATGAGTAAGGTTAGGGAATCCTCCCCTCTGGATAGTCCAAGATGTGGGAGGTCTCTTGGACCATAAAGCTCTTTGAAGTAGTCCGTAGCAAGCTTCTCAAGACACCCTTTCTCAAGACACCATTCTCCGTCATTGGTCCTGAGAGCTTCTATCCTATTTCGTTGTCTTTGGATAATCGTCGAAAGGTGAAAGAACGAAGTGTTCCTATCCCCACAAGACAGCCATTCCTGGCGTGATTTTTGGCATCACAGGATATCCTCTTCCTCCAGAACTAATTCAAGCTCACCCCCAACAGTTCTCTCTTCAATCAGCCTCAAGTCTGTCGGTTGGATCGCAAGGTCAGTATAGATCTCATCCAGCCTCCGTAATAGTTCCTCTTTCCGGCGATGAATACTTCCAAAAGTGTCCTTATTCTAGGCCTTCAACACCACCTGTAACCTCTTAAGATCTAAAGGGAGACAACTCAGCGCTTCCCAGATATTAGCTATAAGTTGCTCAAATTCTGGGTGAGTAAACCACACTGCTTGAAACCGGAATGGCCGTCGCTTAGGATTCCCTGTACTCCCATTTTCAAGGCAGAAAAGCAGTGGGTTATGATCGGAAGAAAGACGAGGTAGATGTCGGACCGAAGCCATAGGCCACTTAAGTCTGCCCTCCGGATTCGTTAAAACCTTGTCGAGTCTCTTTGAGTTCTTGGACATAGACAACCGTCCTCATGCCCAAGTGAACTGTGAGATAATGTAGCCAATATCAATGCGGTTATTTGCATCAACAAAATGCCTAAAGGCTACCGGCGTTTGAGAAAGACGGTTTGATCCTCCACGACTCTCCTCGACACATTTGATGACGTTCATATCGCTCCCCATAAAGACTGACAGACTCGATTCTGTGATAATGGAAGTGATCCTCTCCCACACCCCACCTCTTCGGCTACGGTCAGGGTCATTGTAAGTAACGATAAGAGTAAAAGCCTAGTCCCCCTACCCTACAGTGGCATGAATGAACTGTTTTCTTTGTTCACTATTTGAATCATGCAACTCGTAGAGTCCCACAAAATCCATATACCTCCGTTTTGTCCTATTGCCTCAACTCTCTCTCTCTCTCTCTCTCTCTTCAAAACCAATGTTATCACAAATGTTATCAGCTACACTTCCGGCATAGTGAGTCATAAAAAGAGCCAAAAAGTTTGGCCTATGTTTTCTTATCATATATCTCATCGACCTTCGGAAACTTTTCTTCACCGTTCCAAAGCAGTTCCATAACAAACCTATCATCATAACTGACAAAGGGTTGCTACTACTTGGTTAGACTTATGTTTGAGAACGAGGGACCAAAGAGACTTGTGATCCTGAAATCCCGTGAACATTGTCTCCTCCCAAGTACTCTCTTGGTATCAATTGTCCTCCGCTTGATCCTCTTGACCCACCCATAGATGTAGTCGCAAACACTGTGTCCGTTAGAACTGCCCTATTCAATATTCGAACCTGTTGGTGGGGTATCACCTTCCTCCTATTCGTTTCCGGAGACTCTTCCCGGTTCAATTCTGATGGACGTCCTTCTTTCTGTTGTGGTTGATACACCCCTTTATGATAACGCCCACCCAACTAAAATCTTACTCTTTTCTTTGTTGGGGCTATCAACCCTTCTTCAACCCCTTGACTTTTTTATCATGAGCAAATTTCTTTACCCTTACCTCGTGTGATTATATCATTTCCCTTTCTGGCCATATGATCCTTTCCATATCCCTGATTCACCACGGTGTTCACCGCTCTCCCCTTTCCTCCCATGACGGACGTATCCGGACCGTTCTGCCTTCGCCGAGGTACCACCATCCAAGGGGCATGCCCTTCACCTTCCTTCTCACTGTCTTCTCCATCATGTGCATTATTTGGGCCAGTCTGGTGGTCGCCCTCTACTGCCATTTTATCAACCGGCTCGACTACTACTTTATCAGGGGCATCCACTGTCCTCCCATTACACACAATTGTCTTGTAGATGACCATAACAAACACAACTGAAGCAGATTGTGTGCAGGTTTTTGTATTCCAACAATAGCCTTTTCCCATTGAGAATGATGTCACCCTTCAAAGGACGAGTAAGGTCGATGTTCACACAGACTCTGGCATACCTCCCCTTGAAATTCCCAACGTATTTGCATCCATCATTAGAGGTGTGCCAATAGCCGAGGCTATCGCCTTAAGGACAATGATGTTATAGAGAGCAAACGGAAGCCCAAAAATTCTCGCCCATACTCCAGTTGACGTTAAGACTGACTTCATAGGATCAAATGACTCATCCCATTGTTGCATCATCAGGTAATGATCAAAGATCTTCCAGGGGCCATTGATGAGAATGTCTAACATATCCTTCTCCTTCTCAAACTTTATGAGAAAGAACTCGTTTGGAAGATCAATTATTGTCCAACCGCCTTGCACCTTCCAACTATAACGAAGAGCCTTTTCCAGAGCCGGAAACAAGATCATTCTACCAAGTAATTTCACAATGATAGAGTTTCTCCAAGGTGCATTCAAGAGTCGAATAACTTCCGGATTCACATTAATAACCGGCGTTGCATCTTGCCTTTTTGGAAATTCAATGCGAATCTTCCCATCCTCGACAAGATTGTCCGGCAAAATCGGCATTTTTTTCCAAGCTTTCTTCCCAAACAACATCTCACTCCAAGAAGGGCCCTGACTCGAATTCTGTGGCGTTGGGGACTCACACGTCTGCACCTGATCCTTCTCTGTTGTCTCCATAGGAGCACCGGTTTCCTGGGAAGATTGAATCGACGGAGAGCCTTGGGATCGAGAGCCGTTGGAGGGACGCTTTGTTGCCTCGGTGTTTGCCATAACTTCCGCCGCCATAAACTAGTGCGGGTAAAACTTTTATCTCTACATGGAAAAATGGTTACGACATAATACAATCGGAAGAGATATAAGTAGAGATACGGTTAGAAATATGTCTATGTATATAGACAAAATAAATTAATTTTAAAATCCATTATCTTATAGTAAAAAATCCACACTTCGACCGCATGTTAGTTTTTGAAGAGTATCATATCAGCTTACGACATAATACAATCGGAAGATGAGAGTGTGCAAAAACAATTATGAACAAAAAGTACAAACTAATCACTCAAAAACCCTATCAATCGAGAACACAAGAAAGCCTTCAGGCAACATATAAGAATCTTCCAATACGGAGTCAAAAACCACAAATGTCTAGCAATTATTCATGTAATTATTTTGCCCATAAACCTAACTATATGAAAGAATTTCCATATTATGAAGGAACAAGTATCATTACCAATCCTGTTGTGTGCTCTTGGAAGCATGAACTCTGGACCGATTTATACATAAGCTACCATAAAAAAGATCCAAAAACCAAGAAAATAACCATAGATCTATGGTCTCTAATTAAAATCATGGTAGGAACAACGGGAACACTATCGCCCACTAAAGAAAGTAGGTCTAAATGAAGATAGCGTTTTGTAACTGTAGAGGCATGAGAAAAAAGAACTTTTGGACAGATATTAACCTCACATGTAAAAATGAACATATTCAAATTATTATGTTGGCTGAAATAAAAACAAGCATGGAGCCAACCGAAGCATTATGGAAAAATGCAGGTTTTGATAATATCTGCTTCATTCCTTCTAACGGCTTTGCAAGAGGGTTATGCCTCTTGTGGAAAGAATATCAAATGAAAGACGAAAAAATTAAAGTAATCAAAAAAGATGAAAGACATGTAATAATCAAACACACAAATTTGCGAACAAATTTTGAGCTGAATATTTTCTTTATTTATGCTCCTCCAAATGAGCAAAAGAAAGATGAATTTTGGAATAAACTAACGACTGAAATAAAGAATAATAACCTACTAGTGGTAGTGATTGGAGATTACAATGATCTCCTAAATCATATGGACAAAAAGGGGGGAGCTCCCTTAACTAATCACAGATTAGATAGAATCCAAAACTTTATACAGCAATGCAACATAATTGATCTCAATACAAAAGGAAATGATTTCACCTGGAAAAGAAAAAAGGATGGGGAAGACAATACATATGAAAAGTTAGACCGGGTTATGACCTCTATGGAAGTAATCCAAGAATATCCTCAACTACATACTCGGAACCATGCGTTTACAACCTCGGACCACTGCATGATCTCCTTTGATATGCATAACCCGACAATCACCTATAAAAACAAACCTTTCAAATTTGAATCAATGTGGATGCAACGCCAAGATTGCGAAAACATCATAAAGCAAACATGGAGAACGCAATTTTCCGGAACCCATATGTTCAACTTAGTTAAAAAAAACCAACCTACTCAAAACTAAACTCAAGAAATGGAGCAAAGAGAGATTTGAAAATATAAATAGACAACTTAAAGAAATTGATGAACAAATTGAGATGTACCAAAAACAAATATTTAGGAGTTTCAACCAACAAAATAATGATAAACTCAATAGACTTAATAAAAAAAGGGAATGCCTACTAGATTTTCAACACAAATATTGGATGCAAAGAGAAAAAATAATTAACTTATGTCTTGGAGACAAAAACACAAGCTTTCATCATATAAAAGCCACAAGAAGAAGAAACAAGAAGATAATAGCTACAATAACCAAGACTGATGGCTTGGTGCTATCAAAGGATGAAGAAATAAACAAAGAATTTATAGAGGATTACAAACACAGATTTATGGCCTCGAATATAGACCATAGTAAGTTGGAAAAACAACTTGAAGTCATCCAAACGGAAATAACGGAGAACCAGAACGTAGAGTTAACGAAACCTTTCACTACAAGCGAAATTAAGAGGGCTTTATTTGACATCGGCCGCGATAAATCACCTAGTCCGGATGGCATGCCAGCTGGTGTCTATAAAAAATATTGGCATATCATTGGACCTGCGATCATAAGAGTAGTTAAAAATTTCTACAGAACTGGAAAAATCTTAAAACAGCTCAACCATACTTTTATCACTCTCATTCCAAAAGTAGACAATCCAACAATAACTAATCATTACAAACTCATTAATCTATGTTCAACTGTTTACAAAATCATTGCAAAAATCTTAGCTACAAGACTAAGTTTTGTTCTCCCACAACTAATACATCCTCTACAAGGTGCTTTCACCCAAAATAGATCAATTCACGACAATGTACTCATAGCACATGAAATATTCCATGGATTTAGATCCAAAAAGGGTAAATATGGATTCATGGCTATCAAACTCGATATGAAAAAGGCCTATGACAAAGTGGAATGGCCTTTCCTAAGAGCAATCTTGCATAAATTTGGCTTTGGAGAAAAATTTAAAGGATGGATTGAAGAATGTATCTCGACGGTTTCTTACTCCCTACTCATAAATGATTCTCCAACAAACATCATTCACCCAAAAAGAGGATTGCGCCAAGGAGATCCATTGCCCCCTTTGCTTTTCAACCTAGGGGCCGAAATTCTAGCTAGAAACATACAAAGAGCTAGTAATGAAAACTGGAAGATAATAGGTTTCCCAATCTCAAGAAATGGATCCATTATTCCTTTTTTGGCATTTGCAGATGACATAATAATTTTCATCAAGGCAACAACGACAGCCAGCACTATGATTATGTCCGTCCTAACTGACTATTGTTCGGTCTCAGGACAAGTAATAAACTATCACAAAAGCATTTCAGACAACAATAAATGTAGAACCAACAAGAAATTCTCCATTTAGGAAATCTACTACCAACTGACATTATAAGAAAGTTAAACATGTATAACCTACCTCAAAATAAAATACAAGACAGATTATGTTGGGCGTCAAGTGAAAAAGGTTGATTCTCTACCAAATCAGCAATGGATCTTATCCAAAAATGTAAGATGGGAACAAACAATGACAAAACATGGATATGGGATATCAACATAATGCCAAAAGTTAAAATTTTCTTATGGAAGTTGTCCCTCGATGGCATCTTAACAAAAGAAAACCTAGAAAGACAAAAAAAATTCGGTCTTAATGCACTGCGAACTTTGTCAACACCCAATAGAGAGTGATAAGCATCTCTTTTGCAAATGCCCGTATACACTAAACAATATCAATAATAATAAAGTCAAAACGCTCCTACTCAACTATGGCCCAACATGCCATAAAATAATGGATATCATCATAAAGATAAAGGAAAATTGTAATCCGTCAAAATTAAGACAAATAGTGGTTACATGGTGGAACATTTGGCTAACGAGAAACCAAATAATTTTTAATAAGAAAAAAATACCACCTGATCTTAAACACGTGATCTAAAAACAAGTCAAATAATGGGATGAGGCTAACCCAAAAACAAGAAACTACAACACAAGACCTCAACAACAAAGACGAAAAACAAAAAACATTAAAATGGAAGAAACCAAGTTTGGATTCTGTCAAAATTAATTTTGATGCTTCTAAAAATTCTAATGACCAATGTGCCTTTGGTTTCATCATTCGAGGCCACAATGCTCAAACGCTTGCTACTGGAATGAGTCGATGTCGAGCAGAAACTATTCTTCAAGCAGAAGCTTACGTTCTAAGAGAGGGCCTCCAAAAGGCTATGAGTTTAGGACACAACACCATTGAAATCAAGGAAAATAACCTTGAACTTATTAATTCAATTAATCAGATTTGGAAACCGACATGGGAAGCGGATATGATCATTTCTGACATCTCTATTCTGATTTCAAGATGTTCACAAGTTAGAGTCCAACATGTTTTTAGGGAAATCAATGTTGTCGCAGACAAGCTCGCATCTCTTGGCCATTGTTTAGACATGGACGACGGGAGCCTTCCGCGAGACGTTGAAGAACTCATCCGTAAGGATGCTCTAGGACGGCCGACTTTTAGATGTTGACCCTTCTTATTTATCTTACCTTCGTATAAAAAAAAAATATATAAGATTTTTGTTTAGTTATTACCAAATTTTCCATTGAATTTTAAATTCATTTATACACTTAATTTGCATTGAATTATAAACTAGTTATTCATTTATTTTATACAGAATTTTTTAACAACCACATATTTTAGCCACTTGTATCACTATAAACTAGTATTACCTAATTGTTAAATTACTACCTTACAAAAATTGAATAAAGTGCGGGTTGAAAATAATTCATGTTTATGATAATAGTTATTGAAAGCTTGAGTACGAGATGAATTCACTCTCTGATTGTTATATTGATATGGTGAGTGCAGTATATATATTACAGTAAGAGAAGAGAACTCCTAACAATCAGATCCTATTTACATGGGATAAATAAGAGAGTGGAGAGATATAATTAGCTACTAATTAGGAACTGCTTTGACTGAACGTTATTACCCCCCGCAAGCCCAAGGGCAGCTCTGACTTGGAGCTTGGTTCGAAGGATAGACAGACGGTCTTTGTGCAATGGTTTGGTGAAGATGTCGGCCAATTGATCAACGGAGGACACATGACGGATCTTCAACTCGCCGGATTCTATTTGCTCCCGAACAAAGTGAAAATTGAGCCGGATGTGTTTTGTTCGAGTACTGATGACCGGATTTTTACACATGAATGTTGCGCCTACGTTGTCACATAGGAGGATGGGAGGGGAGCTGACTTTGACATGAAGGTCGTGAAGGAGTTGTTGCAGCCACATGAGCTCGGCGGCGGTGTAGGCAAGGGCTCGGTACTCGGCCTCGGTGCTGGAACGAGCGACAACCTTCTGTTTCTTGGAAGTCCAGCTTATCAGATTGCTGCCATGGAAGATAGCGAAACCATATTGTGAGCGGTTGTCATCGAGGTCGGAGAGCCACCCAGCATCAGAGTAGGCAATGAGGGAAGTGGATGAGGTTGGTTGAAAGTGCAGGTTGTGATGAGTGGTTCCATTCAAGTACCTGAGTATGCGTTTAACCACTTGCTAGTGAAGAGTGGTAGGTGATTGCATGAATTGACAAACTCGACTGACCGCAAAAGAGATGTTTGGACGAGTAATGGTTGCATACTGGAGGGAGCCAACGGTCCTACGGTATAGGGTCGGGTCGAGGAAAGGCTCACCGTCACGACATAGACGAGTTGAAGGGTCAGCTGGGGTGGAGATTGGAATGGAATTGGACATATTGGACTGAGAAATAATGTCTCGAATGTAGTTGGATTGGGAAAGTGTGATACCTGTTGGTATTTGGCTGATTTGGAGGCCTAGAAAGAAGTGAAGATCACCCAGATCCTTGAGAGCAAAGGTACGATGAAGGGTGGTGGTGAAGGAGCGGATAAGATCATGGTTGTTGCCAGTGATTATCAAGTCATCCACATAGACTAGGACATAGATGATGTTTGTTGGGGTCTTGTGGACGAACAAGGAAGTGTCCGATTGACATGCCCGGAAACCATTGTTGACTAGATACGTTTTGAGTTTGGTAAACCAAGCTCGGGGAGCCTGTTTGAGGCCATAGAGAGCTTTGTGCAACCGACAAACATGAGTGGGGCGAGACTGATCTTCAAAGCCTTTTGGTTGCTCCATGTAGACAACTTCAGTTAAGTCACCATTGAGAAAGGCATTGTTGATGTTGAGCTGTTTAATATGCCACCCATTTGATAGAGCCAAAGATAGAACGAGCCGAATTGTGGTTGGTTTAATGACGGGACTGAATGTGTCGAAGAAATCAACTCCCTCTTCTTGGCTGAAACCTTTCGCGACCAACTGAGCTTTGTACCGTTCTAACTTGCCATCCGAGTGTTTCTTTATCCTGAAAATGCATTTGCAACCAACAAGATTAGAGTGTCTAGGACGGGGAACAATAGACCAAGTGTTATTCCTCATTAAAGCATCGTATTTCTCCTTCATTGCTAGTCGCCAACATTCATGTTTTAGGGCTTGGGATAATGTGTTTGGCTCAAGCGTGGGGGCTGGTAGAATAGCAGCGGAAAAGGACTTGGGTTTGAGGTTGTTGGTGCGGGCCCTAGTGGTCATGGGATGAACATTGGTTGGGGCAGGTCGGAAGTAGCTCGGTGTGGTTGGTTGGGTGGGTTGTTTAGCTTGTGATCTCACTGTATGTTGTTGATATCTAGGGGATGGGGTAGGAGAGACAGACGGAGTGGAGGGCTGAGTGGGAGGGTGAACCGGCGGTGGCTCCTGAGCATAGGCAAGGTCAAGGAGGGTTGTAGTTGCAGGTGATGGTTGTTGTGGGATAGGTGGACACGAGCAGGGGTGGTGTTGCACTGCATAGGGATAGATGTCCTCATTAAATACCACATAACGAGATATATAAATGCGAGAAGTTTCTTTATGAAAGCATAGGTAACCTTTGTGAGTGGAACTATACCCGATGAAAATGCAAGGTAAAGTGCGGAAATCCATTTTTGTGGAATTGTATGGGCGGAAAAAAAGGTAACAGAGACAACCAAAAGTTTTTAAGAATCCGAAATCAGGTACTTTATTGTATAATTTTTGGTAAGAGGAGGTGAAGTTTAAGATTGGAGAAATGGTACGATTATGGAGGTAGGTTGCAGTTTTAAAAGCATGTTCCCAAAAAATTTTCGGAAGAGAGGATTGTGCGAGAAGAGTTAAGCCTTTTTCTACAGTTGTTCTATTGCGTCTTTCAATGGCACCATTTTGTTCTTGGGTGTAAGGGCAAGAGATGCGATGAATAATCCCACACGTGTTGAGAAAGGATGAGACATTGCGAAATTCGCCACCCCAATCTGTTTGAAGGCTTTTGATCATTGTACGGAATTGTACAAAAGTTTGGAAAACCTGTGATTTGTGGGATAAAAAATATATCCAAATGAATTTAGTGCAGTCATCAACAAATAGAACAAAATAACGATTGTCATTCAAAGAAAATGTAGGGGAGGGACCCCAAACATCGGAATACACTAAATCAAAAGGTTTTTGGGACGCAACATGCAAGGAAGGAAGATGCAAACGATGGCTCTTGCCCAATTGACAAGAGTCACAAATGTCCGGAAACTTATTAGTGGTAATAGGAAGCTTAAAGTGAGAAACGAGTCGCCGTAAAATTGCCTCATGAGGATGCCCTAATCTGCAGTGCCACCGATGAAGAGATGTGCGAGTGCTGGTGAAGGCGGTAGGGATGTGGTTGGTGGTTGAGTTGGAGGGCAGCCTATAAAGACCATTCTCAACGGTTCCTTGGAGCAGTGGACGACCCTAAAATGTCTTAACACGACACAAGTGAGGCCAAAATTCTATCATGACATTGTTATCCCGACAAAGTTTAAAAACACTAATTAGATTTTTGGTAAGTCTAGGGACAATAAGAACATTAGGCAACTTTAGATTATGGAGATAACACGATCCAATATGAGAAATAGACAAGTGGTTACCGTTCCCGACTTGAAGTTTGTCGGGGCCTGAATAGTCATATGCGATGGTCAGTTTGCGGACATCCGGAGAGATGTGATCGGTCGCGCCAGTGTCAAAGTACCAAGAGGGGTCTATGGCAGATGGGTTGTTGTGCTCAGCAAGATTCGCCTGCTTAGTCGACTCCTTAAGATTCGGGCGTCGGGACGGAAAATCCGTCTGATTTCCTCTTTGCCAACAATCTATAGCCTCATGACCTGGCCTGTTGCAGAGCTGGCAGTGTGGTCGACGCATGCGGTTGTCCTGGTTGCGAGGGTCCTGATGGTGGGTGTCCTGGTTGCGGTGGCCAGAGGAGGAAGTATAGCCTGAATTGGAGCGAGAAGTGTTGCGGGAGGCAACATTGGCAGATGGAGAATCAGGGAAGGTGGGTGACGGGAGAGATTGAGAAGCCGCCTGACGTGCTAAATCACGAGCCATCTTCTCCTCTTCTTGAAAAAGCAAACCGATGAGATCATCAATTGTGGCAGTGGCCGAGTGCATCATGAAAGATGTGATAAAGGAGTTGTATGTGAGTCCAATCCATGAAGAATGTTGCCCATCAGATCTTCATCAGACACAGGCTGAAGGTCCTCAGCAAGGGCATCAGCGAAAGCGCGTTTCTTCTCAATGTAATTGGCCATTGAAAGAGCTCCCTTGCACATCGACTAGAGTTGGAGTTTCATTGACATCCTGCGAGCCCTAGATTGGGCCTGAAAGGTCTTCTCTAATGTCGTCCAAGCCATATTGGAGGAGGTTGAACGAGCCACCAGGGCAAGGAAGGGTTGTGTCTGAGTTGGGAATGGTTGCCGACGGTGGAGTCGGTCAGAGCTCTGATACCATATTAAATTATTTTTATCTTTTATAATCCGGCGGGTCTAATACGTGGAGGGGATGCACGTAAGTGAACCTTACACATAAGCATTCGGGGTTCCATCCTAAAACCAATTGGCAATAGGAGGAGTAGCCCTAGTGCTTATATACTAGGTTCGGTTATTCTCATATTGTCGATGTGGGACAATATATCCACACATCTTAACACTCCCCCCTCAAGTGCAACTATCTCGGACTAGTGCACTTGACACAACGCCTTAAGGCCGGCTTAGCCAAATGGGCGGAAAGCATACTCGCTAACCATAACACCCAAACACAGGATTACGAGACCCGCACGAACCGTGGCTCTGATACCATGAAAGCTTGAGTACGAGATGAATTCACTCTCTGATTGTTATATTGATATGGTGAGTGCAGTATATATATTACAGTAAGAGAAGAGAACTCCTAACAATCAGATCCTATTTACATGGGATAAATGAGAGAGTGGAGAGATTATAATTAGCTACTAATTAGGAACCGAACGTTATTAGTTATATTTTCAAGTTTTTTTTACTAAAAACTGTTTAGGTAAAAAAACTGATATCGAATTAAACAAGTAAAAATATTTTATTTAGTGCTGAAATATAATATTGCAATTTTAGGAATAGCGCGTGTAGAAAAGATTCGGAGTTAAGTTTTAAAAGTGACATTTAATAGAATATTGAAGATAGGTACGTTTGTTGAATGACAATATCTTAACGCTTAAGTCTTAAAGAAGACACCGCCACCCTCAATGCTCATGTGTTGTCCTACCAATCTGTTACCAAATTTCGACCATTTCATAAATTCTACACAATTCAATGTTCCATTATTTTTTATAAGGAATAACATGTGTAATTTTGCTCCCTACAACACAAGTATATATATATATAATTAAATATTATCAAAATGAATCACATTAAAACAGATATTCTAGTAAAAAGTAAACAATCCAATTCTTTTTACAAATAGATTTATATTCAGATTCAACATATTTATAACACATTTACTATACCCCTAATGAGTAATAGTAGTAAGTCGTAAAAATTAGATAGGTTTACAAAACAAAAGCCCATAAAAAACCTACTTCACCAAATTATTTCATTTCTTATTTTAAGTTATACATAAATCTAAAATTAATCTATACTCATAAACACCAAAACTGTTTTCAAGTTTTATGAAAATGTTATCATCATTATATATGGGGTATGTTCGAAAACCCGTCAGCTTATTCGAGTTAAAATTGATTATTGAATTTATCGGTAGTTGATGTTGAAGTTTATTAATAATTGAAATCAATAGCTGAATGAACAAACTTTCTTATTAATAAAGTTGATTTGATGGACGTTTTGGGAGAAAAAAAGCTTATTAGTTTTATACTATACATATAAAATTACTTACAAAAATTTAAATATTTATTTAATATTAATTTATAAATTATATTTATAATATATCATTTAACAAATTCCCTCCATATAATTTATGCAATAAAATAATATAAGTTACTATAATTTATGTTAGCTTGTGCTCTCAAACTTTCCTTTCTAAATATCTTTTTTATAAGTTTTGAATCTTAATAAATTTCATAAACTTACAAAAATCAATCCTCTCAAAGACTTAAACGGACTCATGGTGTGTTTGATGAGCATTGTTTAAGAATTATTTTGATAAAAAAAAAAAAAAAAAAAAGAATTAAATTGTCTTTTTTTTCAACCACGAACACAAAAAGCTCCTCAAAATACCATTTTTTATTATGCAATGACCATATTCTTTTGACCCCAACAAAAATAGAAATTTTAAATTCAATTGACTTTATAAATTAATTAATCGTTTGATCAACTTATAAGAGACGTGTACTCTCAACTTTTATCTCTCACATATCATTTAATACTCATCGGAGCTATAATAAACTATAATGTATGAGCCTGCAACAACACACAATTATTAAATAAACATCAACTTATGCTCGATAAAAGAAGGTAGGCTTGAGACCACCCACTCACAGTTCATTAATCTATCTTTTTTACATCAAATAAGGTTATGGTCCATGCTTTAAAACAAATCCAATAACTATTTTCAACTTCTTCTGGCCTACTTTTTTTAGTTATCAACAAAAATTGGTAAGTTTTAGGTTATTTAATATACAATTTTTTTTTTAAAAAAAACTTACATAGGTTGTACTCCATACCAATAAATATAAATAGATAATGTAAAAAATTTACTCTTTTCGGTTCCAAATATTTAATTAAAAAAAACATAGTATTTCACTATAATTTACAAAGTTTCTATAAAAATAATGGTAAAATATAAAGAGTTATCTGAAATAAAAAATAGATTGAGAAAATTTTAATAATATTGTAAGATTAAGTGAATTAAAATTTTGAAATTCTAATGTGTATTTGAGAAAAATAAAGAGTATTATAAAATTAATAAAACGAGAATAATGGAGAAATAAAGTTATCTTAGGAGGTTGCTTACGGACCTCCAGATTCGAACAGTCTCTGAGAAGAGTGGGCCCTACCTTTACCCAATCCAACGAGATAAAACCCCAAACACAAACACCTACAGCTCCGGGTCTAACTGTTTCCGTCTTCAGAGACACCTCTCCCTCCCTCTTTCTCTGCCTCTCCTTGCACCTCATCCTTCCCGCTCACGTAAATTACTTTCCCGGAAACGTCATCGGAACCTTCCCGCCCTCTCATTTTCGTACTTTCCACCGGGCTCCGTTCTCGTTTTTTCCTTCCAGGTTCGTTTTGACATTTGCTTTATCTGTTCATGTTTGGTAAGGTTTCGTTGTCTGATCATGATGATTTTTCTTTTTCGTTATCTTCAATTGGCGAAATGTGGAAGTGTTTGGGATGAATGGAGCGCTTTCTTTGATTGATTTGTTCAGTACATATGAACACGGATTTTAGGTCGGCTGAGAGGATTGAATCCAATTATAGATTATAGTTGGGCGGGGGAGCGTGAACGTGTGAAACTCTTTCTAATTTCTTACGTGTTTTCATGAGTCTTCTTGTGGAATAGTTTGGAGAACCTTCTGTGTGGTTCTAACAAAGACATATGGTGCTTCATGATAAAATTCTTGATAACCATTTTCATTTGATTTGTGTTGTGGATCTTGAAATTGCTTTACAAATTTGTCACCTTAGTGCTAGGTTGACATAAGAATGAGTTTTGTCGTATTGGTTGAAATGTCTTAGAATTGGAAATAAATAAATGAGATTCCTATCCAAATTGCAGTGATGAAATATTCACAATAGAAGTTCCACAAGAAGATTGATTATTTTACTAGATGAATATAGTATTTGTGGAAATAACATGATTCTTGTTTCCCGTTAAAGTAAGGTTGGTGTATTGGGCACTTGTCATCTGCCATTTTGCATCCTTCTAGTGCTTATCGAGTGTTTTTTGGGTTTGGAATTGCTTTAGGACCTTTGCATAATCTACTAGCTTCTTATTAATAAAGTTTGGATGCTGAATTTTCTTGATTAAACTAGACTTAAAAGTAGTAAGCTTTCTTTTCGAAAAAGCGGATGAATTAGTGAGGTTTAACGTTATAAAATAGTTGGCAGTGCAATTGAAGTGGAAATTATTGCATCCAGAAAGCTGGATTCTGAATTTATAAACTAGTGTTTTCTAGTAATTGTTATGATTGGGGCTGGCATCTTTAATTGGTTTGATCAATCAACATCAAAAAATACTATGTCTGAATTTTTTATTTTTAAGAGGGTAATGAATAAGTAAGCAATTCAAGCATGTTGCCTTTAGCTTCAGTGTCAAACTTCTGATGGTTATGTATATGTCCTGAAGTGAGTTGTTGAGAGCCATACTTCTCTGTCTGCATTTTGTTTAAGTAATTTGCCTGAATAGAGTTCCAACTTAATTTTGCAGTCCAAAACCATGCAAACCTGGTGACAAAGTAAATCATCTGAGGGAATATGCAATAATGAAATCTTGTATATGTTACACCTTAATGTTCGCACTTATTTAATTTCCTCCCTTTTGTGAATATTACATGGTTAAGTTCTGTCCGGTTAGTTGACTTCATAAGCAATTGGCATGTTCCATTTGAGCACGTGTAATTGTACATTTCATGTTTATAAATGCTCTCATTTTCCGATAGGCATACAAGGTGCCGGAAATTGCTACAATGTTAGCTTATTACCAAAGCCAGGCGAGTCTTTTGCTCAAAGAATATTTATTAACAGAGCCATTCATACCTTGTACATCTATCACATGTGGCATATTAGCGTGTAAAATGGTATGTTCTTACTGCTTCAGGATTCTCCTCTCCAATTTCTTTTAAAATCGCTACAATGTTGTCTGATTTTTTTCCCCCACAATGAAACATTTTGTGATCAATCGTAGGCATACGATCTCTCTCAGTATATTAGTTCTTGCTTCAAGGGATATTCTGGGCTTTCTAGAAAACAACAAATTGAGTGGAATAACCGGTGAGTCACTGAAAGCTCCTCTACTTCTTTCGAACTTGTATCACTGTGAATATCCTTATCTGTACTTGATTTTTTTTATGCAGGGCCATATCAACAGTGCATGCACTATTTATTACAACAATGTCACTGTACTTAGCATTCTGGTCAGACTTGTTTTCTGATGACCGACAAGGGGACCTCATCTTACAACGGTCATCATTGTCAACTTTTGTACTAGGGGTAAAAATTGATCTCTACACCCCTAATTCTTTCTTTTTTTCCATCTAAAAATCACTGGCATACTGAAAAGAAAGTTGTATTAGCAACAAAAGTAAAATCTTTGAGATAGTAAAGAGTGCTGGTGAGTGTTGACAAACTAATGAAAAGTGTGGAAAATATGTAGATGTTTGCTGTTTTTATTATTGATATGACTACAAGAAACCTAAAAAAAATCAAGAACAAAATTCACCATGATTATCAGGTTGAGACACAGCTGCTGATGCTGAATCTTCATGGTAAAATCCTGTACAGCTACTGGCAGTACAAGATTTTACCGTGGAGTGGGTTATTTGCACAAAAACAGATAGGCGTAGTATTCATTAATACTCTTTATTACAATTCCATTCATTGAAGAGAGAATTTTATGTCCTTATTGTGCCACTGCCTTCATTTGAGAGTATAACTTCTGAATTAACCGTTCACTAGTAGTTGTTCTCTCTGATTGCAAGTGCACATATAATGCATATCCCAGATAGCTACTTACTGTTCTACATTAACAGGTTTCTGTTGGATACTTCTTGTCCGACCTCGGGATGATATTCTGGTTTTATCCAGATTTGGGAGGATTAGAATATGTGAGTAATCTTCTTTATCAAATGAACAAAATTGATCTCAGAGACAAGTACGTCACCAACCATTACTTAACTTGCTGGCGCATATTTGTATTAGGTTTTACACCATCTCGTATCTGTGGCTGCATTAGCATATGCTATGTTTTTTGGAGAAGGGCAAATTTATACTTTCTTAGTTCTAATCTCAGAGACAACCACACCATCGATCAACCTGAGATGGTAATTTTACTTTTTAATGTGCGGACTTTTCCTCCTTGATTAAAATTTGTCTTATTTTCCTAATGTGAAAGCTTTTCTTTTCACCTAGGTATCTTGATGCAGCTGGATTGAAAAGATCAAAGGCATATGTTGTTAATGGAGTGGTTATCTTCTTTACATGGCTGGTGAGTAAAATAAATCACTGTTGATCTGTAAATTTTCTATCCATTTGCATGCACTAATTCTAAAATAATATGAAGGTTAAAATCTCAATAAAAATACGTTGTTGGGGTGGTTACATGTAAGACATACTACAAGATTTATTTTGTTGACACTATCTTATTGTAGATGCACCAAGTTATGAATAATACGTTGTTGGGGTGGTTTTGTAAACTGGTCTGCCTTTCCTTACAATGTTACAAATTTTCAAGCGGAACCATGTTATGAATAATATGTTAGTGATTTCTTTGAAATATGATCAGCTAATGAAGTGCTACACGGTAAAAATTGCAGATTGCCAGAATACTCCTGTTCATATATGTGTTCTACCACTTATTCTTACACTATGATCAGGTAATTGTGACCTTTTCTTCGGAAATTCCATTGCCTATTTCCTTGCTATTGTAAGATTACGTAACTGAGTCATCAAAGGATCTCATGGTTTTTCTCCATAAATAAGGAAAAACACCAACGTGCATACAAATAATGAATAATATGAACATATGTTTACTAACTATTACTGATGTTTCAGCATTTTCCATAATTCTGCTAGTATAAGATTTGTAATTTCGGTTGGCCTTGGATAATTTAGAGCAAGCATTGAAACCTCTGACCTTGTTTTTCATAAATTAATAAATTACAGCAAGTATGTTTATGAGTAATTTTGACATGTAACTTCACTTAATTTAGCATGATGGGTAAACTTATAGTCCAATTTTGAATTTCCATTCCTTGACAGATTGAGCAACTTACCAGCTTTGGATTTGCCCTCATATGTTTTGTCCCTGTGGTATTATCGATGCTGAACGTCATATGGTTCAGAAAGATTGTAAGAGGATTGGTGAAGACATTGCAGAAGAGTCATGCAGGGTAAGTTTAGCAGGAAAGGAAATATGTCTCGAATACACCAGTCAAGCTCACTTGCATAATGTGTCTCCGGTGGATTGAAGAATTTAGTTAGGATTTGGGAGGATCATGTTTGTGTATATATCATTGTTTACCCTCTCCAGAAAGGGGTTAGTGTGGGAAATTAATGAAATCTGAAGACGCACGTGTTCTTCAAATAAAAAAACATATGACAGAAATAGATGCCCTTTGTGTTCTCTAAGTGTTAACCGTGAACCGAGCTTTGGATGTGTTAGCTTGCTGTAGAAAATATGCTGGCAAGAACCTAACTGTTAACAAATATGCTGTGCTGATGGTCTTGATTTCTTCTGTACAAAACTGGAATATATTGTATATAGTCTGTACCTTGTAGATTTTACTTGCAAAGTGTTATTGACGAAGAGGCTATAATGAAACAGATTGCAAACAATCAAACGTCACAAGAAAAGGTAATAATAATTGACTTCACTTGTTTTGGACTGAATGAGTGTTTGGGCTGACTTTTATAACTCGGACCTAGCCCACATTGACGGGTCCAACAATTCGGTCTAAACTATTGTTTGGTAATCCCAACGTCTTCGTCACCTATAAAATTTCTCGTCAATGGAAGCCAAAAATAATGGAATTGGATGAAATGATAATTTTGGTAACTACTTTTGTCAAGACTTAGGAGTAACCACTAACCTTAATTCTAGGCTTATCCCATATACACGGAATCAACTACACGCAACTAAATTCAAGAGTAAATTACCTATGTCCAACTTCACGAACCACAAAATTTATAGAAGTTCAGGAAAGACCAGTCTAATCCATTAAAGTTCTTGATGTCTAACCCTAGTCTAATCCGATGTACACAAAATCAACTTCACAAATCCCAAAGTTGTTATCAACATAATCGACTATAAATATCCTAGTCTAATCACACGGTAAATTACTTACCAGAGTCGATTTGTTGTTAAGTATCAAAAAACTCCCAGTGTCTACACAAATAATCAAGAATAACTCAAAACCTAATATTAAATCTTTACCGACCAACCTAGAAACCAAATTAACTACACACAACTAAACCTAATCAAAATTAATAATCCTAACCCAAAAAAAAAACCAACGGAAACAAGAATTAGGGTTTCATATCTGGAGATGAAGAAGAGGAGATGAAGACTTTCAGAGTTGGAGATCAAGTACTTTCTTAACCTATAGAGAAGTAAATTTTTGTTCGAGAGGAAAAGAGAGCTTATTCTTCACTTTTCTCTTCGTTCCAAGGTTTTATTTCGCTCGATATTTTAGTTTGTTTGCTTTTTAATTTCTTTATTTATTTTTTGTCGGGTACTTACTAATGGATACGTATTATACGTTAATGGTTTTCATGGAGTTGAACATATTTCGAAAAAAAACATAAAAAATTGAAGAGCATGAACCTAACTTCAAAAAATTGTTGGGCAAATTCCAAAAAATTTCAAATCACAAGGGTATTACCGGAATTTTTTCTTAATTATAATTTGATTTTTAAACTCGTGTTTTATTATGTAAACCCTTAACATACGTTTATAGAGGTCAAAATTTGTCTTCTCCAAACATATGCAATTGTGAGAGTCATTTGATAGATAAATAAAATCTTATTTAATAATATAATTTTTTACTTAATATCTAACCGGAAAATGAGGATTTTATTTTACTTAAAACTTCATGACGCACTTACCGTTGAGAATAAATGTATCAAAAATACGTTGTTTTACGATTAAAAAAACAAGAAAGGAATAGAGTCGATACTTATATGAGTATTAGCCTTCGGACTCTTAAATTTCTCTTTTCCATGTCAACATTTTGATGAGAAGACAAATAGTTAACATCAAGCTAGTTTCACTGGGAGGCTATAAACCGATCAGATAAAAGTTTTGTTAATGTGATTAAAATAAAAACAAAATTATCTACATACTTACATTTAGAGCAAACATTATTTTTATTTACAACTAATGAAACAATTTAAAAAATATTGGGTGAATTTGCTATATAACCTAAACTCATAATAATTAGTTCGTGATATTCTAATGATAAATAAATAAGTATATAGCCTTATTATTGATTCATGGACTAATTTGCTCTTATTTAATATGTCAACTTTCTTTAATATGTTATAAGATTTTGTACTTAATTCTTGTATACGAATTTCAAGTACATGACATAGTCAAATTATTTGTGTACATAAAAATTAATCTAACAATATTTTTTGATATTTTTGAGTTATTTGTATACGATACTATAATCGTGTACAAGAAAATTAGTTGCAATAGTTGTACAAAAAAAAATTATAAGAGAAAATTCAAGTATTAAAACTAACGTGTATTTAAAATTTTTAAGAAAGAAGAATAAATCGTGAGTCAATTTGTTAATTAGGTCTTTTATCATATTTACTTTATTAATAGTACCCATAACATAAACACATTTTGTAAATATATTCCTTAATAAAATAATAGTGGTAGTCAATTAGAGTGATAAAACTTAAAAGGTTACACAAAACAAACCTCTAAAAAAAGTCTACTTCACCAATTTATTTCTAAATCGTGAGGTCCAACTTGTTCAATTAATATTAGTGTGAAAGACCGGGAGTGAAGTACTATTCGAATTGAGATCAAATTTATAAATGGGCTAATTAGGTAACTAGGCCTTTTTAAGAATAGGATTACTAAGTAAGCCTTTTTAGGTTTTTAGTTTAGTAAATATACCCCAAATTATTTTTAACCGTGGAAACCTAATCTTCAATTCATCCGCCTCCTTCAGCTCTCCCTTCGTTTGCACAACAGACAGACCCTCTTCTTCCTTCCTCGCCATTGGTAGGGGGTGTTTTTCCCCTCATCACCTCATAGCGTAGCAATAGTCTCCGGCGCCAGGTAATAAATGACAAGGGTAAGGTGAATATTAATAATAATATTGTTGTGCCACCTGTTGTTAATGATAAACAGACCAGGGATGTTGAGTCAAGAGAAAAAGGCACTGGTAGTCATGGAGATAATCCCGCCCCAGTACCGGTCAAAGAGGCAAAACTACAAGGTAATGAGGTTACCAAGGGATTGGAGACTATCCAGCCAAGTATGGTATTGGACAAGGATCGGGTAAATGAAGAACGGCGGAAGGCTAAAGGCAAGGAGAAGGTTACTGAAGTATTAGATGCTAATGAGGAAATAACAATGAAACAAGGGAATGCAAGGATAATACGGGAGGAACAAGAAGTTATTGAAACAAGTGATGATACTGAGGCAGATGATGCATCCAAAGACCTTAGTGTATCATCGAGTGAGAATATATCACAAGAAAATGAAAATGAAGAGATAGACGCTAGTGATGAGGAGGTGTTTACTCCGGCACTATCACGGGCAAAGAGACGAATTATTCGAAGATTAAATGCTTCACTAGAGAAACAAGGGAAGCAAGGTATAGGAGTTCAAATTCCAGGGGATGGTACTCGTCGGCTTACACGGCTAACATCCATTAACAAGGATGGAGCCTTGCAACCCAAGCAACGTAAAGGCTCAGCAGGGAAGAATTCACGAAGCATGGACATATGAGTATTATGGCGTGGAATATTCAGGGGTTTAATCAACCTCGTAAACAGAATGGGCTCAAATCTCTACTTCAAAAATTTAAGGGGTGACAAGCCATCTGTTGCGGTCCTGATGCATGCATTACGGAGGTTTGGCAGCTTGAGTGGACTACGAGCAAGTATGAATAAATCATCGATATTTATGGCATCTGTGACAACACAAGAAGCACAGGAGATTCAAGTAATGACTGGATTTGCAATGGGAAGCTTTCCATTTAGATATCTTGGGATCCCAATGACTCCTAGCACATTAAAATCTGCTGAGTATACCCCCTTATTGCACAAGATTGGCAAGTATATATCTGCATGGAATAAAAGACACCTATCGTTCGCTGGGCGCATCGAACTAATATCATCGGTCATCCAGGGTGTGGATAGTTTCTGGCTGTCGATCCTACCCATTCCAGGAGTCGTGTTGGATAGAATAATACGAATGACTCGGCAGTTCCTCTGGGCTCGACCACGAGTTGCATGGACAAAGCTAAGCAAACCGAAAGAAGAAGGGGGCCTTGGATTACTGGATCTACGAGCCTGGAATCTTGCATTTATGTGTAAACATTATTGTCATATCATGGAGGGCCGAGATAGTCTTTGGATCAAGTGGGTACACCACCGTTACCTATCGGTTATTCATGCACAAGACTGGGTGGTGCATCGCAGAGACTCAGGATTAATAAAGGCGATCCTGCATAGTCGAGATCTAATGATGCAAATGAGTGAAGATGGTGATGATATTGAGTCAGTACTTGAGCAATTAAAAGCAGGAGGGAAATTTAAGGTCACCAAAGCATATAATTTTATTCGAAATAAAGCAGCTACGGTCCAATGGCATGATATCATCTGGGATAAGCGGCATACTCCGAGACATGCATGTATTGCATGGATGGTAACACTAAAGAGACTTCCAACACATGATCGAATGGGATTCCTTCATATTGATCCTATATGCCACTTATGTAAGCAAGAAGAAGAATCGCATGATCACCTGTTTTTTAGGTGCCACTATTCCAGGAAAATCTGGCGTGAGATTAGAAGCATTTTTCGCATGCCTACTGGATTAAATACGATGGATATATCACTTCGTTGGCTACGTCATAAGAGAAAGAGCAAGCAATGGAAAGCAGCAGCTATGAAGATGGGCCTCATCACTACGGTCTACTATATCTGGCATGCACGTAATGTGAACATGTTTGAAGGCAACAGGATACCATATAAAGTTATTATTAAACTCATTAAAATACATGTATTTAGGTTATTAAATGAGGCATTTCCAGCATACGTTGGTGACATGGTTCACCAAGTATAGGATATATTTATGATATAGAGTGATGTTACTCTATTTTTTGAAACTCATATGACCATATATGAGGTTTTGTAGCTGAAAGCATGGAAACATGGGAGTAGGCATTTCACTTCACATCTATGAATTAACCTGCAACTTAGTAGCAATAGTCTCCTCCCTCGTCTCTCCTTGAGCACAACAACAGCACAGGTGAGCCCCTCTTCTTCCTTCGAGTTCGGACCGCCAGTCCCTATCCCTTTTCACACCTCCTATGCCTGACTCGTCTCAGGTTAGCATTGCTTTGGCCGATGTACGAAAATGTATGAAACACCCAAAATTACACAACAATCTTATAATGTATTCTGAAAGTTATGAAACACCCTATCCCTTGTCACAGTGATAGGCACCAACCCATAAGCGGTTCCATTATTTTTTAGATCTTCAGGTTTTAATTTTGTTTCTGGTTTGCTCTTTCGCTTAATCGCTCTTGTAAATTTGAAGAGTTTAATGAATGGCCACCATGTGTTTGTTCAGGATCGTCACTGAAGCTCATAGCTCCACTACTAGGAAAAACAGAGATGGCAAGAGAAGCTTCCTAATGTTGTCATTAAAGCTGAGGAAATCGTGTATTCTAAGGCCAATTCCGAGGTCTAATCTCGATTTCTTCTTCAATTTTATTCATTTTTGTTCTTTTGGATTACCTCCTTGCCCTAATTTTAAATGCCCTAAAAATTTGTTGTTTAGGTTGAGTATTTGGATATTGAAACCCTATGGGATCGCCTAAACGAGGCAATTGACACCATAATTAGAAAGGAAGAGACCTTAGAAACTGGGGAGTATTTACAGCCATGTTATGAAGGTAATTATACTACACTTCACTATTTAGATCCATATACTGATTTGAATAAGTTTGGTTGTTTCCAATGATAATGCCCAATTCATCTGTATGAGCTTCTTGTGTGTCTTAAGTAGTTAGACTGGTTTTAGCTTTCTATTTTTGTCCTTCGGGTTTAGCTGCACTCGTGCTTGGTTGCGTACCAGTTAGAGATTCGCGCAACGAACGGCTGAGTAATCCGAGAAGCTACCTCCACCATACATCAGAAAAACCTGTCACTAAGAGACAACCAATTCATCATAATGCATCGTTCCCGCCTAGCAATCTGTATAGCATTGCAAGGCCTAATATGGCCATCAGTGATGCCTCTAGACTCCATCCCAATATTGAATGCAGTGTTATGCCTTCACCTTGCTGATTTGTATCATTTATATGGTGTACACTTTCTTTGAAGATTTGATTACTTTACTTTTTGGGTTTGTTGCCAACTCTACCCGAATTTATGCTATCCAAGTCTATAAATAATCTAGTTTCTGGTAACATAATTGTTCATCTGTATAAATTATTATCGTTCATCCATAAAATGTATAAATTATTACGTCTATTTACTGGATTTTACACTTCAATTAAGTGCTGCATTTTTTTCATTTAAAGTGACTTTATTTTCATTGTTGATTCAGGACTTCTCTACTGATTAATGGTATGTGAAAAATTCTGATATTTGAAAATTTATGGTATTTGTAAAATTCTGGTATTTGAAAATTTTTGCTATTTGTAAAATTCTGGTATTTGCAAAATTCTGGTATTTGAAACATTCTGAAAGTTGTTTCTGGTATTTGTAAAATTCTAGTTTCTGGTAACATAATTTCTGGTATGTGAAAATTTCTGGTATTTGAAAATTTCTGGTATTTGTAAAATTTTGGTATGTGAAAAATTCTGGTATTTGAATAATTCTGGTATTTGAAAAATTCTGGTATGAAAAAATTATGGTATGAAATTTCTGATATGAAATTTCTGGTATATACTTTTCGTATGATAATTTCTGGTATGAAATTTCTGGTATGAACTTTTCGTATGATAATTTCTGGTATGAAATTTCTGGTATGAAAATTCTGGTATGAGAAATTCTGGTATCAGAAATTCCGGTATGAGAAATTTCCAGAAAATAAAAAAGAAAATAAAAAAAAAATAAATGCAAGAAAAATAATAAAAGAAAAGAAATTCACTAATTAAAAATTAAAAGTTATACATATATAATATATAACAAATATCATTTATTCTTTCTTTCTAAATAGAAGGGTTAATAATTTTTACCTACTATTAAATGAAAGTGGTAAAAAATTTGGGGTACACTTTCTTAAACAAAAACTCAAAAAGGCCTAGTATATCAAATTCTCCCTTTATAAATTACAAGAAAAACATATATTTATCATTATTTATTTAATTATACTATTCAACTAATAATTTATAAGTCTAAATATCTACAAAATAAAATTTATGATTAAGTACCTTTTATCCGATTTTCTTATAAATATTACTGGTAACAGACGCCAGACGGTGGAAACTGGAAAGCCTATGTCCCTACATTACAGCCAAATACGGCGCCGTTTGGAATGAAGTTCAATTGCTCATTTCATTGGATTCATTGCCAGCCTCGTTCGTCGGTTGGGGTGTGGGCCCAGACATGGCCCACACCTGGCAAACAATGTCCCTACGTATTGTTTGTGTATGACCTCGGTGATGTTATCGCCAAATTATCGTATCGCGGGAAATTGCAAGCATGATGATGGGAGTAGTATATTGCACAGGAGGAGTTGCCAGTTCAGTGGTTACGCTACTTTGCAGACCATGATAAAGTCGATGTGGCCCCGCACCCTGCAGTTCATCGTAGCCGTCCGTGAAACTGCATCCCAGGGTCTTTTTATAATCCTAATTTCGTATGGTAATTAACATCCAACATTTTAATCTCTATTTCTAACAAAAAAAAAAAAAAAAAGCAGTTCAGCAACAAATTTTTGAGATACATAGCCTACATGGCTACAAGTCATTTACTTGTATATTAAATATTTTTAAAAACAAAATATTGCATATTTCATTAGAAATAAAAATCACGTAAATATATAAGGTACCATAATCAGGAAAATTAAAATAAGTCAGCAGGGAAGACTTAAAATACTTACATTTTTCTAATTAAGTTAATGTACGTGGCTATAAAACTCAAAATTACAAGTCCACCAATTGGAATTTTTTAAGAAAAAACTTAAAATTTGTTTGCATACATTTGCGACTAGTTAAAATCACGTATTTGTACCGATATATTAAGGGTTTGTTTCGTACAATTATTGTGAAATTAGGAATCGTATTGAGTTATACTCATACCTTGTGTTTGATATGAGTAGGAATCGAAATGAAAATGATATTATGGAATTACTCATTCTAACTCTAAATAGAAACTTGATTCTATAAGTTAAAGGTAAGTATAATCCAGTTCAAGACATTAAGGAATCGTATTGAGTTATACTCATACCTTATGCTTGATATGACTAGGAATCGAAATGAAAATTATTTTATGTAATGACTCATTCTAACTCTAAATAGAAGCTTGATTCCATAAGTTAAAGGTAAGTATAATCCATTTCAAGATATTAGTCATTTCAAATTTAAAACCATATTTATATATTTTTATTATGCGTATATTTTGGCAAGATGATTTATCATTGAAAAGTGCTCAAAAATAATATATTTCATCAAATATAACATGATTTATTATTCCATAATTTATATAAATCAAATAACATGTTTCAAATCCTTCATTCCAACATTGTATCAAACGCCAAGTATTGTTAATAATCATTTAATTCCCTATTCCATTCAGATTTCTTATTCCATTCTCATTCCTACAACCTTCCAAACGAGCCCAAAATAGCATACGGATGAAAATTAATATTGACACTATGATAAGATAAACTAAGACCGAGTTTAGTAAAATTTGATTTGTGGTTCATAGTCATAGTTGTGTTTTATAGTTGTGATTTTTGAGTAAATTATTTTTAAATTTTAGAACACCATAGTAAATTGATAGATGTGTTTAGTAAAATGTTCTAAAATAATAAATTACCTAAATAATCCGTACATCATTTCATGTGATATACATCAAAACAAAAATCGATATAAAAAGATTGAAACCCCTCTACAACCATTGTCATTCTTCCCTCCCATTTTCACAAACATCAATACAACAAGGAGTATCTAGGGTTTTCTTTTCCATTGTAAGCGACACAATAGAACTCATAGTCGTTCGACACTAGTTTTCATCATCTTCCTTTCAATTTAGGGTTTTTGAAAACGTTCAGACTAGGCGACAAGGAGAACGAGGGATCAAAAGAAACGAGAAGTAGAGAATGAAGGAGGTTCAAAAATAAATACTTTGCTCCGATTTTGTTGTTCATAATATGGATTTTGTTGTTCAAGCGAGAGTCAAGAAAAGAGTATTTAATGAAAATGTGACCAAATTAAGAGAAATGATGACGAATATCTCCGATTAGTTTAGGAGGATGGAGTACAAAAGGAGGATGAAGTAGCAGTCATGGTGATTTTCGTAAAATTTGGACGGAGTAAGATGAAGGGTATAAATGTCTTTAATGTTTAAGTCGATATCCAAATTTCCTTTCAAAATCTCCTAAAACCTAATCTAATTTACAAATCTATAACTAAACCAATACAAAAGTAGTAGGTACCATTCAAAATCTATAAAAGAAAACACTCAAATCTTCGATTAAACGGATCCTAAATGTTCACATCAAATTATAATAAAAAGTTATCTTTACGATGAATTAATTATTTGTTTGGTTCGATTATAAGTCACCCAAAATACATAAAATTGATATACTTACAATTAAAAAAAAAGATGCGGTGTATCAAACAAAATTATATAAATAAGAAACGCTAATCTTAAAGAAAATGTGTTTGAAAAAGGTTGGTGACATGCTATGAATAAGATTTTTTTTAGTCTTTTTAAAAATTTATCATTAACCACCTATAATTTAAAAACTTATTTGTAGAATAATCTTTGGATGTTTTGCTTACGCCAAAACAACGTAAAGGACCGATGTATTGAAAAACATAAGCTATAAAATAAGTGTTTGAAAGTTCCCGCTTATGAAAACTTATGTTAACTTTTGAAATCATAATGTTATCTTTTAATTTCATAACCTACATCAAGGAAGTTTAGGAAGCACATGAGAGATTATTGAATCATACATTACAAATATGATTGATTTTGTTTAACTAACTTATTTGAATAATGAAGTTGAAAATCTAACCACAAACTTTTCATGTTTTGGTTTCTAACTACTTGATTAATTTTTTTTAAATCAAAATATTTTTTGAAAAGAAAAAGAATCAAAATATTTTGTTAGCGTTTCTATAGATATTTGAGGAGATTTAATTTTGAAAAATTAATGTTAAATTATTTGAGAGATTAGAGTTTTGGTAGATTATTGAGGAGCTTTTTGAAGAGTTTTTTTTTTTTTGTAACCTCGATCATCCAATTAGCTTTTTTTATTAGATTTTTATAATTTTGGTATCCGCAAATTTTTTACATGTTTTCTTTTATTATTTTTAACACTTGCCCTTAATTTTGTGATAAATTCACCATAAAAATTTAGCCATAAATCTCTACATGCCAAAGACTTTTTAAGTTTTTCGTTAGATTTTTATATTTTACAAAACTACTCAATATTCTACCAAAAAAAACTACCCAAAAAACTTAAACTATTCAAAAATTTTGCTTCATCAAACATGCCCTAAATAGTTGAATCTTACAAGTTACAATTATGACCATTATTATGGTACGTACTGAATTAAAGTGAACTGTATTTTAATAAAAGAGACCGTTTGGAGTTTAATGTTTTTGTAATGCTATAAAATTTATAAGATGCATCTTACATATGAAACTGGTGGATAATTTAGAAGCTAATAGAGCGGCTGCATGTTGGTGTTATGATGATGCCTACTTCTTCAACTGGAAAACAAGATTAATGCTAATTACACAATTAAATGTATTAATCATGTCTCTTGTCTCCCGTAACGGTACTGGAGCGTACCTCCAACTTTTGCCTTTCGAGTCACAGATAAACTAGCTATACCACTAAACACGCATAACGAGATTGCTATACGCGTACGCAGTGTGGAGCCGTAGCAATAAGCTTATTTAGTTCAAAATTAAAAGAAAATGGCTACGATTACGCATAACAGATGCGTATCCATACTACGCATACGCCACGCGCAATCGTAGAACGTATGCGTAGTGGCCCATAACATACATTTGGTTTAAAAAATTAAGGAAAACTTACTACACCTACACATTGCGTAGGTATTAGAAGGGTATGTAGAGAAATTTGGTTAGGAATGGATGAGTTTTAAGAGAAATTTGATTAGGAATGTAATTTTACTCAAAAAATTTGAGGATGTTTTTTTGTATATTTTTTATAAGTTGGTAGTTATTTACTTATTTAATGAAATAAGGCAAATTTGATGATGAATTTTTATAATTTATTTACAGAAAGGGTGTTTTCTTCTTTAAAATCTCAAAACTGAATGCAGGATACCCTGATCTGTCAGCTGAAAGAAAAAGGTAATTAAAAAACTTTTGATGGGTTACAAATTCATTTTCTGAGAGGAATAACAATATTATAATTTGATGCAAATTATGAGCATCATTAGAGGATTGGTGAATGCAGACAAATTAGCTTTTTTAAGGAGACAAATACATAACACAGAGCTGTCCAAAGGCTGCGTGTCAAATGTGATGCTTTTCACCCTTCTGTCAAATATTAAGCTGTTACATAATCATTTACATGCATCCTCACATTTATTTACATTATTCTAAACTATTTAAGTTATATCATGGTATATTTGGTATACGAGATTATTTACTAATTAAGGTTCCGTTTGGTAGATGGGGTTCGTAGAGATTAAGGATTCAATTCGGTAGGGTATGTTAGGATTATTATCGATTGACTTTATGAAGAAACTTATCAGGTTTGTGCGCTTCAATACACACGATTTGAACCATGTGGGGATACAATCTCCGAATAATCCAAATACTTCACTATTTTTTGATCCGCTACAAGCCCACGAACGCATTTGGTAGAGGTAGATTATTGGGAGATTATTCGAGCGTTTTTTCTCCAATTCAACTTAGATTATTCGAGATTATTGTGGGGATACAATCTCCGAATAATCCCGCCTCTCTACCGAAAGCGCTCCACAACTTAGATTATAGATTATTGAAACTTATAATCATCTCAAATAATTTATAAATTCAACAAACAGACCCTAATTGGATAAAAAAAAATATATTTAAGGATTAAAAGATCCAAATTTTCATCATCTATAACTTGGAGTATGATTTTTTCGGTAATAGTAATTTTTCCTACATTTTTCAGAGGGTTGAAGTTCTGAACCATGTGAAGTCGGACCGACCCTAGCCAACTAAACAAATCTCTACTGAATTTCTCGTCTTTTTTAACTCCCCAGGGACCGTATGTGTCTACTAATATATACTGCCATCAGCAGTATGCCACTATTATCCTTCCTCTTCCTCCGCTTCACTTTTTATACTTAAACCCTCCCAAGGTCTTAAAAGCTGAAATCTTTCTCCATTTTTCAACACTTACCTTTTCTCTTTCTTTCTCACCTCTTCAAGGGCTTCTCTCAAAGAAGAGCTTCAAGCTTGACTTTTAGCTCTAAGGTAATTAAACTGCAAAATCCTTCTTTTTGTACAATGTTTCACTTCATTTTGGTGGTTCTCTTGCTCTTTGATACTCAATCTCAAGTGGGTTGTCTTAATGAAGAAGGATTTGCACTTCTCTCATTCAAACAGTCCATTTTAGATGACCCAGAAGGTTCTTTGGGCAATTGGAACCAATCTGATGAAAACCCTTGTTCATGGAATGGAATCACTTGCAAAGAGTTAAAAGTTGTCTCTGTTAGCATTCCAAAGAAGAAACTTTCTGGGTTTCTTCCCTTTTCCCTTGGCTCTCTTTCTGACCTTCGCCATGTGAATCTGAGGAACAACAGATTCTATGGACCTTTACCGATTCAGCTCTTTCAAGCTCAAGGGCTTCAAAGCTTGGTCCTTAAGGGCAATTTGTTATCTGGGTCACTTCCTTCTGTTGTTGGGAAGCTTAATTATCTTCAAAACCTAGATTTGTCCCAAAATCTCTTTAATGGGTCATTGCCGAGTTCGATTCTACAGTGTAAGAGGCTTAGGGTTCTTGATTTGAGTAGTAATAATTTTACTGGGCCACTTCCGGATGGATTTGGTACTAATTTGATTTCACTTCAAACCCTAACCCTTTCTTACAACAAATTCAATGGTTCAATTCCTACTGACTTAGGAAACCTCTCTAGATTGCAAGGCACTGTTGATTTGTCTCATAATCTGTTTAGTGGTTTAATCCCTGCTAGCTTAGGTGACCTTCCTGAGAAGGTCTACATTGATCTCACTTACAATAACTTGAGCGGACCCATTCCGCAAAATGGAGCTTTGATTAACCGAGGTCCGACCGCCTTCATTGGTAATCCGGAACTTTGTGGTTCCCCTTTGAAGACCCCTTGTTCTTCGGAATTGGGTCCATCGTCGCACCCTTTCTTGCCAAGCAGTAACCCGTCTCAGGGCGATGGAGACAATGTAGGGAAGAATAAGGGAAAAGGATTGAGCAAAAAGACCGTGGTAGCGATCATAGCGAGTGACATTGTAGGAATTTGCCTTGTTGGTTTGTTGTTTTCGTATTGTTACACTAGGATCTGTCCTTGTGGTGACACTAATGGTGAGGGTGAGTATGGTGTTGAGAAGGGAAGTAGGAAAGTGAAAAAGGATTGCTTGTGCTTTACGAAAGATGAATCTGAGACACCGTCGGAGAATGTTGAGCAACATGATCTCATACCATTGGATATGCAGGTTGCTTTTGATCTCGATGAGCTTCTAAAGGCTTCGGCTTTTGTACTAGGAAAGAGTGGAATTGGCATTGTGTATAAGGTAGTGCTTGAAGACGGGGTGACCTTAGCGGTTAGGAGGCTCGGAGAAGGTGGGTCACAACGGTTCAAGGAATTCCAAACGGAGGTTGAAGCAATCGGGAAGCTCAGGCATCCGAATATTGTCACACTTAGAGCCTATTATTGGTCTGTCGACGAGAAGCTTCTCATATACGAGTATGTCCCTAACGGGAGTCTTGATACTGCATTGCATGGTAAAGCTTCTTATACTCGTTTTGATACTTACACTAGTGTTATCATTTAGTTCTACAATTATTTCTGCTTAACGAATTCGTTGGGATTGATTATGTTAATAGGGAAACCGGGTATCCCATCGTTTACACCTCTACCATGGTCAACTAGATTGACAATCATGATTGGTGTTGCAAAGGGCCTTGTTTATCTCCATGAATTCAGCCCCAAAAAATACGTCCATGGCGAACTAAAACCAAGCAACATTCTTCTAGGAAAGAACCTGGAACCAAAGATCTCTGATTTTGGACTCGGGCGCCTTGCTAACATAGCCGGAGGCTCTCCTAGTGTACAGTCCAACCGAATGACAGTAACCTCAGAGAAGTCTCATCAGAAGCAGCTAAGCAGTATACCATCAGAAACCGGTAGTGTGTCAACAGGAAACAACTTGATGTCGTATTACCAAGCACCGGAATCATTAAAGGCAGTGAAGCCTTCACAAAAGTGGGATGTTTACTCTTATGGAGTGGTTCTAATTGAGATGATCACCGGAAGGTCTCCGCTAGTCCAAGTGGGTGCCTCAGAAATGGACCTTGTTCAATGGATTCAATACTGCATTGACGAGCAGAAGCCCCTCGCTGATGTCCTGGACCCTTACTTAGCTGAAGAGGCGGATAAAGAAGACGAGATAGTGGCTGTTCTCAAGATTGCAATGGCATGTGTCCATGGGAGCCCTGAGAAAAGACCTACTATGCGTCATGTTTCCGAGACTCTCGACCGTGTATCCAAGGCCAGTGATTGATTTGGAAGAGTACATAAGGTGAAATTGTGGCCATGCTGTGAATCATCTTTCTTGTCAGATCCTTGTGGGAAGATGTTTTGGTTTTTCACTGTCAAAATGGAAGGGAATTGTTTATTTGTTTGCTTGTATGTTTTGAAATTGTCTGTTAAATATTTTCAGCTACGTAATTCTATTGTCTAATTATAGGCATTTCTGGACTGTAGTCCCTGTCTGTACATGAACACTAATATCCCGCTAGTACTGTAGCTTGTGTTCAGTGGTTTTCTGTGATAATAACTAGTAGCATTGTGATAAGGATTTGTTTGGTTGTGTAGGGCAGTAGGGTTGGTCCAAGCTGTGGCCATATTTATCCTTGTGAAGAATCAAAGTAACAATACGCACTAACAGCCAATTTTTTTGCCCATAACCAAATGATTTGATAAAGACCTTGCTGAAGATGAAATTGAACCCTGTCTACATGTTCCTGTTTGGAACACCAAACAAAAAAAAGTTTAAATTCGGCGAAATTGATATCAAAGAACTAAATTATAAAAATAATAAAGATAAGGAGACAGCGTAGTTAGAAGTTGATCATCGATTCAAGTTGAGGGGCAAGATTTGCTCAACTTTTTTGATATGTTTTGAAAACTGGATTGAAATTAAGAACTAGATTGGATTAAATATGACAACCCAATTCCTAATAAGAAAGGATTTGACATGTTGTAGTTAGGGATGGCAATTTCATCCGAACCCGACGGACACCCGATAACCCGATCCATAATAAAAGGGTGAAAACCCGACATGAAGCGGGTGAAAGCGGGTGAAAGCGGATGACGGATGAAGCGGGTGATGGATCGGTCGGATACGGATGGACCTTTCATCCACCCATCACCCTATCAATCATCCGTCCACCCATCCGATCCGTTTCACCCGCTTACACCCGTTATAAATTTATTGATTGTTTACTTGTTTAGTGAACTTTAGTTCCCTTTTGATTTATAAAATGGTGATTTAGTGAATGTTTAGCAAAATTTGTACCTTTGTTCACTTCCAATTATGATCTTATTGTATGTTATGTATTGCTAAATTTCTCTATTTTTCAAGAACTTAAACTTATAACACTTCTTGTAATATTTTCACTTGGATGATTGTGTTGACTTTATATTTATCATGTTTTTTATGGATATGACTTTTTCGGATTGAATTTATTTTTATTATTATTAATTTTCCGCATTCGAAACCGAGTTTAATATCGATTTAAAGGAAATATGTAGAACACCCGAATATCACCCGATCCACCCGCTTCATCCATTGGATGCGGGTGGATCGGATGCGGGTGATGGGTTTGGCGGGTGACGGGTCGGGTGGGGTGGATGAGATTTTCTCGCGGGTCGGGTGGCGGATAGGTTCATCCATCCACCACCCGACCCATTGCCATCCCTAGTTGTAGTTTTAGATCTTAGAATGACTTTAAACCTACTATTTATGTGAAAATCAAATTTGACGATGAACATGAAATCACTCGTTTCTAAAAATATTTCAATTCAACTTCATCCGAGCTAAATCCGCTCGTTTGTGTGAAAAATAAAAAATACAAACATGTAGAACTATGCAGTGATATTTCAATAACATTCAACTCTAAGAAAGATTGATTTACCTAGCTCATTGGAGGACACAGCTAGGTGAACCTACTTACACTGTCCTATTAGAAGTTGTGTATAAACAATATCTGATAAGTTCAAGAAACTGAAAGCAAAATGAGTGGTAAAACAATCAGCGGAATAAGTAAGAAGATAACGTTCATTACATGACAGAATAGGTTACCAACTAAAAAGCAAGTTCATAGTCATTGGTAAAAATTATATTGTTCGAGGCCCCATAGAAATTCATACCCCCACCAATCAAGGGGCTTACCAATTTAGACAAATACGCAAAACAATATTTTAAAAAAAAAACAATTTAGACAAATACCAAACTTTTAAGACTTACAAAAGTCTATATTTTCCACTGTCCAATTACGGTCAAACAAGATTGGCAAGGTATGGGGTTGTATAATGTGGATTTACTTGCTAAATGGAACACTTTGATTTTCAAATACCATGATTATACCAATGATATATAGTTGCAATTAAAAATTTTATTTGCACATGTCAAAAAGAGGAAAATGATGCTTGTGAACAGAAGATTGGGACCATATGCTGTTGAAATGGCCCATAATTTGGACCCACCCATTCAAGTTTCTTCAATTCCATGATGGTGACAGAACAAGAAGTTCAATTGTATAACAAGTAACATCAGTGAACATAATATGAGAAGTTTCCACGCCTAACTGGATTGCTAACTGATATGACAGTATGCATTTGCATTGGAAAGATTTCTATTAGTCAGCTAAGCATTACAACAAAAAGTTCTTTGGGTGTTGTAGATGGACATGTCAAAGGAGAAAGTAAGAATTACATATCATAAAACGATGACGTACCTGTTTTTGATTGTAGGGTTTGAAATTGCCTGTAAAGTGAAGCATTTTTTCTTCAGAACAGCTCACACAGTACTATATAATAAAGTTCTAATCAAATAAGAGACGTAAACTAATTAGCATCAGATGCATGATTATTGAAATAAGCAAACAAGAACTCAAATTTTAAGATATGATCAAGAGCTAGGAGAAACTTGCCTGTTATTATTACCCAGAGAACCGGTCATTGTATGACTGATGGGGACTTACCATCCTCCAAGCTAGTACATAATCCCACAGAAAATGGACAATTACCTAGAAAATTTGACGCATATTGAAAGCAACAAGAATACTAACAAGTTCCATGCACCCAGTTCATGTATAGGACCACAAGAGCGTTCATCTCCCAAAAGTAAACATGCAAGCCAAGAATGAAGGGAAGAAGACGTGATATTGCTGTTCATGACTTGATTTAAGGTACAGATACTCATTAAAACAAAGCAAATCTCTGCTATGGCTTAGTGATACAAGTTTGGAAACACAACACAGAATACTACAGATTTACAATCAACTGAAAGAGACCAAACAAGAAACCGAAGAGCTTTGTAGCTTCAATGCAAAATTCAGGCCAGGGCTTCCTAATTTTGCCACCTGAGATCCATATATGATTTCCTTATAAACCTTGATACATAAAACCAGAAAGAAAACGATATATTCTGATTCTGTAGTGAGAAAAACACACAAATGCTGTATGCCCGAATCATCGGAAAACTGTATTGAAGGGTGTCACTGAGTTGAATAACTTCAGCCGACACTATGACCGGCTTCACCCATCAGAGAAAGAGGCTCTTTACAGCCAACTAGCACATAAGATATGAGTTAATTGCCTCTATCGAAAGAAGCCCGCCAAACATAAGCAAGTCCACCAGAATAGGCCTCTAGTCGTAAGTACTCAAAAACTCGACTATACAGGGATACACTTGTTCTATTGCCTGCATTATTCCAACAAGTTAAACATGAAGTCATATATCTGAAGAATAAAGTTAACTGAACGAATAGACTTGAAAGTGCTGATATGAAAATAATGAAGCTAATTTTCTACCAGTCTTCCTCCCACCAAATCATAATGGGCGTAATGTGGGCCTCCAGGTTCTCCAAACACTTTGTAGGTAGCCAACTTCTCAGGGATGAGCTTTACAGTTTCTGATTCAATCAAATAGAAGAGAGTAAAAAGGATATTTAATGGGAGTTTAATCTTTTTATTCAAATTTAAACACTTGAACATACCATAAACAGCTTCTGGTGGGCAGATCAAATCACGATCGCCAGCAAGAGCCAAGACTGGGACATTGCTTTCATGTAGATGATCCTTGAAGAAGAATGTAGCATCTCTATTACACAATCCACCCTCCCGAAAGGCTGTTGTTAATTGTATGATGAGTTTAGCTGGTATAGTACCTGCAAATGTTCAGCGCACGCTACATATTAGCTCGTACAGATGTTAATAAAGGTTTTAAATGGGAGATGTTGTAGCTAGATGTACATCCAGCAATTGTAATCACCCTTAATTTCAATTCTATGCTTGACTTGGAACAACTTCATGGTTCAACTAACCTGGTTACCAATACCATTAAAGGGTATTTTTGCCTCATTATTCTAATATCTAATTCCTTGAAGTCCTTCCCATTATATGCAGAGCTTCCTGTGGTATTATAATCTTCTTCGGCAATTTAGAGGATTGCCACTTCTCATCTAACTTATTCTTCCTTAGAGGCGGAATCATCCTTGGTAGGATATTGCCTAGCTCAGAATCCAGTGATAGAGCTATAAATCCAATACTAATATAGATATATATATAGCTCTTCTCCTAGTACTAAGGAGTCCTTTTTAAGGACTAGGAAAGGAGTAAGCCTTCCCCGCCCAGCTCTATCAGCCGGCCCTTTCTTTTGCAATACTTAATAACCCCTCTCATGGCCCGATTATTATTATAGCGTTCTCCATCATAGGATTCAGCCTTCGGGGTCAACCCAGGGGATTTAAACGCTGTACCTATGGGATAGAAATAGAGGAAGAGGAAAAGCGGAAGATTTCACATTTTAAAATGTCCGCTGCAACTGCTCTTTCACCTCCGAAAGAGCAAAGTTGGCTTGACGAGCGTGAATCACTCGCTATCAGCATCTTCTTCTTTAGGCTGCCTTGCCCATTACCGCACATGCGCCTCGTCTTTTACCTTGATGTAGCCCATCGCACCGGCCCCGGGGAAGCTGCTGGCGCAGAAGCTCATTCTGAAGGCAGAATGGAGAAAGGAAAGGGACAAGGGCGGTCTTGCTTGGCGCGAAAGCTGCTGGTTCACCTTCCCCTATTTCTGCATTTCATTCTTTATTTGGCCCACTTCAAACAAAATGATAAAAGGGGGTGCGGGGATTACCGTCTCACGCTTTCAGCTTTTCATTTAATGGACAGGTCAAATGTCACTGGAATTCGGAAAGGAAGTTGTGGGAACTGCCTATACCTATATATATATTGTCCACCTTATCTATAATCAGGACACTCGAACCAGCAAGTTCAATCATAAATTTCACTCAAAGGGAGGTTTCACATGAAAATGTCTCAGCTTGCATTTAAGTCTTAATCAATGTTTCAATTAATATTTACAAGCATACAGATACATCAAATAAAAATATAAATTGAGCATCTTGTGGTCTGAACAGATGTTTTTTAGAATATGAATGCCTCACAATAGTCTCATCAGAAGTCTGCAAATGATAGAGAAAACCAGTTGACTTACAAAAGTTATTCAGGATAAGCTTTTCCAACAATTCAGGGTGCATCATATCCTGAGCTGAAATCATGTTATTCAACCAAGAGAAGATATACGGAGGCCGTGATGACAATGGATAAGCTGCTGTCAACAATGCTCCTAGAGGAACAACAGGGACTTGAAGCGCTTGTGCAGGATCAGCCTGAGAGACAAGTTCATTTTATCAATTATAATAATTCTAATAATAATAATAATAATGATAATAATAATAATAATAATTATAATAATAATAATAATAATTATAATAATAATAATAATAATTATAATAATAATAATAATAATAATAATAATTATTATTATTATTATTATTATTATTATTATTATTATTATTATTCTAATATATAATAGGAAGATCTTGAGTAATTAGATCCCTTATCCACATACAAGAGGCAAAAGCAATTTGAGAGATGATTTGGATGTCGTGTAGTCAATAGATGATGCTAGGGTTACAACACCGGCCAACATAGGATCTCTTCCTTCGAAGCCTGATAAGAAGGTAGGACAATTAATACCACAGGGAACATGAAAACTAGGGACCCCACAGTCTAATCATCGTCTTCTTAGGATATCAGCCACAAATACAGGAAATTTTAAAGCAATATCCACAGCTTCACAGGCGGAAAATAAAATTCAAAAGATTTGCACAATAAAATCAGCTTCTACATATTTACAATTTTCTATTTATTGGAAAATAATGAAGTAAAACACTTAACTAATCATCAGGCTATCGAAGTTACATATAAAAAATATCAAGAAATAATCAGGTAACGAATCAGATGAAATAAGCAATTAGTTTCAACAAAATCTTACCACATCTTGAGAGATATGCATACAACAATATGCCTCCCATGGAGTGGCCAATAGCAAAAATTTTATTATCTTTTGGTTTGCATTGAGCTCTTATGTATTCCATCTGCATATGGTAAAATAAAGGCTGTTATTAAACTGTTGTATTAAGTACAGGATATCAACTTAAGCCAAATTCTGAAATCATGGTAGAACATGATAGGGAAGTAGCAGTGACACAGTTGATACTTAAAAGCCACCCAGGAAAAAGAAGAAAAGAACATATTAGAAGCACAAAGCATGAAATACATGGTTAATAGCCACCCAGCAAAAGAATGTCACCTCACCACAGCAGGAACGTCTTCTTCCAGCATAGTGTCGAAGTCCCAATCATATTCCACGATCAAGTCAAGCTGCTTCTGGAAATCATCTATAGTTGCAGAAAAACGATCTTGTAAATTAAACAACCGAGGTGACACAGATCGTTGACCTTCTTCTATGACATTTACAAGCCTTTCACTCAGATCTCTAATTTTTCCTGCCATAGATGAACTTTGTCTTTCTTCCAATAGGCTTGAAAAACTTTCCCTTATCTCATTGAAACGCTCAATCAATCGTGAATCCTCCAAAAGTCTTGATATTTGATCAAATAGTTTTGCAGACATAATTCTTGATTGGCCTTCACTCAAAAATCCAGACAGTCTTTCTGACAATCGCGTAAAGGTATCAGTTAGCTCTGTAACTAGTTCAGACTCATCCCATATAGTTGCAGCAACTGTTGGATCTTCCTTAGCAACCATGGCTTCTGATTTTGATGTGGCAACAGGGTCCACATCCACTGGTTGCTGTGAAGGGCTCGCATCTTCTGCCACAGTCTCAGAAGAAGCCTCTATTTGCTCAACCATTGCTTGGGCAGTCTTCTCAGCTTCTTTACTATCATTTGCTTGCATGCTCAGTCCAGCCCCCCGAACTTCAAGAATCCAAGTGTCGAATCCTTGGCCAGACATGTAACGAGCAAATGAAGACTGCAATGACATCACATACTTCGATGAGACATAGGTGAAAAGAAGATTGATACCCAGCTGAAGACTTTAAAGATACCAACCCATGTCACCTCAAAATTGCAAATTGCTTATCAGAACCTATATCCACAACTCTCACATCAATAAATGGAGCTCATGGATCAAAGTCAGGGCTGAAAATTACTCCACAACCAAAACAAAGTAATATCATGCCTATCCCAAGAATCCCCTATGTCAATGCACATGGAAGTATTTTCAGTAACAAATCCTTTCAACAGGCACATATAATATGATTGAAGGGATTACAACATTAAATTTGCATATAGAATGTACAAATTAACTAATAGACAAAAATATTTTCAAGAGCAACGGATATCATATAAGTTTCTATTTGACATCCAAGTGTTCAACTAAAAATCACTATTACAAACAGAAAACTGAAGAATTATGAAGGAGAGGGTTGAATATAACAAACTGGAAATCACTCTACAACCAAAACAAAGTAATATCCTACCTATCCCGGGAATCCCGTATGACAATGCACATGGAAGTATTTTCAGTTACAAATCCTTTTAACAGGCATACATAATTTGATTGAAGGGATTATAACAATAAAATTGCATATAGAATGTACAAATTTACTAATAGATAAAAATATTTTCAAGAGCCACAGAAATCATATAAGTTTCTATTTGGCATCAAAGTGTTTTCTATTACAAACAGAAAACTGAACAATTAATGAACGAGAGGGTTGAATAAATTATATATACCTCAGGGGAGAGATCATATCCAATAGCATTAGTCCCAACACCAGACAGCAGCAACAGCGGATGATTTCTTGGCGGTGCCTGTCACATTAACCAATTTCCACTAATATGTAATTATGCAAACGATACTCATCTCTAATTTCCCGAGTTCATGATTTACATTTCTAATTGAACTGTAATGCTACCTGCGGATTAGGATGATATCGCCAAAGAGCAAGACGCCAGTTGGAATTAGGAACTGTAACATAATGAAGCTCGTCAGCGGTGCACACCGAGGGTTTATTCGTGACATTCTCCACCACCGCCTCTCGTACACTGCCACCACAGCCAGTGGAAGAAGTGACGGTGAAGGCTCGGAAGGAAATCGCAGATTTCCATCGCGACGGCGGTTGTTGGCGGCGGTCGAATGTGACGGTGCGAGAAAAGAGCGGGTTGGGATATCGGTTAAGGAAGGTGGTAGCTATGTGAAGAGCAGAGCGGATATCGGATTGGAATGCTGTCACCATCCTCTAAAACCCCAGATTTAAATCGAACTTAAGGGGATTTCGGAGGATAATTTCGAAATCGATAAAAGAAGGAAAAATGAAATTCGATGATATGGTGATGGAGATCGGAGATGGGATATATAATTGCGGTGAAGGCGATCGAAGGTTCTTGAAGGGAAAGAGTATACTCACAGCTTAGTAGCTTACGGCTCCTTGCCTCTTTGCTTTAAGAAAAGAGAAATTCCAAGTCAATAGGGAGAAACTAGTTTAGTGCCCGCACCTTGTGCGGATTGTCTAAATAAATATTATATTTTCACTTTCATGCATCATATATTTAATATCAATTTATAGTAAAAATTATTTTTATTAATTAATATGACTAACATATGAGAATTAATTTTTTTTAAATAAATAAAATAACATAATTAAAATTCTATTACAAAGATTATCATTCGAGTATTATATTTATACCTTAATATATTATCACTTTTACTTAGATTTCGATAGAGGAGCAAAATTTAATTTAGTTTTAAATTAAACAAATGTGTCAAATCTTGGTAGATAGGTAGATTTATTTTTTTTAATTATTTATTTTAATAAAATTGACGTGGCATGATGACTGTTTACAAATTCTAATAAAAAATTTTCTCATAAAATAATTAATGGCAAATCTGTAAATACGTTGTGGCAAATCTGTAAATAAATTGGAAAAAAGCTTACGTGGACAGCCTTAGAAGTTGACACGTGGACAAAATGGGTGCTGCTTTAGTAGTATATATAGATTCAATTCTCACATTTTACGCACGGGTAGCCTAAGTAAACCTACAATTTATCATTAAATCATCGAAACAAAATATTATTGCACTGAAATCAATATGATAAAGTACTATTAACCTATCTACGACGAGACTGTTGTAACAATTGTTCTTTTATCGAGCAACTTCTGCCCCGCCAACAACCATAAATGTTGACCAATGTTTGCACCCAATATGGTCTTGTTGACTTAAAAAACTGTATAGACAATGACACATTATCACTATTAACGGTTGTAAACAACATACACAAGTGTACCACCGTCAACTTAAGATAGACAAAAAGATTATACTACATAATTAAGCTAATGCAAGTAAATGATTCAATCATGATCAATCACTAAGGGAGCTAAGCAATGCCAATAAGCTAGCAACTTCATTATGGATGGTTTTGCTCTAGTGATAGCTACTTCCATGATAGGACTCAAAAATGATGTAGATGTGTTATCCTTCAATGCCTTAGTCCTTGATCTTGTAAGTGGTCCTTTAGGTGATGTTGGGGATGATTAGAGGTGGGTCGCAAACCTAAACCGCCGGTTTAGGTTTGCGAACCGCCGGTTTAGGTTTGCGAACCGCCGGTTTAGGTTTGGCCAACCTAAACCGGCATATTTTGAACCGCCAAACCGGCGGTTTGGCGGTTTGGCACATGAATTTTTTTTTTAAATAATAATATATATAAGTATAATATATTTTAATTAAAAAGTTATGCATTTGTTAATCTTTGTACATTTTAAAGTTTTGTAGATTGAAATTTTACATAACTATGTTTTTATAATTTATATTTTATAATTTATACATTGAATTTTTTTTTACAATAGCATTTAAATAGAATTAGTAAGTAAATAAAAGAAAGCAACTAAAATAAAATTACTAACTAAAAAACAACAAAGCAAACTCAAATTTTTTATACATTGAATTTTTTTTCATTACATTAGCTTTTGAATAAAATAATTACATAGTAAAAGAAATTACTAACTACAATAAAAGAAATAAGCAACTAAAATAAAATTACTAACTAACATACAATAAAGCAAACCAAATTTTTTATACATTGAGTAAAATAATTACATAGTAAAAAAAATTACTAACTACAAGTCTACAATAAAATAAAGCAAGCTAAATTTTTTATACATTCAATTTTTTTTATTACATATTTACATTAGTATTTGAAATTTTGAATAGAACTAAATGAAAAAAAAAAAAAGGAAAGGGCTTGAACCGGTTGCCTACGTATCCCACTTGGGGTTTAAGAGGAATCAAAGTCTACGTAGTTCTCTTACCTTTACTTACCTTTTTTCGGACTTCCGAGTTGTTTTCGTAACCCCCTTACCTTTGCGCCTCGGACTCGGAAGTAGTGGCCGGATCATCGGAGTTGGAATCCGATTTTGTGTCATAAGTGGGTGCATTCCGTTGTTGCCTCCTCTCCGCCCTTATCCAATCTTGAACACATACTTGAGCCTCCAATTTATCGGGCTTCAATTGACTCCTCTTGTAGCTTAACATGTTTTCTCCTTGACTAAAAGCTTGCTCCACGGCCACCGTTGATGCGGGAACGGCCATAATTTGTTGCACAATCTTGGCTAATGTTGGATACTTTGGGGCCATCTTCTTCCAATATTGTAAAACTTCAAAACTATCAATGTCACCATCAAAACTAAAAGGAGTAGTTAGATAATCTTCAAATTCAGCACTTGCGGATGAATGTCTAGGTGTTTTTGTTCTTTTAGATAAAATTTGTCTAGCTTTAGAAAGAATAGAAGAAGAAGACGAAGAAGAAGAAGAAGAAGAAGAAGAAGAAGAAGAAGAAGAAGAAGAAGAGGGTGGAGGAGTTGTTTGGGTAGAAGCACTAGCACTAGCACTAGTTTCAAATAAAGGAAGTAATTTAGCAATTTCAACACGAACATTACTAGTAATATAATTAACGTTCTTAATAGAAGATAAACCTAAACATTCATAATAAGCATTTAAAAATTCCGTAACACCATCAATTTTAAGTTTAGGATCGAAAACGGCGGCAATAAGATAAACTAGGGGAACGTCATCATAATATTTTAGCCATTTTGTTTCATTTCGGTTGTAGCATATTTAAGTGATTCTAAACCTAAACCGGTTTGTAAAGCCTCGGCAACATTTACGGCTATTTCTAAAAAACAACAAGAAGTAGGAATGTAAACATAACTCAACGTATTAGTAGCATCACTAAAAACTTTTAAAATACTACAAATATCAAAACAAGTTTGCCAAATACTTTCATCATTTAAAATAGACCAAGAAATAAATTGTGAAGAAAATTCTTGTAAAACATCTTTATAACGAATAGCTTGAGTAAGTAGTTTATAGGTTGAGTTCCACCGAGTTCCAATATCTTTCGAAAAAGCAATCGGAGGAACATTTTTTTCTATACAAGTTGATCTCCATTTTCTTCTTAAGTCGGTTGAATGTCAAATATGTTCAATTACATCGGTTATAGGTTCTAACATTTCATGTAAAACTTTTAGGCCATCTTGAACACATAAATTTAAAATATGACATGCACATCTTTGGTGAGTAAAAGAAGTTTTTATAAGTTGACCTGCATTTCCCACTAAATGGTTAACGGCGCGGGTGTTAGCGGAAGCATTATCAAATGAGTATGAAAAAACATGATTTTGTAAATTAAATTCTTGTAAAACCGTTCTTATTAAATTAGCAATGTTGGCGGCACTATGTCTTTCATTAAAATGTCGAAATGCAATAACAAATTTATGCAAGTACATATCATTATCGATAAAATGTAAAGTGATGCCCATGTAAAAATGTTTTTGTGATAAAGTACTCTAAATATCACTACAAATTGAAACTTGATGCGAAAAAAATTGTAAAACCGTAAGAATTTTTTGTTTCTTTTGTTCATAAGATTGAGAAATTAATTTCGAAACTTGTTTACGAGAAGTTGGTTTATAAGCCGGTTGAAGATAAGTAGTGTTATATTCTCTTACATTAATAGATTCCGCATAAGAAAATGGAAAAGCTTCGGATGCAATTAAGTTGGCTAATCCTAAAGATTCATCAACATGATTATAATTAAATAAAGAAGATTGAGAGGAAGAGGATGCAAACCCGTGAGACAATTGAGTTTGTCCCCGTGTTATTCCGAGCTTCTCCGGATGAGTCTTTTGCATGTGGGTTTGCAAAGTCCCGTATCCGCCCTTCGCCTTCCACTTGTACACCTTCGGACAATAATTGCACGAAACTTGGCAATAATCGTCCATCACCAGACCCTTCTTGTAATGCTTGGTGAATATGTCGGAGGTGAGCATTTTCGGTGGAGGGGCTTGTCGGAATGGCCCTTCACCTTGTGGAACTTGTGGCACTTCCGAATCCGGCGGTTGAGTCTCGCTTTCTTGTGTGCTAGGAAAGAAAGCGGGAGTCGGAGTGAAGTCGTAGTCGCTTGGGTAATCCGGGTTTGCCATTTCGAAAGATCGAGAATACGAGAAAGAGAATACGAGATGGAGATTGAGAGTAGTAGTAGATAGATGAGAATGTTGGTGTGAGATAAATGGAAGAATTGTATGGTATTTATAGGAATTGTGGGTATTAATTTATCTTTTTTTAAATTAAACTAATATTACAAAAAAAAAATAAAAATAAAATACACATCCAACGGCTCTAAGAGCCGTTGGGATGTGGGGCCCACCGGCTAATAGCTGTTGTGGGCCAAAGAGCCGTTGGCATAAGCCAACGACTCTTTTTTTGCCAAACCGCCGGTTTGGTAAAAAAAAATAAAAAATGGTTCAAACCGCCGGTTTAGGTTTGGTCTAGAACCAAACCTAAACCTAAACTGCAAACCGCCGGTTCAACCAAACCGGCAAAACCTAAACCGCCGGTTTGGTCAAACCGGCGGTTTGCGCCGGTTCACAAACCGCCGGTTCGGCGGTTTGGTTTGAACCGGACCCATCTCTAGGGATGATCCCTCATCAATTCTCAACACCTCCCAAAGGATCTATAGTTGGAGATAAAGCAAAGGCATTGAAGGATAATGAGTTGTCATCTTTAAAGGTCATTCAAAAAGAGGTTGCTAGCTTATTAACAACGTGCACACCTAAAGAGTCTTTATTCATGACTAAGTCTTCTTAGTGACATTGTTGTCTATTGTGGAAGGACCTTTCAAGAGTAAAGATGACCAAGGAAGCAAGGAAGATAGCTAGAACGAGATTGAAGAGAACCAATGAAGAAATCCCGGCCCTGAGACTGAAATCTCGCTCGAGATTTAGTTCGAGATTTCGTGTCAATATCAATAAGTTCCGCCGAGATCTTATTAGATAGAATTATCTTTTAGTTATTTTTAATGCCTTTAAAACTCTCAAAACTCTGTGAATGTATCTTTTGGTTTTGATCCTATCTTTTAGAATTATTTTAGAATTTATATTTTAGAGAAACCTCTCCTATAAATAGCCTTAGAGGACGAGATTCATAGGTAGACTAAATTTGATTATTTCTTCCACAATATTGTGTGAACTCGTTGCTTCACTTATGAAGTTTGTGTTTTATTCATTTCATTCAATAAAAAAGGATGTCTTTGATTGAATTGTTGTGAGTCTTTGCTAAGTTATTCTTGTAAGATTGGTGCTACTAGTCGATTTGGTCCCTCCTTGCACTTGTCTTATTTACAAGACTTGTGTAAGGTAAGAAGGGAGGGTTAATGTAATCTCTTTGTTAAGGGGTTTTGATCAAATTGGTCAAGAATCTTTGCAAGAATACATTGATTCATAACTTCCTATATTTCCATCAATTTCATTTCATATTATCAACTTCTTATCTATTCATTATCACTCCATCAAACTCAATTCTTTTGTTCGAGTTTTCATAAACCTCGGCCCCGTAATCCGAATCTCACCCGAGATTCTAGACTGATATTTGTATTTGTTCTCTGATACTGTTTGTGGACTTTCAATCTAGATCTGGAACTGCCGCATCAACTCCACATCAAATGGAATATCGATTGACTATTCATCAAGAATTGACTAAGGTCTGAACTTTAGTCGTCTCCAAGAATGAGTGAAGAGTGTGCCCGAAATTCTGTTGCTTATTTTGATTTTAAGGTGTCTAGTATCCTTGTGAAATTCATAGTACATTTGTGAGAGCAACATCATAGGATGAAAGAGATCAGCGATTTGAGAATGGAGATCAACATGAAGTTTTCCGCAACAAAGACAATGAGCAGGAATTTAGATAAGGTCCATACAGGGTAGGAGATTGTTCTGCATCCAAAAACTTTTTTCTTGGATAAGACTTATGTTTTTCTTTTGCTAGTTCATCTGATAGACGAATGAAAAGAGATGTATGGAAACTCAGTGTTTACTTTAGAACCACATTTATGTATCAAGCCATATCGACTTGTTAATGACATTTTACACTTGAGCCTTATTATCCTTTTATAAAAAAAAAATACTACGGGGTTTTAAACGTTCCGTCTCCATAGTTTTTTCCTCTTCCTACTAAGTTTATTATGACCCTATTTATAGGGTTAGGAGAGAATAATAAAGATCACACAGGATAATATAAAATAAAAACTATTCTAAAATAATAAGATAACTTCTCTAAATATAATGTAGCATATCTTCCAATAATTATGTATTTTTGTAGGCTGAAGACCCGATTACTGACCGCAAAAACAATTCTCAATTATGATAGGAGGTTTTATAGAGGTCCGTCGTATCATGAAAATGTTGCAAGAACAAATAAAGAAGATGACGGGGACAAAAGAGAAGATGAAACTTGACGATGAATTCCAAGATATTGCACAAAGCATAAAGAAGATGGTTCGGGAGAATCATGGCTTTATCGTTTTTATTATAACCATCGTTGTTTATTTGTTTCTTAATGCATTGCTCATTAAAATGCTCTTGTAGAGTGAACCTTAATAGTCATGTGACTCATGTTGTGTTCTAAAATGTGGGATTATGTAATGATGATTGTAATTATAAATTATATTTTTTCCAACATTTATAAATTGCTTTATTAAATATGTTTATTGTATCCAAACATTCAGCACAAAAAGCTACTGTAAGAAACAGCCTCAAATAACACAAAAATTCAGCACCAAAAACAGCTCCAAAAAGCACAAGATAGCAGCACCAAAAACAGCCACAAACAGCACAAAAATTCAGCATCAAACAGTACACAAAACAGCCCTAAACAGCACAAAAATTCAGCACCAATCAGCACAAAAATTCAACACCAAAAACAGCCCCAGACAGCACAAAAATTCAGCACCAAAAACAGCTTCAAACAGCACAAAAATTCAACACCAAACAGCACACAAAACAGCACCAAATAACACAAAAATTCAGCACAATGGAAACTGATATTTATATAAAAAGTTTTCTATAATACTCAAGCACATGTGACGATCAGACTATTAAATTGCCCAGTTCGGAGAATGAGACAATGTCAGTCTATTTCAGAAAGGATGTGTGAAACTAAAGAAGATTTAGTTATAAGTGATTGCAGAAAGCTACATGATTTTAACTATATGGAAATGTTGCTACTTCCCGGCTTCCAAACAACAATGAAAATCAACCTACAATATTATAACCATGTGTATTCCCCTTTTTCCTTTAAAGCATCAAGAGATAATATTACTGAAGATGATAAGCTGGAAACTGATTACCAAATAAATCAGGAACCACCAAATCTTTCCTTTGAAACTGAAGTTGACACTAATGGAATATCGATTGAATATTCATCAAGAACCGACAAGATCGAGGTCTGAACTTCAGTCGTCTCCACGGCTGAGTGAAGATTGTGCCCGAATTTCTGCTGCTTATTTTGATTTTAAGGGGTCTAGTTCCCCTTGTGAAATCCATAGTACATTCGTGAGATCAACGTCAGAGGATGAAAGCGATGAGCAATTTGAGAATGGAGATCAAAATGAAGTTTTCCGCGACTATGACAGTCAGCAGGGGCGGAGACAAGGGGCAGCGGGCTGTGCCTTGCTTCCGGCTAGATTATTGCTCTTGGATATGACTTATATTTCTTTTGCTAGCTCATCTGGTAGATGAAAGGAAGAAAGTGTCCGAAATCTCCACGTTCGGTGTTTACTTTATAACCACTTTTATGTATCAAGAAAATCAAGAAATCAACTCGTTAATGACATTTTACACATACTTGAGCCTTTTTACTCTTTTATAAAAATAAAAAAAAATAGTACTGGGGTTTTAGACATTCTATCTGAACAGTTTTTTCTCTTCCTACGAATGCTTCAATGATTTTTGTGTATAAGTTTTAACCGTCAGAGAACATTCTGGGCGCCATTTTAGGGAAACCCACATTCTGCTCTCTTTCCTCTCTGTTTCTCTGGCGGCCACCGCGTTCACTATTTATTCTTCTCCGCCGGCGAGGACACGTCTATAAGGTCCCATTTCTTTCGATTTGCTTTCCGTTTTCTGTCTTTATTCTGATTATTCTGACGCGCTCTTTTCCTTTTATTTTTTTTGTCTCTTTGTTCAATCTGGCCTTGAATTGGTCGATGTTCTTCGATATGGGTTCAATTTCCCCCACCCCAAAAGTGAACTGAACGATCACCAACCTCCACTAGTTATACATTGTTTGAATTGTTATTATTATATAGACCCTCTTCGAAGCAAGTACCAGTTTGACTGCTTAATCCTTGATTACGTCTAGGATTACTGAAAACACGCTTTCTATTTGATTGTTAATAGCTGCGACTTTCCATCTCAGGTTGGCAAATCTAATTCCTTCGTTTCTTCCTTTTTGTTCTTCTTTTGAATTTCAATTCGGAAAGCAAGGGGAATCTGAATTAAAGCAAAAGATAGCCGGTTGAATTTGTATAATTTTGGAATCAAGTGTTACAGGATGACACCAGTAGGCAATCAAGCAACCTGCACAATAAAGTCTCATGGAGCCAAAGTGGCGAGATTTCATCTCCATGACTGGCTCATACTGATTCTCCTTATTGGATTGGAAGCAATTCTTCTCCTAATCCACCCTTTTTATCGATTTGTTGGCAAGGATATGATGACTGATCTCAAATACCCTTTGAAATCCAACACCGTCCCCGTTTGGGCAGTCCCCGTAAGAAAACACTTTTCTGCTTTCATCAATCAACATTTCAAATCTTCCCACATCGATTACAAACAGATACAAACAAAGCTCAATAAGAGTATTGTTGTAAGCGATGTGGGAACATTTACCTGTGAGATGTTTAAAGTTTAAACTTCTTTGCAGTTGTACGCGGTGTTGTTGCCTATACTCATATTCATTGTCTTTTACTTTCGGAGGAGAAATGTCTATGACTTGCACCATGCCATCCTTGGTAATCAAAATCAGAACCTCTTTCATCTTGAATATTTCACTTAAATCAGACTCTGAACTGCTGAATCTATTGCTGCTAAGAACAGGTCTCTTGTACACTGTGCTTATTACTGCTGTAATTACTGATGCAATAAAGGACGGTGTTGGTCGCCCCAGACCTGATTTCTTCTGGAGATGCTTCCCTGACGGCGTGGATGTACTAATCTTTGCAACTTTTCTTGTACCATTTTGATTTCATGTTATAATGTGGTAGTCTGTCATTTTTCAGACTTATGATCTTCTAGGCAATGTTATATGTACTGGCGAAGATAGTGTAATCAGGGAGGGACATAAGAGCTTTCCTAGCGGTCACTCGTCTTGTAAGTATACAGAACTCCATAGCTGATCAGATCGAGTAAATTTAAGACTAAAATGCAATGTTATGTCTACAGGGTCTTTTGCAGGTCTCGGTTTCCTGGCATTGTACTTATCCGGGAAGATCAAAGTCTTTGATCGGAAAGGACACATTGCCAAGCTCTGCATCGTTTTGCTACCGCTCTTGGCTGCATCTCTCGTTGCTGTCTCTCGGGTGGATGATTATTGGCATCACTGGCAAGACGTGTTCGCTGGAGGCTTATTAGGTTAATACACACCTAATCATGTTGTGATTTGAACAAAACCTTACAATAATTAGCCTAAATTGTCCTATTTTTGTGTTTTTTATTGCTTTACAGGATTGGTCGTTGCATTCCTCTGCTACCACCAATTCTTCCCTCCAGCATATCATCACAAAGGTGACATGCATGAATACTATTATTTATTATTCAAATTTGAATAATATTATTTATTATTCAATTTTGAATCTGTCCTGCATTTGAAGTGTTCTTTGTTTTGACTTCAGGATGGGGACCTTATGCATATTTCCAAGCCATGGAAGAGATGCATCAAACAGAGGAACGAGCTCGAACAGGACAAGAAACGAGAAACGTAGACGACGATCTTCTATTGAATAGAACCAATGGTTATGTTGATTCTCATGTCTGAAGTATGTGCATATTCAAACTCTGAGATAATTTCCATCTCTGATTCTTTTGGTGGTTTCTTGATTATGTTAACCAAATACTGCCATAGTTGTTTGCATAAGTCCATGATCTGTAACACGTTACATGGAAGTTGCCATATTTAAAGTAGGAATTGAATTTGTTTGCGATGTCATGCTAATGTATATGTTCATGTGATTTGTCGATCATAAGTTTATTTGCTTATTGGCTAATTTATATTTTATATATCCATTGGTTCACTAAAGTATTGTTCTCCCCCTGTAATCTATCGGTTGACCAATGTTGATGATAACCTTGCCAGTTGCCACTACTTCGTACATGGGTTTAGAATTAGTTGTAGCATATTTATATGACAAAGTGGAAAATCTGAATAGATTATTGGGTAGAGATTTGAATTCCACCTCTCTCTCTCTATATTGACTCATATATATACAACTTTTATCGTGTGAACGTGTAAAATTAAAAAATTAATCCTCTAACTTTTGATATTTTATCACAAACAAAAACATCAAATTCAATTTTGTTTTTTTAATAGTTGATGACATCACAAAAACAAGGTATTGTATTATCACCTCAAAACACCAGAATTATGTGTTAGAAATATAGCGTTTTTATTAACACCCAAAATATTATGTTAGTATTGTCATTAATACTCATACTCACTATGTTATTGTTGTTATCAACTATGATCTTCTCAATCGTATGTTGTCACTTGTCGACACTTTATATAAGCGTTGAAACGAGATTTTTTGATGCTTTACTGTCGATTTTTTAAGCCAAAAACAACATTTTAAGAGTCAATAGAAAATGTTCATCGTTGTGCAATTTATAAATTTTAGGAAAAATAACCAAAAATAATACCACTATTAACATTGAATCGAAAATAATACGAACTTTGAAAATTACTAGGAACGATACAAACTATCAATGTATTTACCAAATATAATACGTCATATATTTTCCGGCAAAACCCTAGCTCCGGCGATGACGTGACAACCGGAATGTTACATGCCATCAAATAAATGGGTTAAATGTGTGATGTGGATTATATTTAAAAAAAAAACAATATAATAATATTTTTAGTTAACATAAAATATATTCCATGAACCCAAATTTACATCGAACTAGAAGGAAGACGGGCAACAAGTTGTGCCGCCAAACCTTTCTGAATAGCAAATCCTATTCTCCTAAAAACAACATCAAACGACCTAGGAGACATAACGTTTCCATGCAAAAAATAATATTTAAATATTAAAAATATAAATTATTATTTTTACATTTTTTTACAAACATGTTTAAAAAAATGTTTAAACTTTATTTAAAACTTTTTTTTACAAAAAAATAATTTTTTAAAAAACTTTGTACAAATGTATTTTAAAAAATTATTATTTAAAAATTTAAAAGTATTAAATTTTTTATTTTTTATTTTTTACTATTTTAAATATTATTAAATTGATTTTTTTTGAAAAATAAAATCCACGTCACACATTTTATCCATTTATTTGATGACATGTAACATTGTGGTTGCCACGTCATCGCCGGAGCTAAAGTTTTTGCCGGAAAAGTTTGACGTATTATTATTGGTAAATACATTGATAGTTTGTATTGCTCCTAGTAATTTTCAAAGTTCGTATTATTTTTGGTTCAATGTTGATAGTTGATATTATTTTGGGTTATGAAAGTGTCGATTGTTTTGAATATTTTTTTTAAAAAGATAAATTTATTTACTAGAAGTACTAATTTGAAACTTAACTGAACATAAATGATATTTTCAAAAAATACATAAATGTGAACTACAATTAATGAATTGTAACTATGACACAATTACCTTTTTATCCATTGTTTTTTCAAATTTCCCTTTGCACCCTTATTTTTAACAAGTAGTATAATCAAGGAGAATTTGCAAAATATTATACTATGATATATTGTGTTTCGTGTTTTTTTTTTGGTAAAAATATATTGTGTTTAGTGTTTGTTTCCCTTAAATAAGTTTGTAACAAATAATTACCCTTTGATATTATGTCTCATCTACCACTATTAAGTAATAACCATTAATCAAAGATTCCATAAATTATAGGTTTTCTAATTATCTTTTTTTATATATTATCATATTATTAAATGCCCAAAATATCTCTATACATGATATATTCAATCTATCTATCTATCTATCTATCTATATATATATATATATATATATATATATATATATATATATATATTCAATCATTATTCTTATTTTTTCCTAATTTAAGGGCCCGTTTGGTTTTAACTCCGGAATCGAAAACGCAATGGAAACGAATATAGTTTATACGTATCTCTTTGTTCATAAAACTTTTTGGAATCATTCTTTGTGGTTTGAAATAATTGGGGTAGAGTTTGATTACTTTTGATACCCTATAGGGAAACAAAATGTGGGGAAGCGTATGCATTTTGCATTAAACACAATGAGTGATTCCATAAAATTTTATGAATAAGGATATACACATGAACTAAATTCATTTCTATTCCGTTTTCGGAGTTGGAACCAAACGGGCCTAAATACCTATAAGCTTTTACAATTGGAACTATGTATACGAATCGTACCATAACTGCATATTAAGCAAATAAAATTTGAAATTACAAATTCTCTTCTTCGATCTGGCACAATTTCGTTTAAGTATTAAAATTGAATATTGTAACTTCAATTTTATTAGCCTAAATACATTACAGGAATTTTCACACTAGTATCATGACTGTGAGGTTTTTGTATAAACACTCTCAACAATGGCACTGAATGATCTACTATATTATTGATACTCAACAACCTTTAATAGGCTTTACAAAACATAAACAAGCGAAGAAAACTGACACGTATCCCACTAGCATATACGTCGTTAAGTGGAGATTTTCTTGGCTAAATATATTCAATTCCTAACAAATAAGACTAACTAATCCCAATAGAATAGGACTTTATTTGCTGAATATTTAATCAATGATAACAATCCCTCCCTTGAACTTAGCTCTCAACAAAGTTCAGTTCACTTTTGGTCCAATGCTCATCCCAAGTGCTGCTCGGTTCTTCTGAAATGCAGTCAGCTTTAATGGCTTGGTCATAAGGTCAGCTAGCTGCTCTTGCGAGCAACAATACACAAGCTGGACAACACCTTCTTTTGTTACATCCCTCAGAAAATGATATCTAACCTTGATATACTTGGATCGTCCGTGCATAATAGGATTTTTTTGAAAGCTTGATAGTAGATGTGTTATCACACAATAACACCATCCCTTCAACTTGCTTATGACCAATCTCGTCCAACACTCTTTTCATCCAAATGGCTTGACATGCACAGGTTACCGCTGCCACGTATTCAGCTTATGTGGTCGAAAGAGTCACTATAGACTGTTTACGTGAGGACCATGCTACAACTACTCTACCCATTAGAAACACATAACCTGATGTGCTCTTGCTATCTTCTATATCCTATGCGTCATCAATGTCGGTATAGGCTATGAGATTAGTCCTTCCTCCTTGCTTGTACCATATCTCATAGTTCATTGTCCCCTTCAAGTATCTCATGACTCTTTTTGCTGCTGCAACATGCAATTGAGTAGGATTTCCAAAAATCTGCTGAGGAGACTTACCACAAACATAAGATCTGGTCCTGTAGTAGTGATGTACATTAAGCTTCCCACCATTTGTTTGTACAGGGTCGAATCCACCGCTATGCCGGTTTCATCTCGACCAATCGTTTGCCCAGGCACAATGGGATTACAAACAGGGTTGTAATCTTGCATTTCAAATCGATTTATACCTCTACAACATATTTCTTTTTGACATATGAAGATTCCACCAGTTTCTTGCAACACTTCTATTCCAAGAAAGTACCTCATCTTTCCTAGGTCAGTCATATCGAATTCCATCTTCATGGAGCTCTTGAACTCATTTAGCAGACCTTCATCATCACTAGTAAATAACAGGTCATCAACATAAATGCTAACAATCAGAGTTTTACCTTGCCTTTTCTTGACAAATAAAGTCTGCTCACTATGGCTGCTTTGAAAATCTTCCTTCATAAAATACGATTCTATACGACTGAACCAAGCCCTTGGTGCCTGTTTCAATCCGTATAAGGCCTTTCGTAACTTGTATACCACGTGCTCTTTTCCAGCTTTCTCATATCCTTGTGGTTGTGCCACAAACACATCTTTCTATAATTCTCCATGTAAAAATGCAGACTTCACATCTAGTTGGTGGAGTCCCCATCCTCTTTGCGCAACCAAAGAAATGATCATCCTCACAGTGTCCATACGTGCCACAGGTGCATAAACCTCTGAGTAGTCCACCCCATACTGTTGTGAGTAACCCTTCACGACAAGTCTAGCTTTGAATTTATCAACCTCCCCCAATTCATTGAGTTTGGTTTTATAAATCCATTTGACGCTTGCTATCTTGGTTCCTGTGGGAGGTGGAACCAGGCACCATGTAGCATTTTTTTCGATCGAACTAATCTCTGCATTCATTGCTTGCCTCTATTTGAAGTGCTTCACTGCTTCTTGAAAACTTGTGGGATTTGGGATTACCATGAATGCTAAACTCTCAACCCTTGTGATAGGTGATGGAATCACTATCATTTAGGATAGTTTTTTGAGTCTTTTTATTGCAATTGTGTCAGTTTATGCTACTAACTCCTTGGTCCAGAAGAAGAAGACTAAAAGAAGCTAAGGAAGAAGTTATAAGCACTTAGGAGAGAAGTTTGTTCACGAAGCAAAGCTTCTGTGGCTTCACCGCCCCCGCGGAGCCTTGTCACCGCCCCTGCGGGTGACACCACACTCCGGAGCGCCCTCTGCGCCTTCGCCAGCGCCATCCATGAAGACTGTCACCGCACCTGCGTCAACCCCTGGCGCCCCTGCGGTGACTTGCCCTGAAGAAGCAAAGACCAGCGCCCCTGCGCCTTCCCTTGCGCCTCAATCGGGGAGCTGGAAGATGAAGAGTCTGTGTCACCGCCCCTGCGTTGACACTAGGACGCCCCGGCGACTTGGCATCAAAAACGGCAGGAAGTTGAAGAGTCAAACGTTTGAAGAGCATTAAAGATCCGTCCCTGCGGAATTGCCTAGCCGCCCTTGCGGCCATGAAGAAGATTAAGCGTTTTTGCCTTCACCGCCCCTACGGAGCTGAAGGCCGCCCCTGCGGTTCAACGACAAAAGCTTTACTCCGGCTGTTTACACCACCTTTTTGACATTAAAGGTGGTTGTTTTGAGCCGGCCATTTACTCCTATTTAGTGTCTTTTGTAGTATAAATAGGCCTTGGTTGATTGCTAGAATCAACCAAACTTGTTACCCATCATTATCCACTTAGAATCCAATTTTCTCATCATTTCCATTGTAATGGGTTGCTAACTCCCTTGCTACATTGGGTTGGTTTGAAGCTGCATTGTTACTTTGGTTGTAAGTTTTCTTTAATATAAGTTTTCATTCAGTAATGCTTTGTGTTTCCTTGATCTTTATTGTCTAATTGCATGTTTGATTACCACTTAAGATTGATCACTTTAGGTTCTAAAGTGCATGCAAAGAACTAGGATTAATAGGTTCCGGGTTCGTGTCTTTAATCTAGTAGTAAACTTTAAGTAATAATGGGTTGTAATTACTTAAAGAAAAGGAACACAAATATAAAGATATGGTTAACGGTTTTAATCTATTCTTTATATCCATTAGTCTTTATTTGAAAGCTAACTTGTTAATTGTTCTTGTAGGTTTACGGAACACTAACCTGTTAAGTTGTGTTGATGTCGGTTGGTCAACACATATATTTGATCGAGACGGAAGATTACTTAAAACTTATAAAAGGAACCCACCAAAGTAGCATTTGCATGCTAAGAATCAACCTAGAGTAGATTCATCCATTATTGTCTTACTTGCTGCGTTAGTCGTTTTCATAAGTTTTTGTGTGCATCAATTCAACCAAACCCCCTCCCCCCTTGTTACTTGTTCTTATAATCAATAATCGCATTTAATAAATACCTTAACTCTCTTGGGTTCGACCCTTACTTAACCACTATACTTGTTTTAGTGCTAAGTCGGGATTATATTTTGATAGGGTATAGACGACCATAGAAATAACCCTCAGTCAAATTTTGGCGCTGTTGCCGGGGTGTTTAGTGTTCTTATTTTATTGTTATTATTGATTATTGGTTTGAACCATTTTTATGGTTCAAACCCGTGTTACTAACTCCGGCTTTGCTTCTTTTGATCCAGAAATTGAGAGGACGCACATCCGGCAACGAAGACAACAACAACTCCAACAAGAAATGGCTGATCGTACTCTTAGTCAACTTACTCAGCCCACTTTGGCTCAAAACCCTCTTGCAGTTACCATACCGATATTAGGGGAAGGAATCAACTTTGAGCTCAAGCCGGGTCTCATCCACTTGCTTCCATCTTTCCATGGGCTAAGTGGTGAAGATCCCATCAAACACCTTGCGAAGTTCCATACCGTGTGTATGAGCATGAAGAAGAACAAATCAAGATGAGGGCATTCGGCTTCACACTCAAAGATTCAGCGGATGATTGGTATTACCACCTTCCATCCGGGAGTATCGACACATGGGAGAACCTCCACAAGGCGTTTCTGGAGAAATACTTCCCAGCCAAGAAGGCGAATAGCTTGAAGAAAGCTATAAGCAACATCGAGCAAGAGGCGGACGAAACTCTTTATGAGTACTTCGAAAGATTCGCACGCCTCCGATCCAGCTGTCCTTTCCACGGATATTCGACTCAAGATCTAGTCTTGTACTTGTACAATAGCTTGCTCGATAATGAAAGGAGGATCGTCGATGCGGCTTGTGGAGGTAACATTCTTAACTCTACCCCTGACCTTGCTTTTGAAAAAATACAGGAACTAGCTGAAGGGACCCGGAACTTTGGAAGGACTCCTTCCGAGAGAGGTGTTCATGCTGTGAATTCCGGAAAGAGTGAGATCTCCACTGAGCTCGTAGAGCTGAAGGAGATGGTGAAGAGACTCACACTTATGGGAACTCCACAACAGCTCAAGGCTTGTGGAGTGTGTGCTGACCCATACCATCCAACGAACATGTGTCCCCAAGTCCATGATGATGATGCTGAGGTGAATGCAATGGGCTATGGACAGCCACAACAGCAAAGGCCTAGGAACGATCCCTATGCACAGAATTTCATGCCAAACTGGCGTGATGAACAAAACTTTCATTGGAGGGATCAACAAAACCAACAGCAGCCCCAACAAGGTAACTATCAAATAACTGAAGATATGTTGCAGGTTTTGACTAAACACTTTGCTACTCATGTCCAAACAACAGAATCCAACATCAAGAACCTTGAAAAACAAGTTGGTCAAATGGCGGAAGCCATTACAAGGATTGAGACTAGGTCCTCCGGAGGATTACCTTCACAGACGGTTATAAACCCCAAGGTGATGCTGAAGGAGGCTTAATCATAGAGGAGGAGTCCTTACGTCGAGCCAAGGATATAAAACAAAGACGCTGCTTGGGTGGCAACCCGAGAGAATCAAAAGAGGAGCCTTTGTCAAGAAAACCGCCCCTGCGGCTCAATGACCCCGCCCCCGCGGTGACACCCATGGCCAGCGCTGCCCCCGGCGCTGGGCCAACGTCTGCAACATACTGGTGACCGCCCCCGCGGTGACACCCCACGCCCCTACGGCGGCCATCCTTGACACACATCCTCAGCGCCACCCCTGGCGCTGAGGCTGGGTGCCCCCTCTTCCTTGTCACCGCCCCCGCGGTGACAAACGCCACCCATGCGATCTTATTAAGGAAAGAAAAAAAATACACTTCCCAAAAATAACCTACAACTACCGCCCCTTACCCTCCCTCTCCATTCACTCTTCGAACCCTACACCGCGTCGCCTCCCACGCACCTGCGCCCTCCGGAAGCTCTCACACGCCGCCTTGTGCAAACGCTCCCGTGCCACCTCCGGCGACCTAGCCACTGTAACACCCCGAATTCTTAGAACTCGGGACATTACTGGTTAGGACCTCACAATGGGTCCCGACCTCAGCTTGACAACAATATTACTAGGATCATGCAACAAGACACAAATAAAGAAAACCGAAATTCATAAAATAACATTTTTAAGGTAATGAATGCAACACTGTCTAGCAGCCTAAAGTACTTAAACAAAAGAAACGAACAACTGTCTTAACCAAAAGAAAGAAAAGACAAACACAACCCCCAACCCCCACTCTAAGGAGTACGGAGACCCGGCTGACCACTACTTCCGGATCACTCAGCTGCTGGTCTAACCTGCGGTAAATCTAAAAACACAACAAGAGGAACCGTTAGCTAGTTATCTAAATATTAGCAGAATAATAGTAGCACACACACACACATAAAAAAATATAAACACCCATCATGCTTTCAAACAAGTCCGTTTTATTATCTTGAGTTAAGTTACTCTTTCACGCTAATGATACTTATTTTGTGACACGAGGGATTCCCAAACCTCGCCTCCGCCCCCGTGTAACCATCAAGAATGGATCCGATGCATCTCACCTTGTACCTGCCTGGTCTGGGTATAGAGAACCTCCCAGTCTCCTGTCAGAGCTGGGCAGTGATGTCACGGCCTGTTATACATACACTTGGGCCTTAAACATAATAATAACGGTCGTCCTAGCAAGTTATTATTATTAAAACACGCACATAGCACACACAACCACTATAACTCAACTAATATCCAAAAACTGGCTAAGTAAGTCGCAAGGACTTACTTGAGTCGAAATACACTCTAACACGTCTCAAACAGTCCGTACTCGTGGTAACTCAAACGCCTGTCAAATAAGGCATGTGTATCAAAATCACATCCAGATGTCCAACCTTATGCTAAGGAATTACGGAACAAGTTCTTACGGTAAAAGACCATTACCCTCAGCCGAAGGCTTCTCAAATTTATTCTTAAACTTTCTTATTCCTTTTAAAACTTGTTTCCGTACTTTGTGTCTCTCGGTTAGTTACTTATAGATCACCAGTTCAAACTTGAATCCACTCGAAAAAGAATAACACTCTTCCTCCTTCCCGGTTACCATCTATTACGAAGTACTCACGGTGACTCGCGACCGGATGCGGTTCTGGCCTAGATGGCTCGTACGCTCTGCGCTGCCGGTTTTTCCTAGTTGGCGCCTACCGCAACTCCTACTGCAGCACCGGGTCTTCGTCTGTAGCACTCGTCCTCACCGGTGGTAAGGTTCGGAGGCTGCACTTACACGTCTCGCCTGGCGTGACTCGCGACTGGGGTGCAGCCCAGGTTAGGATGGCGGCAGTTCGGGAATTAGAGAGGAAGACGGCTAGGGTGTAGGCGGTTACCTGGAGTCGGCCGCCGGAGTCGCACGCGAGGACAGTTAGCCGCACATTATGGCGTCGGAGGGCTGCTTTAGTCTCGATGCCGGTGGTGAGTCCGAAGGCTGCGCGTGGCTCAGATCAGGCTCCGCCTGGTGGTTCCGCAAACAAAGAGAAGGGGAAAGAGTAGGGACGATGGCGCACCTGGTTCGTTATGCTGCTGGCTCGGCTTTGGAGGCTGCTACGCAGGTCGAACGGCGGCGACGAAGGTAGGAGACGTATGCGTATTCTGTTGTCGATTGCACAACAGGAGAGGGAGGAGACGTATGCGTATTCTTGCAGTGGAGCGAGAGAGAAGAAACAGGAGCGGCAGTCATCCATGGTTAGAGGGGTGATTAGGTAGGATTAGGGTTAAGAGGGGATTAGGGTTAGGATTAGATTATGAGATAGGCTGATGAGCTGATAATTGGGCCTCGTAGTGGACTACATCCGGCCTGCTTTCTCATTAAATACGGATACGCAACTCGTTACTCGTTTTATATTATACGGAACTAAATTACATATAATATAAATTATTATTGTATTCTAAAAGTGCGTAAAAATTATTTCCGGTTACAAGGTTTCGTCATTTTATGTGAATTAATGTCACATAAAATGATAGAAATAACACTCGTTTTATTTTACTTTTAATTTATGTACTTATTTATTTAATATTGACGTTTCGGAAATCGGTTAAATTCAGGTTTAACGGAGTTTCAAAATTTTGGTTATTACATCAGTGCCCTCTTAAAAGAAGTTTCATTCCGAAACTTAGAATGTTCCTCTTACTCACACATTTCCTTTGGTATAGTTTAGTTTTTTCGACCTTTTCATTTTCTACCATGCATCTACTCAACCATCAAAAACAAACAAGTATCACATAAAACAGAAACACTCAATCCCATATAGAAACCTGAAAGGTCAAACAACACAACATCCGATTACTAACTCGTCGGTACAGGAGCAATCTCTAACCCCTCAAAGAACTCGAGATAGTTACGTCTAATACTCTCCTCAGTCTCCCAAGTGGCCTCATCAACTCCTCGTCTAGACCACTGGATCCTCAACATAGGTATCTCCTTGGACCGCAGACGTCTAGTACTGCGCTCCAAGACAGCTACTGGGTACTCTACAAATGTATGGTCAGGCTCAACTGTCAAGTCCTCATGGCTGACGACGTGTCTCGGGTTTGGTAGGTACTCTCTCAACGGTTTGTTTCCTAAACTTACCTCCAGATCTGTTGATGACTCTACCAAACCATAAAAACTTTTTCCTTTCGAAAGTTCCCGAGTATCGATTATGAAATAATGATCTTAAACTTCTGTCGCCTAATCCTCTTTGTAATACAAACCGCTTGACCCGGTTTCCTCAATGTGACCTTATCGGATCGTTCCTTAATTAATTATTTTCACCTACTTCTTGTCAAGCTTTAAAATTTATATAACTCCAAACAAATCACACACCCAAGTGGACTTTTTCATATAGATCGCTAATTCCTTATTGAAATCAGAGTTAACCTAACATTGATTTTCTTCATCTGTGGTTTATGGGCCTACCACGCTTTTGGTGTAACACCCATTAGTCACAATGGCGTCTTTCTAAGGGTCAACATGATTTACCCAACTCCCGCCTATACTTTTCTTCTACTACTATCAAGATCCTCCTCAAACAGATCCTTACTCTCTTACTCACCCGTAGACTGTTCTTAACCAACTAGTAAGCAACCTCTAACCGATTCTCTCTATATCTTTAGATCACCCCAGAAAGTTGTCGTTGCCTACTTGGGGATTCCTCCAAGTCATCGGTAGGGTATCTCTTAAATTCGCAGTCACTAATATCTCTTCTTAACAGTACTTGCTCGTCAATACCAATCAACACTTATATGTCCTCAGTTGATGTCAGTCACTCTATAATTGACTTATCTCAATATTCCGGACCTGCTCTTCTCATACCTATACTGGCGTTAAATTCTTGGTGAGCAACATCTGCTCGATTAATCCTTTCATGCTTCACTAATTCGTTTTCTATTCCACACTTCTGTTTCCTTAGGATAACTCTACTTCTCGAGCTCAACTGGGTCATTCATCTTGACCTAAATAGTCATTCCAAGTCTTCAACGATAGCTGGTAAGTGTCTTTGTAGTTTTGATGATTTTAGTTATCATCCCGTTGCAGTTCCCCTTGCACGGACCGTCGGTTTTGATCACTTAGGTCCCGTAATAATTGGGGTTACCTTGGACTTTCGAGTCCACCAAGGCCGTTCTTATATATACATTCCTTCGCTGGTGTTACCGGCAACATTGCCTTCATGATACTCCGTTGTTTCCGCTACAGGGCTTCAACTCTTTGATACCGACATTGCGATTTCTTTCAAATTCCTATATTTTGAGGAGGTTAAAACCTCTCCATACTTGTAAAGTCTACATTTGCATCTACACTCCATTGTAGGTATCCCTTCCATGCACCTTAGACCCTCATATCCGGGTCGACATTTTATCTCTTTTGGCCTTACAAGCTTGTCTTGTGAACTCTTCTACTAGGTGACTCGTCTTATACATTTTTCTTCTCTGCATCGGTCTCTAACTGTCTGTTGATCATTACTACCCATTCTGTGTTGGAACTTCAGTTGCTTTGTACTCTTGCATAGATTTCCTAAGGACATCCTCATCTCAAAACTTTATTTAAAATTTATCATAACCCGCAATTTTGATACATGACTTTCCTTCTCACTAGATAAGTTATACACTTGGTTTACACTAAATCCACCATAGTGTCATCAGTCCGTTGGTATGATTGTTATTAAACATCCAATGGTACCATTTGTATACAACACATTAGGTGCGTATGATTTTCCAACAATCAAATTTCTCGCATCGCATTTATTATGTCTTCCTTATACTCATGTCGCTTTACCTTCTTTGATATTTACACCCCGTAAGATAGTTAAATCCCTTTGAGTTTTCTCGTACACATTTTACCACTGTGTTGGTTGGTCTTATTGCTTTCATCAACTCTTAGGTCATCAGTCCAGCTGAATTTTCCATGGAGTACCTCCATTTCTTCTTAAATAACAGTCTTTAGTCCTTTCGGTAACCATCTTATTGGTGTGATACCGGATCCATATAACAACCTTTAGTCTTTCACTTTTACTCCTTCTCATGTCTGTTTAGTCGACCTGTAGATTCTATCTACAATCACCTCACAACTCGACCACACATTTCGCCAAGGCTTTACATCATACTCCTTATGTTTGTGCCGCTTCGGAATTTCCAATTATTCTGTGTCACATCTTTAATCACAAGGGTTTTCCCTATCAATCTAGACAGTCTGACCCTACTTTTTCTCGAAGGAGTACCATCAGTCTTACTTGTGTGGAATGCTAAGACATAGGACGTGTTTCCAATCATCTACTTCCTCTTAGTCTTCTAGTTCTTCTTACAGGGATCCCTTCATTCTAACTCTGATATGTATCTTTCGTAGTCAGTAGTAAGTAACTACTCCCAACAATTCCCTTTTCACCATTACTATCATCAAGGGTCATTACCGACTGTCAAGAGCTGCTCTTAAATTTCTTTATTACAGTTATCCTATTGGACTCATTTAACGTTACCATCCAGGCTACTAGTACTTGTATTGATTTAACTTCACCATTTTCGTCGTGGATCTCCGAAAGAAATTCACTAGATGTCGATAAAATTCTTTTATAACCTTGTGGTTATTCTTCTTATCGGTTAACTAACCATCACCAATTAACCCGCACATGTAACTTTTAAGTTGTCCAAGTAGGATGTAGTTGACCTTCTACAACATCATAGACTTACTTTTCTTCCATCTCTTTTGAGGCTTGATATACTTGGTGAAATATATCTCCTTCAGTCTCTCTGTTTATTCTTCTTTAGCTCCTCCTACAATCTACACTTTTGTAAGATTGTTATACTCTTACGAGTCCAGTTGTATCATTCTTCTTCCTTGGGTGTTGCTTGTAATGCTGCCTTTACAGAAGCTGGTTATTGTTGTATCCCGGTCTATGTCAGAATTCTCCTGTTTCTACGAGATCACTCCACTTCTACGTTGGTGAAATCCACCTTTCCCTTTCTGGCAATGCGTAAGCTTCCAAGTTGCAGCTCTTTAATTCTTTCTATTTGGATGGATAATGTATCTCGTGTTGACTTCCATACTTTTGACTGTCTCGGTTATCAATCTGGATTGTGATGGCAATTAGCTTGTTGAGAGTGATCATATTTCGCCTTGCTTTTGGCATCAACTTTCACTTCCTAGTCTGTCAGTGAGCTTCAATTTTTATGTCCCTTTTCTTGATCGCTAATATATCTCCCTTTTGACTTTCATGTCTATGGCAAATTTTCGACGTCATCCTCTTTGTTTGTGAAGTCACTTTACACAACTTGAAAGAGCCTCTCCGTTGTATTTCTCAATTCCCTAGTTAGCGATCATCTCTTGCTTCTCCGGAACTACTCTCTTGTATATCCTTCATTTGATCCCGTTGAGTTGATTCGGGATTCTATTCTTGTCATCATAATTGGTGGTCTTTGAGTCTTCCCTTTTCCGTCTCGACGTTCCTCAACAAGCTCGAAGGAGTTGTCCGATGTTCGTCTACCCTAATGCACATAAGATGTGCATACTAATCCTCACGTTGACACCCTTCAAAAACTACTTAGATGTGTCCAAGGGATGAGGAACTCATTATGTTATCTCCGTTAAGGACATAACATAACTACAATTTCCACTAATCTTCGGCATATACCTATCTATATAACATATCTTTATAAACAAGCTAAAAGTCCAACTACAGTAAAACCTAAAGTCCATACTAAGCAAACTGAGATCCGCGGTAGTAGTGGTGGTCAGCCGTACTTTTCTATCCCCAACCAGACTATGCATGCATTTGAAAACCAAAAGTCCTTTTTAAAACTCAGATTCCTTTTCGGGTTCTGCTCAAGTACTTATTCGGTCTTTCAGAAGATTTCAAGTGCCATTGTTGCCAACCTAGAGCTCTGATACCATGTTGTAACACCCCGAATTCTCAGAACTCAGGACATTACTGGTTAGGACCTCACAATGGGTCCCGACCTCAGTTTGACAACAATATTACTAGGATCATGCAACAAGACACAAATAAAGAAAACCGAAATTCATAAAATAGCATTTTTAAGGTAATGAATGCAACACTGTCTAGCAGCCTAAAGTACTTAAACAAAAGAAACGAACAACTGTCTTAACCAAAAGAAAGAAAAGACAAACACAACCCCCAACCCCACTCTAAGGAGTACGGAGACCCGGCTGACCACTACTTCCGGATCACTCAGCTGCTGGTCTAACCTACGGTAAATCTAAAAACACAACAAGAGGAACCGTTAGCTAGTTATCTAAATATTAGCAGAATAATAGTAGCACACACACACACATAAAAAAATATAAACACCCATCATGCTTTCAAACAAGTCCGTTTTATTATCTTGAGTTAAGTTACTCTTTCACGCTAATGATACTTATTTTGTGACACGAGGGATTCCCAAACCTCGCCTCTGCCCCCGTGTAACCATCAGGAATGGATCCGATGCATCTCACCTTGTACCTGCCTGGTCTGGGTATAGAGAACCTCCCAGTCTCCTGTCAGAGCTGGGCAGTGATGTCACGGCTTGTTATACATACACTTGGGCCTTAAACATAATAATAACGGTCGTCCTAGCAAGTTATTATTATTAAAACACGCACATAGCACACACAACCACTATCACTCAACTAATATCCAGAAACTGGCTAAGTAAGTCGCAAGGACTTACTTGAGTCGAAATACACTCTAACACGTCTCAAACAGTCCGTACTCGTGGTAACTCAAACGCCTGTCAAATAAGGCATGTGTATCAAAATCACATCCAGATGTCCAACCTCATGCTAAGGAATTACGGAACAAGTTCTTACGGTAAAAGACCATTACCCTCAGCCGAAGGCTTCTCAAATTTATTCTTAAACTTTCTTATTCCTTTTAAAACTTGTTTCCGTACTTTGTGTCTCTCGGTTAGTTACTTATAGATCACCAGTTCAAACTTGAATCCACTCGAAAAAGAATAACACTCTTCCTCCTTCCCGGTTACCATCTATTACATATATTATCCGTATTATATACTTTAACCTTTCTCCTCAACTCACTTATTTAATTGTGTAATTATTCGGTACTCATATATATATATCTACATATTTTATTTCCCATCTTGTACGGATATAGATACACTTACGTCATGAGTATATATATATTCTTGTGTTTCTTTATATATATAAATCCTGAAATCCCAACATATTTATATTTACATAATTTCACAACTCCCAACTCGTACTTATATATTAACTCGTATATTTTTATACACTATATTTATACTTATAAGTATATGCTTATATATAAATTACGTACTTATATATATATAAGTATATATACACTACGGTACCTCATTCTACTGTCTAATATATATATATGTATATATACACATCCGTATACGAATTCTCTCTTTCCTCATCCCATTCACTGTATATATACACATACACTAACGTATTCAAAACTCTTTACAACAAATATATACATATCTCTACTCTTATACAGGTATACTTAACTCAGCTCTTTCAACAATATGTATTTACGACATTCTAAAATACAGGACGAAGAGAGTTGCAGAGGAGGGAACGAAGTACTCACGGTGACTCGCGACTGGCTGCGGTTCTGGCCTAGATGGCTCGTACGCTCTGCGCTGCCGGTTTTTCCTAGTTGGCGCCTACCGCAACTCCTACTGCAGCGCCGGGTCTTCGTCTGTAGCGCTCCTCCTCACCGGTGGTAAGGTTCGGAGGCTGCGCTTACACGTCTCGCCTGGCGTGACTCGCGACTGGGGTGCAGCCCAGGTTAGGATGGCGGCAGTTCGGGAATTAGAGAGGAAGACGGCTAGGGTGTAGGCGGTTACCTGGAGTCGGCCGCCGGAGTCGCACGCGAGGACAGTTAGCCGCACGTTATAGCGTCGGAGGGCTGCTTCAGTCTCGATACCGGTGGTGAGTCCGAAGGCTGCGCGTGGCTCAGATTAGGCTCCGCCTGGTGGTTCCGCAAACAAAGAGAAGGGGAAAGAGTAGGGACGATGGTGCACCTGGTTTGTTATGCTGCTGGCTCGGCTTTGGAGGCTGCTGCGTAGGTCGAACGGCGGCGACGAAGGTAGGCGGTAGTCGGCTGTTGTCGATCGCACAGCAGGAGAGGGAGGAGACGTATGCGTATTCTTGCAGTGGAGCGAGAGAGAAGAAACAGGAGCGGCAGTCATCTGTGGTTAGAGGGGTGATTAGGTAGGATTAGGGTTAAGAGGGGATTAGGGTTAGGATTAGATTATGAGATGGGCTGATGGGCTGATAATTGGGCCTCGTAGTGGACTACATCCGGCCTGCTTTCTCATTAAATACAAATACGCAACTCGTTACTCGTTTTATATTATACGGAACTAAATTACATATAATATAAATTATTATTGTATTCTAAAAGTGCGTAAAAATTATTTCCGGTTACAAGGTTTCGTCATTTTATGTGAATTAATGTCACATAAAATGATAGAAATAACACTCGTTTTATTTTACTTTTAATTTATGTACTTATTTATTTAATATTGAAGTTTCGGAAATCGGTTAAATTCAGGTTTAACGGAGTTTCAAAATTCCGGTTATTACCGTCACAACCTCCCTTGCGACACCGGCCCTCACCACCACCACACACACCCTACATACTCTCAAACCTCTCACTCTACAACGCCCTCGCCCCTCACACTCTCGCTCATCACCACCGGTTACATTTACACCAACAAAGAAGTCGCCGGAATAGCCCCAGCACCACCACCTTCGTAGGCTCCCAGAATCGCCCTCTGCTCTTCTCCCGCCCCCGCGCCTGCAAGTTGCCGCCCCTACGCCAAGCCGCCCCTGCCCAAGCTATAGCCGCCCTGCGGACAACACAACTGAGGGTTCGTCTCTTACTCTAATTTCCGAACTTTCTAATTTCTTTGCTTGTTCAACTACAAGAGATGGAAAAACAGAAGAAATACAAGTTGTCAGAAGCTGAGAAGGAGCGGTATAGGATTGTGCAAGGTCAGGATGTGTATACAACTCGATTTCTGGACATTCCTACTTTGGAAAAATTGGGCATGTTGGAGAGCATGCAGGCATTCCTCAACAATGCTGGGCTCGGTGATTTTTCTGATAATGAGTGCTCCAGCACACCCTGAGCTCAGTCGCCAATTCATCGCCACATTCAACATGGAAACGGTGGACCACATGTGTGTTGGACTTTCATTCAAGTTTAACAAAAGAAAGTATACATTGGACTACACCCAACTGCATGAGGCATTAGGGGTGATTATTGCCGCCTCCGAAGACTGGTGGGAACCCATCCCGACACCCAACTTGATGGAGTTTTGGCAGGCCGCCACTAGATCTGAGTTTCATGCAAGGGGTGAGTATTCCAACAAATTCACTCACTCCTGTTTGAGGCTCATCTCGAAGATCTTCATGAGTGTCTTCTGTGGACACAAGGAGGAGAACAAGGTCGCCCTCAAGGACCTTCCACTGTTATACGCCTGTCTCCCCACAAACGACTAGGTACCAGATTGGCCATACCTCTTCCTTACCGCTTTGAAGCAGATTAGGAAGAATGAGCCACGAGACATTGTGAGAGGTGGGGTGATCTCCTTGATAGCTGCATAGGTGATGGATCTCTCTGACTTGGAGGAAGGTCTAAAGGCCCCACTGTATACGGAAGGGATGTTGAGGAGGTGCAGGCTCCTCAAGAGAGACGGGGAGAACCTCTTTTGGCTCTCATTGGGCGATGGGAGTCACATCACATACCTCCCCCGACCACTTCCACTTGGAGACGAGCTCTCCGAGTTGTACGTACCCGCTGACCCCTTTGCTCCGAGACGGCCTCAGGAGGACATTGTTGAGAGATATGTTGCGGGCTCCAGCCGGGTTCTTGTTGCTAATGAGGAGATGCCTACTGCAGCACCGGACGACAGTCCGGCCATGGAGAGCCTTCAGGCTCAGATGACCGCCCTGACCACCCAACATCAGGCATGGTAGACCGAGTACCAGCGGTCCATGCTTGAGTAGCAACAGGCGTGGCAGTCCAGCTCTGCCTCCTCCACGACCACCCATTTTGACCGCCGGCAGGATGCTTGGCAGGCGGCTCATCAGCAGCAATTAGAGACTCAGTAGCTGGCTTGGCAAGCTAGCTATGAGACTTCATTTAGAGAGAGGTTGGATGCTCAGGAGGATCGCATCGACACACTCTACCGACGACAGGAGCATTTCTTCCGCCACTTTCCATACCCACCGGAGGAGGGTCCGAGTGGTCCAGCCGGACCATCCCACTAGTGATATCATTCTCATCCCTTTCCCACATTTATCTTTGCTTCATTTCCACTTTGAGGACAAAGTGTACTTCAAGTATGGGGGAGGGACATATCATTGCATGTACGAGTTGTTTTGAGTTGTTTTTCATCGAGTCTTATGAGTTTGAATTCAGTTTGAAATTCAGTAAAAACAAAAAAAAAAGAAAGAAAGAAAAAACCAAAGAAAATGAAAAAAAGGCATGAAAAATCCTTGGATAAACCGAAAACCCGAAAGGGCAGTTTAGGCAAAAAGAAGGTAGTCCGACCAACCTTAGGTTGGTGCAAAATTGGACTCGAGGGATGTGAGTTCAAAGTGAGATCATCAAAGAAAAGAAGAAGAATGGCAAGGTGAAAACCCGAAAGGGCACCTTGGCAAATGAGCGACACTGAGTGTAGGATCCCTTTCCGGCATTTGGCGACATAAGGAAGGAAGTCATAAGGAGGTTGTCCGGGTAGGTCACTCTTGGAGCAATAAGGATGGTAGTTTCTCACCTTTTTCTCACATTTTCTCTCTTTTCCTTCTTTCTTTCCTGGCTTTTCTTTTGCTTTCATTGTCTTTTCTGCTTACCCATGCTTCCTGAGGCCTTTGAGTCTAGTTGCTGTAATTTGTTTTACTCGGGATGAGTAAAAGGTCTAAGTATGGGAGAGTTTGATAGGTGATGGAATCACTATCATTTATGATAGTTTTTAGAGTCTTTTTATTGCAATTGTGTCGGTTTATGCTACTAACTCCTTGGTCCAGAAGAAGAAGACTAAAAGAAGCTAAGGAAGGAGTTATAAACACTTAGGAGAGAAGTTTGTTCACGAAGCAAAGCTTCTGTGGCTTCACCGCCCCCGCGGAGCCTTGTCACCGCCCCTGCGGGTGACACCACACTCCGGAGCACCCCCTGCGCCTTTGCCAGCGCCAGCCACGAAGACTGTCACCGCACCTGCGTCAACCCCTGGCGCTCTTGCGGTGACTTGCCCTGAAGAAGCGAAGACCAGCGCCCCTGCGCCTCTGCCTGCGGCTCAATCGGGGAGCTTGAAGATGAAGAGTCTGTGTCACCGCCCCTGCGTCGACACTGGGACGCCCCGACGGCTTGGCATCAGAAACGGCAAGAAGTTGAAGAGTCAGACGTTTGAAGAGCATTAAAGATCCGCCCCTGCGGAATTGCCTAGCCGCCCCTGCGGCCATGAAGAAGATCAAGCGGTTTTGCCTTCACCGCCCCTGCGGAGTTGAAGGCCGCCCCTGCCGTTCAACAACAGAAGCTTTACTCCGCCTGTTTACACCACCTTTATGGCATTAAAGGTGGCTGTTTTGGGCCGGCCATTTACTCCTATTTAGTGTCTTTTGTAGTATAAATTGGCCTTGGTTGATTGCTAGAGTCAACCAAACTTGTTATCCATCATTATCCACTTAGAATCCAATTTTCTCATCATTTCCATTGTAATGGGTTGCTAACTCCCTTGCTACATTGGGTTGGTTTGAAGCTGCATTGTTACTTTGGTTGTAAGTTTTCTTTAATATAAGTTTTCATTCAGTAATGCTTTGTGTTTCCTTGATCTTTATTGTCTAATTGCATGTTTGATTAACACTTAAGATTCATCACCTTCGGTTCTAAAATGCATGCAAAGAACTAGGATTAATAGGTTCCGGTTTCGAGTCTTTAATCTAGTAGTAAACTTTAAGTAATAACGGGTTTTAATTACTTAAAGTAAAGGAACACAAATATAAAGATAAGGTTAACGGTTTTAATCTATTCTTTATATCCCTTAGTCTTTATTTGAAAGCTAACTTGTTAATTGTTCTTGTAGGTTTAAGGAACACTAACCTGTTAAGTTGTGTTGATGTCGGTTGGCTCAACACATATATTTGATCGAGACGGGAGATTACTTAAAACTTATAAAAGGAACTCACCAAAGTAGCATTTGCATGCTAAGAATCAACCTAGTGTAGATTCATCCATTATTGTCTTACTTGCTGCGTTAGTCGTTTTCATAAGTTTTTGTGTGCATCAATTCAACCCCCCCCCTTGTTACTTGTTCTTATAATCAATAATCGGATTTAATAAATACCTTAACTCTCTTGGGTTCGACCCTTACTTAACCACTATACTTGTTTTAGTGCTAAGTCGGGATTATATTTTGATAGGGTATAGACAACCATAGAAATAACCCTCAGTCACCTTGACAAATATGTTTCTTCTTCATCTTCCGACAAACCTTCTCCTGATGTATAGTCAGTGGCCCACATCAGTGGCTGTCTGACTCTACCCGCCCTAGCTGTCACATTTTCAGTTAATTGAGCATCTTCCTCTTGTTGTTCATGAATGGGATAGTGTGTTGATTGTGAAGGAAGATCTTCTTCTGACTCTCTTTCCTCGCTCAAACCACCTTCACATTGATCTTCCCATTCTAGCGCTATGGATTGTTCTACTTTGTAGCTGACATCCCAATCCCACATCTTCTCTTCTTCAAATACTACATCCGGCTGATGTGTACCTTCTTCTTGATTGGATCGAACATTTGGAATGCTTTAGACTCGTTGGTAAAGCCTAGCATAACACATTTTACACTCTTGTCATCGAGTTTGATGTGTTTGGCATCTGGTACGTCGACATTAGAGCTGATACTATCCGGGTTCGGGCCGGATCCGGACCGGCCTTTTTTCTAATTTTTTGTCCGGATGTCCCGGCCGGATCCGGGCTTAGCCCAGATCCCGGGCTTCTAGTCATGTCCGTACCCGTCCGGATGTCCGGGCCGGACTGCCCGCCGGGTACCCGTATTCAATGATATGCCCAGTTTTTTTTTGCTATTAAAAAATGCTAAAATTACAGTTAGTAAATTAATATATAGAAATTGAGGATTTACAGAGAGGCAAAATTACAAATTAGCATCAACAAAATTCCTAGATCTAGCAACAACAAACATTAAATGACAAGTTCAAGTTGAAGCCTGATTCAAAGAAAATCCTGAAGACTAGATTTGTAGAAGAAGAGAGCTTTGAAGACTAGATCTGTAGAAGAAGAGAGCTTCACAATTAAGAGGAGAAGTGATATGCATATGAGAAGATGAAGAGATTGTGGAGGAGAGCCTCCAGTCGGAGCCGATTCACGATTTAGAGGCGAAGAAACGTTGAGGGTGACAGCCGAAACTCAAATCAGAGACCAAGGAGGGCGACAACAAACTTCGAATCCAATCCGAGGAGACTTTGAATGGGCAAAAACCGAATCTCGAATCATAGGTCGTGAAAGACGTTGAGGCCGAGGAGAGACACCAACAAGAGATGCCCATGAGAATTAGGGTTGCTCAGTGGGGAGATTGAGGGCCGAGGAGAGACGCCGGCGAGAGTGGGATGCTCAGCGGGGAGATTCAGAGTCATTTGAGAGAAAATAGAGAAAGGGAGGCTGCCTCTTGGGGGAGAGAAATGAGGAGCGTTTGAAGTGAAGATTAAAGCCTCCTAGGGTTTACTATATATTATATATATATAAAATTCGGGCCGGGCGCGCAGCCCGACCGGGCTTTGCATCATGACCGGATCCGGCCCAGTTGTCCATCCGGGCCGGGCTTTTTCGGCCCGTCCAGGCTTTTCACCTTGTCCATACCCGCTCGTTTTTGCGGGCGGTCGGGCCGGGCCGGTCGGGACAACCCAGAGTGTATCAGCTCTAGTGGACATATCCTAAACACCCAAAAATTTTGAAATGCTCAACTGATGGCTTATTACCACTCCAAGTTTCTTCGGTTGTCATATTCTTTACTGCAAGTGTGGGAGATCTATTCAGAACATGGTTTGTCCAATGAACTGCTTCTGGCCAAAAAGTTTTAGGAACTCCCCTTTATGTCAAAATTGCCCTCACCATGTTCATGATGGTTCGATTCTTGCGTTCGGCCACTCCATTTTGCTGTGGAGTGTAGGAGGTTGTCAACTGCCTCTTGACCCCATGTTGCTTGCAATATTCTGCGAATTCTTCGGAATTGTATTCTCCGCCTCTATTTGTTCTCAAACATTTGATGAACATGCCAACTTCTTTCTCCACTAGTATTTTGAACAACTTAAAGTGATAGAAATTTTCTGACTTCTCTGACAGAAAGTATATCCAAGTTTTTCTAGAGAAATCATCGATGAAACTTAAGAGATACCTTTTCTGGTTGTTCGACGTAAGCGTGATTGGGCCACATGGATCGGAGTGGATGAGCTGCAATCTTTCAGTTGCTCTCCACTTGCTTTGCTTTGGAATTGGTGTTCGGTGTTGCTTCCCTTTCATACATACTTCGCATGTAATCTTCTCTTCCCCAATATGTGGTAAGCCAATGACCATATTCTTGTTGTATAAGGTGTGGAGACCCCTGTAACTAAGGTGACCATAACGACGGTGCCACAATTCTGCCTTCTCAGAAGTGATAGTCTGAAAACACTTTTCTTCGTCCATCTTATCATGACGATCAGCAAGCAATACAAACATCCTATTTACAGTCATGACAGATTCAGCAATTTTCCCCTTTGTAGGGTGAAAAATGCTACACACCCCTCCCTTAAATAACACATCTAACTCTTTTCCTAGGAGTTGGCCTACACTTAGCAAGTTGTTCTTCAGCTCAGGAACATAATACACATCACTCATTACATAGTTTATTCCTCTAAGTACAATTTTCACTATCCCTTTCCCGTCTACATTTAAGCAAGAATTATTCCCAAGCTTGACAATGTGAGTAAAACTTATATCCAAGCTTGAAAACATACCTTGATCACCACACATGTGATTTGAGCATCCAGAGTCCACAAACCAAGCATCGCCTCTCCGTGTTCCTTGATGTTCAATATATGTCATAAGTAGAACTTCATCGTCCTCATCCATCTCTGCGTAATGTGCTTCTCTATTCCAGCTTGGACACTCGTACTGAAAATGCCCGAGATTATGACATTTGTAGCACTCCATTAATGCTTTGGTGAAAGAGGCTCGCCCTCTTCCTCTGCCTCTAGGAGAGGTCTTTCCCCTTCCCCTATTTTCATATCGACCCTCTATGTTGAGTGCTTGATCATCTTCTTCATAGGTGGTCTTTCGGAACTTTTGTTCATGGAAAACCAGGGAGCTTTGCAGCTCGTCAATAGACATTTTTTACGTGTCTTTAGATTCCTCAATAGAAACCACCACATATGTGAACTTTTCTGTCAATGTTTGAAGAATCTTCTCAACAATTTTTGAATCCGGCATGCTTTCTCCATTACTCCTCATCTTGTTGGATACTGTTATTACTCTTGCAAAGTAATCGACAATTTTCTCGTTTGGCTTCATCATCAAGACTTCAAATTCTCTTCTTAATGTATTGAGCAGGGATCGGTTCACCCTCTCATTTCCCCCAAATTTTCTCTTCATCGAATCCCATACGATCTTGGATGTTGAGCGATCTAAGATTTGTTCGAACACGCTTCGATCGATTGCCTGAAACAGGTAGTGCTTCACCTGATGATCCTTCATCTGAAGATCCTCCAACTTTTTGTTTTGGGCTTCAATTGCCACGACTCCATCTAACTCGGCGAATCCATCTGCTACGAGACTCCATAAACCTTTGGCTCGCAAAAGGTTTTCCATCAACTCACTCCAATGATCGTAATGACCATTGTAGTGTGGGATTTTTGTCAGTGTTTTCTCTTCACTCATTCTCTTTGTATCTTTGTCTTTCTCACTTTCCTTTCCCAAAGATCACTCGAGATCTGATACCAAGTGTGAGGTTTTTGTATAAACACTCTGACCAATGGCACTGAATGATCTACTATATTATCGATACTCAGCAACCTTTAATAGGCTTCACAAAACAGAAACAAGCGACGAAAACTGACACGTATCCCACTAACATATACGTAATTAAGTGGAGATTGTCTTGGCTAAATATATTCAATTCCTAACAAATAAAACTAACTAATCCCACTAGAATAGGACTTTATTTGCTGAATATTAAATCAATGATAACAATGACTTATGTAAAATCAAGATTGTGCGAGGACAATAGGTAAAAGAGATTTTTGAAGTTGGATAGTATATCAAATTATCTCTATAATCAAATATGTAATGATATCCTACAATCTTATTTTTCTCTTTCGTCCACGTTCTCTCTTTAAAGTTTGTGGCAATCATGTACAATCTAAAATCTCATAGCTTTTCTCGTAGTGACGAATCAATCAACGAGACGAAATCGACATTGAAAGGGATGCATCAATAATAACGAGATGAAACTAAGGTTTTGTAGCCTATGTTTCTTGCAACCAACACTATCTCTTCTTACCTCTTTATACTTAGCCATGTTTATCGGTAAGTTTTTGCGAGGTTCTTGAACCAATATATACTAAAATAATAAAAAGCAACGAAGAACTTGAAATAGAAATGTTTCCCCTAGCATCTTGAATTTCCAAATGCTTGAACCAAATTTTAAAAACACATGAAAATGAGAATGACAAGGCACAATATAATTTATAAGATATAAGTGATAAATAAATCATTAAAAATACTTTTCTAACTTAATAAATAAAAATAACAATAAAAAAATTATACCACGATTCATATTTTATTTTCATCTCTCTATAGACACCCATATTATATATTTTTAGTTTATTTTATAATAAAAATAATTTTATGTGCAAATAATAGGTTGTGTATTGTATATCTAGTATGTTTATATTAATTTTTTTTTCAAAATATGGTATTAAAAAAATAAATTATAAAAGTTTTTAAATATATATATTTGGATTACGTATTGTTTTTTATTATAATTTTTTTAATTTTTTATCTATTCATAGATTTCAAATTGTATATATTATTCTTTTACATAGTACTTTTAGTAAATCTGAATATTTATCTATATATACTCAGTTGTAACAACATGAACCAACACCAAAATCACAACACAAGATCCTAGATCTTCTAAATGGATCCACACCAAAACCCGATTCCAAATTTCTTTCCTAACATCAGAGGTTTGTCTATCGATCCATCTCTCCATTATTATTAACAAATCCTTAAGCAAAATCAACAAAATCCCTCTCATGTTTACCCTCCATGTTTTACTCAACAATCACCCAATACCCCTAGCACAACTAGAACTGCATCTCCACATAGCTCTCAATCTTCTGATATCCCATTATATAACACCCAGCCCGAGAGTGTTGACGATGAAATTGAAACTCAACCTCAACAAAGAGGTCGTGGACGTGGGCGTGGGCGTGAGTGTGGGCGTGGCGAGGCTAGTGTTCGTGGTCCTCGTAAAGCAAAAGTCTACTGGAGTCATGAAGATGATATACTCCTCTTTAGTGGATATACAAACATATCCACTGATCCGGTTGCAAACACCGATCAAACTTCACAAACATTTTGGGAGAGAATTCAAAATTATTACACGAGCTTCAAGGAAGCACACCAAGTCATGCGAGACCAAGGAAATTGTAAGTGTAGGTGGCAAAAACAAAAATGTTACTAAGTTTGTTGCTTCCTATGAACAGGCTCATTGACAAAAAGTTAGTGGTGAGACAAAAAAAGATATTATCAAGAGGGCACATGAAATTTATTTTGCTAGTGAGAAGAAGAGGTTTCAAGATGAGCATGCATGGAGAATTATTCGTGATGAACCTAAATGGAGTGCTAGTTATTTAGCAAAAAGTTCGGAAAATGGAAGTTCAAAAAGATCGAGGCTTAATGAAGGTAAGTCAGAGACTCCAACGAGTATGTTTAATGAGCATCCTATTGAACGTCCAGTCGGTATCCAAGCTGTTAAGAGAAAGGGAAAAGGGTTAACGTCAACAAGTTGTGATGTTGATATAGACCTTGTTTTTAAAATATGCACATATCCAATTCATGGAAAACTATAAGATAAGAGTGATCAAGCTTAAGGAGGAAAAGGAGGCGAGAAAGTTAATGAAACAAAAAGATTATCAAAATGTGAAGAAAATGGAGTTGCTTATGGAATTAATGTCGCCTGGAGACATTCCTCCTGAACGGGAAGCTTTTAAGATCTCGTTAATGCAGGAACTTATGTAGGTTGAATCTATATGCAATTGGTTGTCGATATAGTTATTTCATTTTAAGTGTGTGTGTTTGTTGATCTAGTATTTTCAATTGAAGTGTTTGTATGTGTCGATCTAGTATTTTCAACTTAACTGTTTGTGTCTATTGATCTAATATTTTTATTCAAAGTATTTGTATACGTCGATCTAGTATTTTCAAATAAGTGTTTGTATGTCTCAATCTAGTATTTTCAATTTAAGTGTTTGTAATAATGCATGTGAAAGAATCTCTGTAAAAGTTGATACAATCAACCAATCTCTTGTCAAAATCCAAGTAAAAACTAGCAATAATAATACATGTGAAAGAATCTCTGCAAAAGTTGATACAATCAACCAATCTCTTGTCAAAATCAAAGTAAAAACTAGATAATAATGCATGTGAAAGAATGTCTTCAAAAGTTGATAAAAACAAGCCATACCTTACCATTATCAAAACTAGCAATATATATATATATATATATATATATATATATATATATATATATATATATGTGAAGTTGGCTATGCAATTTTTAGCTTAACTTAACATCAAAAAATGTCTAGTTCCGAATCAAATTCCTCACATACAGACCCATTCCTATCTAGCACTAGCTTCTAAACGTATGGTGAGATAGAAACTGTTTTCAAAGAGTGGCAAGTTACATGTGAACAATTTGAAGGGTGAAGCACACAACCATAAAATTCAAGAAGGCGATGTCGGCTGTAAGACCCCAGTTTTGCCTTCACCACCGCCGCGGTGATGAAGGCCGGCCCTGCATCCGGCCGTCCCTGCGGCTAAGATGATCCGCCCCTGTGGATTTGCGACAGATCGCGCCCGATCTGTTTTTCGTTCGTTTTATCTTCTTTCCATAGATAGAAGGTCCGATCATCTATCTATGGGCCGGCTTCCTTATCTTATTCTTAACCCTAGGCGTCCTTCCTTCTATCTTTCCAGCCCGTCTCTATATATTCCCGCCTTTTCCTCCTTTTTCCCGTTTCTTGCATTCGTCTTCAACCCTAAGAGCTTCAGCCGTTCCTTGCTTCCATGTGATCTTGTTGAACGTGTAAGCTCATTATTCTCTATTCTTCCTTACGTTCATGTACTGTAGCATGCTTCCTTCTTTCTTTTCGTTTTCTCCTTCTTTCTCTTCTTTTCTTCTGCTCCAACAATCAAGTTTGAACCTTGATTCTTGTTGGCTTCTTGTTGTTGATGTATCGTTGTTCTCAGGCTCTTTAGAGTTGAGTCTTGACGTGTGTGAGCCAAAGGTTCAAGCTTTGGTTGCCCTTGTTGTGAGTTCTGTCGAAGAGAAAGCCGACAACGCTTTTTGTCACGCTGCCGCCCCCGCGTTTGCACATCCCCACCCCAGCGGCCATCCGCCCCTGAGTCCCTATCAGCCTCCCCTGTGGTTTCCTCCACATTAACTCCCGTTCTTGTGAGTTGCTTCCTTCCATCATTTCCTCGTTCCTTTCCTTGATCCTTATGGATGTTCCTTGTTTCCTGAGTATGCTGTAAGACTAGGGTTGAGCCCTTAGCTTGTGGAGATCTCTTAGAGTCATTGAGACTAGAAGTTATAAACTTCTAGCAACCGTTTCGTTCCTGGTTCGTGATGCTTGTGTGAACAGGCTTTCCTTGCTCCTTTCTTGAGGGAAATTGAGCCGTCTCTGAGTTGTTTGTTGAGCTTTGAGCTACCTTCGAGTGAGGTAAGTCCCTTGCACTTACTTATCTTCATTCCGCGTATTAGTTATTTTGTATTGACTTGTTTGTGTTGTTTATCATGCTTATAACGAATAACCGGAATAGGATTCACCCTTTATTACCCTTAATTGGCCCAAGTGTATTATAACCGGGCGGTGACCACTTGTCTAGTTCTATAGGAGACTAGAATGTGCTCTTGCAACCTAGACCCGTAGGTAATGGATAGTACTGATCTATTCCTATTGATAGACGGATGCGGAGACTATTGATAGACGGAAGCGGAGACGAGTTTCAGGAGATGCTCGTGTGACAACAAAAGTTATATTAGTAAAGGATAACCTTAATGAAGATAATAACCGGTTGTTTGCAAGCATGCTATGTGTTTTCTTTACCTTATGTGTGTTTGTGCCTTTACGCTCTTGCTAGTATCTAGAATGTTAGCTAACGATTTATACCGTCGTTATAGATGTTCCGCAGGTTCAGGATGCTGTTGAGTGATCCGGATGGTGTGGTCAGCCGGGGTTCCCGTACATTATAGGACGGGATCGGGTTTATGTTTCTTTTGTGGTTTCCCTTTTGTTTTGAACTTGGCTGCGAGGCTTTTACGCTTTCTTTTGTTTAAACCTTTGATTTGATATTGAGTTTTGATTTTCATTCGTTTGTGTCTTATTGTAAGATCCGTTTGTTGTTGCTACTCTGAGGGTCGGGACCCATTGTGCGGTCATAGCTCGTAGCGCTTCGAGTTCCCAGAACTTGGGGTGTTATAATATGGTATCAGAGCTCCAGGTTGGCAACATTGGCTCTCGAAATCTTCTAATGGTCGGATGGATAAATAAATAGAACTCGCAAGGGGCCTAACATTTTAAAAAGGGGTTTTTGTTTTTAAAGTGTCGGTCTGGGATAGATGTACGGGCGACCAGCACTACCTCCGCGGATCTCAACAATGTAGTTTTTTATATGTTGGCCTTTATATGTGCTTTTTCTTGGATTTGTGCTTTAGCTGTAGCGTGACCTTATATCTATATATAGTCTTATATACCTATCCTTATAGCAAATGACACGCACTAGAGCTACCGCTGCTATAGGGCGAGGAAGGGGCCAACCACCACTTCCACCTGCCGTCTGTGGACGAGGACGTGCAAGAAGACCTCCACTAGCTAGAGGTTTGGGTCAAGCCCCAGTTGTTGATTCGCCTATCGTTGAGGCATTTGCTGAAGAGGTTGCTGAAAATGTTGTTCCTGAGTCTTGGAATGGGACCGCTGCTAGGTCCGGAGCATAGAGAGTGCCATCGACTGAGTCAGCACGAGTGTCTATCGAAGCTTCTACATATCGCGACTATGTGCAAAGAGTTGAGGAGGCTATCAGGATTGGAGGACCAGCACTAGTGCCGCCAGTTCCTGCGAGATCAGTTGCGGTTTCGCAGAGAGTTTCACAGGTCATTGCCCCGCCTGCTACAGTTGCTGAGGTTGTTAGAGCACCGACTGAGGCAAATGAGCCAAAGCCTGACAGTTGGTTGAAGACTTTCAACCAGCTGAAGGTTCCCACTTTCATGGAAAAGACTGGATTGGAGGTGGAGCAGTGGTTAGGACAGCTGGATTCTACTATGGAGGCTATTAGTTGCCCAGAGGGACGTCGAGTCAACATAGCACAGGCGCTACTGAAGGATCGAGCTCATTCTTGGTGGAGAACCATTCGTAGTAAGGTCACCAGTTATGAGCAGATGAAGATGGTGATCAAAGATCGCTACTGCCTTGCAGCTATGAGGAGATACCATCTTTAGGATGAGGCTGGATTCGAGAATTTGCCTATTGCTGAGATCATCAACAAGTTTCAGGATGAGTTATCTTTGTTGGGTCCGTCTGCACCACCTGAGGATCAACATGTTTACCTTTTCCCTCGGACGCTACAAGAGTCGACACACTCTTATCTTGCTGGTTTCCATTGTGATTCTCTGACGGACTATCAGGATAGAGCTTCTGCTTATGAGAGAGACCGACCGGGTCAGAGGAGAGCTTCTCAAACAAGAGGTCCTGGGAAGAGACAAAAGACTGGACCGGCCAGTGTTGGAGCTGAAGCAGTTGGTTTTTGGTGTAGTCAGACGCCTGGACGTTCTGTTTTCCAACAGAGTTCTGACAGAGGACGACAGTGTCATAAATGCGGAATAGCGGGACACATCCGAGCTGATTGCAAGAAGCCAGCAGTGACTTGATTTTCTTGTGGCAAGCCCGGACACAAAGCTGCGTTTTGCCGTTAGGGCAAGGCGCTATCACAACACGGTTCTTCACCTGCCAATGTTGCTGGAGGAGGATAACGATCTCAATATCAGCAGCAACACTAGAGAGTTTCTGGTTCTACTGCTCCTCAGAATTCTACTCCGGGACAAGGGAGAGGTAGAGGACGAGTTGGTGGATCTGCAGACACCAGAGATGCATCAACTAGAGTGTATGAGTTGAGGAGTGTTGTAGAGCCGACAACGCCAACAGCCACAAGCACCATTCATATTAATGGTTTTCCTTTCAAAGTTCTTTTCGATACTGGTGCTACGCATTCTTTTATATTTGATGCATGTGTAGATAGATTGGCCTTAGTTACTGTAGAAGGTAATCCTTTCTTTATAGGATTACCAGATGGGGGTAAGATTCGAGGTACATGAGAGGTTCGCGATTGCCATATTAGATTGGGAGGTCGCGATTGGCTAGCTGACTTCTTCGTCATGTACTTAGTACATGAAGAAGTTATTCTGGGCATGGATTGGATGGATCGACATCGAGTAGTTCTGGACATCGGCAAGAGGACACTGCCAATAACTACAGATGCAGGCCATGTTGAGATTTTCCGAAGATGGGATCTTGGGAAGACTAGTATAGTCATCAGTGCAGTGAGACTTGCGAGACTTATCAGTCAGGATTGTGAGGCTTTTTGGTGCTATGCCATGAAGGATAGTACAAGTCTGGCTTTGGAGGAGATTCTAGTAGGTTTGAGTTTGCTGACGTCTTTGGAGAGCCATCAGGTTTACCTCCTCAAAGGAGTGTAGACTTTGGCATTGAGCTAGAGCCCGGTAGGAGACCGATCTCTAAGGTTCCTTATCGTATGGCGCCTATCGAGATGATTGAGTTGAAGAAGCAGCTCGAGGAGTTAGTAGGGAAGGGCTTCATCCGCCCTAGTGTATCTCCTTGGGGCGCACCAGTTCTCTTCGTCAGGAAGAAAGACGGGTCAATGAGGTTATGTATCGACTACCGAGAGCTGAATAAGGTGACGATCAAGAACAAGTACCCATTGCCCCGTATCGATGATCTTTTGGATCAGCTGCATGGAGCTTTGTTCGCTCTAAAGTGTGTGTACAAATAAGCTTTAAATTTATAAAACTGAAATCAAAGCAAGCGAACCCGTAGTGTACGGATCGGCGTAGTAAAGCAAGAATTCCAAAGTATCAAACTTAGGGATTTGGGGGGGGGGGGGACAAAATCAGTTCACAAATTGTCAAGCAAGTAAATATAGAAGCTTTGCAAATAATATTGGGAAAACAACAATTCTAAAGATTCAGGTATCCAATTGTGGCAATCGATTCAAGATATTCTATAGATGTAAGGACAGAGTCGGGATTGCAAAGGTATATCTAATGTAAGGTTATGTACGGTGAAGTTCCAAACCTATATGTCTTACCCAAAGGCTCTCTCTATAAAGGTTGTTGAGGTTGCAGTATAGAAATGATCAAAGGATAAGAATTACTCTCAAATACACATGCCCAAACCCAAGGGAAGAAAGACAAGCCAAAACGGTTAAGGTTGTGACACTCGAAATCAAAGTAGAGGATGTTGAGTCTCACTACTACCTGGAAAAGGTAAGTGATAACACGATTTATGACTTAGTTTTAGGTAATCATTTAGATAGATTTCTCACTCATTCATGCATAGTTTAGCACTAGTTCACGACGTTTTGCACTCAATTCACGTACTTTGTCGAGATAGACGTCTACACGGACTTGTGCGTTGCTTTGTAGGTATTTCGGGAGATTTAGGAGCTAAAACGATGCGTTTGAGGATCGTTCATCTAGATGACACACCCTCGGACTCATTAGGACACAAGCTAAAGGCTAAGGAGGACTCATGAAGCCTTGCCAACACAAGCCATGCACCAAATCACAGCTTAATGATCCAAAGCGAAGTTTCTGGAGCAAATCACGGTTCTCTGACACTCCACGGCCGTGAAATCACCCGTGGATTTTGCCAGATTCTTGTGACAGCTGTGCCACGACTCTCATGGCCAGCTCATGCAAAATTTGTTATAAAAGTGGTCCTTCATTGGCTGAGAAAGGCATCTTGGAGCAGCTCTCCATTATCCATTATCCTCTAACAAAAATATTCTCTCAACAAGAAGTCTTTCTAGGAAGGAAAGTGTCAAAGAGGAAGAAGAAGAGCTCCACTGAAGAGGAGAAGAAGAACACACACCATTACCACACCTTGATAGTTTTTGTAGTGAAGAATTCCGGATTCTATTTCTAGAGTTGTATGAATCATTTGAACCTTCTTTTGGAAAGATTGTGAGTTACTCTAATTCTATTTACAGCTTGGTTTTGTTTTAGTTCACTTGTTCATCTCTCTTCCTTCATCATCTTGCAAATGGATGTCATGATTTTATGTTTGTTTGTTTCGATTTCTATTATGAACGTTGTAGGCTAAATAGATGTGGTTCTAGGGTAAGGAAAGGATGGTTATGGCTAGGGCTATGATAGGACGGACTTAGATTTATCTTTGGATGACTTGTGTGTATGAACGTAGCTGCTGTTAGAAATCACGGGTAGTTCTTGCCTAACCACGGCCGTGGTTTAGGTAGAACAAACCGTGATTTTCCCTGGTTCGATGGATCTTGTCTTAGATTGTTAGAATGTTGAAATCCTAAGTGTTTGTTGAGTTAAATCTATCCTAGGGTGACCTAGTGTTAGCAACTAAGCGTTAGGAGAGACTTACCCGGTAATCCTTACTCTTAGATTCCAAAGATAACAAACCTTAGGTAGTGTGAGCCTAATAAGCCGCCATTAGATTAAGTGTGCTAGGATAGTTGTTTAGGACTTCCCTTTCCAAGACTTACCCGGTAAGGATAGGATAAGATCTCTAGGTAACGATCCGGTTTGTGTAGAATTCCGTCCCTTAGGTTCTTATAGACTTACCCGGTGATGAGATCTAGGGAATGGACTAGTGGATCATGAGACCTACCCGGTGATTGATCCCAATCTAGAAGCACTTAACCCCAACATAGTTAATCCAAGGAATGAATAGATAGCTTGAGTCCTATGCCATAACCGGAACTTCCAACCCCTAGAATCTGTCTTTTCTTTCTTTGATCCATATCTTGTTTAGCTTGTTTATTTGTGTTGATTCATAGTTTAGTTGATTGTTTACTTTGCATGAATTGTGATCTTTGATTGATCACTAAAAACCAACCAAAAACAATTGAGATTTTCATTTCTTTATTTCTCTCTTTTCTTAACCTAGATTTTCACTAAACTCAATCATAAACCGAATCAATCTCACCTTAGTCTTTGTGTTCGACCTCGGAATACTATCCATACTACGAACGTCCCGTACACTGCGGGTGCGCTAGGAGTTAGGAAAAATATAACGAGTATAAATTTAAGGCTTATTACGTGCACACTTTCTTAGCGTAACAAGTTTTTGGCGCCGATGCCGGGGGCTAGGTCTAGATTAAGTCTATTTTGTGATTGTTATTAGTGTAGATCTTTCTTGTTGCTTTTGATCTCTCTTTGGTGTGTGTCTTTGCTTTTCAGGACATTTCTTACTCTTTAGGTTTATGCGAAGATCTCGTGGAAAGGATTTAGCTCCATTCGATCCCGAACCGGAGAAAACCCTTAGATCAAGATCAAAGAGCATTCGAAAAGAGAAGGAGATGGCCGGAAGAAACCTCCAAGCTGAATTGGATGAGGCTTTAGAGCAAATTAGGCTAAGAGATGAGCTCTTAGAGGAAGAAAGGAGACTTGCCAATGAGAGGCAAGAGGCAACTAGGAGGGAGATTGATGAGATTAGGCAAGCCCTTGTTCAAGGTGATAGCATGAATTATAGTCTATATCTTGGGGTTTGTTTGGACGTTTTATCTTTCATAATCTGCATGTTTGTGTGTATAATATGTGATTATACTACCATTTCATCTACCTTTGCGAGAATCGAGGTCTACACCTAGTTTTGTTGTAATTGCAGGTGATTTGGTACGTTTTGCATAAAAAAGGAGCGAAAGGAGTCATGAGTCATTTAGAGCTACATCCAGGAAGCATAGCCATGGATTAAAGATTTACTTTGGACCAGTTTTGAGAGATTTCGCATTCAGTTCTGACTCACCTCGGTTGACCAGAGATTCACCTCGACCGAGGTGATCCAGAGACGCCGACTCGACCGAGGCGAATACCTAGGACGCGGCGAGAATATTTTATTCTTGGCTGAGATCTTTTAAAATTGGAAAGAGATCTTATATTTTTGGGCTTGGCTCCTGAAAGGAAGGAGATATGCAGAATCATATATTTTACCTATATTTATGGGAAAATATCTTTCTAAGATTTATTATCTTTGGAGGGTTATTTTCCTATAAAAAGGGTCGGATTTCCCATAATTCCGACATCCGCTTAGAGCTGGACATCTCGCATACATCCTGCATACATCTCGCAGCAGCCGCACTCCAGTTTGGGAGTTTTCGAAGAACCTTATTGAAGGTTGAAGGAAGATTGAAGTCTATAGCTTTTATAGCTTTTGGAGGGTTTTGTAAGATTGTCTTTAATTCCCTCATTGGTTGTCTTGTCTTTTTGGATTGCTATCCAAGGAACGCTTTGTTGTGATATTTGATTCAGTTATTGAAGTCTTTTCATTAAATTCTTCTTTGTTCAAATATTCACCTTCTTCCCATATATTTGATTAATACTTTCATGATGATGAGTGGCTAATTTCCTTGTGTGATTCTAGGGTGATTGGCTGAAGTTGTGGGAAAAACAATGATAGGATAATCTTAGATTCCAGTAGGATCCTGAAAGTCCGAGTCTTTAACCTTAACCCTAAGCATCTCGTTCAGTCGATGAACATCTCGGCCGGGGTGGAAACTGGGTGAACGAGGTGACTTATCTGATCCATAACTGAGAGTTAAGTGTTAGAGTTTGCCAAATCCTATTCTTATTACACCTTTCTTGGTTCAAAGCAAGCTTAGGATGAGACTTACCCGGTAATTCCTTAGTTTGTGTACCAACGATCATAAGTGTAGGTAATAAAGGTTTATCCTTTATTGGGGTTTGAGTGTGCTTCCATCCCATCTTTGTGAGTTAGCCTGAGACTTACCCGGTAAAGGTTGATTCTATTCCCTTAGGTGGTGTGTTAGTTTGAGTTTATAATTCTTTATCTTGATTCCTTGAGACTTACCCGGTAATAGGAGTTACGGTTTAAGATTAGTGTGTAGTGAGACTTACCCGGTGATCTACTCCACTTTAGAAACACCTTCCCCACGCAAAAATCTCAGCTTTGTCCGCTTATCTATAGATCTTGAGTTGGAACCACAACTAGATGCTTTAATCCCTAGAATTGCATGTTTGCTTTATTGACTTCTTATTCATCTTTGATTGTGTTAATCGCTCTTGTGGTTAGTATTGACATAAGCACACCGTATTGACTTTGTTTCACCGAGTCCCTGTGATCGACCCCTGGAATTTTCTTGCTTTTACTACGATTGACCCGTACACTGCGGCTTCGCATCCTTGTTTTAAGCTTAAGTCTAGGGTTATAAATTTAAAGCTTGCACACACCGTTTGGAGCGAACAAGTTTTTGGCGCCGTTGCCGGGGACTTGGTCTAGACCGAGCCGGTACGGTTTGCTCTTGGGGCGATTGCCCCGTTTCATCTAACCACTCTACTTGAGTGACTTTTGCAGGTTCTTTCTTAGGTATATGCGAAGAACCCGCGCTGGGAAGGAAATCGTCCCTTATGATCCCGAACCAGAAAAGACATACAAGCGACGCTTAAGAGAAGCGAAGATGGCCCAACAAGACGATCGTGATCTTGCGGCCCAATTGAAAGAGGCGCTAGAGCTGCTACGCCTCAGCAAGGAAGAACTCAGGCAAGAGAAAGAAGAGAATCGCACCAAGACTGCGGCAATCGAAGCTGAGATAGCAGTCATACGAGACCAGATTCTACTTCGACCGAGGGAAGATCCTCCTATTGATCCTCGACCGAGGCAGATTCCAGTACCTGACGCCCCGGCCGATGTACTTCCACCTCGGATGCCAGTCCGAGATGTTCTTCTTGCAGGAATCCCACAAACCCTAGGTCAAAGGATGGACCCTAATCAACAGCTGAGGCGTCCAGGAGTGAACCTAGGAGATCCAGCAGATCATGACTACGAACTTCGACCGCAAGTTCTAGCCATGATTCGCCAATGCCAATTCGGAGGGCTAGAGAAAGAGTCGCCGCATCAACATCTTCAAAACTACGAGATCTTGATGGAAACCTTGCGACCCCCCAGAATTGAGAATAACAACTACAAGCTAAGACCTTTTTACTTTTCTTTAAAAGATAGAGCTCTTACTTGGTATCAATCTCTTCCTCCAGGAAAAATTAGCACATGGGAGGAGATGACTACGGAATTCTTGACCAAATTTTTTCCCCCCTCAAAGACCGCTGAAATGAGAGGGAAGATCAACGCTTTCATTATGAAGGACAAGGAGAGATTGTCCAAATCTTGGGAGCGGTTCAAGGATATCCTCTTGGATTGCCCACATCATGGGATTCCAAAGATCGAGTTGTTGGAGATCTACTTCAAAGGGCTGGACGGAAGCACCCAGTTCAATCTCCAACTACTCTCCGCCGGTACCTTCATGGACATGGCGGTTGATGAGGCTTGGGACTTCATTGAGAAGCAAGCCTTGCACATGGAGAAATATACCCACCAAGGAGCTGAAGGTGGAGTTAAAAGAGTCAACTTTCAAGAGACTCATTCCAACAACAATCAACTCACGTCGTTGAAGAATGATGTGAAGCAATTGAAGGAACTCTTGATGGCTCAAACTAAGAAGGACGAGCAAGGGCAAAGGAACAACAACAATAACGGGTACCGTAACAACAACAACGGTCCCCGAAACAACAACTACAACAACAACAATAGAGGATCCAATAGCAACAACTGGAGGGCGAATAACCAAAACTACGGTAACAATCATTCAAACTCCAACTCTAATGATTCCTCTAACCCTTTCCTCTCTTCCCCTTCTTCTTCTTCTACTCCATTGAAAAGCCAAGGGCAAGGATCAAGTTCGTCTCAGTCAGAAAAGAAAGACGCAGTTCTGGAGGCAATCTTGATCAAGCTTAGCGCTATGGAGAATTCTATGACTTCATTTTCGAGGGCCCAAAAGTCCTTCGAACAACAACTTGCTAATAAGGCGAATGAAGCGCCAAGAGATCCAGGGAAGCTTCCAGCAAAGACGGAAACTAACCCTAAGGGCCAATGCATGTCCATAACAACGAGGAGTGGACTCAAAACTGCAGATCCAGTACCTCGCTTGACGCAGACCACCTCGGTCCAGATCCAGTCGAAGAACACCTCGACCGAGATGCCAACCGAGGCGGCGCAACAGAAAGCAGGAGGGACGACAGAAACTTATGTTCCACCTCCTGTATACAAACCACCACTTCTATTCCCTCAGTCCAGAGCCAGAGCACATCTAGACAAGCACTTTGGTAAGTTTCTTGACTTGATGAATAAGCTACATATTAATATTCCTTTCCTTGATGCTATTTTAGGTATGCCCGCCTATGGGAAGTTCTTAAAAGAAATCTTATCAAGGAAGAGGAAGCTGGAGGATGTTGGTGAAGTTAGGATGACATCTAAATCTTCGGAGCTTATCAAAATCATGAAGGAAAAGATGCCACCTAAGTTGAGAGATCCCGACTCATTTTGTATTCCCATTCAAGTTGGGGATGTCACTTGTGAAGCCCTTTGTGATCTAGGAGCCAGCGTAAGCATCATCCCACTGGAGCTATGCACGAAGATCGGTCTTGGAGAGCCCAAACCGGTCAAGATTCGACTTTACATGGCGGATCGCTCCATTACCCATCCCGTGGGCATTTTGGAAGACGTTCCGGTCAAGTTAGGTAACTTCTATCTACCCATAGATTTTGTCGTACTTGACATTCCCGCAGATTATCCTGTTTCTATTATTCTCGGGAGGCCATTTCTAGCAACTTCGGGTTGCAACGTGGATTGCAAGAACGCCAAGTTGAAATTCAACGTTGGTGGCGATGAGGTGGAGTTCGCGCTACTTGCAGCCATGAAAGGGGAGCAACTAACTGATGATATCTTCAACATCTACGATGAAGAAGAATCTAGAGAATTGGTGAGCTCTATCCTTATTAACGATCCACTCGAAAGAGTTATTAGCTTCAGTTTAATGGAGGAAGGTATAGATGCTTCTTGTGATGCAGATATACGGAGCTTGAAGGCACTGGAAGAGAATCCAGGAGCTACAACTGAGAAGCTAATCCAGGAGACGAAGATCTCCAGTCTCGGATTCAGTAGCAGTACCTCGACCGAGGCACTTTCTGGACTGAGCGAGGCGACCGAAGAACATCTCGGTCAACGCCTATGCGCCTCGACCGAGGTCGAAGGCGAGATGATTCAAACTGAGACTTCATCGAGTCCAGTTTTTGATACCACTCCACTGGAAAGAGGAAGCATGGATTCCCCCCAGAAAGCACCCCCAGTCGTGGAGCTTAAACAGCTCCCCAGTCACTTGAGGTATATCTTTCTTGGACCGGATTCTACTTATCCCGTTATTGTTAGTGCTTCCCTTTCCGAATCTGAATTGTCTAAGTTAATGCATGTCCTGAGAAAGCATCGAAAAGCCATAGGTTACACCACGGACGATCTTATTGGCATTAAACCTTCTTTCTGCATGCATAGAATTCTAATGGAAGATAATCATAAGACTTCACGGGAACCTCAAAGACGGTTAAATCCGATCATGAAAGAGGTTGTGAAGAAGGAAGTTCTTAAGTTGTTGGATGCAGGTATTATTTATCCTATCTCGGACAGCAAGTGGGTTAGCCCGGTGCATGTCGTTCCGAAGAAAGGAGGGATGACCGTTGTGACGAATAAGAACAACGAGTTGATCCCAACGAGGACCGTTACGGGCTGGAGAGTTTGCATCGATTATAGGAAGCTGAACACGGCAACTCGGAAGGATCATTTTCCGCTTCCCTTCATCGATCAAATGCTCGAACGGTTGGCCCAGCATTCACACTTTTGCTACTTGGACGGCTATAGTGGGTTCTTCCAAATTCCTATCCATCCGGATGATCAGGAGAAGACCACTTTCACTTGTCCTTAGGGGACGTTTGCCTATCGAAGGATGCCATTTGGATTGTGCAATGCGCCCGCTACCTTCCAGCGATGCATGATGGCTATCTTCTCCGAGTACATAGAGGAGATCATGGAGGTATTCATGGATGACTTTTCTGTATATGGTTCCTCTTTTGATGATTGCCTATCTAACCTTTCTCTAGTGCTTAAAAGATGTGAAGACACTAACCTTGTTTTAAATTGGGAGAAGTGTCATTTTATGGTTAATGAAGGCATTGTGCTAGGACACCTCGTTTCTAATCGAGGTATTGAGGTCGATCGAGCTAAGATCGAAACTATAGAGAAACTCCCTCCCCCTTATTCTGTTAAAGGTGTGAGGAGTTTTCTCGGGCATGCAGGTTTCTACAGGAGATTCATCAAGGACTTCTCTAAGATTTCTAAACCTCTAACTAACCTCTTGAATAAAGATGTTGTTTTTGAGTTTTCGCAGGAGTGTCTTGATGCTTTTTACAGGATTAAGGAAGCATTGATCTCCGCTCCTATTATCCAACCTCCTGATTGGACCTTGCCCTTTGAGGTCATGTGTGACGCTAGTGATGTAGCCGTAGGAGCGGTGCTTGGACAGAAAAAAGATGGACGGACCACCGCCATTTATTATGCTAGCAAAACGCTAGATGAAGCACAACGCAACTACGCTACCACCGAGAAGGAGTTATTGGCGGTTGTATATGCTTTCGAGAAGTTTCGTTCCTATCTAGTAGGAGCAAAAGTCATTGTCTACACCGACCACGCAACCATTCGTTACTTGTTGGCTAAGAAAGATGCCAAGCCGCGCCTTATTCGATGGATTCTCTTGCTCCAAGAGTTTGACCTAGAGATCCGCGATAAGAAAGGATCCGAGAACTCAGTTGCGGATTACCTCAGCCGGCTACCGGAATCCTCCCGCGAGACGGATAACCCACCCATAGACGATTCATTTCCCGATGAGCACTTACACTTGTTGGAGCGTTTGATGGATCTACTTACTTCACCCCACGATGGAGGTAAAGTATGGGGTGAGGGCACCTCCCACCTCATTTGAGACGCAGCATGGTCCAGCTAGCGACCTTAAATCAAGCGCTTCTTGGGAGGCAACCCAAGGTATTGCTTTCTTTTCCCGTTTTCTAGTCTAGCTTAGATAGTTTTTGTTTTTGCTTTGCTTTGCTTTGTTTTTGGCATTCTGGACAGCCAACAGGGAACATCTAAGGAAGGATGGACAACTGGAAGGACAGAAGTTCGAGATTTTGAGAAGACAGAAGCATCTCGGTCACTGTCAGAGCATCTCGACCGAGTTGATTCTTGAGCAACCGAGGCGACTAGGGTTTCTGCAGAACCACCTCGGTCCATACCACCTCGGTCCAGTCGAACTGCATCTCGACCGAGGTGTTCTTGAGGCTTGTCAGTGACCGAGGTGGTCTGACAGAGTTGAGTGAAAATGAGTTCAGATCGTCGCTTAGCCCTTAGAGACAGATCCTCACCCTCCCCTTCTTCTTCTTCTTCCCGTCCTTACCGCCCGGTTATCCACGAGAGATGCCGGGTAGACTATGAGCGGATAGCTAGCCGTCCAGTTATCGCACCACGATTTCTGGACGTGTCGGCTTTTGATTGCCTAGGGTTAGACGCTGACCTTAGGAGGATGATTGCTACTGTCGGGCTGGATCAGTTTACTGAGATCCGAGCCCCAGCTTACTTGGAGCCGACCTTGGAGTTTGTTAGCTCCTTCTCCTACCTCCCCACAGACCGGTCTGTGAAGTACCGGTTGATGAACCGGAACTTCATAGTTCCTTTAGAGATATGGAGAGAGATTTTTGGTTTCTCTGAGCCCACCGCCACTGATTTCCCCTCCCGATCGGTAGCTAGGGAGTTCTGGGGGCAGATAGCCCATATTACTGAGCATGCGGACAGATGGCGCCCTGGAGATTCCACGGAGAAGGTCATCTTTCATCCGGCCTTCAGACTAGCCCACAGGATTTTTAGCGAGACACTTCTGGCGCGTACTGAGACGCCCCAGAAGATCAGACAGGGCGAGCTCTTCAGCCTCTACTGCATGGTGACAGGAGGTTTCCCAGACTTTGGCTTGCTCCTGGCAGAGGATCTACACAGGATCAAGGCCAAGGCGAAGGGAGACATTTGCTGCGGAGGTCTAGTCACCCACATCGCTACCTACCACGGGATGGACCTCAGTGTTTGCACGATGGCGGCGGCTCCGAAGCCGCTGGGATTACAGGAGATGATCACACGGAGGATTATAGTTCCCCGTGGTTTGACCACTCCATACGTAGCCATGCCTTGGGAGCGGACTGCACCTCAGGGGATCCGCTGGTCTGCACAGTTCACAGTCTTTGATCCGCATTACTGGCTGACAGCTTGGGATACACTGATGGAGGATCACAGAGAGGCAGCGCTGCCCCCGCTGAGGCTGAGGAGGATGACGACGACGATGAGGAGACGATGGACGAGAGAGATGGTGGAGTCCCAATGGATACAGGGACGGATACTGCAGGCACGAGCGCACCACCGATCATCGATTTGGATGATGAGGAGGATACTGAGCCGGCACCTGCTGCACCTCCTGCTAGATCTGCTAGGCGTCGGACACGCCGTCACAGAGATTCTGAGGTTCATCACAGGATCGACGACCTGACAGATCAGATGATAGACTCTTATGCTGCCCTTACAGTGGACATGCATGAGAGATTTGCTGCCCAGGACCAACGCATTGACCGCTGGACTCATCAGATGTTAGAGGAGCAGCACTATCAGCGCAGGATGATGGAGCTACAGTTCCAGCAGACTATGGGGTATCCGTTCGACCCGACGCAGTATCCGTATGCGCCACCACCACCACCACCGGATCAGGATTATTGAGGAGCTGCAGGATTTTCTTTATTCTATTTTTATGCAGTTCAGCTTTTTATCCGGTGAGTACTCTTGTCTCTAGACTTTTTATTTGACCCACTGGGACAGTGTGTCTCAAGTATGGGGTGTTTGTATTATTTGACTACCTTTTGATGTATTTGACTACTTGATGTATTATATTTCATCGGATATTTTCATATTTATGCTTCAGTTGCCTTTATATGATTATCTGATATTACATGCATACCTACAGGTTATTTGATTAAGAAAAACGTCGAAACCGAAAAAAAAAATTTTTTTGACCTCGACCGGGGAGATTCTGGCCAAACGAGGCATTTCACCTCGGTTGAACCAAGAACACCTCGACCGAGGTGGGTTACTGAGAGTTTTCGAAACGATTCTTTGTGTTACTTATCTGGATATGATCTCAGTGAAGATCTTGTTTACTGACTGGTTTTAAATTCTTTATGTGTTTGAAAGGTTTTATAATATGTTTAAGTTGCTAAATGCTTTGTTTAAAATTATTGGCATGTTTAATACTTTGTTTTTATCCAAATTATGTTGAATTTGAAGGTTGACACCGCAGGTTAAGTTCTCTCACTTTCTTCTTGGAAAGACCAAGGCAATTCATTCTCTTCTTCTTCTTCTTCTTGATCATGCTTAGCCCCTCATATACATTTTGCCTCCCTTTACCTATCTGGGAATTTGGAAGCAAACGAAGTGGTGAAAGCAAGTGGAGTTGAAGTTGAGAAGTGGCTGGAAGTGAAAGTGTTAGAAAGCAATAATAGGTTTGGGGAAGTCAATCATGAAGATGAGTAACTCGGCACCATTCACATAGCCGGGTGTTTGTGTCTTGCCAAAGTCGGATTGAGCGATATTCCTAACGGGTCATGGTATGTGCATCAAGGGTTTGATGCATCTCGAGAAATTGATGATTGCAGATTTCCTAGGCTTCGGTTATTGTGCACCTCTGTCCATGCATCCCAAAAAGTAAAGTAAAAAGAAAAAGTGTGAGATAAGCGAAGCTTATTGGTGGAAGATGTTGCAAGTCAAAGTGAAAGTGAAGTTCATCCTTTTCCCGGATTCTAGCACCACATTACCTTACATACATCCCTACCCTACACGTTTCTTGACCTTTTCTTTTGGGAAGCCCTTGAGACCTTGAGTTTGTTGATTGACTTAGTGGTTTAAATCGGATTATGCATGATTAATTTTGATAATTATGATTTATTATGCATTCTATGATTTTATGCAAAGATGAACAACTTTCCTATATTTATAAAATGTTTTGAGCATATTGAGTTTTTAAATTCCAGGAAGTACTCTCTTAGAGTGATCTATGGTAGTTGCACACCATAAAATGTTTTTGAAAGACTTTTTCATTGATTTTCTTGACTTATAATCCATTCTATCTTATCTTTTATATGAGGAACTTGCTTGGGGACAAGCAAGGGCTAAGTGTGGGGTATTTTGATAGCATGAATTATAGTCTATATCTTGGGGTTTGTTTGGACGTTTTATCTTTCATAATCTGCATGTTTGTGTGTATAATATGTGATTATACTACCATTTCATCTACCTTTGCGAGAATCGAGGTCTACACCTAGTTTTGTTGTAATTGCAGGTGATTTGGTACGTTTTGCATCAAAAAGGAGCGAAAGGAGTCATGAGTCATTTAGAGCTACATCCAGGAAGCATAGCCATGGATTAAAGATTTACTTTGGACCAGTTTTGAGAGATTTCGCATTCAGTTCTGACTCACCTCGGTTGACCAGAGATTCACCTCGACCGAGGTGATCCAGAGACGCCGACTCGACCGAGGCGAATACCTAGGACGCGGCGAGAATATTTTATTCTTGGCTGAGATCTTTTAAAATTGGAAAGAGATCTTATATTTTTGGGCTTGGCTCCTGAAAGGAAGGAGATATGCAGAATCATATATTTTACCTATATTTATGGGAAAATATCTTTCTAAGATTTATTATCTTTGGAGGGTTATTTTCCTATAAAAAGGGTCGGATTTCCCATAATTCCGACATCCGCTTAGAGCTGGACATCTCGCATACATCCTGCATACATCTCGCAGCAGCCGCACTCCAGTTTGGGAGTTTTCGAAGAACCTTGTTGAAGGTTGAAGGAAGATTGAAGTCTATAGCTTTTATAGCTTTTGGAGGGTTTTGTAAGATTGTCTTTAATTCCCTCATTGGTTGTCTTGTCTTTTTGGATTGCTATCCAAGGAACGCTTTGTTGTGATATTTGATTCAGTTATTGAAGTCTTTTCATTAAATTCTTCTTTGTTCAAATATTCACCTTCTTCCCATATATTTGATTAATACTTTCATGATGATGAGTGGCTAATTTCCTTGTGTGATTCTAGGGTGATTGGCTGAAGTTGTGGGAAAAACAATGATAGGATAATCTTAGATTCCAGTAGGATCCTGAAAGTTCGAGTCTTTAACCTTAACCCTAAGCATCTCGTTCAGTCGATGAACATCTCGGCCGGGGTGGAAACTGGCTGAACGAGGTGACTTATCTGATCCATAACTGAGAGTTAAGTGTTAGAGTTTGCCAAATCCTATTCTTATTACACCTTTCTTGGTTCAAAGCAAGCTTAGGATGAGACTTACCCGGTAATTCCTTAGTTTGTGTACCAACGATCATAAGTGTAGGTAATAAAGGTTTATCCTTTATTGGGGTTTGAGTGTGCTTCCATCCCATCTTTGTGAGTTAGCCTGAGACTTACCCGGTAAAGGTTGATTCTATTCCCTTAGGTGGTGTGTTAGTTTGAGTTTATAATTCTTTATCTTGATTCCTTGAGACTTGCCCGGTAATAGGAGTTACGGTTTAAGATTAGTGTGTAGTGAGACTTACCCGGTGATCTACTCCACTTTAGAAACACCTTCCCCACGCAAAAATCTCAGCTTTGTCCGCTTATCTATAGATCTTGAGTTGGAACCACAACTAGATGCTTTAATCCCTAGAATTGCATGTTTGCTTTATTGACTTCTTATTCATCTTTGATTGTGTTAATCGCTCTTGTGGTTAGTATTGACATAAGCACACCGTATTGACTTTGTTTCACCGAGTCCTTGTGATCGACCCCTAGAATTTTCTTGCTTTTACTACGATTGACCCGTACACTGCGGGTTCGCATCCTTGTTTTAAGCTTAAGTCTAGGGTTATAAATTTAAAGCTTGCACACACCGTTTGGAGCGAACAAGTTTTTGGCGCCGTTTCCGGGGACTTGGTCTAGACCGAGCCGGTACGGTTTGCTCTTGGGGCGATTGCCCCGTTTCATCTAACCACTCTACTTGAGTGACTTTTGCAGGTTCTTTCTTAGGTATATGCGAAGAACCCGCGCTGGGAAGGAAATCGTCCCTTATGATCCCGAACCAGAAAAGACATACAAGCGACGCTTAAGAGAAGCGAAGATGGCCCAACAAGACGATCGTGATCTTGCGGCCCAATTGAAAGAGGCGCTAGAGCTGCTACGCCTCAGCAAGGAAGAACTCAGGCAAGAGAAAGAAGAGAATCGCACCAAGACTGCGGCAATCGAAGCTGAGATAGCAGTCATACGAGACCAGATTCTACTTCGACCGAGGGAAGATCCTCCTATTGATCCTCGACCGAGGCAGATTCCAGTACCTGACGCCCCGGCCGATGTACTTCCACCTCGGATGCCAGTCCGAGATGTTCTTCTTGCAGGAATCCCACAAACCCTAGGTCAAAGGATGGACCCTAATCAACAGCTGAGGCGTCCAGGAGTGAACCTAGGAGATCCAGCAGATCATGACTACGAACTTCGACCGCAAGTTCTAGCCATGATTCGCCAATGCCAATTCGGAGGGCTAGAGAAAGAGTCGCCGCATCAACATCTTCAAAACTACGAGATCTTGATGGAAACCTTGCGACCCCCCAGAATTGAGAATAACAACTACAAGCTAAGACCTTTTTACTTTTCTTTAAAAGATAGAGCTCTTACTTGGTATCAATCTCTTCCTCCAGGAAAAATTAGCACATGGGAGGAGATGACTACGGAATTCTTGACCAAATTTTTTCCCCCCTCAAAGACCGCTGAAATGAGAGGGAAGATCAACGCTTTCATTATGAAGGACAAGGAGAGCTTGTCCAAATCTTGGGAGCGGTTCAAGGATATCCTCTTGGATTGCCCACATCATGGGATTCCAAAGATCGAGTTGTTGGAGATCTACTTCAAAGGGCTGGACGGAAGCACCCAGTTCAATCTCCAACTACTCTCCGCCGGTACCTTCATGGACATGGCGGTTGATGAGGCTTGGGACTTCATTGAGAAGCAAGCCTTGCACATGGAGAAATATACCCACCAAGGAGCTGAAGGTGGAGTTAAAAGAGTCAACTTTCAAGAGACTCATTCCAACAACAATCAACTCACGTCGTTGAAGAATGATGTGAAGCAATTGAAGGAACTCTTGATGGCTCAAACTAAGAAGGACGAGCAAGGGCAAAGGAACAACAACAATAACGGGTACCGTAACAACAACAACGGTCCCCGAAACAACAACTACAACAACAACAATAGAGGATCCAATAGCAACAACTGGAGGGCGAATAACCAAAACTACGGTAACAATCATTCAAACTCCAACTCTAATGATTCCTCTAACCCTTTCCTCTCTTCCCCTTCTTCTTCTTCTACTCCATTGAAAAGCCAAGGGCAAGGATCAAGTTCGTCTCAGTCAGAAAAGAAAGACGCAGTTCTGGAGGCAATCTTGATCAAGCTTAGCGCTATGGAGAATTCTATGACTTCATTTTCGAGGGCCCAAAAGTCCTTCGAACAACAACTTGCTAATAAGGCGAATGAAGCGCCAAGAGATCCAGGGAAGCTTCCAGCAAAGACGGAAACTAACCCTAAGGGCCAATGCATGTCCATAACAACGAGGAGTGGACTCAAAACTGCAGATCCAGTACCTCGCTTGACGCAGACCACCTCGGTCCAGATCCAGTCGAAGAACACCTCGACCGAGATGCCAACCGAGGCGGCGCAACAGAAAGCAGGAGGGACGACAGAAACTTATGTTCCACCTCCTGTATACAAACCACCACTTCTATTCCCTCAGTCCAGAGCCAGAGCACATCTAGACAAGCACTTTGGTAAGTTTCTTGACTTGATGAATAAGCTACATATTAATATTCCTTTCCTTGATGCTATTTTAGGTATGCCCGCCTATGGGAAGTTCTTAAAAGAAATCTTATCAAGGAAGAGGAAGCTGGAGGATGTTGGTGAAGTTAGGATGACATCTAAATCTTCGGAGCTTATCAAAATCATGAAGGAAAAGATGCCACCTAAGTTGAGAGATCCCGACTCATTTTGTATTCCCATTCAAGTTGGGGATGTCACTTGTGAAGCCCTTTGTGATCTAGGAGCCAGCGTAAGCATCATCCCACTGGAGCTATGCACGAAGATCGGTCTTGGAGAGCCCAAACCGGTCAAGATTCGACTTTACATGGCGGATCGCTCCATTACCCATCCCGTGGGCATTTTGGAAGACGTTCCGGTCAAGTTAGGTAACTTCTATCTACCCATAGATTTTGTCGTACTTGACATTCCCGCAGATTATCCTGTTCCTATTATTCTCGGGAGGCCATTTCTAGCAACTTCGGGTTGCAACGTGGATTGCAAGAACGCCAAGTTGAAATTCAACGTTGGTGGCGATGAGGTGGAGTTCGCGCTACTTGCAGCCATGAAAGGGGAGCAACTAACTGATGATATCTTCAACATCTACGATGAAGAAGAATCTAGAGAATTGGTGAGCTCTATCCTTATTAACGATCCACTCGAAAGAGTTATTAGCTTCAGTTTAATGGAGGAAGGTATAGATGCTTCTTGTGATGCAGATATACGGAGCTTGAAGGCACTGGAAGAGAATCCAGGAGCTACAACTGAGAAGCTAATCCAGGAGACGAAGATCTCCAGTCTCGGATTCAGTAGCAGTACCTCGACCGAGGCACTTTCTGGACTGAGCGAGGCGACCGAAGAACATCTCGGTCAACGCCTATGCGCCTCGACCGAGGTCGAAGGCGAGATGATTCAAACTGAGACTTCATCGAGTCCAGTTTTTGATACCACTCCACTGGAAAGAGGAAGCATGGATTCCCCCCAGAAAGCACCCCCAGTCGTGGAGCTTAAACAGCTCCCCAGTCACTTGAGGTATATCTTTCTTGGACCGGATTCTACTTATCCCGTTATTGTTAGTGCTTCCCTTTCCGAATCTGAATTGTCTAAGTTAATGCATGTCCTGAGAAAGCATCGAAAAGCCATAGGTTACACCACGGACGATCTTATTGGCATTAAACCTTCTTTCTGCATGCATAGAATTCTAATGGAAGATAATCATAAGACTTCACGGGAACCTCAAAGACGGTTAAATCCGATCATGAAAGAGGTTGTGAAGAAGGAAGTTCTTAAGTTGTTGGATGCAGGTATTATTTATCCTATCTCGGACAGCAAGTGGGTTAGCCCGGTGCATGTCGTTCCGAAGAAAGGAGGGATGACCGTTGTGACGAATAAGAACAACGAGTTGATCCCAACGAGGACCGTTACGGGCTGGAGAGTTTGCATCGATTATAGGAAGCTGAACACGGCAACTCGGAAGGATCATTTTCCGCTTCCCTTCATCGATCAAATGCTCGAACGGTTGGCCCAGCATTCACACTTTTGCTACTTGGACGGCTATAGTGGGTTCTTCCAAATTCCTATCCATCCGGATGATCAGGAGAAGACCACTTTCACTTGTTCTTAGGGGACGTTTGCCTATCGAAGGATGCCATTTGGATTGTGCAATGCGCCCGCTACCTTCCAGCGATGCATGATGGCTATCTTCTCCGAGTACATAGAGGAGATCATGGAGGTATTCATGGATGACTTTTCTGTATATGGTTCCTCTTTTGATGATTGCCTATCTAACCTTTCTCTAGTGCTTAAAAGATGTGAAGACACTAACCTTGTTTTAAATTGGGAGAAGTGTCATTTTATGGTTAATGAAGGCATTGTGCTAGGACACCTCGTTTCTAATCGAGGTATTGAGGTCGATCGAGCTAAGATCGAAACTATAGAGAAACTCCCTCCCCCTTATTCTGTTAAAGGTGTGAGGAGTTTTCTCGGGCATGCAGGTTTCTACAGGAGATTCATCAAGGACTTCTCTAAGATTTCTAAACCTCTAACTAACCTCTTGAATAAAGATGTTGTTTTTGAGTTTTCGCAGGAGTGTCTTGATGCTTTTTACAGGATTAAGGAAGCATTGATCTCCGCTCCTATTATCCAACCTCCTGATTGGACCTTGCCCTTTGAGGTCATGTGTGACGCTAGTGATGTAGCCGTAGGAGCGGTGCTTGGACAGAAAAAAGATGGACGGACCACCGCCATTTATTATGCTAGCAAAACGCTAGATGAAGCACAACGCAACTACGCTACCACCGAGAAGGAGTTATTGGCGGTTGTATATGCTTTCGAGAAGTTTCGTTCCTATCTAGTAGGAGCAAAAGTCATTGTCTACACCGACCACGCAGCCATTCGTTACTTGTTGGCTAAGAAAGATGCCAAGCCGCGCCTTATTCGATGGATTCTCTTGCTCCAAGAGTTTGACCTAGAGATCCGCGATAAGAAAGGATCCGAGAACTCAGTTGCGGATCACCTCAGCCGGCTACCGGAATCCTCCCGCGAGACGGATAACCCACCCATAGACGATTCATTTCCCGATGAGCACTTACACTTGTTGGAGCGTTTGATGGATCTACTTACTTCACCCCACGATGGAGGTAAAGTATGGGGTGAGGGCACCTCCCACCTCATTTGAGACGCAGCATGGTCCAGCTAGCGACCTTAAATCAAGCGCTTCTTGGGAGGCAACCCAAGGTATTGCTTTCTTTTCCCGTTTTCTAGTCTAGCTTAGATAGTTTTTGTTTTTGCTTTGCTTTGCTTTGTTTTTGGCATTCTGGACAGCCAACAGGGAACATCTAAGGAAGGATGGACAACTGGAAGGACAGAAGTTCGAGATTTTGAGAAGACAGAAGCATCTCGGTCACTGTCAGAGCATCTCGACCGAGTTGATTCTTGAGCAACCGAGGCGACTAGGGTTTCTGCAGAACCACCTCGGTCCATACCACCTCGGTCCAGTCGAACTGCATCTCGACCGAGGTGTTCTTGAGGCTTGTCAGTGACCGAGGTGGTCTGACAGAGTTGAGTGAAAATGAGTTCAGATCGTCGCTTAGCCCTTAGAGACAGATCCTCACCCTCCCCTTCTTCTTCTTCTTCCCGTCCTTACCGCCCGGTTATCCACGAGAGATGCCGGGTAGACTATGAGCGGATAGCTAGCCGTCCAGTTATCGCACCACGATTTCTGGACGTGTCGGCTTTTGATTGCCTAGGGTTAGACGCTGACCTTAGGAGGATGATTGCTACTGTCGGGCTGGATCAGTTTACTGAGATCCGAGCCCCAGCTTACTTGGAGCCGACCTTGGAGTTTGTTAGCTCCTTCTCCTACCTCCCCACAGACCGGTCTGTGAAGTACCGGTTGATGAACCGGAACTTCATAGTTCCTTTAGAGATATGGAGAGAGATTTTTGGTTTCTCTGAGCCCACCGCCACTGATTTCCCCTCCCGATCGGTAGCTAGGGAGTTCTGGGGGCAGATAACCCATATTACTGAGCATGCGGACAGATGGCGCCCTGGAGATTCCACGGAGAAGGTCATCTTTCATCCGGCCTTCAGACTAGCCCACAGGATTTTTAGCGAGACACTTCTGGCGCGTACTGAGACGCCCCAGAAGATCAGACAGGGCGAGCTCTTCAGCCTCTACTGCATGGTGACAGGAGGTTTCCCAGACTTTGGCTTGCTCCTGGAAGAGGATCTGCACAGGATCAAGGCCAAGGCGAAGGGAGACATTTGCTGCGGAGGTCTAGTCACCCACATCGCTACCTACCACGGGATGGACCTCAGTGTTTGCACGATGGCGGCGGCTCCGAAGCCGCTGGGATTACAGGAGATGATCACACGGAGGATTATAGTTCCCCGTGGTTTGACCACTCCATACGTAGCCATGCCTTGGGAGCGGACTGCACCTCAGGGGATCCGCTGGTCTGCACAGTTCACAGTCTTTGATCCGCATTACTGGCTGACAGCTTGGGATACACTGATGGAGGATCACAGAGAGGCAGCGCTGCCCCCGCTGAGGCTGAGGAGGATGACGACGACGATGAGGAGACGATGGACGAGAGAGATGGTGGAGTCCCAATGGATACAGGGACGGATACTGCAGGCACGAGCGCACCACCGATCATCGATTTGGATGATGAGGAGGATACTGAGCCGGCACCTGCTGCACCTCCTGCTAGATCTGCTAGGCGTCGGACACGCCGTCACAGAGATTCTGAGGTTCATCACAGGATCGACGACCTGACAGATCAGATGATAGACTCTTATGCTGCCCTTACAGTGGACATGCATGAGAGATTTGCTGCCCAGGACCAACACATTGACCGCTGGACTCATCAGATGTTAGAGGAGCAGCACTATCAGCGCAGGATGATGGAGCTACAGTTCCAGCAGACTATGGGGTATCCGTTCGACCCGACGCAGTATCCGTATGCGCCACCACCACCACCACCGGATCAGGATTATTGAGGAGCTGCAGGATTTTCTTTATTCTATTTTTATGCAGTTCAGCTTTTTATCCGGTGAGTACTCTTGTCTCTAGACTTTTTATTTGACCCACTGGGACAGTGTGTCTCAAGTATGGGGTGTTTGTATTATTTGACTACCTTTTGATGTATTTGACTACTTGATGTATTATATTTCATCGGATATTTTCATATTTATGCTTCAGTTGCCTTTATATGATTATCTGATATTACATGCATACCTACAGGTTATTTGATTGAGAAAAACGTCGAAACCGAAAAAAAAAAATTTTTTTGACCTCGACCGGGGAGATTCTGGCCAAACGAGGCATTTCACCTCGGTTGAACCAAGAACACCTCGACCGAGGTGGGTTACTGAGAGTTTTCGAAACGATTCTTTGTGTTACTTATCTGGATATGATCTCAGTGAAGATCTTGTTTACTGACTGATTTTAAATTCTTTATGTGTTTGAAAGGTTTTATAATATGTTTAAGTTGCTAAATGCTTTGTTTAAAATTATTGGCATGTTTAATACTTTGTTTTTATCCAAATTATGTTGAATTTGAAGGTTGACACCGCAGGTTAAGTTCTCTCACTTTCTTCTTGGAAAGACCAAGGCAATTCATTCTCTTCTTCTTCTTCTTCTTGATCATGCTTAGCCCCTCATATACATTTTGCCTCCCTTTACCTATCTGGGAATTTGGAAGCAAACGAAGTGGTGAAAGCAAGTGGAGTTGAAGTTGAGAAGTGGCTGGAAGTGAAAGTGTTAGAAAGCAATAATAGGTTTGGGGAAGTCAATCATGAAGATGAGTAACTCGGCACCATTCACATAGCCGGGTGTTTGTGTCTTGCCAAAGTCGGATTGAGCGATATTCCTAACGGGTCATGGTATGTGCATCAAGGGTTTGATGCATCTCGAGAAATTGATGATTGCAGATTTCCTAGGCTTCGGTTATTGTGCACCTCTGTCCATGCATCCCAAAAAGTAAAGTAAAAAGAAAAAGTGTGAGATAAGCGAAGCTTATTGGTGGAAGATGTTGCAAGTCAAAGTGAAAGTGAAGTTCATCCTTTTCCCGGATTCTAGCACCACATTACCTTACATACATCCCTACCCTACACGTTTCTTGACCTTTTCTTTTGGGAAGCCCTTGAGACCTTGAGTTTGTTGATTGACTTAGTGGTTTAAATCGGATTATGCATGATTAATTTTGATAATTATGATTTATTATGCATTCTATGATTTTATGCAAAGATGAACAACTTTCCTATATTTATAAAATGTTTTGAGCATATTGAGTTTTTAAATTCCAGGAAGTACTCTCTTAGAGTGATCTATGGTAGTTGCACACCATAAAATGTTTTTGAAAGACTTTTTCATTGATTTTCTTGACTTATAATCCATTCTATCTTATCTTTTATATGAGGAACTTGCTTGGGGACAAGCAAGGGCTAAGTGTGGGGTATTTTGATAGCATGAATTATAGTCTATATCTTGGGGTTTGTTTGGACGTTTTATCTTTCATAATCTGCATGTTTGTGTGTATAATATGTGATTATACTACCATTTCATCTACCTTTGCGAGAATCGAGGTCTACACCTAGTTTTGTTGTAATTGCAGGTGATTTGGTACGTTTTGCATCAAAAAGGAGCGAAAGGAGTCATGAGTCATTTAGAGCTACATCCAGGAAGCATAGCCATGGATTAAAGATTTACTTTGGACCAGTTTTGAGAGATTTCGCATTCAGTTCTGACTCACCTCGGTTGACCAGAGATTCACCTCGACCGAGGTGATCCAGAGACGCCGACTCGACCGAGGCGAATACCTAGGACGCGGCGAGAATATTTTATTCTTGGCTGAGATCTTTTAAAATTGGAAAGAGATCTTATATTTTTGGGCTTGGCTCCTGAAAGGAAGGAGATATGCAGAATCATATATTTTACCTATATTTATGGGAAAATATCTTTCTAAGATTTATTATCTTTGGAGGGTTATTTTCCTATAAAAAGGGTCGGATTTCCCATAATTCCGACATCCGCTTAGAGCTGGACATCTCGCATACATCCTGCATACATCTCGCAGCAGCCGCACTCCAGTTTGGGAGTTTTCGAAGAACCTTGTTGAAGGTTGAAGGAAGATTGAAGTCTATAGCTTTTATAGCTTTTGGAGGGTTTTGTAAGATTGTCTTTAATTCCCTCATTGGTTGTCTTGTCTTTTTGGATTGCTATCCAAGGAACGCTTTGTTGTGATATTTGATTCAGTTATTGAAGTCTTTTCATTAAATTCTTCTTTGTTCAAATATTCACCTTCTTCCCATATATTTGATTAATACTTTCATGATGATGAGTGGCTAATTTCCTTGTGTGATTCTAGGGTGATTGGCTGAAGTTGTGGGAAAAACAATGATAGGATAATCTTAGATTCCAGTAGGATCCTGAAAGTTCGAGTCTTTAACCTTAACCCTAAGCATCTCGTTCAGTCGATGAACATCTCGGCCGGGGTGGAAACTGGCTGACCGAGGTGACTTATCTGATCCATAACTGAGAGTTAAGTGTTAGAGTTTGCCAAATCCTATTCTTATTACACCTTTCCTGGTTCAAAGCAAGCTTAGGATGAGACTTACCCGGTAATTCCTTAGTTTGTGTACCAACGATCATAAGTGTAGGTAATAAAGGTTTATCCTTTATTGGGGTTTGAGTGTGCTTCCATCCCATCTTTGTGAGTTAGCCTGAGACTTACCCGGTAAAGGTTGATTCTATTCCCTTAGGTGGTGTGTTAGTTTGAGTTTATAATTCTTTATCTTGATTCCTTGAGACTTACCCGGTAATAGGAGTTACGGTTTAAGATTAGTGTGTAGTGAGACTTACCCGGTGATCTACTCCACTTTAGAAACACCTTCCCCACGCAAAAATCTCAGCTTTGTCCGCTTATCTATAGATCTTGAGTTGGAACCACAACTAGATGCTTTAATCCCTAGAATTGCATGTTTGCTTTATTGACTTCTTATTCATCTTTGATTGTGTTAATCGCTCTTGTGGTTAGTATTGACATAAGCACACCGTATTGACTTTGTTTCACCGAGTCCCTGTGATCGACCCCTGGAATTTTCTTGCTTTTACTACGATTGACCCGTACACTGCGGGTTCGCATCCTTGTTTTAAGCTTAAGTCTAGGGTTATAAATTTAAAGCTTGCACACACCGTTTGGAGCGAACACAAGGAGAGCTTAATCGTCAACAACCTCCACCTCCTCCACCACCGGTGATACAGCCGCAACCGGCGGTTAATGTTAGGGTCGAGCCCATTGCCATTGAAGAGCCACAAACCCTAGGGAGACGTATGGATCCGACACAAAGAGCACACCGTCCGGGTGTGAACTTAGGACATCCCGCTACCCACAACTATGAGCTCCGCCCTCAAGTCCTACAAATGATCCGGCATAATCAATTTGGAGGGATGGAAGGAGAGTCTCCTCATCAACACTTGATGAATTATGAGATCTTGATGGAGACTCTTAGACCGCCAAGATTGGAGAGCAACAACCATAAGCTAAGGGCTTTCTCCTTCTCTCTCAAGGATAAAGCCTTGGCTTGGTATCAATCTATTCCACAAGGGCGAGTTGGTACTTGGGAGGAGATGACAACCGAGTTTTTGACTAAGTTCTTCCCACCTTCCAAGACTACCGAATTAAGAGGGAAGATCAATGCCTTCGTGATGAAGGATAGAGAGAGTCTATTCAAGTCTTGGGAGAGGTTCAAGGATCTTCTCCTTGATTGTCCACACCATGGCATACCAAAAATGGAGCTATTGGAGATCTACTTCAAAGGACTTGATGAAGATAGCCAATTCAAGCTCCAATCTCTTTCCGGTGGGACTTTTATGGAGAAGCATGTAGATGAAGCGTGGGAGTTTGTGGAGAAGCAAGCCCTAGTGATTGAGAAATACTCCCATAGGAAGAGTGAAGGGAGAAAGGCGGGAACATATGAGGTGAGTGAGGTCACCATGAGCAATTTCAAGCTTGACGCCATCAACAATGAGTTGAAGTCCTTGAGGGAGTTGTGTGCTACAACTTTGAAGAACCAAGCAACTCCTCAAGTGCTTCCACAAGCCAACTTATCTTCCAAGGAGGAGGATGTGAATTATATGGGAAGGGGCAACTTCAACAATTATCAAGGCCCAAGGAACTTCAACAACAACCGGCAATTCAACAATTACCGGCCCAACCGCAACCACCCCGGGTTCTCTTACTCTAACCCGGATGGAGCCTTGAACCCTCCCGCTTCCACAAGCACAACTCCACCACCAAGAGCTTCACAAGAACCTCCACCCGGATTCACTCAACCTCCAAAGGATAGGACCGAATTGATGTTTGAGCAATTACTTGGAAGGTTGAGTGGTCTTGAGAGCACGGTGACTTCAATTTCTAAGGCTCAAAAGGTTTTGGAAGCACAAGTGTTCCAAAAGGCGGGTGAAGCCCATAGAGACCCGGGAAAGTTTCCCGGAAGAACCGAAGACAACCCAAGAGGCCAAGTGTTGGCTATCACAACAAGGAGTGGGTTGTGTGTGAACGATCCTTTGCCCAAGGACAATGCTAAGGGAAAGCAAGTAGTGGTAGAAGAGGGAAAGTTGCAAGAAGATGGAGGCAAGAGCAAGGATGTAGAGCCAACCTATGTGGCACCGCCTCCATACAAGCCACCACTACCGTTCCCACAATCAAGAGCAAGAGCTCGTTTGGACAATCACTTTGGTAAGTTCCTTGAACTAATGTCCAAATTACATATTAACATTCCGTTCATGGATGCCATTTTAGGAATGCCGGCATATGACAAGTTTTTGAAAGAAATACTCTCTAACAAAAGGAAGTTGGAGGAGTATGGGGAGATAAGAATGACCAAGAGATCCTCGGAATTGATCCAAACAATGAAGGAGGAGATGCCTCCCAAGCTAAGGGATCCGGGCTCTTTTTGTGTCCCAATTGGAGTGGGAGATGTGAAGTACGAGGCCTTGTGATCTTGGAGCGAGTGTAAGCATCATACTGCTTGCACTTTGCAACAAAGTGGGGCTAGGAGAGCCAAAACCGGTCAAGATGACCCTCTATATGGCGGACCGTTCTATCACTCATCCGGTTGGGATCTTGGAGGACATCCCGGTGCAACTAGGAGGATTCTATGTGCCAATTGATTTTGTAGTCTTGGACATTCCGGCGGACTATCCGGTTCCCATCATCTTAGGAAGGCCCTTCCTCGCCACTTCCGGATGCCTAGTGGATTGCAAGAATGGGACTCTCTCCTTCAACATTGGAGAAGAGAACATCAAGTTCAAGTTGTCCACAATGACGAAAGGGCCAGCCCTTGATGAGGATGTCTTCAACATAGTCGAGCAAGAGGAATCTAGGGAAGTTGTAAGCTCGATCTTGATCAAGGATCCCTTGGAGAAGGTTCTTACCTTAAGTATGATGGAGGAAGGTGTTGAGGAGGCTTTCAATGAAGAGATCAAGGCCTTGGAAGCATTAGAAGAGGAGCCAAGAGTTGGATTTGAAGGCCACGAAGAGGTATTGAACATCTGCAAGTTCCACGGTCGAGATTTATGTTCCACGGCCGTCAAACTTTCTGGACAACTCCGAGAAGCAAGCTTAGCAAGAACCACGGCCGTGGAAGTTGAGCAAACCGTGGTTCCAGCCGTGGTTTTCCCTGGACCAGTCCTTGATGACGGTCAAGCTTTTAGGAGCCATGAGGAATTTTCATTTGCTTTGGATTCATCTCGTCCAACATTGTTTGGATCGTCTCCAATCGATAAAGGTCCTCCTTCACTTGAACTTAAACCCCTCCCCTCTCATTTGAAGTATGCATTTCTTGGTGAAAACTCTACATATCCTGTGATTGTTAATGCATGCTTAAGTGATGATGAACTTGCTAAGTTGTTGCATGAACTAAGATTGCATAGGAAAGCCATTGGTTATACTATTGATGATTTGGTTGGCATTAAGCCTTCTTTGTGCATGCATAAGATAATGATGGAAGATAACCATAAACCCTCTATTGAACATCAAAGGAGATTGAATCCTATAATGAAAGAGGTAGTCAAAAAGGAAATCATTAAGTTGCTAGATGCGGGAATTATCTACCCTATCTCGGATAGTAAGTGGGTTAGTCCCGTTCATGTAGTTCCTAAGAAGGGTGGGATGACCGTAGTGACTAATAAGAACAATGAACTAATCCCGACTAGGACGGTTACGGGGTGGAGAATGTGCATCGATTATAGGAAGTTGAACATGGCCTCTAGGAAAGATCACTTCCCTCTCCCCTTCATTGACCAAATGCTAGAGAGGTTAGCTCAACACTCTCATTTTTGCTATCTAGATGGCTATAGTGGATTCTTCCAAATCCCTATCCACCCCGATGACCAAGAGAAAACAACCTTTACATGACCTTGGGGTACTTTTGCATATAGGAGAATGCCATTTGGGTTGTGTAATGCACCCGCCACCTTCCAAAGGTGTATGATGGCTATCTTTTCGGAATACATAGAAAATATCATGGAAGTGTTTATGGATGATTTCTCTGTTTATGGTTCTTCCTTTGATAATTGCTTGGCTAACTTGTCATTAGTATTGCAAAGATGGAGGAGACAAATCTTGTCTTGAATTGGGAAAAATGCCACTTCATGGTAAGTGAAGGAATTGTGTTAGGACACTTGGTGTCTAACCGCGGCATTGAGGTTGATAGGGCCAAGATTGAAACGATAGAGAAGTTGCCGCCACCTACCTCGGTGAAGGGGGTAAGGAGTTTCTTAGGGCATGCCGGTTTTTACCGGAGGTTTATTCAAGACTTCTCTAAAATTTCTAAGCCTCTCACTAACCTACTAATGAAGGATGTTGATTTTGTCTTTTCCAAGGATTGTCTTGAGGCTTTTTGTAGGTTGAAGAACGCTTTGATCTCCGCACCTATCATGCAACCTCCGGACTGGAGTCTACCATTTGAGATCATGTGCGATGCAAGTGATGTAGCCGTTGGGGCTGTTTTGGGGAAAAGGAAAGGTGGGCGCACTCATGCCATTTATTATGCTAGCAAGACGCTAGATGATGCCCAACTCAATTATGCTACCACCGAGAAAGAGTTGTTAGCGGTGGTGTATGCATTTGAGAAGTTCCGCTCATATCTTGTTGGAGCGAAGGCCATAGTTTATACGGATCATGTTGCGATCCGTTATCTACTTACCAAGAAGGATGCCAACCCTAGGTTGATTCGGTGGATCCTTCTTCTACAAGAATTTGATTTGGAAATACGGGACAAGAAGGGATCCGAGAACTCGGTGGCGGATCACCTTAGTAGACTCCCACCATTAGAGCTTGAAAGAGATGACATCCCAATTGATGACTCATTCCGGGATGAGCAATTACAAATGGTGGAGGAATGCTTGTTCCAAGTGTCTAGAGGAAGTGAGCCATGGTTTGCCGACATCGTGAACTACTTAGTGTGTGAGGAAGTGCCTCCCGGATTAACATATGCACAAAGGAAGAAGTTCTTCAACGATGTGAGGCACTACTATTGGAGTGAACCACTTCTATTCAAGAGAGGGCCGGATGGAATGTTTAGAAGATGCATACCGGAAGATGAAGTAGAAAGTGTGATCCGGCATTGTCACTCCTTACCATGTGGAGGCCATGCTAGCTCACACAAAACGTGTGCAAAGGTATTACAATCCGGTTTTTATTGGCCTAACTTGTTTAGAGATGTGCAAGGTTTTGTAGCAGCATGTGATGCTTGCCAAAGGACGGGCAACATCTCAAGGAGGAATGAGATGCCCTTGAACAACATCCAAGAAGTCGAAATATTTGATGTGTGGGGTGTGGACTTCATGGGACCATTCCCTTCTTCATGTGGAAATCTCTACATCCTATTAGCGGTGGACTATGTGTCAAGATGGGTGGAGGCAATCGCCTCTCCTACAAATGATGCCAAGGTGGTGGTGCGGTTCTTCAACCGGGTGATCTTCCCTAGGTTTGGAACACCAAGGGTGATCATTAGTGATGGAGGAAAGCACTTCACCAATAGGAATTTTGGGGCGCTTTTGGCCAAGTATGGGGTGACTCATAAGGTGGCAACACCTTACCATCCCCAAACTAGTGGCCAAGTGGAGATCTCCAACCGGGAGATCAAGGCCATCCTTGAGAAGACTTTTGAAAGACTTTTTCATTGATTTTCTTGACTTATAATCCATTCTATCTTATCTTTTATATGAGGAACTTGCTTGGGGACAAGCAAGGGCTAAGTGTGGGGTATTTTGATAGCATGAATTATAGTCTATATCTTGGGGTTTGTTTGGACGTTTTATCTTTCATAATCTGCATGTTTGTGTGTATAATATGTGATTATACTACCATTTCATCTACCTTTGCGAGAATCGAGGTCTACACCTAGTTTTGTTGTAATTGCAGGTGATTTGGTACGTTTTGCATCAAAAAGGAGCGAAAGGAGTCATGAGTCATTTAGAGCTACATCCAGGAAGCATAGCCATGGATTAAAGATTTACTTTGGACCAGTTTTGAGAGATTTCGCATTCAGTTCTGACTCACCTCGGTTGACCAGAGATTCACCTCGACCGAGGTGATCCAGAGACGCCGACTCGACCGAGGCGAATACCTAGGACGCGGCGAGAATATTTTATTCTTGGCTGAGATCTTTTAAAATTGGAAAGAGATCTTATATTTTTGGGCTTGGCTCCTGAAAGGAAGGAGATATGCAGAATCATATATTTTACCTATATTTATGGGAAAATATCTTTCTAAGATTTATTATCTTTGGAGGGTTATTTTCCTATAAAAAGGGTCGGATTTCCCATAATTCCGACATCCGCTTAGAGCTGGACATCTCGCATACATCCTGCATACATCTCGCAGCAGCCGCACTCCAGTTTGGGAGTTTTCGAAGAACCTTGTTGAAGGTTGAAGGAAGATTGAAGTCTATAGCTTTTATAGCTTTTGGAGGGTTTTGTAAGATTGTCTTTAATTCCCTCATTGGTTGTCTTGTCTTTTTGGATTGCTATCCAAGGAACGCTTTGTTGTGATATTTGATTCAGTTATTGAAGTCTTTTCATTAAATTCTTCTTTGTTCAAATATTCACCTTCTTCCCATATATTTGATTAATACTTTCATGATGATGAGTGGCTAATTTCCTTGTGTGATTCTAGGGTGATTGGCTGAAGTTGTGGGAAAAACAATGATAGGATAATCTTAGATTCCAGTAGGATCCTGAAAGTTCGAGTCTTTAACCTTAACCCTAAGCATCTCGTTCAGTCGATGAACATCTCGGCCGGGGTGGAAACTGGCTGACCGAGGTGACTTATCTGATCCATAACTGAGAGTTAAGTGTTAGAGTTTGCCAAATCCTATTCTTATTACACCTTTCCTGGTTCAAAGCAAGCTTAGGATGAGACTTACCCGGTAATTCCTTAGTTTGTGTACCAACGATCATAAGTGTAGGTAATAAAGGTTTATCCTTTATTGGGGTTTGAGTGTGCTTCCATCCCATCTTTGTGAGTTAGCCTGAGACTTACCCGGTAAAGGTTGATTCTATTCCCTTAGGTGGTGTGTTAGTTTGAGTTTATAATTCTTTATCTTGATTCCTTGAGACTTACCCGGTAATAGGAGTTACGGTTTAAGATTAGTGTGTAGTGAGACTTACCCGGTGATCTACTCCACTTTAGAAACACCTTCCCCACGCAAAAATCTCAGCTTTGTCCGCTTATCTATAGATCTTGAGTTGGAACCACAACTAGATGCTTTAATCCCTAGAATTGCATGTTTGCTTTATTGACTTCTTATTCATCTTTGATTGTGTTAATCGCTCTTGTGGTTAGTATTGACATAAGCACACCGTATTGACTTTGTTTCACCGAGTCCCTGTGATCGACCCCTGGAATTTTCTTGCTTTTACTACGATTGACCCGTACACTGCGGGTTCGCATCCTTGTTTTAAGCTTAAGTCTAGGGTTATAAATTTAAAGCTTGCACACACCGTTTGGAGCGAACACAAGGAGAGCTTAATCGTCAACAACCTCCACCTCCTCCACCACCGGTGATACAGCCGCAACCGGCGGTTAATGTTAGGGTCGAGCCCATTGCCATTGAAGAGCCACAAACCCTAGGGAGACGTATGGATCCGACACAAAGAGCACACCGTCCGGGTGTGAACTTAGGACATCCCGCTACCCACAACTATGAGCTCCGCCCTCAAGTCCTACAAATGATCCGGCATAATCAATTTGGAGGGATGGAAGGAGAGTCTCCTCATCAACACTTGATGAATTATGAGATCTTGATGGAGACTCTTAGACCGCCAAGATTGGAGAGCAACAACCATAAGCTAAGGGCTTTCTCCTTCTCTCTCAAGGATAAAGCCTTGGCTTGGTATCAATCTATTCCACAAGGGCGAGTTGGTACTTGGGAGGAGATGACAACCGAGTTTTTGACTAAGTTCTTCCCACCTTCCAAGACTACCGAATTAAGAGGGAAGATCAATGCCTTCGTGATGAAGGATAGAGAGAGTCTATTCAAGTCTTGGGAGAGGTTCAAGGATCTTTTCCTTGATTGTCCACACCATGGCATACCAAAAATGGAGCTATTGGAGATCTACTTCAAAGGACTTGATGAAGATAGCCAATTCAAGCTCCAATCTCTTTCCGGTGGGACTTTTATGGAGAAGCATGTAGATGAAGCGTGGGAGTTTGTGGAGAAGCAAGCCCTAGTGATTGAGAAATACTCCCATAGGAAGAGTGAAGGGAGAAAGGCGGGAACATATGAGGTGAGTGAGGTCACCATGAGCAATTTCAAGCTTGACGCCATCAACAATGAGTTGAAGTCCTTGAGGGAGTTGTGTGCTACAACTTTGAAGAACCAAGCAACTCCTCAAGTGCTTCCACAAGCCAACTTATCTTCCAAGGAGGAGGATGTGAATTATATGGGAAGGGGCAACTTCAACAATTATCAAGGCCCAAGGAACTTCAACAACAACCGGCAATTCAACAATTACCGGCCCAACCGCAACCACCCCGGGTTCTCTTACTCTAACCCGGATGGAGCCTTGAACCCTCCCGCTTCCACAAGCACAACTCCACCACCAAGAGCTTCACAAGAACCTCCACCCGGATTCACTCAACCTCCAAAGGATAGGACCGAATTGATGTTTGAGCAATTACTTGGAAGGTTGAGTGGTCTTGAGAGCACGGTGACTTCAATTTCTAAGGCTCAAAAGGTTTTGGAAGCACAAGTGTTCCAAAAGGCGGGTGAAGCCCATAGAGACCCGGGAAAGTTTCCCGGAAGAACCGAAGACAACCCAAGAGGCCAAGTGTTGGCTATCACAACAAGGAGTGGGTTGTGTGTGAACGATCCTTTGCCCAAGGACAATGCTAAGGGAAAGCAAGTAGTGGTAGAAGAGGGAAAGTTGCAAGAAGATGGAGGCAAGAGCAAGGATGTAGAGCCAACCTATGTGGCACCGCCTCCATACAAGCCACCACTACCGTTCCCACAATCAAGAGCAAGAGCTCGTTTGGACAATCACTTTGGTAAGTTCCTTGAACTAATGTCCAAATTACATATTAACATTCCGTTCATGGATGCCATTTTAGGAATGCCGGCATATGACAAGTTTTTGAAAGAAATACTCTCTAACAAAAGGAAGTTGGAGGAGTATGGGGAGATAAGAATGACCAAGAGATCCTCGGAATTGATCCAAACAATGAAGGAGGAGATGCCTCCCAAGCTAAGGGATCCGGGCTCTTTTTGTGTCCCAATTGGAGTGGGAGATGTGAAGTACGAGGCCTTGTGATCTTGGAGCGAGTGTAAGCATCATACTGCTTGCACTTTGCAACAAAGTGGGGCTAGGAGAGCCAAAACCGGTCAAGATGACCCTCTATATGGCGGACCGTTCTATCACTCATCCGGTTGGGATCTTGGAGGACATCCCGGTGCAACTAGGAGGATTCTATGTGCCAATTGATTTTGTAGTCTTGGACATTCCGGCGGACTATCCGGTTCCCATCATCTTAGGAAGGCCCTTCCTCGCCACTTCCGGATGCCTAGTGGATTGCAAGAATGGGACTCTCTCCTTCAACATTGGAGAAGAGAACATCAAGTTCAAGTTGTCCACAATGACGAAAGGGCCAGCCCTTGATGAGGATGTCTTCAACATAGTCGAGCAAGAGGAATCTAGGGAAGTTGTAAGCTCGATCTTGATCAAGGATCCCTTGGAGAAGGTTCTTACCTTAAGTATGATGGAGGAAGGTGTTGAGGAGGCTTTCAATGAAGAGATCAAGGCCTTGGAAGCATTAGAAGAGGAGCCAAGAGTTGGATTTGAAGGCCACGAAGAGGTATTGAACATCTGCAAGTTCCACGGTCGAGATTTATGTTCCACGGCCGTCAAACTTTCTGGACAACTCCGAGAAGCAAGCTTAGCAAGAACCACGGCCGTGGAAGTTGAGCAAACCGTGGTTCCAGCCGTGGTTTTCCCTGGACCAGTCCTTGATGACGGTCAAGCTTTTAGGAGCCATGAGGAATTTTCATTTGCTTTGGATTCATCTCGTCCAACATTGTTTGGATCGTCTCCAATCGATAAAGGTCCTCCTTCACTTGAACTTAAACCCCTCCCCTCTCATTTGAAGTATGCATTTCTTGGTGAAAACTCTACATATCCTGTGATTGTTAATGCATGCTTAAGTGATGATGAACTTGCTAAGTTGTTGCATGAACTAAGATTGCATAGGAAAGCCATTGGTTATACTATTGATGATTTGGTTGGCATTAAGCCTTCTTTGTGCATGCATAAGATAATGATGGAAGATAACCATAAACCCTCTATTGAACATCAAAGGAGATTGAATCCTATAATGAAAGAGGTAGTCAAAAAGGAAATCATTAAGTTGCTAGATGCGGGAATTATCTACCCTATCTCGGATAGTAAGTGGGTTAGTCCCGTTCATGTAGTTCCTAAGAAGGGTGGGATGACCGTAGTGACTAATAAGAACAATGAACTAATCCCGACTAGGACGGTTACGGGGTGGAGAATGTGCATCGATTATAGGAAGTTGAACATGGCCTCTAGGAAAGATCACTTCCCTCTCCCCTTCATTGACCAAATGCTAGAGAGGTTAGCTCAACACTCTCATTTTTGCTATCTAGATGGCTATAGTGGATTCTTCCAAATCCCTATCCACCCCGATGACCAAGAGAAAACAACCTTTACATGACCTTGGGGTACTTTTGCATATAGGAGAATGCCATTTGGGTTGTGTAATGCACCCGCCACCTTCCAAAGGTGTATGATGGCTATCTTTTCGGAATACATAGAAAATATCATGGAAGTGTTTATGGATGATTTCTCTGTTTATGGTTCTTCCTTTGATAATTGCTTGGCTAACTTGTCATTAGTATTGCAAAGATGGAGGAGACAAATCTTGTCTTGAATTGGGAAAAATGCCACTTCATGGTAAGTGAAGGAATTGTGTTAGGACACTTGGTGTCTAACCGCGGCATTGAGGTTGATAGGGCCAAGATTGAAACGATAGAGAAGTTGCCGCCACCTACCTCGGTGAAGGGGGTAAGGAGTTTCTTAGGGCATGCCGGTTTTTACCGGAGGTTTATTCAAGACTTCTCTAAAATTTCTAAGCCTCTCACTAACCTACTAATGAAGGATGTTGATTTTGTCTTTTCCAAGGATTGTCTTGAGGCTTTTTGTAGGTTGAAGAACGCTTTGATCTCCGCACCTATCATGCAACCTCCGGACTGGAGTCTACCATTTGAGATCATGTGCGATGCAAGTGATGTAGCCGTTGGGGCTGTTTTGGGGAAAAGGAAAGGTGGGCGCACTCATGCCATTTATTATGCTAGCAAGACGCTAGATGATGCCCAACTCAATTATGCTACCACCGAGAAAGAGTTGTTAGCGGTGGTGTATGCATTTGAGAAGTTCCGCTCATATCTTGTTGGAGCGAAGGCCATATTTTATACGGATCATGTTGCGATCCGTTATCTACTTACCAAGAAGGATGCCAACCCTAGGTTGATTCGGTGGATCCTTCTTCTACAAGAATTTGATTTGGAAATACGGGACAAGAAGGGATCCGAGAACTCGGTGGCGGATCACCTTAGTAGACTCCCACCATTAGAGCTTGAAAGAGATGACATCCCAATTGATGACTCATTCCGGGATGAGCAATTACAAATGGTGGAGGAATGCTTGTTCCAAGTGTCTAGAGGAAGTGAGCCATGGTTTGCCGACATCGTGAACTACTTAGTGTGTGAGGAAGTGCCTCCCGGATTAACATATGCACAAAGGAAGAAGTTCTTCAACGATGTGAGGCACTACTATTGGAGTGAACCACTTCTATTCAAGAGAGGGCCGGATGGAATGTTTAGAAGATGCATACCGGAAGATGAAGTAGAAAGTGTGATCCGGCATTGTCACTCCTTACCATGTGGAGGCCATGCTAGCTCACACAAAACGTGTGCAAAGGTATTACAATCCGGTTTTTATTGGCCTAACTTGTTTAGAGATGTGCAAGGTTTTGTAGCGGCATGTGATGCTTGCCAAAGGACGGGCAACATCTCAAGGAGGAATGAGATGCCCTTGAACAACATCCAAGAAGTCGAAATATTTGATGTGTGGGGTGTGGACTTCATGGGACCATTCCCTTCTTCATGTGGAAATCTCTACATCCTATTAGCGGTGGACTATGTGTCAAGATGGGTGGAGGCAATCGCCTCTCCTACAAATGATGCCAAGGTGGTGGTGCGGTTCTTCAACCGGGTGATCTTCCCTAGGTTTGGAACACCAAGGGTGATCATTAGTGATGGAGGAAAGCACTTCACCAATAGGAATTTTGGGGCGCTTTTGGCCAAGTATGGGGTGACTCATAAGGTGGCAACACCTTACCATCCCCAAACTAGTGGCCAAGTGGAGATCTCCAACCGGGAGATCAAGGCCATCCTTGAGAAGACGGTGTCTAGGACTAGAAAGGATTGGGCTATGAAGCTCAATGACGCATTATGGGCATATAGGACCGCCTTCAAGACACCAATTGGAACCACTCCTTACAAGTTGGTCTATGGAAAGTCTTGCCATCTTCCGGTGGAAATGGAGCATAGAGCTTATTGGGCCATTAAGTGGCTAAATTTTGACCTCAAAGAGGCGGGAGAGAAGAGGTTGCTTGATATAAATGCCCTTGAGGAGATCCGGTTGGAAGCTTATGAGAATGCCCGGATCTACAAGGAGAGAACCAAAAGATGGCATGACAAGAGGATCATCCCCAAGGAGTTGAGTGAAGGAGATCTTGTCCTTCTCTTCAACTCAAGACTAAGGCTCTTTCCCGGAAAGCTCAAATCAAGATGGACCGGGCCATATGTGGTGAAGAAGATCTTTCCCCATGGAGCTATTGAGATAGGAGGGGAGCATTGTGGGAATTTCAAAGTGAATGGGCACCGCTTGAAGAAGTATATTCCGGGAGCTCCGGTGGACATGATTGCCCCACTTCACCTTGAATAGACGCCCCCGAGTTTGGTCAAGCTAATGACCTTAAAGAAGCGCTTGGTGGGAGGCAACCCATTGGTAACATTTTTCCTTTTTCGTTTTGTTTTCGTTTTTAGATTTTTCTATCTTTGTGTGTGTTTTGTCTACTTTGTGTGTGTGCTAGAACATTAGTGGCATTGGAAGCCTTGCTTGACATAGGAATGATGATGATGAACCCCTCATCAATTATGGGTGGAGCGGACGCGGAACTTGGACGGCTAGCGGTGCCTAGCGCGGGTCCCGAAGCTTTGATGGATGCTTAGAGCTCTCTACCATGGTTGATAGGATCATCCAACATCGATTCACTTAAGAAATCCCAAATACCGTAGCAAACCACTTTTACATTGTGAGAACCCTCTTTCACTCTTCTTTACTTCATTTACACATTGGGGACAATGTGTTTCTAAGTATGGGGTGGGGTTTGCATGATCCTTTGCATGATGAGCATCTACGATAGTTTAGAATCTTCACATGTCTTGCATTGTACATACTTAAATCAAAAATACCATAAAAATCAGAAAATTTTAAAAAAATTTTGTGCTTTCTAGTCTTGGATATGATCCTAATGATGAATCTTGTCTTGTGAATTGGCTATGGATGGCCTCATGTGTTAGGATCGATGAACGCATATGTGGACTTGAATTACTTCTCTTGAAATTCTATGAATGATTTGTGATCATGATGTTTGCCTAGAAATGATTGAGTATTGAAGATCGAAATTACATGATAGTTCTTGCATACCATCTAGGAATGAATGAGGCAATTCATCTTCCCTACTTCTCATCTTGATCATAATTATTTAAGCACCTCAATTGAGATAAATTTGACCTCCTTTAACCCATCCGGGAATAGGAGCATGTTAGTGTGTTGATGTGTATAAAAAGCAAGTATGGGGTGAAGATGTTAATGAAAGAATATCATGCATAAAATGCTGAATTTGTTGTGAAAGTGTAGCCAAAAATATAGGCTTGGGGACGTTGGCTTAAATGACAAGTAACTCGGTACACTTCACATAATCGGGTGTTGGTGCCTTGCTAAAGTCAAATAAACCAATAGTCCTAACGAGCTTTGGTATGTGTGCCCGGTGTGGATGCACCTCGAAAACTAAGAAAAAGCCCGAGGACGGCTAATCACCAAGGTTTCGGCTTTTGTACACCAATGCCATTGTCTCAAAAACAAGAAAAAGAAAAAGAAAAGAAAGAAAAGATAGAGAAAAATATACACTTGAGGGAAGTTGATCGAGGACAAGATTGTGGAGTTAGTTCCGTTCCCGGATTAGCATCACATAACCTCGAAATCCCCACCCAATCACTACATTTCTTGGCCCTTTTATTTCACAAGACCTTATGACCTATTTGCATGTTTGTAAGACTTAGTGATTTAGATTGGATGTACCCTTGATCTTCTTGACTTCTTCATCATTACATTTCATGCATACTTTTGAGTTAAGTACAATTGTCTTTCCATGTCTTCATGCATGATTGCTTATGCTTTGCCATGAAACATGACTTTGAAGGTGATCCAATAATAGAAGCACAAACCCAAAAAGATTTTGCCATTTTTCTGCATGCATAAATCATGTCATCTCTTAGTCTATAGTTGGGAATTTGCTCGGGGACGAGCAAACCTTAAGTATGGGGTATTTTGATAACACGATTTATGACTTAGTTTTAGGTAATCATTTAGATAGATTTCTCACTCATTCATGCATAGTTTAGCACTAGTTCACGACGTTTTGCACTCAATTCACGTACTTTGTCGAGATAGACGTCTACACGGACTTGTGCGTTGCTTTGTAGGTATTTCGGGAGATTTAGGAGCTAAAACGATGCGTTTGAGGATCGTTCATCTAGATGACACACCCTCGGACTCATTAGGACACAAGCTAAAGGCTAAGGAGGACTCATGAAGCCTTGCCAACACAAGCCATGCACCAAATCACAGCTTAATGATCCAAAGCGAAGTTTCTGGAGCAAATCACGGTTCTCTGACACTCCACGGCCGTGAAATCACCCGTGGATTTTGCCAGATTCTTGTGACAGCTGTGCCACGACTCTCATGGCCAGCTCATGCAAAATTTGTTATAAAAGTGGTCCTTCATTGGTTGAGAAAGGCATCTTGGAGCAGCTCTCCATTATCCATTATCCTCTAACAAAAATATTCTCTCAACAAGAAGTCTTTCTAGGAAGGAAAGTGTCAAAGAGGAAGAAGAAGAGCTCCATTGAAGAGGAGAAGAAGAACACACACCATTACCACACCTTGATAGTTTTTGTAGTGAAGAATTCCGGATTCTATTTCTAGAGTTGTATGAATCATTTGAACCTTCTTTTGGAAAGATTATGAGTTACTCTAATTCTATTTACAGCTTGGTTTTGTTTTAGTTCACTTGTTCATCTCTCTTCCTTCATCATCTTGCAAATGGATGTCATGATTTTATGTTTGTTTGTTTTGATTTCTATTATGAACGTTGTAGGCTAAATAGATGTGGTTCTAGGGTAAGGAAAGGATGGTTATGGCTAGGGCTATGATAGGACGGACTTAGATTTATCTTTGGATGACTTGTGTGCATGAACGTAGCTGCTGTTAGAAATCACGGGTAGTTCTTGCCTAACCACGGCCGTGGTTTAGGTAGAACAAACCGTGATTTTCCCTGGTTCGATGGATCTTGTCTTAGATTGTTAGAATGTTGAAATCCTAAGTGTTTGTTGAGTTAAATCTATCCTAGGGTGACCTAGTGTTAGCAACTAAGCGTTAGGAGAGACTTACCCGGTAATCCTTACTCTTAGATTCCAAAGATAACAAACCTTAGGTAGTGGTGAGCCTAATAAGCCGCCATTAGATTAAGTGTGCTAGGATAGTTGTTTAGGACTTCCCTTTCCAAGACTTACCCGGTAAGGATAGGATAAGATCTCTAGGTAACGATCCGGTTTGTGTAGAATTCCGTCCCTTAGGTTCTTATAGACTTACCCGGTGATGAGATCTAGGGAATGGACTAGTGGATCATGAGACCTACCCGGTGATTGATCCCAATCTAGAAGCACTTAACCCCAACATAGTTAATCCAAGGAATGAATAGATAGCTTGAGTCCTATGCCATAACCGGAACTTCCAACCCCTAGAATCCGTCTTTTCTTTCTTTGATCCATATCTTGTTTAGCTTGTTTATTTGTGTTGATTCATAGTTTAGTTGATTGTTTACTTTGCATGAATTGTGATCTTTGATTGATCACTAAAAACCAACCAAAAACAATTGAGATTTTCATTTCTTTATTTCTCTCTTTTCTTAACCTAGATTTTCACTAAACTCAATCATAAACCGAATCAATCTCACCTTAGTCTTTGTGTTCGACCTCGGAATACTATCCATACTACGAACGTCCCGTACACTACGGGTGCGCTAGGAGTTAGGAAAAATATAACGAGTATAAATTTAAGGCTTATTGCGTGCACACTTTCTTAGCGTAATAGTAAGCCAAGGCCAGGTTAAAGTCAATCTTTAACTTTGGATCAAAGCAAAAGCAAAAGACGTACGACAGAGGAAACCACGGCTGGATCTTGAGGAACCACGGCCGTGGAACTCAAGAACAACCCGTGGAAAAGGTCGACGACGAAGTTTCTCGCAACTCTCAGGGTAACTTCAATCTATCATCATCTAAGCCACAACTATAAACCCTTCACATTAGAATTGCTAAAGGGTTTTAGCCAACAATCATCATTATGAAATCAATAATCAAGTTTAAAAGAAAAAAAGGGTAAAATCTCGAAAACTCAATAATAACCAAACAATCAATCTCAATTCAATCCAAAGTATATGTGTTCAATGTATGCGGAATAGGGAACAGAAAACCTCACAACAATCTCTAGGAACAATGAAGAACGGGATGTCAATCCGTCTTTGAAAGGAATCCTAAGATATTCTCCAAGTACGCAATCTCAAAATGCGTCCTTCTCGGAACCTTCCTTGTACGCAATAAGATCTTCCTAAGCAATCTTCAAAATGCACTCCGTGTAGGATGTATGCGACGTTCTTATTTTCTCCTTTCTTCACCCTTCTTATAGGGGAAAAGTAGGGTTACGAAAAGCCCGATAATTGCTACTGACGTGACAAATATGACACGTGGCAACTGTTATATAAATCACAGTCTAGTGTAAACTTCCACGGCCATGGACTTAGTCGTGGAACCTTTCTGTTGCTCTCGACCTTGCTTTCCACGGCCTCAATGCCTAAACCACGGTCGTGGTTCTCTTGGTTTGGCCGTGGGAACTCAAATTCCTTCGTAAAAGCCTTTGTTTCGTAAAGTTCTCTAATCATGCTCCTTCCTTAGCTTCTCCAAGGCATCCTCTTGATATCTATCATGATCAAATACTCCTATTCTCTCATATATGCTCCAATCCAAGCCTTTATTTACCTAAAAATACAACAAAGCTTGTGTAGATCTCTATATCGACAAAATAGGTGAATGTGCTCATAAATGCTTCAAACTCATATCCATGTACACAACTAAAAGGGAAAAACAATCAAAATAAGTGCCTAAAATATGGTCTTATTTCATGCTATCAAGCTTCAGTGTTTTCGAGGATCGATTTGAGATCTAAATGCTTCAAACTCATATCCATGTACACAACTAGAAGGATGTAGCCAAGACGGCATTTCGGACCAGATATGGACACTACGAGTATGTAGTGATGTCATTCGGGGTCATGAATGCGCCCGTAGTTTTCATGGAGTTGATGAACAACATCTTCATCGACTTCCTAGACCATTTTGTAGTTGTCTTCATAGATGACATTCTGTTCTACTCTCGCAGTAGAGATGTGTTTTGATGTAGAGGGGTAAGGTGATTGCTTACGCATCTCGACAGTTGAAGACGTACGAGGAGAATTACCCTACCCATGACATGGAGTTGGTTGTTATGGTTCATGTTTTGAAGATTTGGAGACATTATCTGTACGGAGATACGTGTCAGATATTCACACACCATAAAAGTCTGAAGTACATATTCACTCAGCGGGAGTTGAATAACCGTCAGCGCAGATGGTTAGAGTTGATCAAGGATTTTGATCTTGAGAACTTATACCGCCCGGGGAAAGCTAATGTGGTAGCAGATGCCCTCACTAGGAAGACTCCCCGGGAGATAGCGATCACTAGGCTGATGTTAGCATGAAATATTGTGATATTTTAGGCACGTTTTCTAAGTATATTTGATTCATATTGATAGTCTTTGATTTAGCAATGTTGCATTTGTGAGCTAGTTTGCCTATATTGTCGATATGGATGTCTACACTAGCTTTATGTTGATTATAGGTGATTGAGAGTCATTTCCGAACGAAATCGAGCAAAGAAGAGTTGATCAAATATGTCCATGGATTAAGGGCATTCTTAGGAGCAAATTGGAGTTCAACTTGAGGAATGCACGAGGCTAGGGAAGAATCACGTTCTTGCCCTAAACCACGCTCTAAAATACGGCCGTACTACAAACCACGTTTAGTTCCACGGCCGTGGAACCCTGCAAAGAGAGGTGTGATGCATTCCAGTAACTATTACGGTCGTGGAATCCATGGTTCAAACCGTGACACTTTCCACGCTCTAAATTACGGTCGTGGAACCTTCCACGACCGTGATCTTGGCGATCTTTTTCGCCACACTTTGAAGCCACGATCTTTTGAAGATTGGGCCGGGCCGATATTTTATCTTGCCCTATAAAAAGACGGACAAAGCAAGATTCCGTCATCTTCGCTTAGGGATTTTTGGCATTCCACGCTTCATCTCTGCTTAGAGAATTTTATCGACGCATTAGCTATCGCTTGGAAGCATTGACATCTCCTTGGAGATCGAAGTTTGCGTTTGGGAATTGCCCTAATCTCGCACTTTTGGTGGAGATTGCTGTTGAAATATCCGGATTGGCGGAAGATCGGAGTTTTTGGAAGATTGTTGCAAGAAGATTTCTCTTCTTGTTTAGGTTTGATTTGGAAGACGGATTGACATCCCGTTCTCCCTTCTTTCCTAAGATTGTGAGTGTTTGCTTTATTCTGAATCTATTGACAACATTCTTTCTTGGTTGTGACTTTGAGATTGGTTTGAAGATTATTGAAAGTTTTCGGAAGTTTTCATCTTTTTATCTTTTAATTCTCGAATTTGATATCAACATGACTGTTATTGGCTAAAAACTCTTAACAATTCTAAGGTGAAGGGTTGATAGTTGTGGCTTAGATGATGATAGATCGATCGTAAACAGATTAGACCCTGAGAGTTAGAGAGAATCGTCGACGAACCCTAAATTACGGTTTGTTCTTGAGTTCCACGGCCGTGGAGTCTCAAGATCTACCCGTAATTTCCCTTAAGTTTACGAACCTGCTTTTACTTTAATCCAAAGTTAAAGATTTGCTTTAACTTAGTTTAGGCTTGCCTTTTCTAGGTGGTAGTGAAGCCTCAACAACCTCTACCTCGATTGTGAGTGTCATAACCGTAATCGGTTAAGTTAGTCTTGATCCTTGGATTACAAGTTTGGGTATTTGACATTAATTCTTGCCTTTAGAACCTTTCTATATTGAAGCCTCAACAACCTGTATAGGGAGTGTCTTGTAGGTGAGTCATATAAGGTTTTCGGAACTTCACCGTACGATTACCTTACATTAGTATACCTTTGCATATCTTAACTCTGTCCTTATATCATTAGTATATCTTGAATCGATTGCCACAGCTGGATTCCTGGATCTTTAGGATTGTTGTTTTCCCAATAATTTACAAATCTCATACATTTACTTGCTTGACAATTCTATAATTGGATTTAACCCCCCAAATCCCTGTGTTCGATACTCTGGAATTCTTGCTTAACTATATCGATCCGTACACTGCGGGTTCGCTTGCTTGATTCTAGTTTTATAAATTTAAGACTTATTTGCACGCACGCTAAGTGGCGAACAAGTTTTTGGCGCCGTTGCCGGGGACTTGGTTTCGGCCGAATTTGGTAGTCGGTTGTCAAGCTTGGGAGCTTGCTCTCGTTATTTGATATTACTTTGAGTGCATGCGCAGGTCTAGGAACACCAAAGATCTCTTGCCTCTTGATCAAGAGCTAGAGAAAACTTTAAGGCAAAAGCGCAAGGAAAAGAAGATGGCTGAAGGACACGAACGTGATCTTCAAGCGGAGTTGGCGGAGAAGGAAGCTCAACTCCAATGGAATGAGACCCTCCGCCAGGATGAGATGGATCGTCATCAATCTCAAGTTAACAATCTACAAGACATGATCTTCCAGATGAGGGTAGAGATGAGCGACCTTAAGAATAAGAGAAGCAAGAAATCCTCACGGAAAGCATCAAGGTCTAGAAGAAAAAGTCACTCATCCGCTGATGATAGTGATTCTTCCATGCCACCGTTAGAGGAGATTGATCCCACGATCAATGTGAATCCTTTCCATCCACGGGGAGCTGCCAATCGTCGTGTTCCACCTAAGAATGCGAGGATCGAACGTGTAGATGAAGGGCCAAGAACTCTTGGCCAGCGGATGGATCCAACACAACAACCACGCCGTTTGGGCGTGAACTTTGATGCTGATGATGTGCAAGGGTTTAGCTTCAACCCTCAAGTCATTACTCTTGTTCGCCAAAACCAATTTGGCGGGACAAGCGTTGAATCTCCACACCAACACTTGCAGAACTTTGAGTGTATGATGGAGACAATGAGACCAAAGAGCGCTACTACCAACAGCTATAAGCTCAAACCTTTCTTCTTCTCTTTGAAGGGGAAAGCGTTATCTTGGTATCAAGCTCTTCCTAGTGGAAAACTAGACACGTGGGAAGACCTTTCCGCGGAGTTCCTCACCAAATTCTTTCCGCCATCCAAAACGGCGGAACTTAGAGGTAAGATTAATGCTTTTTCCATGAGATCTAACGAAAGTTTGTTTCAATCTTGGGAAAGGTTTCAGGATTTGCTCTTGGATTGCCCTCATCATGGCATATCCAAACTTGCCTTGCTGGAGATCTACTACAAGGGGTTAGATGCGGGAACGCAATTCAACCTCCAATCCCTCTCATGTGGAACATTCATGGACATGAAAGAAGATGACGCTTGGGACTTCATCGAGAAGCAAGCAAGAGTCATAGAGAAGTATTCCCACCGGAAAGTGGAGGGAAATCGTGTGGAGCAAGGAGCAAAGCTCACACATGAAGCTCAAAATCAGATTTTCTCCCTCAACAATGAGATCAAAGAATTGAAGGAGGCTATCAAGACCAACTTCCCAAAGCAACAAGGGAAGGATGTTGGTTATTTAGGCAATAACAATGGCGGCGATAACAATAACCGGAACAACAACTGGAATAACAATTGGAATGGAAACAACAACAACCGGAACAACAATTGGAACAACAATAGGGATTCAAACAACAACAATTGGCGCTCCAATCAACAAAATTCCGGTAACTCTTATCCTTCCAACTTTAATTCACTAACTCCACCTTCCTCTTCCTCTACTCCTTTGAAAAGCCAGGGGCAATCATCTAATGGAGGAAACACTTCGGGGAAGGAAAAGCCCGATCCCATGTTGGAAACGATTTTGGGAAAGCTTCAAGGGTTAGAGAGCCGCATCATTAAGTTTGATGATCAAATTTCTAAGGTTGACAAAGCTCAAAAGGTTTTGGAAAACCAAATGTTCAACCATGCGGAGGAAGTTCCTAGGAATCAAGGGAAGCTTCCAGGAAAGACGGAGGACAACCCTAAGGGAAGGGTTATGGCAATCACAACTAGGAGCGGAGTGACTACCACCGATCCGCAGCCAAAGTTTGTTGAAGTCTCCGTAGAAAAGGACAAAGAGAAAGAGAAGGGGAAGGAGAAGGAAGGTGTCTGCGTTCCTCCTCCAGCTTATAAACCTCCCCTGCCATTTCCTCAATCTAGAGCGAGAGCACACCTAGATAAACAATTTGGTAAGTTCATAGAACTCATGAGCAAGCTGCATATTAATATACCATTTATTGATGCTATTGTAGGTATGCCGGCTTATGGCAAGTTCTTGAAGGAGCTCCTCTCTAACAAGAGGAAGCTAGAAGACTTCGGAGAGGTTAAGATGAGTTCGGATTCTTCGGATCTCATCAAAACCATGAAGGAGAAAATGCCCCCAAAGCTAAAGGATCCGGGGTCATTTTGCATTCCCATAGGAGTGGGAGATGTCACATACGATGCGTTATGTGACTTAGGAGCAAGTGTGAGCATTATACCACTTGCATTGTGCAGGAAAATCGGTTTAGGCGACCCTAAACCGGTGAAGATGACGTTGTACATGGTGGATCGATCCATCACTCGCCCCGTCGGTATTGTAGAAGACGTCCCGGTCAAGCTAGGTAAATTCTTTGTTCCCATTGATTTTGTCGTGCTTGACATTCCTGCAGATAGTCTGGTCCCGATCATACTCGGAAGACCGTTTCTTGCAACTTCCGGCTGTATAGTCGACTGCAAGAATGGTAGACTCGCTTTCGATATAGGAGAGGAGAAAGTAGAGTTCGTTCTTTCCACTCTAGTGAAGGAGCCAATCTTTGATGAGGATATTTTCAATATCCAAGACGAAGAAGGTTTGTCTAGGGAAGCGGTAAGTGCGATTCTCTTTAACGATCCTTTACAAAAGGTTATCACTATGAGTCTAACCAATGTAGGGGAAGAAGA